>CM072512.1:8412983-8460483 GCA_036898135.1 Oncomelania hupensis
CAGGATCTTTAAAGTCCATGCGATGAAATGCGTGAATGCACAGTCCAGGCCTCGGTTTATACTCTCAACCGAAGGCGTAAAGATATTGCATGTACCCCAAGGGCTAAGGAATCTCGGGTGGGTGCTTCAATTTGTCCGTCTTTTGAAAACATGTGATGCACTTTTATGTTAAATAATGTTAGTTTTTTAATGTAAAATGAAATGTGTGTGTGCCAAGGGAGAGGCGAGTGCGTTTGTCACAGTGGGTACAGCAGTGTGTGCTAACAACACGAGAGACAGCCACCACAAATATCTAACACATAACACACCAGAGAGAACAATTACAACCATTCTATCCTATCCTATCCTATCCTATCCCGTAACACGGATGTCGTAGGGGCACCACAGATTTTCGTTTAACCAGCGTACTCCATCTTTCCCTTTCCTCAGCAACCCTGATTGTTTCGCTCAGTGTCAAACCAGTCCATTCTCGAATGTTGTCCTCCCACCTCTTTTTCGGTCTCCCTCTTCTTCTACCTCCTTGCACTGTGCCTTGCAGGATGGTCTTTGCAAAACCTGATGATCTGGTGACGTGGCCATACCATCGGAGTTTCCGTTTTTTCACCACTGTGTGAGCAGGTCATCGTGTTGTTCAATGGCTTGTGTGATGGTCTGTCGGACTTCGTCGTTGGTGATGTGCTAACGACGAAGTCCGACAGACCATCACAAATCCGACAACCATTTTATTCACACAAAAACAAACTAATCTATATATTTAATATCACTAATTAACCCCATCGTGATACCAGCAATCACACTTAACTATAATGAAAACACAATTAGTAAACAAACAATAATAACAAATGAAATGATGATTTTCTTTACAGTCTTTCTTGCTACAGCCTATACAAGATCACAAGTGGCTGTACAATAATAAATTATGTAATTAATGTGTACAAAGTATTATTTATACACAAAGACTTAAACAGTAATAATATATTGGTGGCTGCAAATTATATAAGATACTTGACAATAGAAAATACCTCTCCAACTAAGTAGATATAATTTCTTGAAAAGGTAATAAAGTTGTCTTATTTTATCTTATCGATCCTATCCTATCCTATACTATACTGTGGTAGTGTTAATGATGTTGTTGTTATTGTTGTTGTTGTTTTTCTACTTTAGCCTTTTATGTATTACGTTCTGTTCCGACACAGTCTTGCCATATTCGTCTTCATTTCTTCGACCTACTTCATTTTTTCGGTTTTTTTTCTTATTTTATCTATCATCATTTTCTTTTCTCCTCCTCCTTGTTCTGCTTCTCCTCCTCATCGTTCTCCTTCTCCTTGTCCTACTTCTCCTCATCGTTCTCCTTCTCCTCATCGTTCTCCTCCTCATTGTCCTTGTCCTACTTCTCCTCATCGTTCTCCTCCTCCTTCTCCTTGTCCTACTCCTCTTCATCGTTATCCTCCTCCTTCTCCTCATCGTTATCCTCCTCCTTGTCCTACTCCTCCTCATCGTTATCCTCCTCCTTCTCCTCATCGTTATCCTCCTCCTTCTCCTCATCGTTATCCTCCTCCTTGTCCTACTCCTCCTCATCGTTATCCTCCTCCTTGTCCTACTCCTCCTCCTTGTCCTACTCCTCATCATCGGTCTCCTCCTCCTCCTTGTCCTAATCCTCCTCATAGTTGTCCTCCTCCTCCTTGTCCTACTTCTCCTCCTCCTCCTCATCGTTCACCACCTCCTCTTTTTCTTCTTCTACAAAAATCAGCTCAATTGAAACAAAATATTGTACAAATGTGGCTGCATATGTAATGAAACTGTACCTTTGAAGCATATATTACTGGAATGAGTCATATTCGTCCTTTTTTGCCAACTGATGTACAAACTATGAGTTCTATTGATAACATTAGTTTTGATGTGAGCGTTTGGGTAGCAAAAGCTTTAATGGATTGTCCAGTAGCTGGTTTTTATGTTATTCGTTTTTTTAAAATAAATTATTTTATAATTTTAAATTTAATGTGTGTGTGAATGTGTGTGCGCGTGCTCATGCGTGCGAGTATGTGCGTGAGTGCGTACGAGTGTGCGTCTTATCATTTCGATGAAAAAGACGTTAATAAAACAACCAACCAACTTCTTCTACTCCTACTTCTTCCTTTTCTGTGTCTTTTTTCCTGTCTTGGGAGTCTTCATTTCTATTGCGGTAATTGACCTTGCTGTCAGGTCATATGATTTTGCTTCGTCATAACCCTCTTCCTCTCTTGACACCCATTTCCTACAAACATTCCACCTCTGTAGGTAAGCATACCGCAATCCATTGATATATGTAACTATGATATCACCTGCTTTCTTCTTTCCTACATTCCTTACATTCTGTTCTTCCTGTTCCATCTGTCTTCCAATACAACCCCCTTAATAGCCTACCTCTTGTTCTTCTTCTTCGTCGTCGTCTTGGTCGTCGTCGTTATCATCATCATCATCATCATCATCATCATCATCATCATCATCATCATCATCATCATCATCATCATCATCATCATCATCATCATCATCATAATCATCATCATCATCATCATCATCATCATCATCATCATCATCATCATCATCATCATCATCATCATCATCATCATCATCATTATAATCATCTTCTTCTTCTTCTTCTTCTTGATCTGCTTGTTCATCCTGTTGTTGCTGTTGATGATATTGTTCTTCTTTTTCTTCTTGTTGCTCTTGTTGTTCTCCCGTTGGGGTGCCGGGGGTTTCAGTATAAATAGTATCTTAACTTTTTGGAAATTAAGTGCTTCAAATTCCCACTGTCGCTGTCTTTCTCCTTTGTTCTTTCTCATTCCTGGTCTGTTCTTTCTCATTCCTGCTCTGTTCTATCAATCTGCTACACTATCTTCTTCTTCGCTAGACCAGTCACCTACCTTTTTTCTTGAAAACTCTTCCGGGACAAGACTCCTTGTTTGTGTGTGAGGTCTGTTGGATCAGCTTGGGAATATTGGACACTTTTTGCCAGGTGGTCACTAGGGCTTCCTATGATGTTATTATTTAGCAATGTAGGCATTTTATATGTATGTGTTTTGTTGATAATTTATAATGATGTTTGTATTCTATTTTGTTTTTGTAAACGGGGGTTCGATAAATTAGAATATAGCCCCAGCGTCCCCTGCGTGGGATGTCTTTATTGTAAAGTGACCGGCTGGTGGAGAGCTTTCAGTTTTACCACTAGGGTTGTTTCAGCAGATCTTTTATGTGCATCGGGGGTTGTCCGGTCCTGATTTGGCTCGGAAGAGTCCGCTGGACCTAAAGCAATAATCGTGTAATGTAATGTAATGTAATGCTGTTGTTGTTATTGTTCTTCTTCTGGTCACTTCTCACACATTTATCGCCGCAGATCCTTTTTAAATTCACGGTGAGTGTTCCCCATTTGCAAGAAAAGATAAGCTTGATCTGTAACACAAAATACTAGCGTCGAAAGTATATATATAAAATATTAATCAATACATTGACATTCATTATACACGCAATATAAGTATCAACATTATGATGATAGCACAGTGCAAGATATCGGATTCATTGTTGTTGATGTACCTGTCTGGTAATAGTTTGCTGCATATGGCTAAAATAATAACCTCTACGCGAACTGTGAACTCACTCCAATGGTTCTGTTTCTATGTCGTAATGCTAGGGAACGTTCTCAAAGAAACCGCCCATTTGAATGCGGAGGATTGTAACGTTGACAAATATATAGGGAAAAGAATAAAACCCTTACAAAACCGCTTCATTTAAATGTAAGCAATGAAACTCGCTCTTCCTCGTCCTTCTCCTCCTTCTCCTCCTCCTCCTTCTCGGCCTTCATTGCTCCGTTCTCAATCTTCTCCATTTCTGGATTGTATTAACTCCCTTACTGCATTTCCTGCTTTGCTCGTAAATTTAGCTTCCACCATCAGTTTTACTTTTAGTCTCCTCCTCTTTCGTCCTTCCTTCTTCTCCTCTTCTTCTTCCTCCTCCTGCTTCACTTAGTTCTGCCTTCTCTGTAGTTCCAACTGGCCGTCCTCCTGCACCCAAATTGATGTTACCGTCGTAAATTACTGCGTTGTCCATCTTCTTCGTCTTCCTGCTGCACCTGGGAATCTTCTTCTTGTTCTTCCTCTTGTTGTTGTTGTTGTTGTTGTTTTTTGTTGTTGTTGTTGTTGTTGTTGTTGTTGTTGTTGTTCTTCTTCTTCTTCTTCTTCTTCTTCTTCTTCTTCTTCGCAAGGTGCTGAGGTAGGTAATTTGACTTACAAAGAAATAAGTTTCCAAGCAAACATAATCAGAAGGAAGCTCTTTTGGGCTAAACGAAAGTAAAATACAATAAACATACACAATAAGAGCGAACAACGACATTGTCCTGTTTTGCCAATGTTCTAAATTCTTTCCACGAATACAATAAAAACTAAAATAATAATATGATAAAAATAACATACTATCATAATAATAATAATAATAATAATAATAATAATAATAATAATAATAATAATAATAATAATAATAATAATAATAATAATAATAATAATAAATGGCATTTTTGTTCTGTTTTGCCGTAATCCTACATGTACTTTCGTGCTTGCAATTCAATGCAATAAATAAAGTCAGACAAAGTGTGCTTGCAATTCAATGCAATAAATAAAGTCAGACAAAGTTAAGTATGGCACGACCCTATTTCGTCGTGGTATTCTAAATTCGTCCAAGTACTAATATAAAAAGAATCGGGAAAAGATTTTAAGAATGGCGTTGTTCTGCTGTTGTGAATTGCTTTAGTGGTTGAAGAAATACGAGAAATTGAATCGATGAAAATTTAGAACGACACTACTCTGTTCTGCCATTGTCCCCCCCCCCTCCCCCTCCCCCTCCCCCCAAAAAAAAAGTCGTCCTAGCAATGCAATGAACAGAATCACAGAAAGTTAAGAACGGCACTACCCGGTTTTTCCATTGTCGTTGATGTAATGCCAGAAGGGGAGTTTAAAAACGGCGCTACCCTGTTTTGCCATTGTTTCTAATTCGTTCAAGTAGTTAGCGAGAGAGAGAGAGAGAGGCAATGCTAGGTCGACGCCAGGACAAGCACAACGCTGTGAAAAGAAAGAAGGGAAATGACCTTCTTAACTTTTCTCTCAAGGTTTTAAGGGAGAGTTTTGTGGAGAGTGTGTTAACGGGAAGGGCAAAACAGGGTGGATGGACTTGCGGGTTTGGGAGGGGTCTGTAGGATGATAGCAGTGGGGAGCGGGTGGCGGTGCTGGTTGAAGTGTAAGTGTAAGTGGGTGAAGGGATGCAGATTATGGCGTAGAGATTGACGGGGTGAATGTGTAAGGGGTGGTGGAAAAGTAACTCCCTATTAAAATGTGTTGATAAGTTTGGTAAACCGCAATGCAATTGCTAGAACTCCAACGAAGAATACAAAGCATGGAGATGAGGTGCTACAGAAGACTTCTGGGCATTTCCTATACCCAGCACATCACCAACGACGAAGTCCGACAGACCATCACACACGCCATTGGACAACACGATGGCCTGCTCACACAGTGGTGAAAAAACGTAAATTCTGATGGTATGGCCACGTCACCAGTTCATCAGGCCTTGCAAAGACCATCCTGCAAGGCACAGTCCAAGGAGGTAGAAGAAGAGGGAGACCGAAAAAGAGGTGGGAGGACAACATTCGAGAATGGACTGGTTTGACACTGAGCAAAACAATCAGGGTTGCTGAGGACAGGGAAAGATGGAGTACGCTGGTTAAACGATCATCTGTGGTGCCCCTACGACCTCCGAGTTATGGGATATGATAAGATAGGATAGGAATGCATTTGCATAAGACGACACGTATTGTAAACCTTATAGTGGTAGACTTGTAGTGCGGGTATTAGATCTCACCTCACAGTGACGAAGGTTGTAGGATGAGAAGGTGAAAGGCGTTAGATCATGACAAAGAATGGTTGGTTGTTTTATTATTTATTAAAGTCTTTTTTCACCAAGATGATAAAGACCGTACGCACGCATTCAAACTCACGCACGCATTCAAACTCACGCATTTAAACAGGAACACATGTACACACACTCAAGCACACGCACTTAGCGCACGCACTTTCTCCATCTCTTTCACATATACTCAAACATAATTTATAAACGCAGCATAACATAACTTATAAGTAATAATGTCAGTTAAATAAAACGTACAACCAATACTATAAATAATATTACCGACACATCATTAAGTAAGATATACTGTTGTTAATCAGAGAAAAGAACCAACAGCAGAACCGATAAACGTTTTTGCTAAAATAATGCAACTATCAAAACTAATTCTGCCGAGTGATGGTACACTGTTAGGCAAGAGGCCTCTTAAATCATTGCAATCAAACAGCAAATGTTTCAAAGAAAACGTCTCGTTACAAGCGCATTTAACATTTTTGTAATACTTAGTCTTTATAGCATTTAAATATATTCTATACGCCATTGACACTACAGATCTAGAAATTCCACAGTGTTTTTCATACTGCTGATTAAATGTATAATGTTTCTTCATTTCTTTTTCAATTAGATTATTAACCTCTTTAGCAGAAAGTGAAATATGTAAAGATATTGCATTAATATTCGCAGCTCCGTTTCTGGCAGCTCGATCAGCCCACTCATTGGAAAGAAAACCACAATGTGAAGGAATCCAACAAAAATTTACCTGTGTACCATTAATTATAAGATTATGAACCAAGATTTTGATTTCTAATATAATATCTTGTCTTTCTTTATTATTATTTGAGTTCAAAGCCTCTAAAACAGATTTGGAATCAACACATATTACAATACTAAAGAGAGTTAAGGGCATACTAGAAATTGTATTTATAGCCATTAGTACTGCAATCAGTTCTGCAGTGAAAATCGAAAATCCTTTTCCTAAATAGTATGATTGTGTTAGTTTAAAATCTGGAATAACAAAAGCTGCACCACTATCTCCATTTTCTAAGACAGAGCCATCAGTATATATTTTCAAATGATCCGAATATTTTTCATTTAAATGATAGCGAATATCGGAAATCATTAACCCTGTATTATGATTCTTCTTTTCTCCAGTGATATAAATATCATAATTTGCTTTCTGAAGTTCCCATAAAGGAACAGGAGACGCTATTTTCTGGTTATTCATAAGATCCGTATTTTCAATGTATCTCTGTACTAATTCTTTAGTATATGTAGCTATAGTTTGAAAATATTTTATTTTTTGCGATTGCTTTGGAAATTGTATGTCCGATCTTAGTTGCAACTCCTCATTGGTACTGTTATTTACTGCTGTTGCTCTAATAACATATTTAGCACAAAGCAGTTTCCTCCAGTCATCTAAAGGGAAAACTCCTGATGTTTCATATGCATATGTGGTTTTTGTATGTATTGGAACACCAAGCGCCAATTTTATAGCTTTACTATCTAAACTCTGTAATTTTTTAATGTAACATACAGACGCAGAAAAATAAACTTCCTGTCCATATGATAATTTGGAACGAACAAGAGAACATGCTAAATGCACTAAAGTTTTGGAATCCTGACCCCAAGGCTGTTTACTAATGATTTTTATCAAATTATAACTTTTCACTGCTTTTTGCATTAAGTAATCAATATGTATTTTCCAGTGTAATTTAGAGGTTAGGTAAACACCTAAAAATGTTACTTCTTTCACATATTTGAGTTCCACATTATCAACATAAATTTTTGGTAATTGTCTAGGTTCATGCCCATTATTAAATAAAATCATATTGGTCTTTTCTTTTGAGAGCTCCAGTCCATTAATATTCATATAACTTGAAATATTACTTATTTCCATTTGATATAATTTACTGATGTGTTTAATTTCATAGAGAGACGTCTTTTTCTTCAAGGATACGTTCATCCAGATAGCAATATCGTCTGCATATTGAACAAGAGAAACTCTTTTACTTACAACCTTAGGTAAATCATAAATTAAAATATTAAAAAGAAGCGGAGATACTATAGAACCTTGTGGAATTCCCATATCTGTTGTGCGATGTGAAGAATACGAATTATCAACTTTCACCTTTTTTCTCGCCCTGTAAGAAACGTTCTAATATAATTGTACATACGGCCAGACAACCCAATTTGTTTCAACTTATATAACAATCTTGCATGCAATACTCTATCATAAGCTTTGCATACATCAAAAAACGTGGCTAATGTACATTTTCTCCTTGCAAATTGTCTTTTAACCTGGGTAGTTAATTTTACTAGATGGTCTACTGTAGATCGGCCTTTCTGAAAACCTGCCTGATTTACAGGAATTATTTGCTGTTTAGTACAATAGTATGTTAGTCTCTCTAGTATGATCTTTTCCATTAACTTACAAACGTGTGATGTTAAGGAAATGGGTCTATAACTAGATGCTTCTGCTCTAGATTTAGCTGATTTTAAAATTGGTATTACTAGAGAAGACTTCCATATATCTGGCAAAATGCCTCTTATCCAACATTTTTGTATAATATCATGCAGAATATGTGTCCACTTATCAGGAAGATTATTCAATAAAATATAAGACATGCCATCAAGGCCTACAGCAGACTTTTTGTATGCTAAAGCAGATAATGCATCTTTAAGTTCTTTAACAGAAATATTTGCATTAATGAACAACTCGTTGTCCGGAGCCGGAACTCCGTATTCATTTAAATCATCCTTCATTTTTCTTTCATTTAGCGTATGTTGTGGTAAAGTACTAGAGTTACTAGCGCTAGCAAAAACAAATGACAAAGAAGAAGCAGAAGAAAATGAAGGCTACGACGACGATGAAGACGAAGAAGAAGAAAGATGGAGAAAAAAAAGATAAAGAAAGTTAAACGAATGAAAGAAAGCAAGACAGAAATGGGCAAGGGGAATCGTTTGGGGGCCAGGACCCTTCTGTTTCACAGGGTTAGAAAATTGCTTGGAGACTTTGTGACCAATTCATTCCCAGGGCTCCGACACCAGCAGATCGCTCAAACGGGCTATGTGTGCACAAAGGCTTCCGAAGAGTCCATCTTTCTTTTTTCTTTTTTTTCCTCTTACCTTTTCTTTTCCCTGGATGCTGCTGATGGCTGTGATGCTGCAACTGGTGTGACGGCTAAGGAGAGAGATGAACACAAATAGAAAGAGAAGGGCGGGCAGAATGAAGGGAGACAATAATAACCAAACAAGTATCAAAGGGAATGAAAGGGAAACAACTGCATGCGTTTAAACATCACCCAAATGGATACCAACTTCTGCTATTTTGAGTTTGGTGGTGGTAGTGGTTGCTGTGTGAGAAGGGGGTGGGGGGGGGGTGTGTTGTAGGAGAGAAAGAGCATACACATTTTGCTGTTTTACTTATCAATAAACTACGTCTATCAAAGTCACGCATGAAGTGTAGCACCAACATAATGACAGAATGAAACAACATTGAAGTTTAACTCTCCCACCCACCGTTTGGCGTTACGGCAGACGGGAATATGACTATCCCATGGAAGAAGGCATAAGGACCTATTTCAATTCTGAACCACCAGAGCAATCATACTGTTCAGATGGACAGAGGAAAAAATTGTAATTTTTCTTTCTGGGTCATCGATGTACCAGGCGCACGAACTATATAGTCTATCGCTGAGCGACGACGATGGGTGATTCCAGATTCCTATTTTGTCACATGGAATAAAATCCCGGCCTAGAAAAAAAGATGAAAAAAAAACAAACAAACAAGAAAAAACACCATAAAAGATAATTTTTCCACCCAACACATTTACCTGCCGTGATATCTAGTAATAAAACCTACATAGGGAGATGCGTGGCTATTTTTCCCAGCGCTCTAAGTTTGACCTTGTTGCGAGGGTCTAATAATGGTGAGGTAGACCTATTGATTGATCAGGTAATTGAGCAGTCCTGTTGTTGGCGTCTTGGGAGTTTTTTTGAGTTAGCTCACAGACACATTACACTGTGAAAGTGGATCCCCTACAGCAAAGAGGTAGATAGCGTACCTATGTATTATAGATGGAAAGGTTGGGAGCAGGCTGTATCTTTGGAGAAGCGAATCGGCCGGTCCAACGGTTTATTTCCAAACCGCGTAAGGAGGAACCTGTAATATCTTTATTTAGATTGAAAATGCAGTCTCAAGTCAGATGCCCTTGCAGACCACGAAGGCACAGTCAGCATAGGGGGAAGGGCTATCTCCAACCTCCGTTTTGCGGATGACATTGATGGATTGGCTGGAGAGGAACAAGAACTTGAACAGCTGGTACAGAGGCTTGACACCACCTCCAGAGCCTATGGAATGGAAATAAATGCAGAGAAGACCAAAATGATGACCAACAACACCAATGACATCAACACGGACATCAAAGTCCAAAGCCAATCATTCAACACAGTGCATAGCTTCAAATATTTAAGAGCCATTTTATTAGACAATGGGTCCCGACAGGAAGTCCTCTCCAGGATCGCACAAACAACTGCTGCCCTGGCGAGGTTGAAGCCAATTTGGAAAGACAGGACCATCAGTCTACATTCCAAGGTAAGGCTGCTGCGCTCCCTTGTCATCTCCATCTTCCTATATGCTTGAGAAACATGGACCCTCACAGCAGATCTCCAACGAAGAATACAAAGCATGGAGATGAGGTGCAACAGAAGACTTCTGGGCATTTCGTATACCCAGTACATCACCAACGACGAAGTCAGACAGACCAACACACAAGCCATTGGACAACACGATGACCTGCTCACAGTGTTGAAAAAACGTAAACTTCGATGGTATGGCCACGTCACCAGATCATCAGGTCTTGCAAAGACCATCCTGCAAGGCACAGTGCAAGGAGGTAGAAGAAGAGGGAGACCGAAAAAGAGGTGGGAGGACAACATTCGAGAATGGACTGGTTTGACACTGAGCGAAACAATCAGGGTTGCTGAGGACATGGAAAGGTGGAGTACGCTGGTCAAACGATCCTCTGTGGTGCCCCTACGACCTCCGAGTTATGGGATAAGATAGGAGAAGATAGGATGACTGAGGATGACTGGGCAAGACATTCATATAGGCCTAGTTTATTATAAGCGGAACTTTCTTCTATCACGAGCCTATATCGTTTCGATCTAAGGAAAGATGACATGTTCGCTCTCACGCGGTTTGGGAATTAGCCGTTTGAGCGACGGATTCGTTTCGCTAAAGATAGTCTACCCTGTGGTAAGCTCTAGATTTTGGCTGGCGCCTTGGATACCATTTGAACTGGAAAATATGCTACATATAAATACTGATCCATTTTGTTACTGACAATGATAGCCAGGCGACACCGAACGAGCTGTCCCGTTTGTCGATTACATTACATTACATTATTATTGCTTTAGATCCAGCGGACTCTTCCGAGCCAAATCAGGACCGGACAACCCCCGATCCGCATAAAAGATCTGCTGAAACAACCCTAGTGGTAACACTGAAAGCTCTCCACCAGCCAGTCACTTTACAATAAAGACATCCCACGCATGGGACGCTGAGGCTGTACTCTAATTTATCGAACCCCCGTTTACAAAAACAAAATAGAATACAAACATCATTATAAATTATCAACAAAACACATACATATAAAATGCCTACATTGCTAAATAATAACATCATATAATAACAACCTGGCAGAAAGCATCCAATATTCCCAAGCTGATCCAACAGACCTCATGCACAAATAAGGAGTCTTGTCCCGGAAGAGTTTTCAAGAAAAAAGGTAGACGACTGGTCTAGCGAAGAAGAAGATAGTATAGCAGATTGAAAGAACAGAGCAGGAATGAGAAAGAGCAAATGAGAAAGACAGCGGCTGTGGGAATTTAAAACATTAAATTTCCAGAAAGTGGGGATACTATTTATACTAATAGCCCCGGCACCCCAATGGGGGTGTTTGTCGATTATACCGCTGCTATGATACATGTAATGTATACTGAGGGTTTATTGGTTTCAGTTGGTCCGTAGTTCTGTGTTTCAGCGTGGTTAATGAATAACATTACTATAACCGGTTGGCCCGGGGATGGCCGACTTTGGTGGTCCATGGTGTTACTACACTGTTCGCAGTCGTGCAACTGACACTCTTCTTCTTCTTCTTCTTCTTCTTCTTCTTCTTCTTCTTCTTCTTCTTCTTCTTCTTCTTCTTCTTCTTCTTCTTCTTCTTCTTCTTCTTTCTGAACCTTTTAAAAATGTTTTTGTTTGTTTCGGTGCTCTAAGTGTCAGCGCCCCAGTCTCCCTTGCCTTAATTAAGGCTAATCAGCGCAGTGGATCTTGGGAAGAGTGGAGTTCTGGAGGTTCTTCAGGTAAACCCGATCTCTCTCTGTCACTTCCACACGCGTATCCCATTGATCAGGAGGGCTTTTAAGAAATGCACTCTCACTGTTCGCTCTGGAATCTGGAGAAAACGGTTTACGGTTTTAAGAAGATGCTTCCACATTGGCGAAGAGAGGACAATTCAGAAACTCCACTCCTAGTGTTATGGTGATATTTTGTCCTACACTGCTAGTACTATTATTACTACTGCTAATACAACTAACTACACACTTTCGCTGTTCTGGAAGCTGGAGAAAAGGTTTATCGTTTTAAGACCGTGCTTCGTTATTGACGAAGAAAACACAATTCTGAAAGGGTATTCGGTCTGTTTTGTTCTGACTCTACTACTACTGTTGTTGCTTCTGCTACTCATACTACTACTACCACTACTACTACTACCACTACTACTACTACTACTACTACTACTACTACTACTACTACTACTACTACTACTACTACAACGCACTCTCGCTGCTCGGTTTGGGAGCTAGAGAAAAATTGTTATGGTTTTAAGACGGTGCTTTGTTATTGTCGAAGAAAGGACAATTCAGAATCTCCTCTCCTACTGCTAGATGCTATTTTGTTCCGACCGATACTGCTACTACTATTGCTACTACTGTTGCTGGTCCTACTGCTACTACTGCTATTGCTACTATTACTACTACACACTCGCAGTTTTGGAAGTTGGAGAAACAGATTATGGTTTAAAATGGTGCATCTATTTTAAAAAGGAACAGTCAATTCTGAAAGGTATTCAGTCCGTTTTGTTCTGACTCCACTACTGTCCCCCCACCGTAGCTCAATTGGTAGAGCGTTCGCCTGACACACCGATGACCCAGGTTCGATTGTCCATTTTAGCAGTATGATTGCTCTGATGGTTCAGTGTTGATTCAGGTCCCTACCCCTCTTTCCCTGGGATGGTTATCCCCGTCTGCCATATCGCCAATGGTGGGTGTAGACGTTAAACCTCAATGTTCGCGCTTTCAATGTTCACTCCACTACTAATCTTGCTGCTGCTGCTGAGAGAGAGAAAGAGAGAGAGAGAGAGAGAGAGAGAGAGAGAGAGAGAGAGAGAGAGAGAGAGAGAGAGAGAGAGAAAGAGAGAGAGAGAGAGACTTTATTTGTCTATGAAAAGTACATAGAACTTTTGTTTTCGGCTGCACAAACACATCTATCCTATCATATCCTGTCCCGTAACTCGGAGGTCGTAGGGGCACCACAGATGATCGTTTAACCAGCATACTCCATCTTTCTCTGTCCTCAGCAGCCCTGATGGCTTCGCTCAGTGTCAAACCAGTCCATTCTCGAATGTTGTCCTCCCACCTCTTTTTCGGTCTCCCTCTCCTTCTACCTCCTTGCACTGTGCCTTGCAGAATGGTCTTTGCAAGGCCTGATGAACTGGTGACGTGGCCGTACCATCGGAGTTTCCGTTTCTTCACCACTGTGAGCAGGTCATCATGTTGTCCAATGGCTTGTGTGATGGTCTGTCGGACTTCGTGGTTGGTGATGTGTTGGGTATAGGAAATGCCCAGAAGTCTTCTGTAGCACCACATCTCCATGCTTTGTATTCTTCGTTGTAGATCTGCTGTGATGGTCCATGCTTCGCAAGCATATAGGAGTGTGGAGATGACAAGGGAGCGCAGCAGTCTTACTTTGGAATGTAGACTGATGGTCCTGTCTTTTCAAATGGGCTTCAACCTTGTCAGGGCAGCAGTTGTTTGTGCGATCTGGGAGAGGACTTCCTGTCGGGACCCATTGTCTGATACAATGTCTCCTAAATATTTGAAGCTATGCACTGTGTTGAGGGATTGGCCTTGGACTTTGTGGAGATGACAAGTGAGCACAGCAGTCTTACTTTGGAATGTAGACTGATGGTCCTGTCTTTTCAAATGGGCTTCAACCTTGTCAGGGCAGCAGTTGTTTGTGCAATCCTGGAGAGGACTTCCTGTCGGGACCCATTGTCTGATACAATGTCTCCTAAATATTTGAAGCTATGCACTGTGTTGAGGGATTGGCCTTGGACTTTGATGTCCGTGTGGATGCCATTGGTGTTGTTGGTCATCATTTTGGTCTTCTCTGCACTTATTTCCATTCCATAGGCTCTGGAGGTGGTGTCAAGCCTCTGTACCAGCTGTTCAAGTTCTTGTTCCTCTCCAGCCAATCCATCAATGTCATCCGCAAAACGAAGATTGGAGATTGCTCTACCCCCAATGCTGACTGTGCCTTCGTGATCTGCAAAGGCATCTGACATGATGCACTCTAGGAAGATGTTGAAGAGTGTTGGAGAGAGTAGGCATCCTTGACGCACACCGATTGTTGTTCTGAACTAGTTCCCGATGACGCTGTTATGGAGGACTGCACTGGTAGCCTTGTCATACAGGCTTTTGATGACTTCAATAATTTTAGGGCTGATGTTGTACACTTTCATTGTTGCCCACAGAGCTGCATGCCAGACTCGGTCAAACGCCTTCTTGAAGTCTATGAACACATGATATAGATGTTGTTGGTGCTGTAGGTATTTCTCACATATTATTCTGAGGTCTGGAAATATTCAGAAACACATAGAAAATGTAAAATGTAGAAGATGTTTAAAGAATGCCTTTATAAACACATAAAACTAAATGATGCAACACATTTATTTCATTAAACGACAACCATCCACAGGCACACAACTTTCCACACATATACATAGTTGCTGAATACTCCCGAACGCACCTCCACCAAGCACCGCCACCAATACCATCCACAGGCGTACGACACACGCAACCTATATGCTGCATTACTACTACTATAACGCACTCTTAGGGTTATTCACCAAACGACAATCAGGATATACTTCTGTTGATGTTGTTGTTGATGTTGTTATTGCTCTTCTTCTTCTTCTTCTTCTTCTTCTTCTTCTTCTTCTTCTTCTTCTTCTTCTTCTTCTTCTTCTTCTTCTTCTTCTTTTTTCAATATTTTCTGCGTTGGATCCACTAATGGTCTTTGTTACGGCTAAAGGTTATGAATTGTGAACAAGCTGCTTGAAGACTGAAATCGACATTAACGCGTTACATCATGACTAAAATGGATATGTGTGTTCAATTAAGCCATTTAAGATTTAACTTTTTTTAATTATTATTTATTATAACATGCTCACAGTGGTGAAGAAAAGGAAACTGCGATGGTATGGCCACATCACCAGAGCATCAGGCCGTGCAAAAGCCATCTTGCAAGGCACGGTGCAAGGAGGCAGAAGAAGAGGGAGACAGAAAAAGGGGTGGGGGGACAACATTCGAGAATGGACTGGCTTGACACTGAGCAAAGCCATGAGGGTTGCTGAGGACAGAGAAAGGTGGAGTAGGCCTACGCTGGTTAAACGATCATCTGTGGTGCCCCTACGTCATTCGAGTTACGGGATAGGATAGGATATGATATGATAGGATAGGATATTTATTATTCTGTTTGCTAGTTTTCTTATGACCGCTTTGATGTATATATGAGTAATTGCATTAAATG
Organism: Oncomelania hupensis; assembly: GCA_036898135.1. NCBI lineage: Eukaryota > Metazoa > Mollusca > Gastropoda > Littorinimorpha > Pomatiopsidae > Oncomelania > Oncomelania hupensis. Next base: position 8,428,786 of record CM072512.1, read on the forward strand.
GTGGCTTATTTTATTCCATTATACAGTAACAGGGTATTCCAAAAGTCTTGGCCGGGCACATTTTGACATTGAATATTTCCGAAACTATTAAGGATATAAAACGCATCTGGTAAATTCAGAAAGCTTGTAATCTCAATTTTTACATGGAATGTTCAAAGATGTTCAATGTGAGCACCATTGGTCACACGACACACATCAAGCAGATAGTCAAATTCTTGCCAAACGCGTCCCAGAATTTTCTGGTTGAGTGAACGCCATTAATGGGTCTGAAAAGAAATTAAAAAAAATCAACAGCTTTACAAAAAACTTAATGTAATTAGCTTTAAAATGGCACAACTTTTATCTTACTACCATTCATAGTAATTGATATATGGGGACTTCAAATGTGCCCAAGACTTTTGGAACACCCTGTATATTTATATTTATGTACGTTAACTTTAAATGATCTATTATGTGCGGAAGCGACTGAGGGCTATCATGGCAGACTGATCACACCCAATGTACAGTATGGTGGCTTCTCAGAAGTCGACTCGTGGATCATCAGAGAGGTTGAGAAGCCTCAGGGCAAGGACCAACCGTTTTTATCAGTCCTTTGTTGCGTTTGCAATCACTGCCCAATGACCACTTGTGAGCCCAGAGTACTGTGTCTGATGTCACTGCATGTCTTGTGAATGAATTCATTAAACTGACCTTTGAAATGTACCAGATACATAGCATCGTTCATTATCAACAAGTCGTCGTTGCCATCATCATCATCATCATCATCATCATCATCATCATCATCATCATCATCATCATCATCATCATCATCATCATCATCACCAGCCGTCGTCATCATAATCATCCACGTTGTCGTTATCATCATCATCATCATCATCATCATCATCATCATCATCATCATCATCATCATCATCATCATCATCATCATCATCATCACCAGCCGTCGTCATCATAATCATCCACGTTGTCGTTATCATCATCATCATCATCATCATCATCATCATCATCATCATCATCATCATCATCGCTGCTGTAGCTATACAATCGTTTATGTATCGTCGGTATCATTGTCGGCATATTTATTATTATTGTTTGCACGGCTAGAAGCAATGTTTCCTATGTGAACTCTTGAACGAATAAATCTCTTATTTCTGTTAATTATGTCTTATGTTTACATTTTAACTGACTCTTTAATATGTAAGTGCCTATGTATAGGTATGCGTTGGGTGGCGGTGATTGATGGTGGTGGTGGTGGTGGTTGTGGAGGTGGTGTGTGTGTGCTTTTGTGTGTGTGTGTTTAGGGAGAGAGAGACTTCGGTTAAAAATACGTTATTTAATATTAGCTTGTCGGATAATCTTTGCATGGGCAAGCCCGACTTTTAAAAACAACAGTCAATCAATCGATTAATAATAAAATCAATCAATCTTTCAACGACTATTGAAACTGCGCTAGAAAGTTTTTAAAAACCAATACAAGAACAAAAGTTCGTCAAAGAACACGATCACTTCTTAAGGCAGGTTAAAGCAAGATAAAGAAAGATCCACCAGCAATAAAAAAAACACAACAAAAAACAGGTCTGCAACAACACTATGCGCCGGGGCCTGATCCCATTCGATAGTGTTGCATGGCATAATTAGGCGGCTAGAGGGATATCCAGCACGCTCAGTGCGATCGACCTGACAGCTAGACTTATCGATCTCCGCGCACGTCGAAGGCAGACAGATCCTCCTGGAACAGCGCTTTCTCGCTCACTGGAGAAATGGTCACTCATACCAATGAAGTACTGCAGTATCGATTCTGTCAATCTCAACAACTGGGAGTAAATAATCAAATTAAATTTTAATGGAGTCATTCTCTTGGACTCTATCTTCCTATGCTCTCCCCCATACAAATAACACTACTACTACTACTACTACTACTACTACTACTACTACTACTACTACTACTACTACTACTAAAACTGGATGCTATACGCGCCTTATTCCTAAATCAGACTCAAATCGCGGCGATCTGTAGCCAACGTAAACGCTTCCGTGTTACAGACACTCCTATATACACAACAAACACACATTCATCGCATGTGGTGTCAAGGCAAGTCGCAATTAGAAGACGGAAAGGAAATCACATTTTTCATCTCGTGTATAAGTCACATAAGTTCGCCCCTTGCGGGAATCGAGCCCGCGACCTTCGGCGTAGGAACCGGTCACGAATCCACTGCGCCACGAGTCCACGCACCCCTCCCTCCATCATAACGACCACCACTATTCTCCAGTCCTTTCTTCTCCCACACCCTCCTCCCCCTTATTCTCTAACTCTACCTTACATCCTCACATCCCCCGTCCTACCCCACACTCTCACCCCCTTTGGAAAGAAGGCAGGGATCGTGAAACACGAAGTCTTTGACCGAGTCTTGATGTTCTGGCCTTGCCCAAATGGTTGAAAAGTAGCTGGCGATGGAACATTGCTTATGACGTTTGAAAACGTAAAGCAGGGCTGCATTGGCATCAAAGAAACTGTATAGTGATTCTTACAGAGGTAGCATGTAATTGCTGATCTGTGTTACGTTGAGACGCGCGCGGTGGTGCGAGTGGGACGCGCGCGATAGATCTGATCGTTTTATTTTGCAAAGCATGCAATAATAGAGTGTATTTACCTTTGATTTGAGTTTGCGTTGTTGTTAGAAGAAGCTTTGTATAACGTTGATAATTTTAGTTGGTCGATATTATTTGAGAATTTTCTAGAGTTGGTTGTTTACTCTCGATCGAAACGTGTTGATAATTCTAGTGGTAGCTAGAGACGCTTCCATTCTAAATATGGTTGTATGACGTGGTGAGACAGTGATGACGAAATTTGTTCTGATTGGTTATAATTGTGTCTTGCCCGAATGTTCTTTCTTTCTCTGGAGTACAGAGAGATTATAATATGTACCTCACTGTTTGAGTTGAAAAAGTAAAACGTTGAGAGTGGAAAAAGCGATTGTATGCAGTTGTTGATGTTCGCTGAATAAAGTTGGAAAACTACATACGACGACTTCTGCCTTGTTGCTGAGTGAGCAGGCTGCGTGGGTAAACGAATCTGAGTTACACTTATCAGGTTTTCATCGGGGTTGACTCAACTGATTAAAAACCAAAACAACAATAACAACGAGTGTAACAATCTGTGTTGTCGTCTCACAGTGACGAGAGCAGCTCATAATGGCCCATAGTCTGATGCTTTGAGCGAGCTTAGGAGAGAGAGAGTTAGAGAAATAGAGATGAGATAAGATAAGATAAGATAACATAACATAACATAACATAACGATTTTATCTTCCAAGGGTAAAAGATTATGCACTGTGGTGCTTTTTTACATCCTGCCCGTAGGGCTAGTAACAATAACAATTAGTGTAACCAAATAATTTCATTTATTTAATTTAAGGTCTGTACACATAGTGATTTTAGACCAACAACAACATTAAAAAGAAACAAAAAATTAATTAATTAAAAAGATTTAAAATTAACATTGAAACAATTTTACCAGCTTGAACTCCTAATAAAAATTACAACATTCTTGACATCAAACATTTTCTTTCTTACATGTGAAGGTACTACCAAAGTATACGTCAGACTAGCGAAATGGCAAACTCGATTTACCCACATTCATCCCATATGCACACGACAAAAATCATCTTGATCGCAACCCACCACCATCCATGCACAATCTGCCAAAACACCTCTATACCTTTCAGTATCCCCAAAATAAAATTAAACACACACACACACACAAACAAACAACAACAAAAAATTTAAAAAAAATAAAAATAAAAACATCCCACACCTTGTCATTTGTCAGTCTCTTACTTGATTTCCAACCCATATCAGCACACACTACCATTCTAATTGTCAATGTCGGTCTTCATCAATGTTGTCTACACATAGCCCATTTGCTCTCTCTCTCTCTCTCTCTCTCTCTCTCTCACATACCCTCTCGCTCACACACACACGCACATACAAATATTACAAATTAAAGTATAACATAATGCACAAATTATACTATTTTATAAGTTCCAAAGAAACTGTCCGATCTGACTATATATCAAAACCTTTGATATTTTATAATAGTCAGTAACATCTATATTTTTTATGCTTGTTATATTTTGATATTCAATAGGTAAAATATCACGAATTTCAGTACATTTTGTCAGGATATGCTCTACACTAATTTTATTTCCGCAAGTAATATTACCGCAAAAATTTTTTCTCCATGCATTCAAAAATAACCTATGAGCAAGACTGCTAACTTGCCTAAAAATTCCGGAATGATCAGGAAGTTCATAATAATTACTTTGTTTACGAACAATATTTTGAATAATGTTCGACATTTCGTGTTTTGATAAGTGTAAGGAAATCGGATCAGCATATATATTTTTTGCACCAAGTTTAGCTGCTCTGTCAGCCATATCATTGTATTTTAAACCACAATGTGATGGAATCCAGCATATATTTATTTCCGTACCTCTGAGTTGTAAGCAATGTATTAAATATTTAATGTCAAATATAATCTCTGCTCTTTCTTTACATTTGGGCGAATTCAGAGCCAACATAACAGATTGAGAATCCACACAAAAACAATATTTTGATGAAATCCCTTTGCATGTTTGTTATTGTACTAAGAGCCATTAATAATGCTAATAATTCTGCAGTGAAAATCGAAAATCCTTGACCAATGAAATACGATTTTTGTATGTTTAAAGCAGGTATTACAAATCCTGCACCAGCATTACCATTTTCAATCACAGATCCATCAGTATATATCTGCAGATTTTTATAATATTTTTCAGAAATATGTCGACTTATTAATGTTGCTAATTAATATGGATTCTCATCTTTCTTCAAATCAGTATGTAAAATATCAAAATTGGCTGTTTTTATCTCCCAAGAAAGGGAAAGGAGATGAAATAATCTTACTTGATACATTAGCTGGATTTATACAGGCATCTTCACCAAATAAATTCATAACAATAACATCATAATGTAACAATATAATTAAGATCTGCGCGCGCACGCACGCACATACATACACACACACACAACTTATGTTAAGCAATCTAATTAGAGTTATGAATGTAGGACTTTTGCAAAGTAGCTCATTTTAATGTACTGTAAAAGATGGTTTCTAAAGGATGTGTATTTAGTCACTGCACTGCGAAAGAGAGAGAGAGAGAGAAAAAAAAAAAAAGAGAGAGAGAGAGAGAGAGAGAGAGAGACTGGTGGGTTCTTTTAGTGACAGGCCATAACCCCAACAGTAATGCTCTACCTTTCTCTCCTTTTGCCAACAGTGTACAGATATAAACATTAACAACAATTTTTTGGGGTGTTGTTTAATTGACCCGCAACGTTCTGTTGCAACAGTTAACAGAGAGAGAGAGAGAGAGAGAGAGAGAGAGAGAGAGAGAGAGAGAGAGAGAGAGAGAGAGAGAGAAGAAGAAGAAGAAGAAGAAGAAGAAGAAGAAGAAGAAGACACCCGGTACACATTGGTCGAGGGCTACAAGAAGCATGCTTTAGTAGTCGCCTCAACCGGCAATAAAGCATGCTCGCATGCTTCAGAGCAACGGTTCAAAAACATTCTCAAACGGTTCGTAAAAGATAGTTGACCTAGAAACAAAGACAGTTTGACCTAATTCGTCCCCTAGGCGGCCTAGAGGATACGAAACTTACATGTTCTATTTTCATGAGTTGATTGGTCAATGCTCCTAGGGCTTGAACAGATTAGGAAGCAGTGCTCTGAAGCATGAGAGCATGCTTTATGACCTGTTGAGGCGACTACTACAGCATGCTTCTAGTAGCCTTCGACCAACGTGTATCGGGTGAAGAAGAAGAAGAAGAAGAAGTAGAAAAGAACATTGAAGTTAAACGTCTATACCCACCATTGGCGATATGGCACACGGGTATTGCCATACCATGGAAAATGGGGTATGGACCAAAATAAACCTGAACCACTAGAGCAGTCGTACTGATTAGATGGGCAGTGACCAAATGGCCACTTTATCTTTGTCTACCACGGGAGTCCAACGTTGGTCCTCTGTGTTCCAGACCAACGTTGGTCCTCTGTGTTCCAGATGAACGCTCTAACGCTGAGCTAAGGTGATGGTGGAGAAAGAAGAATGGAGAGCGAGAGAGAGAGGGAGAGAGAGAGAGAGGGTGAGAGAGAGGAAGAGAAAGAGAGAGAGGGAGAGAGCGAGAGAGAGAGAGAGAGAGAGAGAGAGAGAGAGAGAGAAGAAGAAGAAGAAGAAGACAACGACGACGACGAAAAACCCAAAAAGAAAGTAAGAGACGGAATAATAATAATAATAATAATAATAATAATAATAATAATAATAATAATAATAATAATAATAATAATAATAATAATAATAATAATAATAATGGATGCTATAAGATCAGATAAGATAAAATAAGACAAAACATATATATAGTAATTTTGGGAAAAGCGCGACGATCTGTACCACCATGCATTCTCACATGTTTCACGAACACACACACAGCAAACACACATCTTTCAGTCAAACATGTGGTGTAAAGGCAGGGAGATCCCTATTAGAAGACGAAAAAGAAATCGAATTTTTATTTGGGAAATGTTTAAATTGACCGCCTCCAATACCAATATTGAAGGAGGGGAGGAAATCGGAGTACCCATGGAAAACCCTCGGTGACGGTTTAGTAAGTTAGTCATTGTTTATAGGTGGCCTGAACAGTTTCGTACCTTGGTCGCCCCTTTGCGGGAATCGAACCCGCGACTTTCGGCATAGGAAACGCGGTCACTATCAACTTAGCTACCAGACAGAAAGTGAAAATAAAACCACAGCAGCAACAGCAACAACATTAAATACAACAAGCAAACAACAGCAAGAATAAAGTAAGAGGATTGAAGAGATATGGCAGCCACTATTTGCTGGAGGCCATGAATAATGCAATGCTTTGGTCTTAATGGTCCAAACTCAACACACGGTGTGGTAACAGCACTTTGTGCCTACTTCAGTTTTGAGACGTTTAGCCACACTGCTTTAAGCTCTCTCTTTGCATTCGGAATATCAGGGACTCGGAGACTCTCATCCGAAGGAGTAAAGCTACACTTTTTTTAAAATCGTTCTTGCCTAGCTCTTTCCAGCTCAAGATCAGCTCAATGCGCTAGATGATACAGGATCTTACTTCAAGCCTCCAGGGTACACCTCTTGGCTACCTTAGGCCTATCCGCACAACCCTGGGCGACTGGGAAAAGGGTTAGAGCTAGAGGGGACTCAGTGTTTGCTGAGTATTTTGAGGCAGCGGGCCCTTCGAGGACATGAGCGTCAGGATCTTTAAAAGTCCTGGCGATGTGGGCGTGCACAAACTAGTCTTCGGTTAATGACCTGTCTTTATTGTAAGGTTTTCAGATCCCAAACCTAGGTTCCTGGACCTTATTTTTTGGGGTTTGTTTGTTCTGGATCGGAGAACCTCGGGGAAAGAAAAAGGTTCGTGAACCTCGGGAGAAACATTCCAATCAAGACAGGCCATTATACTCTCTCATCCGAAGGAGTATTCAGAGATTCAGATCAAGACGTAATACGTCTAGGAATCAAACCGTCTATAGGTGATGTTCCCATAGGCATAGGAACACATCAGGAATTCGGCCCGAGCCTAAAATGTGCAGTAGGGGAGTCTTCAGATGCTCAGTTTGTGGCACTTGAGGTGTTTGTGTCTTTGAAGCCATCTGGCCATTCCTGCGAGGCGACTGGCCTGGCTGTTGCTCGGAAACTGAAAGAGGACAAGGAGGGGTTGGTGGGTGAGAGAGAGAGAAAGAGAGAGAGAGTGAAAGAGAGAGAGAGAGAGAGAGAGAGAGAGAGAAAGAGAGAGGTGAGACTGATGCGGTGAGTCAGAACGAACAACCGATAGATAGAGAATTAGGTAAGAAAATACTAACGTACTTGGTAAACCTGTTTGTAGACCAATTTAATAGCTTCATAGTAAAAGTTTCTTCAAAAACAGTATGCACGACGGAGCGTAATGTGTTGTTAGGTTTACATTTATCATTGCCAAACTGCGTTTTGGCAGCTGTTCCAGTTTTGCTTCTGAACCAAAAGGTTTTAAAGGGCCTCAGAATCAAACAGATCCTTTTAAAATTGAGTATGTATTATCTTGACTCAGATTCCATGATTTCACAACCTATCCTATCTTATCCCGCAACTCGAAAGTCGTCGGGGCACCACAGATGATCGTTTAACCAGCGTACTCCATTTTCTCTGTTCTCAGCAGACCTCATGGCTTCACTCAGTGTCAAGCCATTCCATTCTCTAATGTGTCATTCCACCTTTTTTTTCTGTCTCCCTCTTCTTCTGCCTCTTTGCACTGTGCCTTGCAGGATGGTCTTTGCAAGGCCTGAAGCTCTGGTGACATGGTCATACCATCGGAGTTTCGGTTTCTTCACCACTGTGAGCAGGTCATCGTGTTGTCCAATAGCTTGTGTGATGATCTGTCGGACTTCGTAAAGCCTACTTTATCATTGTTTAAATGTCAGTTTTAGGCTCAACCCGTTCTCGCCAAAAGGACGCAAAGCCCTCCAATTGGGGCTCGTTGAGCCGGCATTGGAAGCTACGAAGAAATAATATGAACTACACACTTATAGGATTGTTTTCATTCATTTGCGTTTCTTCCGGTTACTTTCTTAAGGAAGAGAGAGTACAGTGAAGTGGAGGGAGAGAAAGAGTGAGAGAGGAGAGTGAGCGAGAAGAGAGAGAGAGTGAGCGAGGAGAGGAGAGAGAGTGAGCGAGGAGAGGAGAGAGAGTGAGCCAGGAGAGAGAGAGAGTGAGCCAGGAGAGGAGAAAGAGTGAGCGAGGAGAGGAGAAAGAGTGAGCGAGGGGAGAGAGAGATAGAGAGAGAGAGAGAAAGAGTGAGCGAGGAGAGAGAGAGAGTGAGCGAGGAGAGGAGAGAGAGAAAGAGTGAGCGAGGAGAGAGAGAGAGAGAGAGAGAGAGAGAGAAAGAGTGAGCGAGGAGAGAGAGAGACAGACAGAGAGAAAGACAGACAGAACGAACGAATGAACGAGTTTATTCCATATAAGGCCATAGCCCCTCTTGGAAGGGGTGTGTAAACAAATACAAACAAATCAACAAATTAATGAGCGGAAAGAAGGCATCAAAACATCAAGACCTGACAATTTCACGTAATTTAAAGGCTTTGTATATAAAAAAGCATAATTTTCGTACAACAACGTCATTAGTAGTAGTGAACAGTAAAGACAGATGAAAAGCGCTTGGTGCTCTATAGTATTTAGCTGGAATAAATTCTTTTCTTAAATCATCCAGATTTGGGCAACAAAATACAAAGTGTAATTCATTATCTTCCGCTGTTTTACACAAAGGACATAGAAGATTATTTGGTGTATGATGCCTGTACCTATAAAAGTGCACGAATAAATCAGATATACCAAACCTAAATTTTGTCATAATAAATGTTAAATATTTATCTAAACCAAGTTGCAAATATCTAGGAAGTACAAAATCTAGTGTACATACTAAAACGATCACTTTCACTTACATGTTCATTCCAATTTTGCCATCTACAATCAATCAATCGTTCTCTCAACACACGTATAAAACATTCACGTTGCCAACACCTTGATTATACCATACATCACCAAAACCGTTCTGTAGCAAAAATAAACGCACATTTGATACCCAATTTATTTTTCCTTTACTATCTAGATTATATAACATCAAATAGGCTTTATTAGGAAGTCTACTATTATCCATCTGTAACAACTTAAACCAATAACGAATGCAATTAACACATGAATTAATAGTTATTGGGTATCTGTTCAGCTCTCTATAAATACAGTCATTGGGAGTACGCAAATCAACCCACAAAAACTTTTTCAAACCGTATAAATGTGTTTTTTCACAATAATTTGCAGCTTTATCTAATCCCCAGATTTCAGACCCATATAGCATGATAGGTCGTATTTGTGCATCAAACAATTTAAGAAAAACATCAACAGAATGATTATTAAAAACCCTTAGTCTGGACATGATAGATAACAATGCTCTTTTGCCTTTACTAGCTAAATCACGACACGCAGAAACAAAACTAAGACGGGTTGAAAAATAAATTCCTAAATATTTATATACATTTACAATTGGCATTATTTCACTATTATAAACCCATCTTTCCCTGGCAGCCAAATATCCTCCTTTTCTGAAGACTACAATATTACTTTTCTCCAAATTAACTTTTAAATTAAGTGCACAAGCTGCTCTTTGCAAACTGTTTAACTGTGTTTGTAGACCTACAATAGATTCAGACAAGAGTACAACGTCATCAGCTAACAAAAGAATACACAATTCAAAAGCTTCTAGTGAAAAAGTTACACCATGCCGGCCATTACTAATAACTTCTAGGGTTAACTCATTGATAAATATCGAAAACAAAATTGGGCTACATATATCTCCTTGTTTCATTCCAAAATTACAATTAACACACTGAGTAAATTCACTACCACCACACATCACTCTCGCCTTAACTCTTAAGTACATGCTTTTTATGCAACGAAATATTTTCCCTTTAATACCATTCTTCAGTAATATAGGCCACAGTAAATTTCTGTTAATATTGACAAAACATTTTTCAAAATCAATAAAAGCCACATAAAGTTTTCTATTTAAACAAAACTATTTTTGAACACATGCAAGATGGGTGTAGAGATGATCAACTGTAGAATAACCTTTTTAAAGCCTGCCTGAAATTCCCCGGTGATATCATTTTCCTCAACCCATGACTGCAAGCGTTTATTAATAATAAAACCATACACTTTACTACTTATATTGCATAGACTAATTCCACGGTAATTCCCTGGTTTATTTACATCTCCTTTTTTAAACAAAGGTAATATGATAGACTCGCACCAACTATCAGGATAAATACCGTTATCAAACAATTTATTTATAAATTTATGGAAAAAGGGGACAGCAAGTCTGGTTGCGTATTTCAACAATTCACCTATCAACCCATCTGGCCCTGCAGCTTTTTTAGGTTTTAACTTCTGAAGCGCTAACAGTATCTCTTCCTCCGTTATAGGCCTATTTAAACTAACTTCATCATCATCATCACCACCACTACCACTAGTGTCTAATTCCTCTGACTCAAACAGAAAATTATCTTTTTCAAGTAACATTTTAAAATGGTTAAACCATTCTTCAACAGAAATCTGCTTATCAATTCTTCTCTTTTTTGGGATAATGTTATGAACAGACAGAGAGAGAGAGAGACAGAGAGACAGACAGAGAGAGAGATAGAGACAGAGAGAGAGAGAGAGAGAGAGAGAGAGAGAGAGAGAGTACAAAGGATCAACTCAAGACGCCCGAGGCGCCCGCTTGCTGCCGTAGGCGCATTGTCCGACGCCTTAGACAACTGGGCGACCGGAGATGGCGGAGAAGTGACAAGAACTTTAAAGTCCTTGTGATAACATAACTTCAAATTGGTCATGCAGAGGATGTTCATTATCAGTCACTGGAATTGTGTTATCAGTTTTGGCAAATTTCTGTATATCTTTTGTTGAAGATGAGAGAGAGAAAGAGAGAGAGAGAGAGAGAGAGAGAGAGAGAGAGAGAGAGAGAGAGAGAGAGAGAGAGAGAGAGAGAGAGGGAGAATTTTGCTGCCAGAATCGTCTTGTATCTTGGTTAGTTTGGTAGGTTACTTGCGTGTCAGACACTTACGGCTAAACGTAGCTAGAATATAGTTTCGCACTTGTGTCTTTAAAAAATGGCCGTTTTTATCTTCGTAGTTAAACCAGTCTTTTAGTTTCGTACCTTTACTGGCTGAACGTAGCCCTTTGTTTATACAGTTTGGAACTTCTTGCCTTAAAGCTAGCCACTGGGTTTTAGTTTCGTACCAATGCATGCCAAACAGGGTTGGCTGGTTTGTGAGAAATGTCTTGAGAATGCGTTTTGTATTTTGCTGCCAGAATTTCTATGTTTGTCTTCTTCTCCGTTAGCAGGCAAGGTGGGAAAGTCATCGGCACTGGAGCTTCACGGCTGTTTTGCTCCCAAACAATGCCCTGACAGGATGTACGCCCGTTAGAACTTTTCTTAGCCTTGTCTATCCACATGCCAGAGCATCAAGCGCAGCGCGCGGGGAGCGAATCGAGCCCCCGATAGGTGTACCGCGGTTAAGGTCAGATCCTGTTTCGGTCCGCGTTTTGGGTAGGTCTTTAGCTGAAAAGCAACTCCATGTAAGAACGATAAAATACATTTTTAAAAAGGGAAGAAACTGTACGGTAATTTTTGGAAGAATTGTGTTGATTGTGCCATATAACACCATCCGCCTATTACCTACTGCAAAAAACCTTGGTGTTGTCCTGGACAATACCCGTGATATGTTAGATTTTATCCGCGAAACATGTCAAGCCTGCCACTACCAACTCCGCCACATCGAACTTATCCGTAAATACCTGACAATCGACGCAACTTCTGAACGTGTGACCTCTTTCATTCTCTCTCGACTTGGCTATTGCAAACTCTTCTTTCTGGTCTGCCTGCTTCTTCCATCCACCATCTGCAACGTGTTCAAAACGCTGCCGCTTGATTCATTCTCCAAAAAGAAAAAAAAATCTGACCACATCACTCCACTTCTTCGCTCTCCCCACTGGCGAAGAATTCTTGACAAAATCTGTCATTTCTTTTACAAGTGTCTCCATGACTTCGCTCCTTCATACCTTTCTGATGACGTCCAACGCTACACTCCCTCTCGCAACTTGCGTTCTTCATCCGAAACACTCCTTCTCATGATACCCCACCTCCACAAACTGTCCTATGTTGGTTCTAGATCTTTTTTTGTCTTTGGACCAATCGCCTGGAATCCATTACCACTTTCTCTCAGCAGCATACCGAATATCAACACCTTCAAAGCAAACTTCAAAGCTCATTTTTTCTCTAAAGTCTTCTCCTGATCTGTTCTGTCTTCAAACTGTTTCTTCCCTATTGCCTCATCGTTTTGAGTGCGCGCGCACGTGATATGCGTGTGTGTGTGTGTGTGTGTGTGTGTGTGTGTGTGTGTGTGTGTGTATGTCTGTTTGTGTATGTGTGGGGATTCACTTTGTTTATTACTGCTTCTCCCCCAGTCCACTTTGATTTCGTCTGCTCCCTGCCATTTGTGTCTATGTATTGTACCAATGTTTAATCAGTGTGTGAATGCGTGATGGTGCGCTTTGAACTGTTCCTTACTAGGTAAAGCGCCTCATAAATATTCTTCTTCTTCTTCTTCTTCTTCTTCTTCTTCTTCTTCTTCTTCTTCTTCTTCTTCTTCTTCTTATTATTATTATTATTATTACTATTATTATTATTATCATTATTATTTTTAAAACGTGAAGAATTCGATCTTTAACGTTACGTCTTTTCGTTTGCCGCTCCGCGCGGGTTTCCGCCACCTTCCTATTTTAATATAGCTCTTATAAGGCGCTTTTCAAGCTCAGGAGCTGCTGCTTCTCAAGACGCTGATGGATACAAGATCTAACTCAAACCTACCGTAGCGCCAAATTGCTGCCTTTGGCGCTTCGTCTGACTCCATAGAAAACGGAGTACAATCCTGTGCGACCAGGAAGGGGGGGGGGGAGTGATTGACAGCGTATTATGCTCTCGAACCCTCCGGTTGTGTATCCATAGGACGATTTTTTTTGGTGCTGAGCGGCCGCCATTCCAGGCACCGCCAGGGGTACTAACTCTTCTGTTGTTCTGGGGAGGAGAGAGCAGTAGGCTCAGAGGTGTACGCAGTGTACTCCAATGACAGGTGATAACTTTGCAGCCCGAACAGGCAGTGGTTCAAAAGCCGTTGACCGCTGGAGTTATGCAGAAAATCTAAATTAAATAAAATACCCTGAAACCCTATGCGCCCATAGGCTGCACGTTGGCGACTGGAGAGGCGTTAGCTAGATCCTCTTGAGCTGGAAGGGCGCTATACAAGACCGATTAAATGATAAATAATAAATAATAGCAACACACCAAACAACTTCATAGTGACTCAGCTTAAAGGTCTCAGCTACGCTGCATTATAAAGATGTCGATCCCAATGTCGGCTAGCGCTTTGAGTAGCTCTTTAAGCTGGTAATATAACAAACAATGTGTATTAACTGCTACCTCAGGGTAAACATCAGGTTTGACGTTTTAGACTGACTACCTTGCATTGCTGTCGTGTGCTGAAGTAGGCATGTGTTTGAATGAGTTGTGCTCACACCGAAATTTTTTTTCTTCTCCCCGTGACTTGGTTACTTTGGTTTTAACTAATGGTTAGGAAGAGAGGAGTCAAAACATACTTTTGCTCACAGCGGTGATATTGTGTTTATATTATAGGGCAGGAATTCCTTTCCATCTAAACTTGTTTTGTTACTTCTTATAGTAAAGAAAAAGAGATAGGCCGAATTTAACATTTTGCGCTTTTATGACCCTGTGTTGCGTGCCGTACAATTGCCAGTTTGTTGTTTTATGATGTTCTGTGTACCATACAATTTTCTCCGCCTGATCGAAACCATTGGCAGGTCCTGTTGTTTAAACCACCCAGATACACGCCCACGCACACGCGGATGCGCGCGAATCCACACACATTCAAACGCCCGCCCGCACACATACACCCCTCCCCCCCTCCAATTTTTACAAAGAATGTACAAGGGTGGTTGAAAAGTAACTCCCTAATGAAAATGGCTTATAAAGTTTGTAATTAGTAGTGCATTGCTATGAAACAAACTCTATTGTGATCTTTACAGTGGTAGGATTGATATGCTTTTCCTTTGATTCACCTCACAGTCGCCTGACGCTGCACCGCCAGCGCAGCAGACACAATATATAAGAAGAAAGGGTGAGGCGACGGGCTATGAGAGCTGCTCCCATCGCTGTGTGATGAAATCGGAGTGCAGCAGTTACGTTTCTACCACTGTAAGGATCACGATATGTTTTGGTTTCATGCCAGTGCAGTACTATTTATACAAGTAATAAGCAATTTACAACAAGAAAGTACCAGTCAACCACAGTGTTCTTCGTGCTTATGGATCTGGTGACAAATACGTCAGCGTTACGTGTACACCCCTCCGTAGGGGTGCCGGGGGTTTCAGTATAAATAGTATCCCCATTTTCTGGAAATTTAGTGCTTTAAATTCCCACTGTCGCTGTCTTTCTCCTTTGTTCTTTCTCAGTCGCACTTTGTTCTATCAATCTACTATACTATCTTCTTCTTCGCTAGACCAGTCACATTACCTTTTTTCTTGAAAACTCTTCCGGGACAAAACTCCTCATTTGTGTATGAGGTCTGTTGGATCAGCTTGGAAATATAGGACGCTGTCTGCCAGGTGGTCACTGGGGCTTCCTATGATGCTATTATTTGGCAATGTAGGCATTTTATATGTATGTGTTTTGTTGATATGTTATAATGATGTTTATATTCTATTTTGTTTTTGTAAACGGAGGCTCGAAAAATTAGAGTATAGCCTCAGCGTCCCCTGCGTGGGATGTCTTTATTGTAAAGTGACCGGCTGGTGGAGTGCCTTCAGTGTTGCCACTAGGGTTATTTCGGCAGATCTTTTATGCGGATCAGGGGCGAGTCTTCTTTCAGCAAAGTTGTGGTCTTGATTTTGTGGTCCTGATTCGGCTGTACTGGTCCTGATTTGACCCGGAAGAGTCCGCTGGACCTAAAGCAATAATCATGTAGTGTAATGTTACGTGTACTATCGAATAGAAATCAAACAGACGATAACAAGAACAACAACAACAAAACTGTTGAAACGAAAGGGTCAAAACAGATGCAATCGAAAGAAAAACGAAGACATTCAGAATATGCTACGACCTTTAAAAAAAGTTAAAAAAAACACAGCAACAATAACAGCAAGCATAAACTGAAAAGACTTTCTTTCGTTCTTTCTTGGTTCTATCTTCAAATTTCCCGTTGATGTGACTGACAACAGGAATGTTTCCCCAAATAAGAAAACAAACATTTAACGCTACAACCTACAAGAAATATAAAAAGGGTTTAGCAGCTAAAAGAAACAAAATATGGAGAAAACATTATTTCCCTTGACTGGATTAAAGTTAAAAACCCGATTGCCACAACAGGAAAGCGGAATAACTCGTTGAGAAAAGGCCATGGCAGAACGGATGCAGCTTCGTCGGGACTTGTCGAGGAGTTCTGTCTCTATCAACATGAAGGAGAGGGAGTCAATTTCGTCGGCTGGTCTCCGCCTCGCTGTATGGAGGCAGAACGTCGATCTAATTATTATTTTTCTTGCTGGAGGGAACGATTTTCTCTTTAGATTTTTTTCCCCCCGAGACATGGTTTTTTTTGCTTTGTTTAAAAAATAAAAATATAAAGTGGCAGGCAACCTCACCTTCAGGCCATTGGAAGTGGAATGAGTTTTGGAAAGAGAGAGGGAGGGAGAGATAAAGAGAGGGAAGGAGGGAGAGTGAGAGAGAAAGAAAGAGAGAGAGATTGGGGAGAGAATAATAATAATAATAATAATACAGGATGCTATACGCGCCTTACCCCAAATCATTCAGGCTCAAAGCGCGGCGACCTATACCAACATACACGCTCACCTGTCTCATCCACCCTCACACATACCAAACACACATCCATCACTCAAACAGGTGGTGTAAAGGCAGGGAGATCGCTATTAGAAGACGGAAAGAAAATCGAATTTTTATTTTTGAAATTTTTATATTGACTGCGTCCTGTATCATTATTGAAGGGAGGGAGGAAACCGGAGTGCCCGGAGAAAACCCTCGGTGACCTCAATAGTCTCGTACCTAAGTCACATACGTTCGCCCCTTGCGGGAATCGAACCCGCGTCCTTCGGCATAGGAAACCGGCGACTTATCCACTGCGCCACGAGGCCACCCCTCAGAGAAATAAGATAGAGAGTAGGAGGGGCAAGAGAAATGAAGAGAAAGAAAGAGAAAGAGAGAGAGGTACAGAGAAAAATAGAAAGAGAGAGAGAGGGAGAGAGGAGACAGAAACCTAGAGAGACTGAAAAAGAGACAGAGACACAGAGACAAAGTTAGACAGAGAGGGGCAGAGAGACAGAGAGAGACAGACAGACAGAAAGGGAGAGAGAGAGACAGACGGAGACAGAGAAACAGCCAGAGAGAAAGAGACAGACAGAGAGACAGGGCCGGGAATGAATGTCTTCTTTCTTTCTTTCTTTCTTTTCTTTCTTTGGTAAATATTCGTCCCGGGACACAAAGCGTATAGGGGACTTGAAAAGCGAAGTCGTTGTTTTATGAAGACAAGATGTAATAGAAGTGGCGTAGCTAATGCAGTGCTCGAAACTGCTGCAACGCTGGTGCGAATGATACCGAGGAGGACGGAAGGTTTGTCGAGAGGAGATGTGCCGATCAAGCCGAGAGAAGATGTGCCGATGAAGCCATAAGACATAGGACCAAGCAGAGGCCGCGTGAGGAAGGGTAAGCAGAACGCGGGAATACGCTGGCGGTGCCTGGCATCTGCAGTCCGGAGATCGCCACTCTCCACAAGGATCTCCAAGTCGCCCAGTAATAGTTAAAGAAAAGAGCAGCCAGGGAGTGAAGCAAACGGTAGCCAAAACGACGAGGCGCCTTTCTTCCAACCCTCTGCTCATGGAGACGTTCAGAAGCTGTAGCTGGGCGGACATGAGGAGGGCTGTCATCTTTCTGGCGATCTGGGGAGTCGCCGTTGACTTTGGCAGTGTGGAAGTTGATGCTGAGGCAGCGGACTGTGGGGGATGCCTAAACGACACTCCATCTCACCCTTCAACTTTCATTTTCCTTTGTGTAGGGCTCCTTCGGTTGGGCAGCGGCTGCGGATGAGTATTATTTATTTATCATCCTTAAACAGCGCTTGTCTAGCCCCAAGAGCTGTTTAAGGGTGCTGCCCGGGACAGGATCCAACCCAAGCGACCCGAGGCGCCCACATGCAGCCTTTGAGCGCAAAAGTATGTCACCCAGACGACTGAGCACAACCCTGGGCAACTGGGGATGTGGGGAGAAGGGACGTATTGCTTGCTGGGTGTAGTTGTGATAAGAAGAAACAAATATGGACGTAAGTCAAAGGACTACTAATTTCGACATTACATTACATTACATAATTGTTGCTTTAGGTCCAGCGGACTCTTCCGAGCCAAATCAGGACCGGACAACCCCCAATCCGCATAAAAGATCTGCCGAAACAACCCTAGTGGGAAAACTGAATGCCCTCCACCAGCCAGTCACTTTACAATAAAGACATCCCACGCAGGGGACGGCTGAGGTTTCACCCCAACTTATCGAACCCCCGTTTACAAAAACAAAATAGAATACAAACATCATTATAAATTATCAACAAAACACATACATATAAAATGCCTACATTGCTAAATAATAACATCATAGGAAGCCCTAGTGACCACCTGGCAGAAAGCGTCCAATATTCCCAAGCTGATCCAACAGACCTCATACACAAACAAGGAGTCTTGTCCCGGAAGAGTTTTCAAGAATAAAGGTAGGAGACTGGTCTAGCGAAGAAGACGATAGTATAGCAGATTGTTAGAAAAGAGCAGGAATGAGAAATAGCAAATGAGAAAGACAGCGACAGTGGGAATTTAAAGCACTAAATTTCCAGAAAGTGGGGATACTATTTATACTGAAACCCCCGGCATCCCAACGGGGGTACTAATTTCGACAACAACAAGGCACGACGGGTAAATGTGTGTAACGGCACTCACCCGTCTAGGACATGAGCGTGAGGACCTTTAAAGTCCGTGCCATGAAATGCGTACGCACACAGACTAGACCTCGGTTTATACTCTTCTCCGACAGAGTTGAAATGTAAGTGAGGAATGCTGACTAATGAAGGAACGGTTGTTGTTTTTTATAAACTACAGTTGACAAGCACAGAGGGTGTGCAGTAGGGGGAGCTAGTAGTGGAGGCGTGCATAGGTCTTACCCTCCCCCCCCCCCCCCCTCCAACCTCTTAACATTTATTTAGTTATTTAATCATTGTCTATAGGGTCCAGCGAACTGAAAGAGCCCTTTCCGGACCACTCCTAACATTTGAATGAATAAAGGAATGATGGGTAAACAGTTGCACTCCTGAAGTGGAGGTTATGGGTGTGGGTGCGGGACAGTTGGGGAGGGTGCAAATGGGAGTGGATTAGCGGAAGGGAGGGAGAGGGGGGGGGATGGCGTGTTTTGAAAAGTAATCGACTAGGATGTCAGATCCCATTGCTGTCAATTTCGTCCCTTGATGTATCTCTTGTCCTTTCATGTTTTTTATTTCCTCGCCTTTTGCCACCGTGTTCCTATTTTCTGTCCTTTCGTCTTTGCCTCTTGTCTTCGCGTGTCCGGCTGTAATGACGTGTTCTTTGTGTGCAAGGTGTTGGTGGTGAATACGATGTGACTTTGTCTACACTTCTTTTGTCTTACGCAAACTTCTGTCTTTTTTGTTGTTTTTGCTGTACTCTAACCTCGTTGAGGCAGCGGTCAGTCGACGGACCATTGCAGGTTGGTCTCGTCACGGTGAAATGAAATCAGCGAGCAATTATTCTATTCTACCACTGTAAAGATGTCAAGACAATTATTATATTCTACCACTGTAAAGATGCCAAGACAGTTATTCTGTTCTAGCACTGTAAAGACGTCAAGACAGTTATCCTATTCTACCACTGTAAAGATGTCAAGACAGTTATCCTATTCTACCACTGTAAAGATGTCAAGACAGTTATCCTATTCTACCACTGTAAAGATGTCAAGACAGTACTTCTATTCTACCACTGTAAAGATGTCAAGACAGTTATCCTATTCTACCACTGTAAAGATGTCAAGACAGTTCTTCTATTCTACCACTGTAAAGATGTCAAGACAGTTATTCTATTCTACCACTGTAAAGATGTCAAGACAGTTATCCTATTCTACCACTGTAAAGATGTCAAGACAGTTATCCTATTCTACCACTGTAAAGATGACAAGAAAGTTATTCTATTGTACCACTGTAAAGATGTCAAGACAGTTATTCTATTCTACCACTGTAAAGATGTCAAGACAGTCATTCTATTCTACCAATGTGAAGATGTCAAGACAGTTATTCTATTCTACCACTGTAAAGATGTCAAGACATTTATTCTATTCTACCACTGTGAAGATGTCAAGACAGTCATTCTATTCTACCACTGTGAAGATGTCAAGACAGTTATTCTATTCTACCACTGTAAAGATGTCAAGACAGTCATTCTATTCTACCAATGTAAAGATGTCAAGACAGTTATTCTATTCTACCACTGTGAAGATGTCAAGACAGTCATTCTATTCTACCACTGTGAAGATGTCAAGACAGTTATTCTATTCTACCACTGTAAAGATGTCAAGACAGTTCTTCTATTCTACCACTGTAAAGATGTCAAGACAGTTCTTCTATTCTACCACTGTAAAGATGTCAAGACAGTTCTTCTATTCTACCACTGTAAAGATGTCAAGACAGTTCTTCTATTCTACCACTGTAAAGATGTCAAGACGGTTCTTCTATTCTACCACTGTAAAGATGTCAAGACAGTTATTCTATTCTACCACTGTAAAGATGTCAAGACGGTTATTCTATTCTACCACTGTAAAGATGTCAAGACGGTTATTCTATTCTACCACTGTAAAGATGTCAAGACAGTTCTTCTATTCTACCACTGTAAAGATGTCAAGACAGTTCTTCTATTCTACCACTGTAAAGATGTCAAGACGGTTATTCTATTCTACCACTGTAAAGATGTCAAGACAGTTCTTCTATTCTACCACTGTAAAGATGTCAAGACAGTTCTTCTATTCTACCACTGTAAAGATGTCAAGACAGTTATTCTATTCTACCACTGTAAAGATGTCAAGACAGTTCTTCTATTCTACCAGCTGTAAAGATGTCAAGACAGTTCTTCTATTCTACCAGCTGTAAAGATGTCAAGACAGCTATTCTATTCTACCACTGTAAAGATGTCAACACAGTTATTCTATTCTACCACTGTAAAGATGTCAACACAGTTATTCTATTCTACCACTGTAAAGATGTCAACACAGTTATTCTATTCTACCACTGTAAAGATGTCAACACAGTTATTCTATTCTACCAATGTAAAGATGTCAAGACAGTTATTCTATTCTACCACTGTAAAGATGTCAAGACAGTTATTCTATTCTACCACTGTAAAGATGTCAAGACAGTTATTCTATTCTGGCAAGACAGTTGGCTTCAATAGGGAGTTACTTTTCAACCAACCTGTAAGTTATTTCCTCGGCCCACCCTCACCTTCACCCCACCCACTTCCTTCTGCTCGTTCCGACTAAGTTCACATGTCTTTCAGACACACACACGTAGACAGGCATATACATACAAATACACACACAAACACACCCGCCCACTCACCCACACCCACACCCACACCCACACACACACCTTATCCCTTTTCACATCACCCATACCCTACAACATGTATTACTACTACTCATTTTTTGGCAAAGAAATTTGATGGAGCTGGAGAGAGAGAAAAAAAATAGAGAGAGAAAGAGAGAGAGAGAGACAAAGAGAGATAGATGAGAAAGAGAGAGAGAGAGATGAGAAGTGGTGGGAACAGAGAAGACACTGGTGGGATTTGCAACAAAAGGGGAAATGGGTGGTGTCGGAGCGCGCAGTTAAATGTTTTATTTTATTTATTTATTTATTTTTTAAAATTTTATTTTATTTACCTTATTGTCCCTTTTTTTTCATAGGGAAATTCTGGGCCGCCTCCCCTGGGGAAAGCGCAGTCGCAGCCTGTGGCGCGCCCAAACCCAACCTACCTAACACCAGTTGTGATTTTTGCAAATTTGCTGGGGGAGCAAACCGGAGTACCCGGAGAAAACCCCCGAGACGTTGCCCGAGTCGAAAGTAAAGAATATTCGGAGAAACATAACGCCCAGATGCTGGATCGAACCCACACCTGTCAGGCGCCATTGGTTTCTGGCCTGTGGACAAGTCAAGTTAGTCCCGCCTTAGCCCACTTGGCAACATCGTCTAAGGAAAAAATTATAGATATCCGACCGCTTTTTGAGTCTCCTTACAAAAATCGAACCCGAGTCAATACTGCACGCCTCCACGAGGCAGCGGCTTATCCACGGTGCCAAATGCTGCAACCCACATCCCTTAAGGGAAATGAGAAACGCAATCTTTAACGGCGTTTTGATTGATGGAGTCTTAAGGCCTTTAACTTCCCATGCAGTGTTACGCTTGACTTGTCCATCATTTAGGCTTGCCAAACAGTGTGGGTTTTAGCCTCTCTAAGGCTTAGGGCCTAAACACACATATCAACTGTCAGGGCGAGAAGCAACGGCAAAAAAGTCACTTCAACAGTGACGTTTCCTGTCCGCAAATACACGGGCGTTCTATTTATCTTCCACACCCTTCCCCAGCTTTGAAGACATCGCTCAGCAGTTGATCGTCCCACCTCAAACCCCTTTAAAGATATGCTATGCTTCAACGTTGAGCGGTGTGCCGGCGCCCTGGCGCCCTTTAGGGATAAAATTCCCCTATCAACAATTGGGTGTTACAAGTCTTTCAACGAGAATGAGTCATTACCAGCATGATCTTTAATAATAATAATAATAATAATAATAATAATAATAATAATAATAATAATAATAATAATAATAATTTACTACTACTACTACTACTACTACTACTACTACTACTACTACTACTACTACTACTACTATTACTACTACTACTACTACTACTACTACTGATGCTGCTGTTGCTGCTACTGAATGTTATATACACGCTTTTCCCCAAATCACCAATCAGACTCAAAGAGCGGCGATCTTTACCAACATAGAGGCTCACATGTATTACCCACTCTTACACACAACATATTTATCCCTCAAATATGTGGTGTAAAGGCAGGAAGATCTGTATTAAAAGATTAAAAAGAAATCGAATTTGTACTTTTAAAATCTAAAAGATTTACTGCATCCAATACCTTTATTGAAGAATTAAGAAAACCGGAGTACCCGGAGAAAACCCTCGGTTACCTGAATAGTCTCGTACCCAAGTCACATAAGAAATAAATTTAAAAAATGTAAAAGCCTTTAACGAAGACTCTTGGTAAATATAATATGTTCTACTACGTTTCAACCATGGGATTTCTTCAGAGAGCTAATACCTAAGTCAAATAAGTTCGCTCCTTGCGGGAATGGAACCCTGAACGTTGGACAAAGAAAACCGGCGACTAATCAACTGTGCCACCTGCCGCCCCGTCTGTCAGCGCTTTCAGCAGCTTTGAGCAGATAATTGCACTGTGTAAGAACCCTTGCCTTACTGTTTCATGTATTCTTCTGCGCTTTGACCAACGCTGGTTGATAAAAGAAACATTCATCAATTTGCGGGGCAGCAGAGCACGGTTGGCCGTTTGAGAGGTTGGTGATAATGATGATGATGATGATGATGATGCCGATTATGACGATAATGATGATGCTTATGGTGATAATAATAATAATAATAATAATAATAATAATAATAATAATAATAATAATAATAATAATAATAATAATAATAATAATAATAATAAAAATAAAAATAATAATAATAATAATTATTATTATTATTATTATTATTATTATTATTATTATTATTATTATTATTATTATTATTATTATTATTATTGTTGTTGTTGTTGTTAATAATAATAATAATAATAATAATAATAATAATAATAATAATAATAATAATAATAATAATATTATTATTATTATTATTATTATTATTATTATTATTATTATTATTATTATTATTATTAACATTTTGAAACGCCACCCCTGTTGAAGTGCCGGGGTTTCGGTTTAAATAGTTTTCCCACTTTGTGGAAATGTAGTGCTTTAAGTTACGCTTGGTTTTGTCATTCTCATGCATTTATTCTTTTTTGTTTCTCATATGTTCTATCAATCTACTATCTTCTTCTTCGCTAGACCAGTCACCTACATTTTTTCTTAAAAACTCTCCCAAAACTCCTTGTCTGTGGATGGGGGTCTGTTGGGTCAGCTTGGGAATATTGGACGCTTACTGCATAATAATAATAACATGCATGTAGAGCTTTCAGTTTCTTCTCCGTTCAGACCTGGAACTCGCTACCTCGGTCCGTCCGTCACAGTCCTTCACTAGCGTCTTTTAAAACGAACTTGAAGACGCATCTTTTTAGAGAGGCCTTTTCTTAGGCGCCATGAGTGAGTGTTGTTAGTTATTTTTGGTGTTGAGATGTATATGTGGTTGTGTGTTATTGACCAATGTACGCATGTTGTGTTTACATTTGTTTGTGTAAAGCGCTTTGTGATTTTGGAAAGCGCTGTATAAATTGCCTGTTATTATTATTATTATTATTATTACTGCCAAATGGTCACTAGGGCTTTCTAAGGTATTATTATTTAGCAACTTAGGCATTGTATATGTAACGTATGTGTTTTGTTAATATTTTCTAACGAAGTGTATGTTCTATTTTGAATTTGTAAACGGTGGTTCTATAATTAGAGTACAGGCTCAGTGTCTCCTGCATGAGGTGCCTTTAATGCATAGTAACCGGCTGGTGGAGTGCTACCATTAGGTTGTTTCAGCAGGTCATTTATACGGACCAGGGGTGATTCCACTTTCAACTAAGTTTTGGTCCCGATTCGGCTCTTTGCAGCCCGCTGGACCCTATAAACAATGACTAACTAAATACATTTCGAAACGCCTAATCTTGACAGCTGTAAGCATGTACAATAGCTATACAATAACACACACAAAGTCAAAACATTGTAACTGTCACGACCATTGCCTCGACGGTAAGTACACACGTGTGTGTTTGTGACACGGGAAAACAACCACCCCAAAAACTAACACATGAAACACCACAGGGTACAATTCAACATTTGTATTGACACAAACACAAACTAATTTATATATTTATATAGCTCACTCACCCATATTCCCACAATCACACGTAACCATAATGAAAACAAAGCTGGTAAACAAAAACAATAAAAAAAAGAGTACAGTCGGGTGTCGAATAGCGCAGTGGTTGGAGCACTCGCTACTGTGTCGCAAGTTAAGCACCGTCCAGTGCGGTTAGCACTTGGATGGGTGACCCGCAAAACGTGAAGCGACAAATAACAACGCCCCCAGTTGACTCAACTGTGATTGAGTACCCACTCTCTTAAGGGTGGGGAAGGTAAAGCAGCGAGGGAGAGAGATGGGCATCACCCTCATTACTCATTACGCTGGCCCAAGATAAGTGTGATCTCCAACATCACGCTCCCCTACGGCCACAAGGCTATGGGACTACCTTTACCTTTACAGTATCAGTATCAGTACAACTTATGTTAATCTGATGAAGAAAAATTGCTACAACAAAAAAATAAAAAAGAGAAAGATTTTCATTAAAGTCTTTCTTCCGAAAGCCTATAAATTTCACAAGTGGCTGTAGAATTGTTAAATATTTAACTAATTAAATGTACAAGATATTAACTATACCCATTATAGTCTAAATATTCCCAAGTGGCTGTAGAATTGTTAATTATTTAACTAATTAAATGTACAGGATATTAACTATACTCATTGTATTCTAAATATTCATAATATTCTAAACAGTCATCATATTTTATAAGTGCCTACAAATTATACAAGATGTTTAAATATATAGGAAATGCCACTCCTTAACCTAACTATATATGTTGCTATATACAACTGGCAACTTTCATTTCTTTGCAGTTCATTTTTGAGCAAATTTATACGGGAATAAGAAATAGACCTTTCAGTTTCGGAATTTCTAACTTAAAGAGTCCCGCTATGTGGCAGTCAGCGACCAACGTGGTTACCTCAGATGCTCAGAAGTCAGTTGATGTGCCAGGTTGTACAGAGGGCTCTCGTGGTGTTACGGTCAAGAGCAGCATCCAGACGCAGATTGGCAAGACTCTCTCTCTCTCTCTCTCTCTCTCTCTCTCTCTCTCTCTCTCTCTCTCTCAGAATTTGTATTAACATTTGCCTCGATATTCTTTTTGCAAATATCGCTTTTATGTTATGCATGAACGTTTTTAAGTTTTGGTCTCAAGTCTGTCTGTCTGTCTGTCTCTCTCTCTCTCACCCCCATTCTTGTCTCTCTCCTCTCCTCTCCTCGCCTCTCCCTCTCTCTCCCTCTCTCTCCCTTGATCTCTTTCTCTCATTCCACCCCTCTCCCCCCATCTCTCTCCACACCAAAATCAAACTGACTAGCTGCTAAACAGCCAACCAAAGATCACAAAGCAGCGTCACAGCCAGTAACGACGCCAAGATCGCCCATGTCAACAACGCCCAAGCAAACCAATGATCATAAGAGATCTCACGATCAGCAACGCAAACTGAAGTCATCGGCAACCGCACCGGTCGGCACGACCTTTCCAAGAACGAACTGCAGTTGGACAACAGTTGTCGCAATCTTATTATTGGCGACTCAAACATAGGGGCTACGCCGGCTGGACAGGTCGGGACCGACCGAAGTCCGTACGTTACGAGGAGCGGATGTGAAGGACGTAACTCAGGCCATCAGCGGCAACCACTCCTATGTGAAGAAGATAGTTCTTCAAGTGGGCACCAACAATATCGGCACAAACTCCAAGTCCTTATTGCCAAAGTGAAGAAGGTTTTCCCCTGGGCCTCTGTAACAGTACTGTGCCAAGGCAGTCAGCTCAAAAACAAGTAGAAAAATTGAACAGATAACTAGCGTCTTATTGCAAGAATCTGGGCGTGGAGTTTTTGTAGTCCCATCTTTCTGCAAGCCATCTTCCATTTATCCAGAGAATGGCTCGGGGTGGTTTTAACAGAGGTTAAGACCTTCAAGAAACTTGCAAGTGATGTAGGTCGGCCCATCAAAGTGGTGACAGACAGCTTCTGAGCAACAAATAAACGCGACTCCACCATCGCCATCGCAGCTAGTTCACAAATACAGTCTGCCCCTCAACAATCCCCATACCCATAGGACTATATGATTTGCAGTCCTATGATGCAATATCGCCTTCCCCGTTATGGCATGCCCCACCTCATGCTGTACAATTGGTGGTACCAGGGACAACACCCACAATATCCTCCCCCATCAACTGCACCAATCTGTACCTCTTGGGTAAATTAAAACATTTGTATGGGAGGCGAGATATAGCAAACGCTGGCGCATTTGCGCAAGCATTTGCACGAGCAAATGCGCGAACCTCGCGCACTTGCTCGCGCATTTGCTCCAGCAAGTGTTCGAGCAAATGTGCGAGCAAGTGCGCGATCATTTGCTCGAGCGGTTGCTACGCCCGTTGCTATAAGGGTTTTGCTGAAAACTGTCAACGGAAAGGAACTGAAAATGAACACATGTTTTTTTGTAGATCTCCGACCTAGATATTTTGTATTTATTCGCATTAGTTTGATGTTAAATATTTACGTAATATTTGTGGCCCTTAAACTTAATTTCTAAGTAGAATACAATTTAAATAACTGTCTCAATATGTTTTAAGATAGCTTTTATGTTAAAATATTATTAAAGTATTAGACAATGCGTCACTTTCCTACGAACTTCTAAAAGAAACTGCTCTTCTAATTCTTCGGTAGCCATTATGAATGATGAATCATGGTAAGAAAAAGTAGTTCTGAATCGTCCTTAATGTTACAATAAGGTTATTTCATGAATGATATTAAGTTTAGTAGTGCTAGTTTTCACTAATTATTATTAATATTATTACTAATAAATGCAAGAAATATTTAATTTGTGCACGTCTCAAATTCTTTTACATACACATTCTTTTCCGGGTATAATTTTTACGTTTATGGAGCGGAATATAGCAAACGCACGCGCATTTGCTCGAACACTTGCTGGAGCAAATGCGCGAGCAAGTGCGCGAACCTCGCGCGAGCAAGTGCGCGAGGTTCGCGCATTTGCTCGCGCGTTTGCTATATCTCGCCTCCCATACATTTGGTCGGTTCTGACGCGAGAGCTGTTTTTACCTCCCATTGCCTTTCACGTCTCAGTTACCTGTCATCAGTATGGTGTGGTGCAGGAGAAGTGCATATCAATAAACTAAACTCCTTGCACCTTAGAGCAGGGAAGATTATCATTGATGATCCTAGTCTTTGATCATCTGAAAAACTTAAAGCAACAAACCTAATGTCTTTATGCCACCAGTTTTCATTCAACGTTTGTGACCCTCTTGTTTAAAGTGCACCGTGGCCTGACGCCACCTTGTTGAAGCAACCTATTAATTGCTGCGACAGAACGTGACGGGTCCAACAACATCGTGCCTCGAAAACGAATTGACCTGTTCTAGAATAGTTTTGCATTCTCAGGACCTCTAATCTGAAACTTTCTTCCTTTAAATACTAGATCTTATACCGCACTTCCTTCATTCAAACGTAAATTATGGCAACATTACCTTAATATGACGTAAACACAGATTTTTTTTTTAACTGTTTCGCAATGGGCTATTTAATTATTTCACCTGCATTTGATGATCTGTGCGTAATTGTACCACCTGATTATTTCATATACATTGGGTCCGTTGTTATGTGTTGTGTAACTGTAACAGCAATATAGATTGTCATATAGCTTTTTGTACGCTGCATAATAGTTCTTATAGTTATTTGTTTTGGCGTGTTGTTATTGCTGTATGTCTTGTTGTAGGCATATTTGAAAATCGCACAATGTGAGTGTGAATTATGAGAGAAACGATTGTAGGATTAACCTAAAATCTGTATCCTTGTTGTCAATGAAATGTCTGAATCTCTCTCTCTCTCTGTCTCTGTCTCTGTCTCTCTCTCTGTCTCTCTCTCTCTGTCTCTCTCTCTCTCTCTCTCTCTCTGTCTCTGTCTCTATCTCTCTCTCGTCCCATTGTCATAGCTCAATGTTACGTTGAAACGCGAAGGATAGTATATCTGAAACGCGCACGATAGATCTAATCGTTTCGCTTTGCAAAGTATTCAATAATTAGAGTGTATTTACCTTTGATTTGAGTTTGCGTTGTTGTTAGAAGAAGCTTTGTATAACGTTGATAACTTTTGTTAGTCGATATTATTGGAGAATTCTCTAGATCTGCTTGTTTACTATCGATCGAAGTTTCGCGATATTTGAGAACATTCTTGGACAGAAAGAATGTTGTATGACGTAAGTCAGTGATGACGAAGTTTCATTGGATTGGTTGTAGTGCGTCATTCTGCCGTGTTCTAAATTGTTCTGGAGTATGAAGAGACTATATAAGTGCCGCACCTCCTCTCTGAAAATCCTTACCGGGAAGAGAGGGGACTATAAACTGATTTAAAAAAAAAAAAAAAGAGGTGTTGATAGTTGTTGATAGTGAGTTGGAAAGTAAAAAGTTGAGAGTGGAAAAGCGATTGAGCGATTGTATGCAGTTGTTGATGTGTGCTGAATAAAAGTGGAAAACTTCATATGACGACTCCGTGTCTTGTTGCTGAGTGAGCAGGCTGCGTGGATAAACGAATCTGAGTTACACTTTATCAGGTTTCAAGCATCGGGGCTGAATGAACTGATAAAAACACCAACATCGAGTGTAACACTCAAGTGGTAGAGCGTTCGCCTGGCAACACCGATGGCCCAGGTTTGAATCCCGTGGTGGGCAAAATAAAAGTGGAAAATTTTCTCTGTCCATTTTCTATCCTATCCTATCGTGTCCTATCCTATCCCGTAACGCGAAGGTCGTAGTGGCATCACAGATGACCGTTTAACCAGCGTACTCCATCTTTCTCTGTCCTCAGCAGCCCTGATGGCTTCGCTCAGTGTCAAACCAGTCCATTCTCGAATGTTGTCCTCCCACCTCTTTTTCTGTCTCCCTCTTTTTCTGCCCCCTTGCATCGTGCTTTGCAGGATGGTCTTTGCAAAGCCTGATGCTCTTGTGACGTGGTCATGCCGTCGGAGTTTCCGTTTCTTCTGGTGATTCAGTGTTATTTTATTTTTGTATTTTGGAAAAAAAAATTCAGTTTGAATTTGATACTAAAAGCAACAATTAGCTAACATTTGTTAAGAGTTTGTTTAAGGAGAGCTTCACAAGACACAAAAATAGAGAAACAGATTAAAAACAGGAGACTGCAACGAATCTAACTTTTGAATGATGATAGAAGTGAAAGTGTGTATGCAAGTGAATAATATATTGTTTTAAAAAAACCATCAAGTACTGCGGCTGTTTCTATCTGAAAAAGGCGAGAAGGAGAAACATAAAAAATAAAGAAGAAAAAGAATGGGACCAGCTGGATGATAAGGAGAGAAAAAAAGAGAAGCGTGTAAAAAAAAAAGGACAGGAGGTATGATTCGAAGATGAAGAGAGAGAGAGAGAGAGAGAGAGAGAGAGAGAGTGTGTGAGAGAGAGAAAGAGAGAGAGAGAGAGAGAGAGAGAGAGAGAGAGAGAGAGAGAGGTTGAGAGAAAGAGAGTTAATGTTAGTTTATACGTGTAACTATCGGTTTAATACGTTGTTGTGCAATTAATATTTGTATTCCTATTGTATTTTAATAAATGCATTAATAACGAAATTTGTTTTTATCAAAGCAGACATGTGTGATAAGGGTTTATAAGATGTCCATGTGTGGGTAAGAAAACGGCATGAAACTCAAAACTTAATCTTGTTTGATGTAGGTGTTAGTTCTTAGGAATTGTCGTTTATTTTGCATGCTGTAATCTATTCAAAGGCGACACACAACTGGCTGTACGTAATTCCTTGAAGGGTAATATCGATTTGTCGAATTGAATTGAGTGTGCCTGCGTGCTTGTATGCGTACACACTCTCTGCCTTCAAATCCGCTCTCAAAACTCATCTCTTCCCGCCTCAGTGATCCATCCAGTTTGACGGCCCACTCGACTGACTTTATTTTGATTTGCTTCTTCTCTTCCTTGGTATTTGATGTTCTTACATGTCAAGGATATAATTAGGTACGAAGACGCGCGCGCGCGCGTGTGTGTGTGTGTGTGTGTGTGTGTGTGTGTGTGTGTGTACTTGTGTACAAGGTGTTAATTGGACAAACCAGTGAACATCTACATAACTTGTTTTGGCAGACCTACTTGTTTCGACGTCAAATCAATGATCCGTTAGGGTTAGGGCTGTGTTACGGTAAGGGTTAGGGTTAGTGTTAGAACACTTACAAGTACTTACAAAGGGGGGCGTAATAATATGACCCATTGTCAGCACAACGTATGTGGCGTGTCAGGAAAGTCATAATTGGGAAAAGCGCTTTACAAATATCCTTATTATTATTATTTATAATAACACCGTGTGTGTGTGTGTGTGTGTGTGTTTGCGTGTGTGTGTGTTTGTGTGTGTGTGCATGTTGGAAAAGTGTTTGTATGCGCCGAGAGTAGGGTATTTCTGTCTACAGGGTGGGCCATAAAAAGTGTCCACATTTTATTGTGCAATAACTGAGATAGAAATTAATATTTTACAACATGTTTTATTCCACGTAGACAACAATGTTAAAGGTTTTGTTCAAACTAATCTTAGCAAAATCTGTGCATTTTCAGAGTAACAGAATCAATAGTTCATGATGTGCTCAATCCATGCTCCGCGTTGTTGAATAACAGCTGCGAGCCGAACGTTGAAGTTGTCCACAACTCTCTGTGACTCTGAAAATGCACAGATTTTGCTAAGATTAGTTTGAACGAAACCTTTAACATTGTTGTCTATGTGGAATAAAACATGTTGTAAAATATTAATTTCT
>CM072512.1:8465483-8487983 GCA_036898135.1 Oncomelania hupensis
CCTCCTGCTCCTCCTCATCATCATCATCACCAGCCTTATCCTCCTTCTCCTCCTCCTTCTCCTCTTCATCATCATCCTCATCCTCCTCCTCATCATCATCATCATCTTCATTGCCTTCAGAGCAAAGATTAATAACTTTATCTCACTCCTTCCATCCTATCAAATCATCAATATCATCATCATCATCATCATGAAGAAGAGAAAACACGGGACGAAAAAGTTGTCAGAATGACCCACAGCAGTAAAAGCAATACTGAGGTATGTGTAGCTTAAAGAACTGCTCAAGGCGCCTGTGGAATTGGAGATCTCTCAATCTACATGTACTGCGGGCAGCAGTGCTTTCACATTGTACATGTATAGATACCTAAAATCTGGAGGGTCAGAGGCAACATAGCATCAAAGTCCTATCCTACCTTTGTTACGTTGAGACTCGCGCGATCGTGCGAGTGGGACGCGCGCGATAGATCAGATCGTTTTATTTTGCAAAGCATGCAATAATAGAGTGTATTTACCTTTGATTTGATTTTGCGTTGTTGTTAGAAGAAGCTTTGTATAACGTTGATAATTTTAGTTGGTCGATATTATTTGAGAATTTTCTAGAGTTGGTTGTTTACTATCGATCGAAGCGTGTGGATAATTCTAAATATGGTTGTATGACGTGAGACAGTGATGACGAAATCTGTTCTGATTGCTTAAAATTGTGTTGCGCTCGATCATTCGAAAGTTCTCTCGAGTATAGAGAGACTATAATTATATGTACCGTACTGTTTGAGTTGAGAGAGGATTGTAAAGTGAAAAGCTGAGAGTGGAAAAAAGCGATTGTATGCAGTTGTTGATGTTCGCTGAATAAAGTTGGAAAACTACATACGACGACTCTCTGCCTTGTTGTTGAGTGGACAGGTTGTGTGGATAAACGAATCCGAGTTACACTTTTCAGGAGGATTCAAGCATTGGGGCTGAATCAACTACTGATAAAAACAAAACCAACATCGAGTGTAACACCATATCCTATCCCGTAACTCGAAAGTCATTGGGGCACCACAGATTATAGTTTAACCAGCGTGCTCCATCTTTCTGTGTCCTCAACAGCTCTCATGGCTTCGCTCAATGTCAAGACAGTCCATTCTCGAATGTTGTCCTCCCACCTCGTTTTCTGTGACCCTCTTCCTCCTTGCAGGATGGTCTTTGCAAGGCCTGATGCTCTGGTGACTTGGCCATACCATTGGAGTTTCCGTTTCTTTACCACTGTGAGCATGTCACCGTGTTGTCCGTGTTGCTTGTGTGATGGTCTGTCGGACTTCGTCGTTGGTGATGTGCTGGTTATAAGAAATGCCCAGAAGTCTTCTGTAGCACCTCGTCTGCATGCTTTGTATTTTTCGTTGTAGGTCTGCTGTGAGGGTCCATGTTTCGCAAGCGTATATGAAGATGGAGATGACACGGGAACGCAACAGCCTTACCTTGGCGTGTAGACCGATGGTCCTGTTTTCCACATAGGCTTCAACTTTGTTAGGGCAGCAGTTGTTTGTGCGATCCTGGAGAGGACTTCTTGTCGGGACCTATTGTCTGATACAATGGCTTCTAAATATGTGAAACTATGCACTGTGTTTAGGATTGGCCTTGGGCGTTGATGTCCGTGTTGATGCCATTGGTGTTGTTGGTAATCATTTTGGTCTTCTCTGCACTTATTTCCATTCCAAAGGCTCTGGATGTGGTTTCAAATCTCTGTACCAGCTGTTCAAATTCTTGTTCATCTCCAGCATTTCCATCAATGTAATCCGCAAAACGGAGGTTTGAGATTAGCCCATATCTGACTGTGCAAGGGCGTCTGACATGATGAGTTATAGGAAGATGTTGAAGAGTATTGAGAGAGTAGGCATCATTGATGCACGCCGATTGTTGTTTTGAACCAGTTCCCGATGGCGCTTGTCATACAGGTTTTTGATGACTTCAATAATGTTAGGGCTGCTGTTGTACACTCTCATGGTTGCCCACAGAGCTGCACACCGGACTCAGTCAAACGCTTTCTTGAAGTCTGCAAACATATGATATAGATGTTGTTGGTGCTGTAGGTATTTATCGCAGATTATTCTGAGGTTGAAAAATCTGCTCAGTGGTACTTCGCCCTGCCCTGAATCCTGCTTGTTCTTCAGCTATGATTTGTTCAGCTTGGGGTTTCAACCTGCTGAGTATTATTTTTCAGGAGGACCTTTCTGGGATGGTTGACGAGGCGATAATTTTCACACTCCTGAAGGTTACCCTTTTTGGCAAGTGTGATGACGAGCGACTGGGTCCATGATGTAGGCCACTACCCACTCTGTCAGATCTTGTTACAGATAATGGTGATGGCGTCAATCATCGCTTCTCCTCCTGCATCAAAGTACCTATTTGAATATAGTCACTTTGATAACATTCATGCAGGTTGTTTAGTGCAGCCGTTCTTGGACCACCTCAACCGGCCTTTTTGAAGAGTAGGCTATCTTTCTTTCAATCAGGCAGTCATTTTATCCCCTTTCCGCTTTCTTCCCTCACCCCTCACCCTCTCAACCGTCACTCTCCCCTTCCCCCATCCTTTACACAATTGAAAAGTCGTCTTTTTTTTACTTGCAATAACTTGTTTCTTTAGTGGAATTCCCTTCCCTCCCATATCCGCAACATACAATCAACATAGGCATTCAAAAGGGCCCTCAAAACCCACCTCTTCAAACTGCATTATTCAGACTGATTTGTATCCCGCTGCCATTCTCTCCTCTTTTGTTTCTGTCTGATCCGTAAGTGTGTATACGGCTGTACATATTTATACTGTTTTCCTTTCCTGGTACCGGGTCTATCCGGACATATAAATAGCTGTGAATACGTTTTTGCTATTCTATTTTTGTCTTTTTTGTCATTTTTGTACGTAGTTGTAAATAGTTCTTACTTTTACTGTTCCGTCTTTTGGTGTATCGTAACAAAAGCGATGTTTGATCGAGTGCATGTATTTTTATGTAATGACTATGTAAAGCGCGGTGAGTCTGGTCGTAGGCTGGAGTACCCGCTATATAAAAACCCGTTATTATTATTATTATTATTATTATTATTATTATTATTATTATTATTATTATTATTATTATTATTATTATTATTATTATTGTTAGTGCAGTTTTGGATTGCGGCAAACTGAATTAGATTGGATAGCTTTTATTCTAAAATATTACGCGCTCTTTCGTTAAACGAACTCAAAGCGCGGCGATCTAAAGAGATCGCTACTACAGAAGGCGGAAGAGATATCAATTTTTATTTTTGAAATTTAGATTGCCTCTAATACCGTTATTGAAGTGAGGGAAGAAACAGGAGTACCCGGAGAAAACCCTCGGTGACCTGTACAGTTGTGTACTTAAAGCACGTATGTTTGTCCCATGCGGGGTTTCGAACCTGCCGCTTTCTGCACAAGAAACCAGCACCCTTTGCACTGTGCTGAGTCAACCCTCAATCACAGGCATGCTGACGGGTGGCCAATCTGTATACAAACGGGCTATCGCTGACATGGTTGAATGGTGTCACGTGAACCACCTCCTTCTTATCGTCACCAAGGAGGTCATTGTTGACTCTCAGAGAGACCCGCCGACTATCCAGCCGCTCCGGATCAACAGTGAAGGGATTGTCCAGGACCTGGGCACCTTTTTTTGACTCCAAGCTCAGCTGGACAGAGAACTACACTGCGCTGGTCAAGACCCAACGTCTTTACTTTCTCAGGAAGTTGAGGTCCTTCGTCGTGCAGCAGACGATCCTGTTGATGTTCTAGAGCTCTACAGTAGAGAGCATCATTACACGCAACAGCCTCTGTTACTTTGGTAGCCTTCGTGCTGCTGGCGCCTGCAGGCTGACCGAACTGACCAAAACTTTCAGCAGTGTCGTCGGGCTGCGCTGTGACTGATCTCCACGTCCACCACGAGAAGAAAGGTGCGGAAGCGACTCATCGCTATCTTGGCAGGCTCGTCACACCCAATGTACAGTGCGGTAACTGCTCAGAGGTCGACTCATGAATCATCAGAGAGGTTGAGGAGCCTCAGAACAAAGGATCTGCCTTTTGTCCCGTTTGCCATCAAAATGAACAAATGGCCACTTGTGAGCTCAAAGTACTGTGTCGTATCACTGCATGACTTGTGAATGAATTCGTTAAACTGACCTTTGAAATGAACCGGATACGTGACATCGTTCATTATCATCAAGTCGTCGTCGTCGTCGCCATCATCATCATCATCATCATCATCATCATCATCATCATCATCATCATCATCATCATCATCATCATCATCATCTTTATCATCACTCATCATCATCATCATCATCATCATCACTCATCATCATCATCATCATCATCATCATCATCATCTTCCTCGTCGTCGTCAGCATCGTCATCGTTGCTGTCGCCATACAATCGTTCATGTATCGTTGTTATCACTGTCGGCACTTTACTGTTAATGTTTTGCACGGCTAGAAGCATTTTTTCCCATGTTAACCCTTGGGCGAATAAATCTCTTATATCATATCTTATGTCAAAATCTCTTTTCTTACCATACCAAATGAATGGTCATGATTTTCATTAATTCCTAATTAACGTTATATTGATCTAAATTTTACTGCTTGGTGTCTTTTATTTGATGTACTTGGTCAGTGTTTGACATTTAAAAAAAAGTATTGAAATAAACCGAAAATTTGTGTTCTTTCATTTAGAGTTATGAGCTTTGTATAACCTTTTTAAATTTTATTTTTTAGTATGCAAAATGAAAAGAGTATACAGAGCAATGAGTTAAGATGGTTGGTTTGTATTAACAGTTGGACGGTCCAATTTTCTTTCTGTCTTACCAACACAGGATTAACAAACCGGTGCACTGCAAACAACCGAAAGGTGCAAGGGATTTGCCGTCTGTGGGGCAATGCCTGTGGCGATCGATCGCTGTGTAACGGCTTATGAAATGGATTTACAAAACATCGCTTTATTGCTGGCACGGGAAAGGGGGAAGCACTCTTTGGTCCGTGTCCTGGGGCCTCAAGAGTTATCCAAGTTAGGGCGGCTTGCGGATGAAGGGGAAAAGAGGGACTGGGGGAGGAGAAACGAGAGGGGGGTGTGTACGAGGTTGGGGTGTGTGGGTGGGTGAGGGGTGGGGTGTTGAAGTGCTTAATGTCGGTACATCGCAGGAAAAATTTGGAGACCCGCTGCAAGCGAGTGTGCGTACCCATCCAGACATCCACCCAGCAGTGTGTGCATAGTTACATACACGGCATTGCTGACAAATGAATGTATCTAGCTATATTTAAATATAAAAAGCCCACCACGCACGGACAGAAGAGACGTATAATTGCGGACTGACAGAGCACTGCGCAAATGTACACATGTAGGAAGGTACATACAGACAGACAGACATAGACACACACGCATACACATACACCAAACATTCTCTCTCTCCCTCTCTCTGTATTCCTCTTTCTCTCTCACACACAGCAAGGATTTCTGTATACAGATTTTAGAAATACTAGTATGCACAGAGTCTAGTCCGCCTTTTATGTGTCCCCAATGTAGGGTGAAAATGGCGAGAAAAACAAATACCCGTTGTGAGAGGAATTTCATCTTATTGGGTGTTTATATTCTGTTCTTTTGGATTTCTCTGTTTTTCCTCAGTAATTCATTTTTTCTTTCTTTCTTTCTTTCTTTCTTTCTTCTTCTTCTTCTTCTTCTTCTTCTTCTTCTTCTTCTTCTTCTTCTTCTTCTTCTTCTTCTTCTTCTTCTTCTTCTTCACCTTCTCCTACCCACCGCGATAGAGCCCGGTACACCGATGACCCAAGTGGCTAAGGTTTCAGTCTCCTGTCGGGCAGGATAAATGCTGCCATTTGTTCGCTTCTTAGCAGTATGATTACTCTAGTGGTTCAGTGCTTATTCAGGTCCCTACTTCCCTCTTTCCTGGAATAGTTATCCCCGTGTCCCGTATAGCCAATGTTGGGTGTTGACGTTAAGCGTCGTCATCGTCGTCGTCGTCATCATCATCATCATCATCATCATCATCATCATCATCATCATCATCATCATCCACCCATTGCAAATAGCTACGATCGAAAGAAAGTATACTCCAGGCACACGCTGCCCAGCAGGTCAAAGTATGTCCCTTGTCCCTTGAAGGGATACTTTGGCGAAGTTAGCAGCCCGCTCAGTTACAGTGTCGCTGAAAGACTAGAAACGGAAAAGTAAGTTTCGTCTCCTATAGGCGACGAATTAGGTCACGCTGTATTTGTTTCTAGGTCAACTGTCTTTTACGAACCGTTTGAGAATCTTCTCGAACCGTTTATTGACGCCGGATAGTGTCCTCACTTGGTTTCATACAATTTAAGAATCCAAGAAGACAAATGGGTTTTTGTGGCGGAAAAAGAGCATTTTTGTAGAGAAAAGGGTTAGGGCAAGGGCTAGGGATAGATCTACAACTAACCCTTACCTGAACCCTTGTAGCTAGCAATATTCCTCTCTTTTCGTCACTTTTAAACAGTACTGCGGTTCGCATCCGCGGCTAGCAGCGAGCCCAAAGTATACTTTGAAGGGATGGAGGAAATACTTTCACCTGCTGCTAGCGGGAGTTTTGGCGATACTTTCTACCGATCGCAGCAATGTGTATTACCTCCATCATCATCATCATCATCATCATCATCATCATCATCATCATCATCATCATCATCATCATCATCATCATCATCATCATCATCATTTTTCTTCCTCTTCTCCTTCTCCTTCTTCTTCTTCTTCTTCTTCTTCTTCTTCTTCTTCTTCTCTTTCACGTGCACTAATTTGACCCACGTAATTTGGAGCGATTGTGCATGGAGAGAGGCGACCGGATTCTCTGAAGCACTGGTAAGGCTTGGAATGTGGACAAGCCTCGTCGTTCTTCTTTTGTTTTTTTGCTGTTATATGACATCGATTGGTAAACACGGTTTTCCATACAGCTTCCAGTTTTCATGTTAATACTGGCAGTGCATTGGAATTGGTTGCAGTCAATCTGCAAGTTCAGAAATACAGTTGGATGGATCTCTTGTCCGTCTTCTACCAGCGACTTGTCTTTTAGGTAACATTTGAGCGTGTAGGTTGGTTACAGATCGCCGCGCTCTGAGTCTGAGTTAGGAATGAAGCGCGGATAGCATCTATTATTATTATTATTATTATTATTATTATTAGTAGTAGTAGTAGTAGTAGTAGTAGTAGTAGTAGTAGTAGTAGTAGTAGTAGTAGTTGTGACGTGGGGTTTTATTGTTGCTGGTCTCTGCACAATGGAATGCTATTACCCACTGTCTTCAGTCTATGGGGATCGCGAGTAATCTCCCTGTGGTTTCACTTAATACATTTATTTGTTTAGCTCGGTCTGTGTTTAGGCTGGGGTACAGAGATAGATAGAAAAATGGTAAAGATCACTGTCACACTAGCTTTCACACGGCTATGAAACATATGTAGTACAGCCACTTGATAACAGTAAAAATCACACATTTATTTCCTCTACTCTATACACGATCTTCGAAGTACGAAACTAACTTAAAAGTTCAAATGTCAATGCGAATGGTTCGCTCGCTGATAGGTCTAGGCAGGTACTTTCTCATCATATGGCACTGGATACTTTCAGTCCTAATGGTCAGAGTTCTTGAAGAGTGGACTACTGTGGTCCTGTTTATACAGAGTTTGGTGCACTGAAGGCTGTGTAAGTTCAGTGTCCGAAGAGCTGTGTTGTGGTTGGATTCTGCGACAAGCTGTGTTGTCGTGGAGTCTTCTCCCTGTGGTTAAACTGGTGGGTTATCTTCGCGCAATGCAGCCAACTTTCAGCGACGACTTGTTTTTGTTGTTCGTCGAGTTGGGCTCACGATATAATGCCTGCTCGTCTGTAACATATGAGACGAAATTCTGCACAACCCTGTATAATAGGTGTGTGCAGAGCGTCTCACTGAAGGCCAAAGTAGCCCTCAGTGATTAGCTCAACATCTAAATATATATAAGCGACGAACATTCTGCTAAGTCCGTGGTCCACTGGAATCTCCACTCTAATTTCCTATACATATATAAATATAAAACGTGGCTAACTATACACATAGAGAACGAATTAATATTATACACATTTTCTGGTAAAGCCACTGGTCTGCAAGCATACATATAGGTTAAACAACAGTGGTTCTGTCAGGTATACAACATGGCGTCGGCCGGTCGTGCTTGCCTCGTGGTCGGATTCTCCACGTGGTCACGCAAAGTCGGACTAACAATTCAATTCTAAGCATAGCAAATTTCACACACGTAATTCAACAATAATATAAATACATCACGATGAAACAGAAGTATGTTCATTTACCTTTTTGACAATGTCAGGCCGTGGCTAACTTGATTGAATTCGAATATTCATTAAGTACTGCTTCCCTGGTCTATCAGTGGAGAGATTTTTGCTAGGACGTAGCTGTGTACTCTAGGCAGTTTAAATGTAGACTCCCTGTTCTATCTCTTTGCTTGAGTCAGCCAGAACTGGTTCTACCTACTCTAGCTGTGTTCTCATTGGCTGGAAAAAATCTGAGTGGCTGTAAAATCGAAGCTCTATAACGTCAGCGGCGATGATGTCACTAACAGTGCGGGCGTCAAGCTACAACTGTGTGTACACATCAGCAATACCTTAATCGTCTGCTATAGACTAACAGTAACCTTCTAAGACTACACTGACTAAACAAGCAAAAGCTCAATTGTGCGGAGTAAACTGGTCGTCTTGTTACAGTAGTAGTAGTAGTAGTGGCAGTAGTAGTAGTAGTAGTAGTAGTAGTAGTAGTAGTAGTAGTAGTAGTAGTAGTAGTATGTCAAGATTGAAAGTTAGTTTTTTGTATATAGCACTATATGAAATGATGGATAGATCTAATATATAAAAAAGACAAACACGTTCTATCTTTCAAACATGCAACCAACTTTTCATCGGAAGACAAGAAGGAAGACCAATAAACCACCACATGGTTCAACACAATTTCATGAAACTAGAAAATAACTACTAGTTTATTTATTCCTCTCAAACATTCATTCATTAGATTAATAAGTAGAATTGAAAAATGCTACCTTCCCAATGATCCTTTCTAATCTATTCCCTTTTATGATTCTACGTTACCAAATAAGAAGAAGTTTAGACTTACATCAAAATTCCTCTATACAAACTCAATTATCACTATTTTGAGCTTATAAACGTTTTACAGACGAAACCAACACAAAACAAACTGGACAGAAATACTGAAACAAAATAGAGAGGAAGAAATACTTAGAAATTAATAGAAGATATCTTCCTCAAGTCTCTCTCTCTCTCTCTCTCTCTCTCTCTCTCTCTCTCTCTCTCTCTCTCTCTCTCTCTCTCTCTGCAATCTGACTTCGATTTTGATAGATCTTGCATTAAAAAAAAAATTTAATTTTAATATTTAATGTCTTTCGTTCTTTGATAATTTGTTTACTTGTTAATTATATGTCGTTCTAGGACAGGTTGTTAGACAAGGCCTTGGAGCCTACAAATCAATCCAATGTTCAATATTTTTATTTTGTTTAAAATGTGTTTTAAGTTCTCTCTTCTTTCTTTCCTCTTCTGCTTCCCTTTCCATCCTCTCTCTCTCTCTCTCTCTCTCTCTCTCTCTCTCTCTCTCGCTCTCTCTCTCTCTTTCTCTCTCCATCATCGGGTGTCGGATAGTGCAGTGGTTGGAGCACTCGCTACTGTGTCGAAAGTGAAGCACCGTCCGGTGCGGTTAGCACTTGGATGGGTGACCGCTAAGGTGTGAAGCGACAAACAACAACGCCCCCAGTTGACTCAACTGTGATTGAGTACCTACTCTCTTGAGGGTGGGGAAGGTAAAGCAGCGAGGGAGAGAGTTGGGCATCACCCTCATTACGCTGGCCCAAGATAAGTGTGATCTCCAACATCACGCTCCCCTACGGCCACAAGGCTATGGGACTACCTTTACCTTTTTTTTTTTTTTATCATCGCTTCGCTCAACTGGGCCTGGAGCCCAAAACTTGCGTTGCCAAGGAGCGCCCAAGAGGGTTGCATCAGCGCAAAGGCAGGTCTATTGACGAGCTGCCTAAGCCCTTGGGTCAACCGCCCCAATAAAACTTAAAAGCTAAACTCGACGGGAGGTTTGAAGCCGCTGCTCTACACGCAAAGAGACAAGCAAGGGAGAAGACTGGGGGATGAACTGGGAATTTGTCTCCCTTCGCGCTTGCCAAGGTCCGCAGCAAACGGCGTAGAGCTGCGCACTTTTTACAAAGTAGGGAGGGGAACGTTGTCTCCTCCGCTAAGCATCGTGATGCAAAGGCTGCAAGCGACTCTGCCGTAAGCTAGAAATCGCAGGAACAACCATTTATACCTGTGATAAAGTTTTTAAAAAAAGAAGAAAAAGAACGTTTGTCTCAGACCCGCTACATTGCGTTGCTTCCTACGGAACTACTTTTCGAGAGAATGTGCGCAGGCTTACCAATTCAGTGCTAAAGTTTCAACCATTAGGCAGTGGCGTAGCTAGAGGAGAGAGAGAGGGGGGCGGAGGGTGTCCAAATTCGAAAATGCCCCGGGGACCCCACTTAAGGTGGGCCCACAAAGGAGTGT
The DNA here is from genome assembly GCA_036898135.1 of Oncomelania hupensis. Taxonomy (NCBI): domain Eukaryota; kingdom Metazoa; phylum Mollusca; class Gastropoda; order Littorinimorpha; family Pomatiopsidae; genus Oncomelania; species Oncomelania hupensis. The sequence goes on from CM072512.1 coordinate 8,476,094, forward strand.
GCGAACAATTTTGTTTACATTAAATATTAAATATTACGCCACCGGTCAAAATGCAGGGGCCCCCAAAAGAGGCCAAGTCCCCCCCAGACCCCCAAATCCCTAGCTACGCCACTGCCTTTAGGATTCAGTCACGCTTGCCCAAGGCTCCAAAGTTTCCATTACATTTTAATATTTATTTATGTTCTTTTGGGATTGGTAAATGTTATGCAGAACAACTATTTTATTTCTAAACACTGTATTTTATCTATAAGCACTACTTGTACATCAAGACTGTTAGAACCCATATTGGGTCGTTTTGAAGTTTACAAATTAGTCACGATCGAGTTGCTTTCCTTGGACCACGGAGAGAGCAGCAACACGAAAGTTAGTATAAAATTACTGTAAGCCACTGATTGTAAAATAGATGCATGCTACGAATGCATTCTACATGTAAAATGCATTGTATTTATTATAAAATGTATTTTATAGACATAAACGCTAGTAATAAATAAAAGTATATATATATATATATATCTTGTTACATTCGATGTTGTTTTTTATCAGTTGATTCAGCCCTGATGCTTGAAACCTGATAAAGTGTAACTCAGATTCGTTTATCCACGCAACACGTTCAATCATCAACAAGGCTGGAGTCGTCGTATGAAATTTTCCAACTTTATTAAGCATACATCAACAACTGCATTCAATCGCTTTTTCCACTTTCAACTTTTTACTTTCAACTTTACAATTCTCTCTACTATCAACCACCTTTTGAAACAGTGCGGCACTATATATATAGTCTCTCTACACTCCAGAAAGGGTGAGAATACCCCAGCATAAAACACCTCAACCAATCAGACCAAACTTCGTCATCAATGTCTCGCGTGATACAACCTTATTTGGAATAGAAGCTTCTATAGTTACCACTAGAATTATCCATACGCTTCGATCGATAGTAAACAATCAACTCTAGAATATTCTCAAATAAAATCGACCAACTAAAACCACCAACGTTATACAAAGCTTCTTCTAATAACAACGCTTTGCAAAATAAAACGATCTGATCTATCGCGCGCGTCACACACGAACTATCGTGCGCGTTTCAATGTAACATATATAATATATAATGTATTGTTTGCAGATAAAATAAAGTGTTTACAGATACTATTGAGTTCCTGTATAATATTCACACACGGCGCGATGATCACGTGCCATTTCCCTTCTATAATGTAAAATATAGCCTGTAGTTATATAAATTTGTGGTATTGCTATAAAATGTATTTATAGCTATACAGTTCATTTTTATAATTATACGATATTTTTTATACAGGTAAAAAGTATGTTCTATCAAAATAATAATTTAATTTACAAATGGCGCCACATAATAATAATAATAATAATAATAATAATAATAATAATAATAATAATAATAATAATAATAATAACGGGGTTTTATATAGCGGGTACTCCAGCCTACGACCAGACTCACCGCGCTTTACATAGTCAATACATAAAAATACATGCCTCGATCAAACATCGCTTTTGTTACGATACACCAAAAGACGGAACAGTAAAAGTAAGAACTATTTACAACTATGTACAAAATGACAAAAAAAGACAAAAATAGAATAGCAAAAACTTATTCACAGCTATTTATATGCCCGGATAGACCCAGGAAAGGAAAACAGTATAAATATTTACAGCCGTGTAAACACTTACGGATCAGACAGAAACAAAAGAGGAGAGAATGGCAGCGGGATGCAAATCAGTCTGAATAATGCAGTTTGAAGAGGTGGGTTTTGAGGGCCTTTTTGAATGCCTGTGTTGTATGTTGCGGATATGGGAGGGAAGGGAATTCCACTGCTTGGGTGCAGATAATCCCTAGGACAGTTTGACGCCAGCTCTGTCCTTTTGCAAGACGCTATAAAAATCTCTGAGTGGTTCTTTATCAAATAGAATAATAATAATAATAATAATAATAATAATAATAATAATAATAATAATGATAATAATAGTAATAATAATAATAATAATAATAATAATAATAATAATAATAATAATAATAATAATAATAATAAAGTAATAATGATTTTAAAAATAGATTTAAAAAAATAATAATAATAACAATAATAACAATGATAATAATAATGATAATAATAATAAAAATAATGATAATAATGATATTAATAATAATTAACGCAGGATACTATCTCGCGCTTTTTCTTTAAACTGAAAGAGCGACGTCGTTCTGAAGATATCGCTATTACAGAGGGAGGAATAGAAAGAAAAAAACAAAAACAACATTATTCTGGGAATTTTATATTGACTTCATCCAATACCATTTTTGAAGGGAGTGAGGAAACCGGAGTACCAGGAGAAAACCCTCGGGGGCCTGAACATTCTGGTACTTAAGCCACGCAAGTTCGTCCCAAGCGGGGTCCAACCCGCGACCTTGGGCATGGTAAACAGCTGACTATCCAATGAGCTACCAGGCGACCCCGTGGAGAGAGAGAGAGAGAGAGAGAGAGAGAGAGAGAGAGAGAGAGAGAGAGAGAGAGAGAGAGAGAGAGAGAGAGAGGGAGGGAGGGAGGGAAGAGTGACGGTGACGAAGCGGAGGTGAGTGGAGGGTGGGTAAAATACAAAAGAAAACAAAACAACATCACCCACGACTACATTTTAAAAAAAAAACAGCAAGGGGGAACAAAAATTAACAAGGTCCCCAATAAATAAATATATCCAAATGGGGTGTCGGATAGTGCAGTGGTTGGAGCACTCGCTACTGTGTCGAAAGTGAAGCACCGTCCGGTGCGGTTAGCACTTGGATGGGTGACCGCTAAGGTGTGAAGCGACAAACAACAACGCCCCCAGTTGACTCAACTGTGATTGAGTACCTACTCTCTTGAGGGTGGGGAAGGTAAAGCAGCGAGGGAGAGAGTTGGGCATCACCCTCATTACGCTGGCCCAAGATAAGTGTGATCTCCAACATCACGCTCCCCTACGGCCACAAGGCTATGGGACTACCTTTACCTACCTTTACCTTTTACCTTTTTTATCCAAATGCAACTCTGCGTCAAATGACAAAAACGGCGAAAATCAGGAAAGAAAAGTATTTCAATACAATAAATTCAGTTGCTTATTTGAACGTCTTTTCACAGCATGGGATATTTAAATACACACACATACACACACACCCACCCCCACCCCCAAACACACACACACACACACACACAATCAAAAAGAATGAAGGAAAAAAAGAAAGAAAGAAAAAAAGAAAGAAAAAAAAAGAAGAAAGAAGAATATTGATGGATATAACAAAGGGAATACAACCATTCCGAGCGCAAAGTGTGATGAGCAGTAAGCAAAGATAAACTCATGTTGTCCCACGGTCTTTTCTCTGCAGCAATCGATAATAAGCTTATCATGTTGTCTTGTGAGTGCAGACGTGTACGAACTCTTCTATGTATTTAGAGAATCGCGTGCCGTATAACGTGCTGCCACATCCAGAAAACTATTCCTAAGTGTGTGTGTGTGTGGTTGTGGGTGTGTGTGGGTGTGTGTGTATGAGGGTGTGTTTGGAGGGGGTAAGAGAGAGAGAGAGAGAGAGAGAGATTGATTGATTGATTTGTTTATTTCCAATAGGGCACACCCCTTTAGGAAGGAGTATGTGAACCATTATAGTGACAATCCAAGGATTACATTAAACATCAAAAACTGTATCGACTTCCTTTATGAAAGTACTGTGTCTCTCGATTTGAAAGCCAGAGAGAGAGAGAGAGAGAGAGAGAGAGAGAGAGAGAGAGAGAGAGAGAGAGAGAGAGAGAGAGAGAGAGAGAGAGAGAGAGAGAGAGACTGTTACGATTGAGACGTGCACGATAGATCCGATCATTTTTGTTTTGCAAGGCATGCAATGATGGCGTGTATTTACCTTTGATTTGTTTTTTCGTTGTTGCTAGAAGAAGCTTTGTACAATGTTGATGATCTCTGTTGGTCGATATTGTTGAAAATTTTCTGGAATTACTTGTTTATCATAGATCGAAGCTTGTAGACCTTACAGGTAAAAGCTGGTCGAGTCTAAACATTCTAAGACGTAAGGCAGTGTATAGTTCCGCTGACGAGTTTTATTTTGATTGGGTGTTATTGCGCCATGCTAGAATGTTCGAACTTGCTCTCGATTGCAGAGATGCTATATAAGGAAGGCATTGTCTGCTTGTAGGATGATTTTTGTAGCGATTTTCGGAAAGCGATCTTGTATGCAGTTGTTGATTTTGGCTGAATCAAGTTGGACAACTTTATACGACGATTCCTGCCTTGTTGCTGAGTGAACAGGCGGCGTGGATACACGAATTCGAGTTACACTTATCAAGATTCAAGCATCGGGGCTGACTCAACGATTGATAAATAACCGTGTAACACACTGTTACGTTTGAGACGCGCGCGATAGATCTGATCGTTTTATTTTGCAAAGCATGCAATAACAGAGTGTATTTACCTTTGATTTGATTTTGCATTGTTGTTAGAAGAAGCTTTGTATAACGTTGGTAATTTTAGTTGGTCGATATTATTTCAGAATTTTCTAGAGTTTGTTGTTTACTATCGATCGAAGTTTCGCGATGGGTGTAGTAGGCCTAACAGCTGAGAGATTCTTTTAGCCTAAATATGGTTGTATGACGTAAGACAGTGATGACGAAGTTTATTCTGATTGGTTATAATTGTGTCTTGCCCGAATGTTCTTTCTTTCTCTGAGGTATAGAGAGAGAGAGACTATATTAGTGCCGCACTGTTTCAAAAGTTTAAAAAAAAAAGGTAGGAAAAAGTGATTGTATGCAGTTGTTGATGTTCGCTGAATAAAGTTGGAAAACTTCATACAACGACTCCTGTCTTGTTGCTGAGTGAACAGGTTGCGTGGATACACGAATCTGAGTTACACCTATCAGGATTCAAGCATCGGGGCTGAATCAACTACTGATAAAAAACAACGAGTGTAACACACACACACTCACAAGTGGGCGCCTCGGGCGGCTTGAGTTATATCCTGTATCAGCCAGCGCTTTGAGCAGATCTTAAGCTGGAAAAGCGCTATAAAAGAATAATTACATAAATAAAATAAAATGAACAAGTAGAGGCGCCTCCATGCATATTTGTTAAACTTGTCATTTGTTAGCTTGTATAAAACACTTTTTGTTTACTGCTAGAAAAGCATTTATCATACCTTAACAGGTTTTTTTTCTCACACAAAATTTGAAAACAGTGCTTCCCAACTCACCAACTCCGGACAATTCAAAATATACACATAAAAACGATTTGCTCAGCAGTCTTAGAGCATTCGTCAAGCTTCAGATGCTAATTGGAGTGCTAATTCAACAGTTGAATTAATTGTTTAATTAGAAAAAAAAAATTGCTAACCCTTTAGCTAGTTGAAAATTTGACACGCCCACAAATTTCAAATATAAATGCTGAATTTAAAGCAACCAAATTAAAATAATAGCTTTTGTAGCACGCGTGCTCAGAGTCCAAAGGTCCGGCGCAGCTAGTTACACGGCAAATATTATCTCCCTATTTGAAATCTGGAAATGGATCTACAGCTTCCCTAGGGAGGCCAGAATGCGACAATAGAAAAATAAACAGCAAGCGGGATTCGAAGGTTATAATGACCCAATGTTTGCTTTTTTTTTTTTTTTTTTTTTTTTTTTTTTTTTACTCGGCTTCGATTTTTGTTCCTTCCATTGTCTTCTCGGAGTTTGCATAAACGGGAACAACAGGAGGAAATGATAGGTTCAATTAAAATCAGAGAGACAGACAGACTGACAGACACACAGACAGAGGTGAGCCTGGAATTACGCGTTTCGAATCTTTGTTTTGTCAAATCGCGGTCTAAAACACTTCTCTTTGAATGGGATGTTAGAACTGAAAAATTAGTGATGACATTAACACAAAATTGCGAAGTGAGAGAGAGAGAGAGAAGGAGAGAGAGAGAGAGAGAGAGAGAGAGAGAGAGAGAGAGAGAGAGAGAGAGAGAGAGAGGCTCTTTGACTCTTTAAATGAATAATGTTCATCCGACCAGTTCAAAATGTACAGGCTGCGAGGCAGGATATTTGGATGGAAAAAATACAACAAACACAATAATAACATTACACACACTGAGAAAGAGAGAGAGAGAGAGAGAGAGAGAGAGAGAGAGAGAGAGAGAGAGAGAGAGAGAGAGAGAGAGAGAGAGAGGGGGGTATATTTTGTTAGTGTCTTGTTTCACACTCCATTAAAATCTGTTATTCAGCCTGTTTTGCCATCTAAAGTAGAGGGGGCCGGGTAGCTCAGTTGGTAAGAGCGTATTGCTAGTAACCGAAAGGTCGCTGGTTCGAATCCCGGATTGATCAACGTGTGATCATATTATTTTCCCCTTTGCCAACAACTGGCCCGCTGGTGTCAGTATAAATCGGTCCAGTAGTCACCTATATGCGAAAGTGTCGTGTGACTATAATCTACAAACAACATCTAAAGTAGGCTTTTGGTTAATCACGTACACACCCCTAAATTCAAATAAATAACTTGGTTCTTAGGACACTAAAGAACAAGCACCGGCCTAATAATTATATACCTACAAAACAACCTGCTTGACCTCGGTTTGTACACACAGCAATATTGGTATTGTTGTTGTTGCTTTTTTTTCCCATCAAAGAACTTAAATGGTCATCTCATTACAAGAGGCTTGAAGTGTGATGAGCGTTCTCAGACAAAATACAGAAAAAGACGGGTACTGAGGGGGTCACTGCAAGTACTCCTTCCCCCAAAAGGACGCTGAAAAGACCTTTGCTGAATCCGAATTCCTTCTTCTCTACAATATTCTTGTGTAATTGCTCGCTTTTCAGGACGCCGGACAAAAACAAACACAACCATTTCTTTTCAAGGAGGCCAGTTTCACGTTCAACCTCAGTCGTCTCCCTTTATCCCTCAGCTATATATAGGTTTGGAGGTTCAAGGGAGATAAATGCCCATTTCATTTCTCTCTTTTTCTCTGTCTGTCTGTCTCTGTCTCTGTCTCTCCAGATGTTGATCTAGGCTTGTAATGCGCATAACCCCACGCTGAAAACATATGCTCAAGAAAATTAAAGAAGAAAGGGAACTAAAAGGTCTTTAAAAAAACCAAAACAAAACAACAACAACCAAAGATTAAAAGAATCTCTTCCACTTTGTTTCGTCAAAGGAGACAAATTCTGATGTAAACTCATAGTTTTGTCCCTTTTAGCTCAACGCCATTTGAGGTGAAGACGTAGGTTGATGTAGACTTGTAGCTGGCATAACTCCACTCCAGAAGCATGCTTGGAGCACTGAACGCACACACACACACACACACACACACACGCACACACACACCCACACACCCACACACACACACACACACACACACACACACACATACACAAGAAACGAGAATAGAAAGTCTATCAAAGTCTGAGCAAAGACTCAAGCAACGGAGTAAAGCTGATGTACACGAACAACACAAAACCCGAAACACTGGTAGAACACACGAATATTTTCATGTTCTGACTGTGTTTCTTGGGTGACTTTGTCCAAAATACCTGTAATGCAACTGTTTTTTTTTTTTGTTAAAAAAAAAATATTTGGTACTTTAAAAACCTGCTGAAAATTTGTGTTTTGCAACAACACTGTTGTAGCCAATCAGAATGCCTACATTTTGCCATGCGCAGTACTCAATGCGTATTCGGTTATGCGCAGTCGAAAAGTAGTAGCCAATAAACAATAAATGGCTGAATATGTCCTGAATAAAATAATGTATGAGATTGCAAATTTAGGAAATGATTATTCTTTGATAATTGATAAGTCCTTCTAGAAATAGTTTTACTTATATTTAAAATATGTTGCAGCCAAGACAGATTATTATATAAACTCCCGCCATGAAGTTTATGACATTGAACTTCTTCAACTAATTGTGTTGCAAAGTTTTAAAGGAGGGAGTTTCACAGAGGAACTTTGCCTTTTTTTTTCTTGTTGTAATTAGCATGGACTTTGTTTTGTCATGATTAAATCAACTTACCTCCCTTGCCTTGTTTTATCCTTGCTCCATAATGGTTGCTGTACGGTGCTAGCCATTTTGAGAGAATTTATTATAAATTTTACAATTATTTAAACAATTTCTTCAAAGTCATTCTCTCGGTCGGCTCTTGCAACTGGGGTATTTTCAATTTGCGACTGGCTTCTTCCTAATGTGAACTTCTCAACGGGTCTCTCTCTCTCTCTCTCTCTCTCTCTCTCTCTCTCTCTCTCTCTCTCTCTCTCTCTCTCTCTCTCTCTCTCTCTCTCTCTCTCTCTCTCTCTCTCTCTCTCTCTCTCTCTCTCTGTCTTATGATCTGCCTGTTTACAATGCTTCGCTGTTTGCTTGGTCTATTTTCTAGTTTATCGCTATTAGTTGGGCCTATTCTTCTTCATTCTTATAGTAATACGCATCCCGCGTGGTGCTGCCTATTTCTATAGTCAAATTAATAATTAGCTATGACTCATCAAAGGTTTCCGCGGAGTTAAAAATACCGGAGAAGCAACTCAACGTTCGATATCCCGAACTTATCAATTCAACTACATGGAATTATAACAATTCTCTGCACCGTGTTTCAAATAGTCGGGAATCAGAACGAACCAAATGTCCACCTGCCGATCTGCGACATATCCTAAGAACCACTGAACAGATTTTGGCTAAACTTCATAGAAACATTACCTGGGTTAGTAGCCTGCCTTTCGTGCCATCACATTTTGCTCTCTGGCGTGACGTTGTTGTTAATCGCATTTTTCTATAATATCTTAAAAACGGCGGAACCAATTTTTACGATTTTTGTGTGGCCTTTTACAGGTATTTCAGCTCAAGGCCAATCACTCCGTATAAATTCGGTTGTGGATCAGTTGCTCCGAATTTTACTTTTGTGTGTGTGTGTGTATGTGTCTGTGTGTGTGCGTGTGTGTGTGTGTTCGAAAAAACATTTTGTCCTTATCTTAAGAATGGAGCGATTTTGGTTATTTTTCCTATGCAGATACTTCAACTAATGTTAAATATTTATCAAAGGTCAAGGTCGCTGTGGTTCAACATTTTCTAAACACGTTTAGCGCTGTGTGTGTGTATATATATATATATATATATATATATATATATATATATATATATATATATATATATATATATATATATATATATATATATATATATATATATAGATAGATATAGATATAGATATATAGATATAAAATGGCTGAACCGATTTTGATATATTTGGCTTGCCAGTAGTTCAGATAATGGCCTGTCTGTCTACGTTTTCTTATTGATTCGTTAGGATAAAGCCGAATCACAACCTCGTCAGGAAAATAACACTTTGGATAATCCTTTTTTTAATCTTTTTTTTAAGCTATGTGAATGTCTGGAAATACCTTTGAATTTCTTGTCAACTTGTTTTGTTCTCTGCGCTTCCGGGAAGCTACAGTCTAATAGTCCGCGTAGACCTCATACAGCTGACTGGTCGCATATTAGGCCTACGTTACTTCGTCATACTTGAGACGGAAGCACAGAGGATAAAAATAGCCGAGGTCGACATCGAGCTTAGCAATTGAAAATGTCACTTGCACAGGAATGTCAGTTAGGTAGCCAGTATTATATAGGTCTTCAGCCGTTTGTTTGTCTTCGTATCTTCAGATTATCTGTAGTGAATTCCGTGTTGTACACAAACTGCATGTAAACATCGCTTCAATAATCACCCAATTATATCGAGATGTACACAAACAGAATCTGTTACACGCAAAATGTCGAATCAGCCACGAGGCTTGAATCTGTGTAAGCGAGTTCGTATCCAGTAAGCCCGTTCTCTCAATAACACAGCTAGAGTCCTCGTTATAAAGTTTCGTTAACTTCATTAAGCCAAAGACGCAATCAGCATCAACAACTGAATTCTAATCTTGAATCTCTTCTGACAGATACAAATATGTATTTATAGCTTTTGTACATGGTAGAAAGTTGTTTTTCTTATTTTATTTTTTTTTTAATATTCCAGAATGACGTAATCAATAAAAGATCGTCACAGGAAACCAACACTGTGTTACGTCATAGAATATGCTACAAAGTTAAAAGGTTTGACTACTTTTTTTTGTTTTGTTGGCGAGATAGATCTTGAATCTCCTGTCGGTGGTAAACAAGCGATTCCAGAAGAGAGACCTCAATACTGCTACAACAATATCGACCGAAGAATAAAACAAAACGAACTATCTGCAATGCTTTTCTAGCAACTACGTGGAAGCTGAAAGCTAAATAAACACTATCGTTGCATGCTTCATACGCAAAACATAAAATGTTTCTAATTATCTGGCGCGTCTCAGTCGTAACAGAATCCAATATTATCATGTCATTGGGTGTAAATACATTCAGTCTGCTGCGTATATAATAATGCTCCAGTCCGATCCTTCAACAGCAGTGCAAACTCTTCTTAATGGTTGAAATGTATATTTCTGGAAGTTACACAGCTGCGCATCTAACTTTTGATAATTTTTACTCATCCAGAAGTGTACATTTACACAAGCCCACATGCATTTCACTTTTTATTCATCCGTTAGTGAATGAGAGAAAAGGGATGGTCCACGAAAGCTCAATGGTAAAGAGGTAAGCGCCTGTTCCAGTAAGCGTGGGTTTGATCCGTGGCTTAGCCGGGCTATGAGCACTGTTCGTCTCAGTCTCCATTGAAACCTCTTTCGGATGAGAGTATAAACCGAGGTCTAGTCAGGCCGCGCATCCAATCAATCGCACGGATTTAAAGATCCTGACGCTCATGTCCTAACTGGCGACACAAATATACCTAGCCCCCAAATACCTGTTCTCCCCATTCCCAGGTTTGCACTCAGCTGCCTGAGCGTCAGACAGTGCGCCCATAGCCTTCAAGTGGGCGCCTCGGGGGGCTAGAGTTAGATCATGAATCGCCCAATGCCTTGAGCAGCTCTTGAGCTAGAAAAGCGCAATATAAGAAAGTTAGAAGGAACTCAACACTGAAGGTTGTATTTAAGTGTTTTGTACGATGACTTACTAAAAGTATATTGAAACTAGTGGTTTTGTACCCTGGCAAGCCAGGGTACACAGGTTGCTGTTTAAAATGTAGACAGAGAGACAACTGTTGTCTGCGAGTTTCATTTGGACGATGATAACTCCCCATACCCCTCCCCCCCTGATATCTGAATTGATGCCTCACCATACCCCCTTGATACCTCCCCGAACCCACTTGATACCTCCCCATACCCCCTTGATACCTTCCGTACCCCCCTTGTAACCTACATGTACCCTCCTTGATGCTTCCCCGTTGATCGTTTCGCAGGTATGGATGAAAGGAATCGACCATCACCATACCCCCTTATATATACCCGTATCCCCGTTATGACTACCCATGCCCCTTTAAACCTACCCGTAGCCCCCTTTTACCTACACGTACCACCCCATCCCGATCCTTGGTAATAATAATAATAATAATAATAATAATAATAATAATAATAATAATAATGAATATAGAATAATACAAATAGAAATCATAAAAAACACCAAGGTTTTAAAATAAAATTTGATATAAGATATAATAATAATAATAATAATAATAATAATAATAATAATAATAATAATAATAATAATTATTATTATTATTATTATTATTAGTTTATAAATAATAATAATAATAATAATAATAATAATAATAATAATAATAATAATAATAATAATAATAATAATAAATAAGTTAAAAGTAAAAAGCCTAAATTAAAAAGAAAAATATCCATATTGTAGTGTAAAAAAAAAATAACAAAAAAAATATGACCCGCGGGAGATTTGAACTTGGGTTGCATGCACGGTAGGTGAATGTCTTACTAAGTGAGCTACCAAGGCTTCGTA
>CM072512.1:8490483-8495483 GCA_036898135.1 Oncomelania hupensis
TTGAAGAATTTGCTATGCATAAATGTGAATTGTTAATCCGAATTTGCGTGACCATGTGGAAAAGCCGAACACGTGGCGAAACACGACCGGTTGCGCCGCCATGTTGCATACCATACGGAACCACTGTTGTTTAACTTATATGTATGTTTGCAGACCAGTGGCTGTACCACTGAATGTTTATAATATTATTGATTCTGTATGTGTATAGTTAGACACGATTGATATTTATGTATGTATAGGAATTTAGAGTTGAGATTCCAGTGGACCCCGGAAGTAGCAGAATGTTCGTCGCTTATGTATAGAGATGTGGAGCTATCACTGAGGGCTACTTTGGCTTTCAGTGAGACGCTCTGCACAAACCGATTATTCAGGGTTGTGCAGAATTTCGTCTCTTATATTACAGACGAGCAGGCGAGCTATCCTGTGAGCCCCACTCCACAGAAACGACGAGTTGGCTGAGTAACCTCTACCGCACAAGTCGGACAGAGCTACCCGGAAAAACACCCTGTCAGACCCCACAGCGTGGCAAGGGAACCCAACTACACAACGACAAAGGTGTACCAGAAGCTACCTCACAGAAGGACTTCGCACGCACCATCTAGCAGTTAAGTGTATTCAACAAAGGTGCACTTAAACTGATCGAAACAGGACCACAGTAGTCCAACTCTTCAGAAACTGTAAAACGGACCACAGTAGTCCAAATCTACATGAAATATAATAGCAAGTGCCCGAGGAAGAAATAACAGCTGCCTAGACTATCAGCGATCGAACTATTAGCAGTAACTGAGACTTTTTAAGTTAGATTAGTACTTAGAGAATCTTGTATAGAGTAGAAGAAATAAATGTGTGATTTTAACTGTTATCAAGTGGCTGGACTACATATGATTCATAGCCGTGTGAAAGCTAGTGTGACAGTAATCTTTTACCATTTTTCTATCTATTTCTGTACCCCAACCTTAACACAGAACGAGCTAAACAAATAAATTTATTAAAGTAATTCATAGGGTGACTTACTAGCAGTTCCCACCGAATAAACGTGAGGGTCCATAATTCCATTGTGCAGAGCCCATAAACCCCACGTGACAGTCTGTCTGTCTGTCTGTCTGTCTCTCTCTCTCTCTCACTCACTCTATTCCCTCACAAATGTTTCTCTTTAATTTAATTCGCACGTAAAGTTGATCCATTTAACTTTATAGAGTTTGAGCTAATTAAACAAATGCCCAGCTTCTCCTCCCATCTTCAGTGCAGAGGAAGAAGAAGAACTAAAGAATGAAATAAAGAAACAAAGAACGAAATAAAGAACGAAAAAATAATAAGAATAAGAATAAGGAAAGAAAAAAGAAAAAAAGAAAGAAGAAGAAGTAGTAGTAGAAGAAGGAGAAGAAGAAGTAGAAGAAGAAGAAGGAGAAGAAGAAGGAGAAGAAGAAGAAGAAGTAGTAGAAGAAGAAGTAGTCACCCGTTACACACACCCGTTACACATGGGTCGAACGCTACCAGAAGCATGCTTTTTTAGTCGCCTCAACAGGCCGTAAAGCATGCTCTTATGCTTCGGAGCATGCTTCCTATACGCTTCAAGCCCTAGGAGCATTGGCCAATGAACTCGTGAAAATAGAAAATGTCAGTTTCGTCTGCTCTAGGGGACGAATTAGGTCAAACTGTATTTGTTTCTAGGTAGGTCAACAGTTTGAGAATGTTTTTGAACCGTTTGTTGACGCCGGATAGTGTCCTCACTTGGTTTCATATAATTTAAGAATCCAACAAAGCAAATGGGTTTTAGAGACGGAAAGAGCGGAATGTTGTAGAGCAACATATTGTATATGTTTACAGTGAAATTGCGCTTTTTCCGTCACTATAACGCTTGAAGCGTATAGGAAGCATGCTCCGAAGCATAAGAGCATGCTTTACGGCCTGTTGAGGCGACTAGAAAATCATGCTTCTGGTAGCGTTCGACCCATGTGTATCGGGTGAAGTAGTAGAAGAAGAAGGAGAAGAAGTAAAAAAAAGAAGAAGTAGTAGCAGAAGAAGAAGAAGAAGAAGTAGAAGTAGAAGAAGAAGTAGTAGAAGTAGAAGAAGAAGGAGAAGAATGAGAAGAAGAAGGAGAAGATAGTAGAAGAAGAAGAAGGAGAGGAAGAATGAGAAGAAGAAGGAGAAGAAGAAGTTGTAGAAGTAGTAGAAGAAGAAGGAGAAGAAGAAGAAGAAGAAGAAGAAGAAGAAGAAGAAGAAGAAGAAGAAGAAGATTGATGAAGAAGGACGAGAAGAGGGATGTGATTGTGATTTTTTTTCCTCCGCCTCATCCTTGCAAAAAAGATAAAGGAGCAAAACGCGCCCAAAAGAAAGCACAAAAGCGCGAAAGTGTAACGACTCTGCAAGATTAAAGTGTGTTTTCCGATCAGTGGAGCGCTTCGAGGTTCCTGAACATTCCATCCCTAGTGACCGACCATCTCCCATTCCTGCCCAACCTCATTGTCCTTAAAGATTCGTTTTCTAGCATTCCTTCCATTCTTCATTCGTTCGTTCGAATCAACTCATTTTCTGTTTCATTCATCAACAGGAGTTTTGTGTGTCCATATATACATTTGAGATTATTTCTGTAGCCATTGCCTAAATTACATTACATAATTGTTGCTTTAGGTCCAGCGGACTCTTTCGAGCCAAATCAGGACCGGACAACACCCAATTCGCATAAAAGATCTGCTGAAACAACCCTAGTGGGAAAACTGAATGCCCTCCACCAGCCAGTCACTTTACAATAAAGCCATCCCACGCAGGGGACGCTGAGGCTGCACTCTAATTTATCGAACCCCCGTTTACAAAAACAAAATAGAATACAAACATTATAAATTATCAACAAAACACATACATATAAAATGCCTACATTGCTAAATAATAACATCATAGGAAGCCCTAGTGACCACCTGGCAGAAAGCGTCCAATATTCCCAAGCTGATCCAACAGACCTCATACACAAGGAGTCTTGTCTCGGAAGAGTTTTCAAGAAAAAAGGTAGGTGACTGGTCTAGCGAAGAAGACGATAGTATAGCAGATTTATAGAACAGAGCAGGACTGAGAAAGAGCAAATGAGAAAGACAGCGACAGTGGGAATTTAAAACACTAAATTTCCAGAAAGTGGGGATACTATTTATACTGAAACTCCCGGCACCCCAACGGGGGTAGCTATTGCCTGTCCTCGCACGTTCGTGTAGAATATACTGTGTGTGTGTGTGTGAGGGTGTGTGTGTGTGTGTGCGTGTGTGTGTGTGTGTTGTGTTGGGAGAACGCGCGCGCGTGTGATCTCGATTCCGAGATATAGTCCTTGTATTCTTTGTTACTTGTGGCTCGATCATCTGGAAGGTGCGTGCTATGACACTCTCAAATGTCTTTCTTCAACAGTCTTACGTAGCGCTTTTCCTGGCTCCAGACATACTCAAGGCGCTGGCCGATACAGGATCGAACTCAGACCAGCCTTCAGAAGCGTCCACTTGCTGCCAGGCTGACGCCTCTGACCACTGAGCCCAATCCTGGTCGACCGCGAACGATGGAAGGAGAGTCTTAATGCTTACTAGCACTCACACGTCCAGGACATCCGCGCCCGGATCTTTTAAGTCCCTGCGATGGAAAGCGCTTATCCCGGGTAGACCTCGTTTAATACTCTCATTCCACCCTCCATCCTTTTCCCCTGCCACGCCAAACTTGCCCCCTCCCCATTCCATGCCTACCCCCACCCCTCCTCCATTGTCCTAGTTTCGTTGACCTAGATAATCGCACCACGATACAAGTATCGGACTACAGACCTATTGAGCTCTGCAATGGCACGAAGGGAAAGCAAAGCGAACTCGGGACTAAACTGTAAATTTGTTTCTGTCAGTCGCGGCAACCTCATAGTCCCAGGGAAACCGGGAAGCAGGATGTCCTTTCCCGGTCCCGATCCCCCACATATTCCCATGGGAAGGAAGGTCACCCTCGTGCAGGAAAGACTCAAGTGGTCGTCTTGAGTGCCTTCACAGCGTTCATTCTGATTTCGGCTCGCGCCTTCAGCAGGTCTTCGCGTTGGTAAGTGCGCTATTATATTGGACAATGACTGTACTGTTAGATAAGAGATTGTTGCTGGCTTTAAGTCTACTATGCATCGGAGTACTGAAGGTGCGCCTTCCAATGAAGGTACGCCTATAAACCATGATCTATTCTGTCCATGTACGCAGTTCAGAACACGGATTTTAGAGATCCTGACGATGATCTTCTTCTTCTTCTTCTTCTTCTTCTTCTTCTTCTTCTTCTTCTTCTTCTTCTTCTTCTTCTTCTTCTTCTTCTTCTTCTTCTTCTTCTTATTATTATTATTATTATTATTATTATTATTATAACTACTACTACTACTTTAAAAAAAAAAAGTAAAGGTAAGGTGTTCCCGTAACTTTTCAGTCGTTGGGGAAGAAAGCGTTTGGGACGTCCCTTTTCTCTAGGCCAGCTTAATGAGGGCGGTGCCGATCTCCTCTCCCTCCCTGCTTTGCCTTCCCCTTTCCTAAATAGATCCAGGTGCGGTACCCATTTACAGTTGGGCGGACTGGGTTGTGTCGTGCGTTGTTTCAATATTTTGTGTCGATCCAAGGACTATCTCTTCTTGATGTTGCTTAACATGAAACATTGCGAGCATCGCTAACGTTACTACTACTACTACTACTACTACTACTACTACTACTACTACTACTACTCCCCCCCCCCCTCCCTCTGGAGATGCCGGAGGTTTCAGTATAAATAGTATCCCCTCTTTCTGGAAATTTAGTGCTTTAAATTCCCACCGTTGCTGTTTTTCTCCTTTGTTCTTTCTCATTCCTATTCTGTTCTATCAATCTACTATACTATATTCTCCTTCGCTAGACCAGTCAGCTACCTCTTTTCTTGAAAACTCTTCCGGGACATTTAAACTCCTCATTTGTGTGTGAGGTCTGTTGGATCAGCTGGGGAATATTGGACGCTTTCTGCCAAATGGTCTCTGGGGGCTTCCT
>CM072512.1:8497983-8520483 GCA_036898135.1 Oncomelania hupensis
TAGCAGATTGATAGAACAGAGCAGGAATGAGAAAGAACACAGGAGAAAGACAGCGACAGTGGGAATTTACAGCACTAAATTCCCAGAAAGTGGGGAAGAGAGAGAGAGAGAGAGAGAGAGAGAGAGAGAGAGAGAGAGAGAGAGAGCGAGAGAGAGAGAGAGAGAGAGAGAGAGAAGAAGGAGGAGGGGAGGTAGGACACTTTGACACTTTAATAATGAACAATGGACTTTGGCCCATTTCATGGAGAGAGGTGTAGAGAGAGAATTGGAAAGAGAGAGACAGACAGAAATAGAGAGAAAGGATGAGAGAGCGAGAGAGGGGAGAGAGAGAAATGGATGGAGAAAACGAAAGAGAAAGGGTGAGAGAGAGAGAGAGAGAGAGAGAGAGAGAGAGAGAGAGAGAGATTGGTAGGGAGGGGGTCATGTGACGATTGCCTACAAAGAAGAGTTGTGCTTATGTTGCGGTTGTTGTATAAATTCACAGCGTCCGTCAATGACTATGGCAAGTCTCCCTACAGAGGCTTTGGTTTACTTCATAGGTTCACTGTCTTCAGCCTGCAGTACGCTGGATCGTAACTTGAGCGCTAGTGGGTTACATACTAGGAGCACGGTTTAAAACTTATTACAAACTAATCCCAAAATGACTTGCGCAAAGGAGGTAATAGTCAATACCAGTCTCCTAAAAATCACATGATAATTTTATTATAGTTTTGGCTTTCCACATAATATGTGTTCTCACTATAAATCACTTTGCTTAATTAATTTTCTTCTGTAGCTGTCGCTACTCTTCAGGTTTAAACTGCTCAAGCCATGCCAAGCTGTCGGAAGTCAATGTAGACACAGGTGTGTTTTAACTGAAGAGTTCAGGGTTAACTGTACGAGACAATCGATCATTAATAACCGTACTGTGTACAAGAGAAGCCATTCAACCCAATTCAATGTGTTGTAAGCGTGAACACTTTTTATTTTTTATTTGACTTGCACACAACAACAAGCAACCGTAATAAAGTTAATGCATTAATTAGCACTTATAATTAGTGTTCGCAGCCTTTCAATGTAATTAATTTCATCATGTGTGAATTTTAGTTCCGGGGTTGAACTTTAAATGTACAAGACAACCAAGCAATTGTACGTCAATATAGATATGTCATTAATGTTCTCTTGTAGTTAGTTAACACTTTTCTATTTCCCATGTGAGGTTTTATTTACAGGCGTCTGCGTTCACTGCACAAACCAATCCACGGGGCCTATAAGAAAGCATTTTCTTTATCGATCGAATTCAACCGGCCTCATGGGGCGTCCCAAGGGATCCTGTGGTTGCCCAGCATGTGAAGATCCTTAGAGAAAAATGTTTCTAAAAGAATGCAAAAAGGAGGGAGAGAGATGAGACGAGGAGAAAGAGAGAGAGACAGACAGACAGAAGACAGACAGAGGCTGCAGATTTCAGGCTACAAGCTTAATCTTGCAATCCGTCTTTGCGTAATTCACTGTCACAATCCTGCTAATTATTATGTTGTTCTACACAACAACTACAATCAAGAGAGAAAAACAGGGAGAGAGAGAGAGTAAACTGTAAAGGAACTAAAGAGGGTACAGAAGAGAAGAAAAATAAAGGAGACAGATAAAAAGGGGGAGGAGGGAAAGGGAAAGGGAGGAGAGAGAAGGAGGAAAGAGAGAGCAGTGAGTGAGGAAAAAAGTAAAGAGGGAAGGGGAGAGGAGAGAAAAGAGAGATGAGAGAGTGAGAGGAGGAGAAGATAAGGAAAGTAAAGAAGAGAGAGAGAGAGAGAAGGAGGGGGGGAGGGGTAGGAAGCACAGAGAGAAAGATTGAGAGAGAAAGTACAGAGAGAGAGAAAGTACAGAGAGAGACAGAGAAACAGAAAAAACGTAACAAAGAACGACAGAAAGAAAGAAAGAATAGAAAGAAAGAAAGAGGGAAAGAAAGAAAGAATAGAAAGAAAGAAAGAAAGAAAGAAGGAAAGAAAGAAAGAAAGAATTAAAAGGAAGAAAGAAAGAAAATAAACCTTAATTAAACTAGAGAAGGGGGGCGACAAGAGAAGGGAAATATAGAAAGAAGAACGACCGCAAAACAAAAAGAAGAAGAAGAAGAAGAAGAAGTGTTTGATGCCTTTGTTTTAGCAACACCTCTGTTTTACTCGAGAAATCAGTCGCCGTCCTTCTTTTCACTCATCAAGAGACATTGCATACAGCGCAGCTGAGGCTAGACGGGACCTTTCTACCTTAAGTTAACAGAAGGAACAGGCCTCGTCTAGTCTCATCAGCCACACTGTATGAAAATAGTATTGTTATATGGCCAGTGAAGGATGAGGTACTAATCTTTTGTTGTGTATCCATCACTACCGCGCGCGTGTGTGCGTGTGTGTGTGCTCCTGTAAACCTACCATTGTCCGTAATACTTCGGCCAAAGCGTGCTCAGGTCAAGAGACAATGTCCAGCGTCCTTAGGGTGGACAGGGCAATCACGGTACTATCAGAAGTCATTTTTCGGACATCGCCAGGGGTAGAGAACTGCTACCATCAACCTTTTCCCCATTCGTTATCAAAAGTCAGTCGTTATGTGTTAGGCTATTCGATCTAGTGTACTCTCTGTAAATAGAAACTACTTTGAAATAGTCGGAATCAGAACGAGACATATGTCGGTCTCTCTGTCTGTCGGTCGGTCCGGCTGTCCGTCGGTCCGTTACTCGCCGTACCTAAAGGACCGCTGAACGCATTTTGACCCAAATTCAAAGGAGTATTGCATAGGTCAGTGACCAGCCTACCGTGACATCTGGCTTTGCTCTCCCTTTAAAGTTCAAGGTCGCTGTGGTCAATAATATTATAAACACGTTTTGTGTTTTGTCTGGCTTTTTAGGCTTGCAGATCGAGGACTATTATTTCACGTTTTTATTTTCCTTCTTTAAGATAAAACCCAATCATAACATCAAGAATATAAACACTTAAACACTTTTTGACAATGCTTTTTTTTTGGTTATTTTAAATATGGGAGTGTCAGGAAATGCATTACAATGGCTTGCCATTTCAATTGTTTTATGTTTTGTTGGGTACTGTTTTATATTGACTGTCCACTTCTAACATACAGGGGTGTTTGGTCATTAAGGTGTCCAGCGATATAGCAATAACCCTTCTCATCAGCGATCATTGTTGACACTATGGACACGCCTCGGGCTACGATAGCATAATCATCTACTCTTGACTACTATAGTTTCTTCTTCTTCTTCTTCTTCTTCTTCTTCTTCTTCTTCTTCTTCTTCTTCTTCTTCTTCTTCTTCTTCTTCTTCTTCTTCTTCTTCTTCTTCTTCTTCTTCTTTCTTCTTCTTCTTCTTCTTTATCATCATCATCATCATCATCATCATCATCATCATCATCATCATCATCATCATCATCATCATCATCATCATCATCATCATCATCATCATCATCATCATCATCATCATCGTCGTCATTTTCTTCTT
Source organism: Oncomelania hupensis (assembly GCA_036898135.1). Lineage (NCBI taxonomy): Eukaryota > Metazoa > Mollusca > Gastropoda > Littorinimorpha > Pomatiopsidae > Oncomelania > Oncomelania hupensis. Next base: position 8,501,456 of record CM072512.1, read on the forward strand.
CTTCTTCTTCCTTTTGCTCATGTTCTCCTTGTTGTTGTTGTTGTTGTTGTTGTTGTTGTTGTTGTTCTTCTTCTTCTTCTTCTTCTTCTTCTTCTTCTTCTTCTTCTTCTTCTTCTTCTTCTTCTTCTTCTTCTTCTCCATCTTCTTCTCCTCCTCCTCCTTCTCCTTCTTCGTCTTCTTCTCCTCCTCCTCCTTCTTCTTCTTCTTCTTCTTCTTCTTCTTCTTCTTCTTCTTCTTCTTCTTCTTCTTCTTCTTCTTCTTCTTCTTCTTCTTCTTCTTCTTCTTCTTCTTCTTCTCCTCCTCCTTCTCCTTCTCTTCCTTCTTTTTCTTCTTCTCCTCCTCCCCCTTCGTCTTGCTCTTCGTCTTTTACTTCTTCTTCTTCTTCTTCTTCTTCTTCTTCTTCTTCTTCTTCTTCTTCTTCTTCTTCTTCTTCTTCTTCTTCTCCTTCTCCTTCTTCTCATTCTTCTTCTTCTTCTTCTTCTCCTCCTCCTCTTCTCTTTTACTTTTACTTCTTCTTCTTCTTCTTCTTGTTCTTCTTCTTCTTGTTCTTCTTCTTGTTCTTCTTCTTCTTGTTCTTCTTCTTGTTCTTCTTCTTCTTCTTCTTCTTCTTCTTCTTCTTCTTCTTCTTCTTCTTCTTCTTCTTCTTCTTCTTCTTCTTCTTCTTCTTCTTCTTCTTCTTCTTTTTTCTTCCTTTTTCTTGATCACATTACGACGCCGTCTTCTTGGCTTTGTTCTTGCCCTGCTTGTTCTTTTCCTTGTTCTTCCTTCCTTCTTGTTCTTCTCTTATGCGCGCGCATATTTTGATTATATTGTTACATTATGATGTTATTGTTATGAAGTTATTTTGTTATAGTAATTGTTATTGTTACAAGCCCCAAGGGCAAGATGTAAAAAAGCACACCCAGTGCTTAACCTTGAACCCTTGTTAAATAAAATAGTTATCTTATCTTATCTTATCTTATCTTATCTTATCTTATCTTATCTTATCTTATCTTATCTTATCTTATCTTATCTTATCTTATCTCTCTCTCACTCGCGCACTCACTCTCTCTGTCGCTCAAACTCCTTTTTAACCTGTTAAAACTCGAATACATGTATAGCTATATATTGTCGCACTAACCTACATTTTTCCTTTTCCCAAGAAAGTTAAAGTTGCCACTTACATCGATGTACAACTCAAGTTTGACAGTTAAGAACGTCCAGAGGGAGGTCAGGGCCTAAGAGAACGGCGATCAACTGAGTGAGAGTTCAGAAGAAAAAAAAACCTGTGGAAAGGGAAAGCCATGGAGAGTTCAGAAAAGGGGAATAACCAATCCACTTGGGATTTCAATCCACACAAAGATGACAAGCTCCCTGGGGTGTCGGATAGCGCAGTGGTTGGAGCACTCGTTACTGTGTCGCAAGTTAAGCATCGTCCAGTGTGGTTAGCACTTGGATGGGTGACCGCAAACCGTGAAGCGACAAATAACAGCGCCACCAGTGGACACAACTGTGACTGAGTACCTACTCTCTTAAGGGTGAGGAAGGTAAAGCAGCGAGGGAGAGATGTGGGCATCACCCTCGTTACGCTGGCCCAAGATAAGTGTGATCTCCAACATCACGCTCCCCTACGCCCACAAGGCTATTGGACTACCTTTACCTTTACCTTACCTTATGCCTTCTTATGATTATGGTATCTGAGCTCACACAGTGTGAGGAAACTGCCATAGCAGGATGACACTAGATATAATTATGCTATTAAAAGCCACTGTTGTAATGATCACAAAAAAGGTTTGTTTCGTGCAATTGCCATACTATTTACAACGTTATGAGCTGTTTTTAATAGGGAGTTACTTTTCAACCACTATGTAGAGTTTTCGTAATCGCCTCATTTATTTATTTATTTTATTTGATCGTTCTTATATAGCGCTTTTCCAGCTCAAGAGCTGCTCAAGGCGCTGGCCGATACAGGTTCTAACTCAAGCCGCCCGAGGCGCCATCTTGCAGCCTTTGGGCGCATCGTAATAACGCTCCAGACAACTGAGCACAATCCTGGGCAGCCAGGGATGGGGGAGAAGGACCTAGATGCATGCTGGGTGTGTTCTTGTCACCGGCATTCACCCGTCTAGGACATGAGCGTCAGAATCTTTAAAGTCCGTTACGATGGAATGTATGTGACCCAGACTAGACCTCGGTTTATACTCTCATCCGAAGGAGTAGGAAACGGGAGTAAAGTGTCTTTCCCAAGGACACATCACAATGCCCCGGCCTGGGCTCAAACACGGGACCTACAGATCCGCAAGCCAAAGCTCTACCATTAGGCCACCGTGCCTCCCAACGTGATCTCACTTTCTCTCAATCTCACAAATCGCAGACCCATCAGTTCTAGCATGTCCAGAGAACAGAGAAGAAGAAGAAATCGTCCCAATTCTCCGGGAAGAAGTTGAGGCAGCAGTGCAAGCGCTAAAGAAAGGGAAGTCAGCAGGAGTGGACAACATACCCGCGGAACTGCTACAAGCAGGAGGAGAAGCGATGATTGATGCCCTCACCATTATCTGTAACAAGATCTGGCAGAGTGGGGAGTGGCCTATACCATGGACCCAGTCGCTTGTCATCACTCTTCCCAAAAAAGGTAACCTTCAGGAGTGTGAAAATTACCGCACCATCAGCCTCATCAGCCATCCCAGCAAGGTCCTCCTGAAAATAATACTCAACAGGTTGAAACCCCAAGCTGAACAAATCATAGCTGAAGAACAAGCAGGATTCAGGGCAGGGCGAAGTACCACTGAGCAGATTTTCAACCTCAGAATAATCTGTGAGAAATACCTACAGCACCAACAACATCTATATCATGTGTTCATAGACTTCAAGAAGGCGTTTGACCGAGTCTGGCATGCAGCTCTATGGGCAACAATGAAAGTGTACAACATCAGCCCAAAAATTATTGAAGTCATCAAAAGCCTGTATGACAAGGCTACCAGTGCAGTCCTCCACAACAGAGCCATCGGGAATTGGTTCAGAACAACAATCGGTGTGCGTCAAGGATGCCTACTCTCTCCAACACTCTTCAACATCTTCCTAGAGCGCATCATGTCGGATGCTCTTGCAGACCATGAAGGCACAGTCAGCATAGGGGGTAGAGCAATCTCCAATCTTCGTTTTGCAGATGACATTGATGGATTGGCTGGAGAGGAACAAGAACTTGAACAGCTGGTACAGAGGCTTGACACCACCTCCAAAGCCTATGGAATGGAAATAAGTGCAGAGAAGACCAAAATGATGACCAACAACACCAATGGCATCAATACGGACATCAAAGTCCAAGGCCAATCCCTCGACACAGTGCATAGCTTCAAATATTTAGGAGCCATTGTATCAGACAATGGGTCCCGACAGGAAGTCCTCTCCAGGATCGCACAAACAACTGCTGCCCTGACAAGGTTGAAGCCCATTTGGAAAGACAGGACCATCAGTCTACATTCCAAAGTAAGACTGCTGCGCTCCCTTGTCATCTCCATCTTCCTATATGCTTGCGAAGCATGGACCCTCACAGCAGATCTCCAACGAAGAATACAAAGCATGGAGATGAGGTGCTACAGAAGACTTCTGGGCATTTCCTATACCCAACACATCACCAACGACGAAGTCCGACAGACCATCACACAAGCTATTGGACAACATGATGACCTGCTAACAGTGGTGAAGAAACGGAAACTTCGGTGGTATGGCCACGTCACCAGATCATCAGGCCTTGCAAAGACTATTCTGCAAGGCACAGTGCAAGGAGGTAGAAGAAAAGGGAGACCGAAAAAGAGGTGGGAGGACAACATTCGAGAATGGACTGGTTTGACACTGAGCGAAGCCATCAGGGCTGCTGAGGACAGAGAAAGATGGAGTATGCTGGTTAAACGATCATCTGTGGTGCCCCTACGACCTTCGGGTTACGGGACAGGATAGGATAGGATAGGATTATTATTATTATTATTATTATTATTATTATTATTATTGTGGTCATTATTATTATTATTATTATTATTATTATTATTATTATTATTATTATTATTATTATTATTATTATTATTATTATTAGTCCATTTCTGTTTCCTGACAATTGGATTGCCTTTCTTGTTCTCGGCTCTCCTGCTTCATCGATACGTCAATAAGGATTTGTTTTGTCGTCCGCTTCTTATAGTTTATTATTCTGTTTTTGTCGTCTCCTCATCTTTCTGTTTTCTCCTCGTCTCTTTCTCCGATACTGACAGGGCCGCCTCCATTAGATCGTCATTACTGTCATGGCGATACCTCCCATCGATCCTCCCGACCCTTTCCGTCCAATTCCTAGACCCCTTCACACACACACACGCACGCACACACACAAACACACACCCATACACACACACACACCCTCCCCATCGGCCTCTGGGTCACCCCTCTCTTTCCAATCTCTTGGGGCTCAAGTTGAGTATGCGAGTGCGTGCAGCTTAAAGATCATTTTTTAAAATCATTTTTTGGGGCGGTAATGTTCGTGTCGCAATATCTTACGTGCTTTAGATGCTACAAGATTTTATTCTCCATAAACCGCATGAATATACAGGCATTTAGAGAAATGAAGACATCAAAGACAATATTCAAGCTTGATCATGATTGGACAGAGCCTTAGTGCAGACATAGGCACACGACTCGCGTCATAAATTCTATCATATAATCTCCTTTTCCTTTCGAAGCATGTATTATAGCAAAAGGGTAGATTTCTAACACATTTCACTAACACACAAGCTTGTGCACACGCAAACACAACACAGCGTACACACTACGCACACATGAACCCGCGCGCGCACGCACACACACACACATCCTCGCACTACACCCCCCACCCCCCGACACACACATATATATATACGAATTTTTTTGTATTTCTCAAAAGTGCTTTTTTGGAAATTCGAGGTTTTGAATGGACACCGACTATATATATATATACAGAGAGAGAGAGAGAGAGAGAGAGAGAGAGAGAGAGAGAGAGAGAGAGAGAGAGAGAGAGAGAGAGAGAGAGAGAGTCGGTGTCCATTCAAAACCTCGAATTTCCAAAAAAGCACTTTAGAGAAATACAAAAAAATTCTTTAAAAAAATCAGGTACCACCAAAACACCCTAACCCTAACCCTAACTCTAACCCTAACCCAGCCCTAACCCTAACGGATCATTGTTCTGACGTCAAAACAAGTAGGCATGTCAATACAAGTTATGTAGATGTTCACTGTTTTGTCCAGATAATACTGTGTAAACAAGGACACACACACACACCCACACACCCACACACACACAACCCCACACACACACACCCACACACACACACACACGTTATTGTTAATGTTATAACTAAATTTTTAGCGTCGTCAGAGTCATCAGGTATCAACCATGTGCCGAGAGGGGAATCATATGGCCTTTGCCTACGTTGTTGAGAGGAGTACTGGGGAGATTGAATATGTCATCAGTTTGTATTCAAAACGTCATCAGTTTGAGACGAATGCGTCATCAGATTGCAACCAACCTGTCATCAGAGTGAGATGAACGCGTCATCAGCTTAGAATGACGCAAACGCTGCTCTCTTTCTCTGTCTGTCTGTCTGTCTGTCTCAGCACCCCCCCCCCTCTCTCTCCACCTCTCTCTATGTATGTCTCTCTTTCTTTAATATCCTAAATTCTCAATATTTATAAAGAAACAGTCTGAATCTGATTCTGAGCCTTTCTTTGTCTAGATCTCCTCTCTTTCTCTCTTATTCTCTGTCTGTCTCTCTCTTCTCTGTCTCCTCTCTCCGCTTGCCTCAGTCTGTGCCTCTGTTTGTCTGTCTGTATCCCTTTCTCTCCCACCCCCCCTTCCTTAGCTCCACCATCTTCCTCTCCCCTCCCGCAACCCCTTCTTCTTGCCCAAGCCATCTCTCCATGCCTACAAGAGGATCGCCGGGACTTAGCAGAAGCTGTTGCTAGGAATACTAAGGGGGCTCCGCCTTTGGCACAAGCTGGACAGGGGTTTTTCTTCCTGAAGCTTGCGTCTCCTGTCATCTGTCAGACAGGAGCAGGAGATTGAACGCGATAGTTTCTGACATAATAGTCAGCACTAAGACGGAGAGACGAAGGACGAAGATGAAAGAAGAGGAGGAAGAAGAGGAGGAGGAAAAGAAGAAGAAGAAGAAGAAGAAGAAGAAGAAGAAGAAGAAGAATGATGGTGATTATGATGATGATGACTGACCAAGAGGAGAAGAAGAAGATGATGATGATGGTGATGATGATGATGAGGAGGAGGAGGAGGGGAGAAGGAGGAGAAGGAGTATGAAGAGGAGGAGTAGATGAGGATGACCAAAAAAAGCGTGAATAGAAATGATGATGATGATGATGATGATGATGATGATGATGATGATGATGATGATGATGATGATGATGGTGATGATGATGATGATGATGATGATGATGATGATGATCAATGATGATTAAAAGAATGAATATGAGGAGAGATTGAATGAGGTGTTTCTCAGCTCCTGGGCGAATGAGCATGCTAAAGAAGAAGAAGAAGAAGCAGAAGCAGAACAAGAACAAGAAGAGCAAGACGAACAAGAAGAAGAAGAAGAAGAAGAACAAGAAGAAGAAGAACAATAAGAACAAGAATAAGAAGAACAAGAAGAAGAACAAGGACAAGAACAAATACAAGGGTGATGGTGGAACGAATAAGAAAAGGGGGAGAATACAGTAAGAGAGAAAAAAAAGAGAAAGAGAGAGAGAGAGAGAGAGAGAGAGAGACAGAGACAGAGACAGAGAGAAAGACAGAGAGACGCAAGGAAAATAAACAACTGTTAGGTATAAACTGTTGATTATGTTGGGTGCTTTTCGCTGTCCAAAGGCATTGAACAGTTCACTTTTCAGCTATGCTCGCGTCCGTATCATACGTTCTGTGTGTGTATACATGCGTGCATGGACTCCTCTCTGTCTGTCTGTCTGTCTCTTTTCTTCTCTGCCTGTCGCTCTCTCTTTATCTGTTTGTCGGTTTGTCTCGTTTCTTCTCTGTCTGTCTGTCTCTCTCCCCCTTTCCCTCTCTCTCTCTCTCTCTCTCTCTCTCTCTCTCTCTCTCTCTCTTAGTGCGTGCCCTTGTGCACGTGTAAGCCTATGTGTGTGTGTGTGTGTGTTTATTTTTTTTTTCCTGCCTCAAAATGGGACCACCAGTGCAGCAACAGAAAAGGAGAGCCTAGAGAGAGAGAGAGAGAGAGAGAGAGAGAGAGAGAGAGAGAGAGAGAGAGAGAGAGAGAGAGAGAGAGAGGGCGTGTGTCCGGAAACTGTTTGTCACTGTGGTGCAGCCCAGACAGCTACGCATCGATTTCTCCCATACAGAGAATATATACAGCTCACCAAAGTCAGAACGCTCCTTACGCGCGTGCCTCGGGACTTTCTGTATATATGAGCCATTTCCTGGTAGTGTATTATGTTTCATTGGTAACTCCCATGGTAGTTTAAACTGTAATGCCCTATTGTGGGATGTAAACAACAAGAGAGAAGGGACATTACCACCACTAACTAGACCGATACTGAGCAGCATTGGACAGGGAGGTCATTCTTTTTCAGGTCTACCCTAATTGTATAAGGCGAGCAATTAAGTTTTTACCATTTTGCTGCGGCAAAACGAACAGTATAGATTCGACTGAATGGGAATTAGGCTGACAAGGAACCCTCTCTCTCTCTCTCTCTCTCTCTCTCTCTCTCTCTCTCTCTCTCTCTCTCCCTCCCTCCCTCCCTCCCTCTCTCTCTCTCTCTCTTTTTTTTTTCGCTTCCTTCGCGCCACAACAACAACCAACACAAAAGTTATAAAAAAGAAAAAAAAAGCAGTTTGAAGCGCGGATTCCGTGGGTCGTGGCTGGTCTGTTGTGCAAGCTTCCGAAGCCCATGCATCAGCGAGATGGGCCGTTTTATGCAGTCTTCTTTCCCCCCTGTGGGACGAAATACGAACCGTCTCTCCTCTTGTTTCTTACGTGCAGGATAGTGGGCCAGAACAATAAGGGCTTGGTAGGCTCGTATTCCCCGCCACCAGTGTTGTGGTGATCGCTAGAGAAGCCTAATACTGTTCGTTTTGTTCAGACGTGTTCAGGTAAGTGCTTTCATAAGTCGTTAGCTTTTTTTTTTTTTTTTTTTTTTGGCATACTTTTTCTTCTTTTTTTCCAAATTATTTTTCTTGCTGTCCTCCTCTCCTGTCCCCTCCCCTTCCCGTCCACTGCCCGTCCCCTTTCCGCCTACCCCCTTTTCCATTTTCAGGCCACGTAACTCCGTTGAGCTTTTGGTCGTTTCAAACATGTTAGATGAATGGAACTATTGAAATTTCCAGATTTTCTGGACTTTTCTGGACTTTTAATTTGTGCTGATTCCACATTTACATTGTCTCATTTTTTTAACAGTTGGAATGCTTGTAAATTGGATGTATTTATTTCTTTGGTTTTATTGTTGTGGTATAGTTATTTTCCATCTCAACCACTGCTCCAGGCGTTAGAAAGAAAAATGCCAGTCTGTCTGTCTGTATGTGTGTCTTTCTGTCTGTCTTCCTGTCTTCGTCTCTGCCTGGCCGTCTGTTTATCTCTCTGTCACTATCTCTCTCTCCCCCCCCTCTCTCTCTCTCCCTCTCTCTCTGGCAAGATGTTAAAAAAAAAAAAGCACGCCTTTTACCCTTGTTAAATAAAATGGTTATCTTGTCTCTGTATCTGTCCGTTTCTGTCTGTCTCTGTCTGTCTGTGTGTCTCTGTGTGTGTCTCTGTGTCTGTCTGTCTGTCTGTCTGTCTCTCTCTCTCTCTCTCTCTCTCCTCTCTCTCTCTCTCTCTCTCTCTCTCTCTCTCTCTCTCTCTCTCTCTCTCTCTGTGTGTTTGCGTTTAATGTGTGAAATCCAACACGCGGAAAGTCTGGAGGGAGAGCTGACATACTTTCCTCATCACATGGCTGGCCATTCAGGATGCAGCTGAGACCAGACGGAAACCTTAATCTCACTCCCTCAACTTAATAGACCGGAGGGAAAAACCGTCGGCTAGGCTCAGCCGCGCTGAATGATCGCTGCCGTAAGAGGACAAAATGCAGACAAGTCCAAAGCTGCCTGTTCGAGCTCTTGCCGTTAGGCAAACGCTTCAGTGCACTCACAAGTTAGAACCGGCCGGTTTAGACACAGCTTCTTCCCCGAGGCTGCCCTCTCAGCGCCAATGGCCTCAGTTTGTTCACAGAGCAGTATTATGTGTGCGAATGCTTGGGAATATGCCTGTGTGCGAGATGTGTGCTCTATATAAATCTATGCCTTATTTAGTATTATTATTCGTGTTCCAATGTATTATCCCTTTCTATCTGGAAACTCTGGGCCGCCTCCCCTGGGGAAGGCGTAGTCGCAGCCTGTGGCGCGCCCAAACCCAACCTGCCTAACATTATTTGTGATTTTTTTGAAATTTTGCTGGGGAAGCAAACCGGAGTACCCGGAGAAAACCCCCGAGACGTTGCCCGAGTCGAAAGTAAATATTATTCATTGGAGAAACATAAAGCCCAGATGCTGGATCGAACCCACACCTGTCAGGCGCCATTGGTTTCAGGCTTGTGAACAAGGCAAGTTAGTCCCGCTTAGTCCACTTGGCTACAACGCTCGTTTATGAGGGATTGTTAACACCTGTCATAGTCTTGCTGCGATGGTTCCTCTATGACACAGGTGGATTTGGTTGTCTGGCTTGATGGTAGCTGTCTGCTGATGTCATGCTCATGTTTTACTGTGATGGTATGTAGCCTACTACATGCCAATTGTCTTAATGTGTGATAATGAGGTGCTAGAGAAATTTCTTGGTGTTTTAATTGCACATTACATGATCATGGCTTAATTTACATATCAATGTAGAAGAGTGTGTAAGCTTATGTAAATGAGTGTGTGTATGAGTGAGCGTGCGCGTGGTGTGTTTAAGCATGAGTGAGTGCGTGTGCGAATGTGTGTGTGTGCGCGCGTGTGTGTGTGTGTTTGTGTGTGTGTGCGTGTGTGGGATTTTTTGCTTCTTAAAACTACTTTTTCTATGAGAGTATTCAATATCATATGACCATTGGAAGCATGTTTGTTGTTGAAGTGTGACTGAATGTTCTACTGTATCACCAACACAAAACTCTGTGTATTTTGAATCAATTGTGTAATAAAAGGTCGTGGGGCTTTCTTTCTTTCTTTTTATTTTGGGTGTCTCGAAGATCTTTTCGCGTTCTAATGGCTTCAACCTAGTTGTCTCGATTTCTCAATCTAAGGCTATTCGATTTAAAACGACAACAACTAAAATCAAACACACTGTAAAGTATACGCGTCGAATCGTGATTTTTTTTCAAAATGAAGACCTCTCTCTTTCTCTCTCTCTCTCTCTCTCTCTCTCTCTCTCTCTCTCTCTCTCTCTCTCTCTCTCTCTCTCTCTCTCTCTCTCTCTCTCTCTCTCTTTCTCTCTCTCTTTTAAAGACACAGTTGATTTTGGTTTGTTTTGCCACCACACACGAGATGAACATGTGGGGCAAGGCGGTACTAGATAAATTATGGAAGTGAAGGCTCCATTTATGCCGGGCGAACTACCCTTTACAAAACGGCTTGCTAGAGTGACGTATGTGTTTTTGCTATAGAGCGCATTTAAAGATCTCAAGGTTCATGCTGGAATCAGGATTGAACACACTTGCTGCCAGCCAGTGCACTGCGCAACCTCAGAAGCCACTAGGGGTGAATTGTTATAAACTAAATCCTGACGTACTACTATTGCTTTTAAGCTCTGTGCTATTGTTGTGTTGATTGGCTTGCGAGGCACGCAGGGATGTCTTCAGTCATTTGGACAGCGAAGACCTTGCTGAGAACCCGATAGTTAGTCCCGTATACTGCATAAACCCAAGATGCAGCTAATTTATAGTATGTGTGTGTGGGTGTGTTTGTGTATGTGTGTGCATAGGCACAGGTTCCAGAAGATTCAACGGGATGCTGGTCCTATAGACAATATAAAAAGGCCAGGTACGATACATCTAATTGATATTTTTATTGCGCGCAGGCACACAATCTAGAAGATGCAGCGAATATATATTTGGAGTTCTGTTCACTGCCTAGGTACAAGATGCAGCTCAAATTGTTACATTCCCCACCCGCTCTCTCGTGCCCACTCCCAAACTCCCTGTATCTTATATCTATTTTCCTTACTATTGTCCTCAGCATCTATCCAGTTTGGGGAATCATTACCGTATGTTTATGAATCTTTGTCAGTTCTCTCTTTGTGTGTGTGGGGGAAACAACGAAATGCGGTTTGTAAAGATCTTGTCTCTCCCTTATCCTTTATGTCTATATGTCTATCTGTCTGCCTATTTGTCTGTCTGTCTGTCTATCAGTCTGTCTATCTGCCTATCTGTCTGTCTGTCTAGCTGTCTGCCTATCTACATGTCTATCTGTCTGTATCTCTTCTTTCTTCTTCTGTTTTTCTTCTTCTCTCTACCCCTCCCCCTCCCCTTATTTCTTTCTTTGTGAATCTCATTTCCCACCTTATTCCCACATCCCTCCATCTTCTTCAACCACATTCTATTCCCTACCCCCCCCCCTTTTTTTTATTTTTTAAATCTATACCTCTACCGGAATTTGGTTCCGTCATTAATTTCGCATAAATTCTGGGAAGAAAGTTCACAACGGTGACCTTAGCAGGGGAGACTATTGATTGGCTTCTAAAGTAACACTATCGGCATGCTTCGCTGGCTTGGATAATCGCCCTTTGCCATCCAGGACATTCTATCGATTGTGGCGATTCAAAACTGCAAATCATGGTGCTTTCCGCCAGTGTGCCGGATTATCTGAATGCTTTCTTTTGACTTCGAGGACTTTTTCTTTAACTACGAAGCAGGATCATCGATTTCGTTTGTTTAGAGATCATTGCAATCATGTTTTCTTCCGCGCTCACGTAAGTGCAGACTTCTGTCTTTAACTGGTCAACGAGATCGCAGCGCAACCTGATGTTACGAAACTGTAGAGTGGGTATCCTCAACTGCGGACAGTTTTGTTGACCTCATAGTTTTAGTCTGTAGTAACTCCATCGTTACTGAACGTGTGAATTAATTAATTGTAATTAATGAAGGGCGTACAGCCATTCCACACACACAATGCTGGTTCCATATGATTAATAATAATAATAATAATAATAATAATAATAATAATAATAATAATAATAATAATAATAATAATAATAATAATAACGGATTTTTATATAGCGGGTACTCCAGCCTATGATTAACTTGTTTTGTATGGAATCAAGTATCAAACATTGAACATTGAACATTGGGTTGTTTAATAAGATACAGATTTTAGGCTTAAAAACCTAGCCTTACAACCTGCCCTACATGACAATTAATTAAGACATACAAATCTAACAATGACAATGGGCATAAGACTAAATACAAATGATGGTAGTGCAAGAGTGGGAGCGTGCAACCTCGACGGTTAGGATTTTAGCTCGACGCGTGTGTGGGTGTGCGTGAGTGTGTGGCTGTGGGTGTGTGTGTGTGTGCGTGTAGGTGTGTGCGTGAGTGTGTGTGTGTGTGGGTGGGTGTGGGTGTTGACAGGTAACCTTGGCCTTTTGTACAGTTCTTTTGTGTATCGTGTAAACTTCTTATATTTTTATTGCCTCTGTGCTGTCAACTTTATTTATCATATTGCATGTATACCTCTTTGTATGGTGCTGCAGCACAGACCCAATGCATGCATTATGTGTTCGCTTGCCAATAAATATTGTCTTGTGTATCCTTGTACAAAAATTCACCCAAGGTAGTTGGTATACATACTAATTTCCATAAAAAATAAAAAAAATAGAGAGAGAGAATGTGTGTTTGTGTGTGTGTGTGTGTGTGTGTGTGTGTGAGTGTGTGTACGAGGGGAAGGGAATGTTTGTGGAGAGCAAAGCTACCATTGTGCTGTTTGACTAGTCATCAGGGTCCGTATTCAGAAAAGGCAATACCCGCTGGTAATTTACCATGAGGAAGGGTAAAATCTTTACCTTCCACTGGTTTGGACTTGTCTGAGATTCAGAGAAGTTGGAACTGCCCTGCCACTCCGCCAAACGGCCGATAACTTAACCGACGCTACCCCTCCCCCCCCCCCCCCCAGGTATCTCGTACCCTTGCCGAGGTAAAAATGGCGAATGCAATTGTTTTCGCAATGATTTTGCATCGGAGACGAAGGAACAGCGTCTTTCGGGACAGACAAAATCCTCTAAATAAATTTGATGATGTAGAACATTGCAAGAAATTTACATTTGGAAGAATCAACATCGTTCGAATTATGTATGAAGTAGGCGGGAAGTTGCAACATACGAATCGGCATCTTCACTTCTTCCTTCATTGCAACTGTGTTTAGCACCAGGTTTCCAGTTTTATTTATCATTGTGCCAGTAAAATTGCTGTAAAATACTTTCTTTTTGATGACAGATTAATGAATAAAGTGAAGTACGAAAGTAAAATGCTTTTGGTTTCCTCTTTCATTTCTAATTAAACGAAATATTTTTGATGGGAAAACTTGCTTTTTCCTTCGTGTGATCAGTCGTCTGCCATGGAAGCTGTTGTGTCGTTGTCATCGAAGAGCGCATGCGTAATAGAGGGGGATTAAAATTTAGCTCGAGCTAGGGACCATACGTCAGGTACGCCTATTTGAATACCAAGATAAGTTTCTCGGCAGTTTTCCCCCAACCCCAAGGTAAGAAAAAGTTACCGCAAGGTCTATACCTTGAGATAAACTATCTATCTAAATTTGCAAACGGGTCTTTCTGAATACGGACTCTGTACTCAGGAAGCATTTACCTAGTGGATAAAATCCGCGAAGCCGTAGAGTAGGGTACGGTATTACCTACTGCTTCGTGGATTTATCACTGGTAACTGCTTCTTGAATACGGACACAGGACGGCAAGAGTGGTGGACATTGGCACAGAAAAACAAGGTGAAAATGGTTTTCCCAAGTCACAGTAAGCGCACTCAGCCGTACCAACGTTACATGCTTCTTTTCCCTTCAACCGTGTTCATTGATTTTTTTTTTAACCTAATGAGGGTAAGTGGAAAGAAGAAGAGAGGAGAGAGGTATGAAGCTGAGAGAGAGAGTGAGAGAAAGAGTGAGAAAGAGAGAGAGAGAGAGAGAGAGAGAGAGAGAGAGAGAGAGACAGACAGAGAGAGACAGAGAGAGAGAGAGAGAGAGAGAGAGAGAGCACGTTCGACCCTGTTCATTAATGGCCTGTCTTAATTGGAAGGTTCGCTGAAGGTTGGTGGAGGTTCACGAAACCCTTTATTCGAGGTTCTCAGATCCCGAACCTAGGTCCCCGAACCTTTTTGGGACCAAAAAAAGGTTCAGGAACCTAGGTTCTGGATCTGAGAACCTCGAAAAAGGTTGGTAAATCCCCACGAACGTTCCACGAACCTTGCAATGGGGACAGGCCATAACGAGCAAAGTATTTCTTATTCACAACTTTCCGGCACCTCTCATAAAAACTCGTGGGTATCGCCATTATAAATTAAAACGAGGTTATATGAAACCAAGTTCCGGTTTGGCTTGTTTTGCTTTTATCAAAGCTTGATGCGTGACTTTTAAATATGGCAAATTGCCGAAAACGACGATTGTTAGAGCCAGAAAACGAGTGGGATAAGTATAAAAACGGTGGAGGAAGTACATGCTCAGTGAAAGAATGCAAAAAACAATCGTAGAGGCCTGTATTTGCGGCGACTTCGGAGGTGCGTCGATCATCGACAGAAAGTGAAACAGGACCTGAAAACTCTTGTAGTTTTTCATAGCTTCGCCGTCGCAACCTTCACAAAACACGAAGTAACTGACTATGTTAGGCTAGCGTTGTGGCCAAGTGGGCTAAGGCGGGACTAACTTGCATTGTCCACAAGCCAGAAACCAATGGCGCCTGACAGGTGTGGGTTCGAGCCAGCATCTAAGCGTTATGTTTTTCCGAATATTTTTCAAAAATTCACAAATAATGTTAGGTAGGTAGGGTTTAGGCGCGCCACTGGCGATAGAAAGGGATAATAAACTGCAGCAAAAAAAATAAAAATATGTGAGGGTACGATACAGGTGGCCAGTGACACATGTTATTGTTCTTGAATATTTGGAAATAACTCACTAAAACACGCGGAGAAAAAAAACCGGAAGTATTTTTCATAGAGGGGATTCCCGTTGGTGCATAGGATAGCAGAAAAGTGTGAATAGAAAATGGCTTATGACGTTTGTATACCTTACACTTACAGCCTTCTTAGGACTTATGTCAGCTGGGCTCCCTCACGTAGTGTCAGTCGACGGGCCACTATGGGCTGTTCTCGTCCCTATGGGCTGTTCTTGTCACTGTGAGATGAAGTCATAGGTAGGCAGGCCATTTCTATCACGGTAAGGAGCACGCTACATTTTTGTTTGATGCAAATGCAGGGCTCTTTACAAACCGTTCTACACCATTGTCAATAGGGACTTACTTTGCAACCACCCTTTAGAAAGAAGCTGGAATGTGTGTGGGTGTATAAGATAAGATAAGATAAGACAACTTTATTATCTTTTACAAGAAATTACATTGTGGTGTACAATTACAATCAACAAGGAATAAACATCACACTAATAATAACAACAATCATAATGACAATGAGGATAAAAATGCACAGTCACATATGAATATAATTACACTTATGCATGCTAACATTAAACGACAGCAAATGTTAAATGAAATTATTTTGGGCAAACAAACACACTCACACTCACACACACACACACACACACATGTCATTTATTAAGTAATGAGACAGCCAGTATGTGTGTGTGTGTGTGCGAGTGTGTGTGTGTGTGTGCGTGTGTGGGTGTGCGTGCGTGTGTGTTTGTGTGCGCGTGTGAACTTCCGCTCGAACGTTGTTGGTCGATTTTGTCCACTAGAAGAAAAAAAAGGAGACCGGGGGAGGCAACGTTGAGTAGTTCAGAGAAACAGGGGGAGGGTGGTAGTAGTAGTGCTAGTGGATACGAGGTCCCCCCCCTCTCCCTCCCCCCCTTCCCAGCAAAGGCTAAATGAATAGTTCAGAAGGCCACATGGAGCTTTTGAAAGTGGAACGTTGGTCACAACTTGCTCTGCTTTCCTTGCCAGTTCCTCCTCCCAACCCCTTCCCCTCGCCACCTCCCCCATTCTAGCCCTTACCCTGACTACCACACCCACTGCCCGCAACCCAGCCCCTCTCCTCCCTCCTCCCCCCATCTACTGTATAGGCTTGCCTGAGAAAAGGAGGCTGGAGCAGAAATGACTTTTTTTTTCTTTTCAATCCTCTCACCTCGTCCAGGCCCAGTTGAATACTATTGCTTTCTGATTTGCATCGTGAGAATATAAACCGAGGTCTAGTCTGTGCACGCACGCATTCCGCGGCACGGATTGTAGAGATCCTGACGCTCATGTCCTAGACGGGTGAGTGCCGGCTACACAAATACATCCAGCACGCAAGAGGTCCCTTCTCCTCCCCATAGACCTGGTCGCCCAGGATAGTGCTCAGCTGTCTGGGCGTCACACCAATGCGCCCAAAGGCTGCAAGTAGGCGTCTCGGGCGGCTGGCGTTAGGTCCTGTATCAGCCAGCGCCTTGAGCAGCTCTTTATCTGGAAAAGCGCTACATAAGAACGATAAGACAGAGAGAGACAGAGAGAGAGAGAGAGAGAGAGAAAAAGAGAGACAGAGGCAGGAGACAGACAGATAGACACACAGACAGAGAAGGGGGTGGGTTGATGTCTGCAATCTAGTTTTTAAGTGAAATGCTGTCCGATCAGGAAGATGCATTTATTTTGTTTGAAAAGTTCTTATTTTTGCTGACCTCAGTATGAACCTTCGTGTTCCTATTAAAAAAAAAACAACAAGAAGAATGGCAATTCTTTTTCATTCTTTTGCCTCTTATTCATTTCCACAAGCCTGTCGCGCAGAACTTCACGTTTATTTTGTGGATGAGTTTATCGAGGCTAACGTAATTATTGTCAATTTTTCATCCCGCCGCCCAGGTTCGAATCCGGTAGTGAGGAAAAGTGTCCATCTTTGCAGTATGTTTACTCTGGTGGCTCAGTGCTGATTCAGGAACCTCCTCCTTCTTCCCTGGGCTGGTGATATACCGTCTGCCATGTCGCCAGTGGTGAGCGCAGGCGTTAAAACTTCAATCGCGGCAGGGGTGGCTCAGTCTTCAGAGCGCATGACTTGTGTACGTGCGTCTCGGGCGACGTGGGTTCGAATCCTGACTTCAGCAAACTATTTTGTGATTGCTGGATATTTATTGGCCAGCGCTCTGAGGAGCTCTCTGAGCTTGTAAGTGCGCTATAGAAGAGTAACCTCTTTCTTTTTCTTTCTTTCTTTATTTACTCTCTTTGTGTCGGATGTTCTATCTCTACTAGTCGAGCTTTAAGAAAGGGAGATAGTATTAATTAAAACAGAAATAATAATAATAATAATAATAATAATAATAATAATAATAATAATAATAATAATAATAATAATAATAATAATAATAATAATAATAATAATAATAATAAACAATGACGACTGTGACGGTGGGTCTATTGTTGCTGGGCTCTGCACAATGGACTGCTATTACCCACTCGTCTTTCGTCTGCGGGTCGGCTAGTTAAATCACCTTATGACTAATCTTAAGACATTGATATGTTTTGCCCGGTCTATCACAGTGTGGATAGGGTTACAGAGATAGGGAGAAACGTGTAAATGATTCACTGACACACTAGCTCTCGCACGGCTATGAAACATAGGTATTCCAGCCACTTGTTAACAGTAAATATAACACATTTATTTCCTCAACTTTATATCTAATTCTCTAATCACTATATTAACTTAAATGTCCAAAATATACTACAGCTAGGGTTAACTTAACAGTCCAAAGTTCATTTCGAGTAGTTCGCTCTTTGATGGGTCTATTCTGCTACTGTTCTTGATACTTGCTACTGTGTCATCCCTGGGCTTTGTTGTGGTTTTGCCTAATGTTTGTTTTTAGGAAGAGTGGGCTACCTTGCAGTCCTTAAAGATCAGTGTTTGTGCACTTCTTCTGTGTCACTTAGCGTGATCGTTGAGGTGCGGTGCTGTTGTCTCCTCGTTTCGTTTGTTAGCTACTGAGCTATCGTAGCGCAGTGCTCGAAGCTCAAATGCAGGCCGAATGTCAAAGTTGACTCTCAGTGGTCTATCTCCCGCCTCGGACCAAGCCTGCTCGTCTGCAAAACATAAGACGAGTTTCTGCAACGCCTTGCTTACAAAGGGTGTGCAGGACGTCTCACTGTTGGCAGAAACAGCACTCAGTGATCGCGTCCACTTATACAGATAAGCGATGAACAATCTTCTAAGTCCGTGGTCCACTGGAATCTCCAACATAATTCCTATATACATACATCATGGCTAAACCAAACACAGAGAGAAGCGATTAATAATTTACACTTTCTCCGGTACAGCCACTGGTCTGCAAAAATATCACTGTGAGAAACAACAGTGGGGCCGTAGGGGCTACCTCATGGTGTTGAAACCAGTCGGGTGGGTCAGCCACGTGGTCAAGCTAAGTTTTACTAACATTCACAAGTATAAAAAATGGCAAGACTTCACAAACATAATCCAATAATAATCATATCAATACATCACGATGAAACAAAAGATTTATCATTTACCTTTGGGACAATGTCAGGCTATGACTATACTGCGATGAATGAATTTCACCCGTCACCTACATAGTCTTCTGAGAGAGCTTTCAGTGTGTGCGTCCTTCTCGTGTGCGGGTTAGACAAAGAATGCTCTACCTAACCTTGTGGTCAGCCAAAGCGCGCGAAATCCCATGAGCCCTAGCGCCCTCATGTGGGGGGGGGGGTGGAGGGTTCTGGGTTTTGGTCTGCTGGATTATGACTCGTCCTACCTTAGCGAAGAGTTTTCCCTACCTATGCTTAGAACAGTCCTGACTTGTGTCGTCTGCTAGGCATCGACTTTAAGATACAAAGGCCAAAGCAGGATGAATGTTTAAGGCGAGAAGCCTTAGTGCA
>CM072512.1:8522983-8582983 GCA_036898135.1 Oncomelania hupensis
CTTCGCTCAGTGTCAAACCAGTCCATTCTCGAATGTTGTCCTCCTACCTCTTTTTCGGTCTCCCTCTTCTTCTACCTCCTTGCACTGTGCCTTGCAGAATAGTCTTTGCAAGGCCTGATGATCTGGTGACGTGGCCATACCATCGGAGTTTCCGTTTCTTCACCACTGTGAGCAGGTCATCGTGTTGTCCAATGGCTTGTGTGATGGTCTGTCGGACTTCGTCGTTGGTGATGTGTTGGGTATAGGAAATGCCCAGAAGTCTTCTGTAGCACCTCATCTCCATGCTTTGTATTCTTCGTTGGAGATCTGCTGTGAGGGTCCATGCTTCGCAAGCATATAGGAAGATGGAGATGACAAGGGAGCGCAGCAGTCTTACTTTGGAATGTAGACTGATGTTCCTGTCTTTCCAAATGGGCTTCAACCTTGTCAGGGCAGCAGTTGTTTGTGCGATCCTGGAGAGGACTTCCTGTCGGGACCCATTGTCTGATACAATGGCTCCTAAATATTTGAAGCTATGCACTGTGTTGAGGGATTCGCCTTGGACTTTGATGTCCGTGTTGATGCCATTGGTGTTGTTGGTCATCATTTTGGTCTTCTCTGCACTTATTTCCATTCCATAGGCTCTGGAGGTGGTGTCAAGCCTCTGTACCAGCTGTTCAAGTTTTTGTTCCTCTCCTGCCAATCCATCAATGTCATCTGCAAAACGAAGATTGGAGATTGCTCTACCCTCTATGCTGACTGTGCCTTCATGGTCTGCAAGAGCATCTGACATGATGCGATCTAGGAAGATGTTGAAGAGTGTTGGAGAGAGTAGGCATCCTTGACGCACACCGATTGTTGTTCTGAACTAGTTCCCGATGGCGCTGTTGTGGAGGACTGCACTGGTAGCCTTGTCATACAGGCTTTTGATGACTTCAATAATTTTAGGGCTGATGTTGTACACTTTCATTGTTGCCCATAGAGCTGCATGCCAGACTCGGTCAAACGCCTTCTTGAAGTCTATGAACACATGATATAGATGTTGTTGGTGCTGTAGGTATTTCTCACAGATTATTCTGAGGTTTAAAATCTGCTCAGTGGTACTTCACCCTGCCCTGAATCCTGCTTGTTCTTCAGCTATGATTTGTTCAGCTTGGGGTTTCAACCTGTTGAGTATTATTTTCAGGAGGACCTTGCTGGGATGGCTGATGAGGCTGATGGTGCGGTAATTTTCACACTCCTGAAGGTTACCTTTTTTTGGAAGAGTGATGACAAGCGACTGGGTCCATGGTATAGGCCACTCCCCACTCTGCCAGATCTTGTTACAGATAATGGTGAGGGCATCAATCATCGCTTCTCCTCCTGCTTGTAGCAGTTCCGCGGGTATGCTGTCCACTCCCGCTAACTTCCCTTTCTTTAGCGATTGCACTGCTGCCTCAACTTCTTCCCGGAGAATTGGGAGGATTTCTTCTTCTTCTCTGTTCTCGGGACATGCTAGAACTGATGGGTCTCCATTTGGTGTATGGTTGTAAAGGTCAGAGCAGTACTCTGTCCATCTGTCCAAGACTTCTTGTTCTTCTGTAAGGCATATGCCAGACTTGCTTTGGATCGTGGAGACTTTGGGCTGTTTGACACTTGTCAGCCGCTTCACAGTCTGGTAGGCCTTCTTGCTGTTGTTCTTGTTCAGACTGTTCTCTATTTCCTTGCATTGATCTTCTATCCAGTTCTCCTTTGCTGTGCGCATGCCTTTTCGGATGTCATTGTTGATTTTTCGGTAGACGTCAGCTCCCTATGAGGTGTTTTTTTTCTTTTTCATCTCTCTTCGTTTATCACACAGATCCAAAAGTTCAGGTGTGATCCATGGCTTCTTCTTTGGTCGGTGCTTGCCAAGGATCTCAGTGGCGGCATCTGTCACAGCTGAGTTGAAGGTTGTGGTCATGGTGTTGACATCTACTTCACCAGCCCCCAAAATGAGCAGTGGTGCAATTTTCCCTCCAATTGTGGCCTGAAATAGTTCTGCCACCTCCGGGGCTTGCAGTTTGTCCAGGTCGAACTTCAGTCTAGTGCACTTTGCTGTATTTACTCTCTTCAAGTGGAGCCGGAAAGACATCATCACGAGATCGTGGTCACTTCCGATGTCTGCTCCTGGAAAAGTGCGTGTCCTGCCAATGTTGATGCTTGATCTGAAGCGTTTCTTGACCATGATGTAGTCTATTTGGTTATGATGCTCCCCGCCGGGACTGTGCCATGTCCATCGTCTGGAGTTTTTGTGGAGACCAAGCGTGTTTGCCAGTACCAGATTGTTGTATCTAGCAAACTCCAAGAGTCTCAGACCCCTGTCATTTGTCTCGTTGTTGCAGTGGGGTCCACATGTGTCTCCCCAGTTGTGGTGCGCATCTTGGCCAACCTTGGCATTCCAGTCGCCTTCCCTATGACTATGTCCTTCTTCGGCACTTGGTCAAGGACCGCCTGTAGATTTTCATAAAAATCCTCCACTTCGCTGTCGTCATAGTCTGATGTTGGGGCATAGGCCTGGATGATGGTGATGTTGAAAGGGGCTGCAGCTCTCATGCGGATGGTAATGAGTCTACTGGAGACTGGGCGGCAACCCATGACAGTGGCTAGAATGTTCTTGTGGACCAAGAATCCAACGCCGTGTTCGTGCCTGTCATCTCTACCGCTGAAATAGAGCTTGTGGCCTTTGTCGGTCGTTGTTTCACCTAGGCCTTTCCAGCGCAGTTCGCTGATGCCTAGAACGTTCCATCTATAGTGGTCCAACTCGTGGGCCAGTACTTCTAATTTTCCTTCCGCAGTTAGGGTCCTGACATTCCAGGTTCCTATGACGATGTTGTTTCTCGTGCGGATCTTGCTAAATTGTCCATCAGTAGCATACTTAACACCTCCGTCCTGGTGGCCAACGGAAGGCGCGGTCCTTGTGCCGGGCGACGACCGATCCGGTATGGAATTAGTGGATTGTGTCATCATGTAGTGTGTCTTGGGCAAAAAAGACCTGGCGGTGCCCAATCCTCTCCAGGCTGTTGGCCACAGCCAAAATCCACGAATACAGTGTGGCTCGCCTTGTCCCTGAGCACGTGGTCGTTGAACCTGTAGTAACGTGAGGTTCCGCCGCCCTGGCCGCTGACTTCTGTGTAGAAGACTTTCGCCCAGTGATGCCGTGCTAACATCACCCCTGTTACTCGCCTCTTACGACACGCCGGGAAACGTTGGGTCTATTCTATTTAATGCCCGAACCCACATCTGACCATTCTAAATCGTCAGTTTGGAAGAAGAAAAAAAAATCAACAAGTGTACTCTTCAGTTCTACGTTTCAATATTACTTTATGATATCTGTGAAATTATAGTACACATAACGTACAATACTGAAAGAGTACCCTCTCCTATAACTCACATACAGAGAAAAAATAAAACTACAACGAGTTTTTGCGACTAGCGAAAATAGTTTTCTTTTTCGCTTCCTGGACGGGAAAACCCCGGGATATCCAATCACAAAACGTCACGATGCAGGCGACAAAAAAATGCCTATTTTCGGCGTTTTGCAACAACTATGTTTCTGAGCTACATTTTAGACAAGCAGCATTATCACGGTCATAGTTCAGAACTAAATCGTGTAGGAAACAAATGCTTCACCACGTGCACGGGAGATTTCTCCTTCAATTTTACTTCAACGCGTAAGTACGACAAAGAAATACACCTGAGAGTGCATGTACCAGACATATTCACAGCTTCATATATTTGTATCCTCCTCCCACGTCTTCTTCGGTCTCCCTCTTCTTCTACCTCCTTGCGAGAGGTGGGAGGATAACATTCGAGAATGGACTGTTTTGACACTGAGCGAAACCATGAGAGTTGCTGAGGACAAAGATGGAGTACGCTGGTTAAACCATCATCCGTGGTGCCCCTACGACCTCCGAGTTACGGGATAAGATAGGATAGGATCATATATTTTTACGAAAAACCAAGTAAAAACACTCGCCGAAAGCTTGTTTTTATTCTCTCTCTATAATAATAAATAAATCTTGGACGCTGGCGAAAGAAAATTTTGATTTCGACCGAAAAAGTTAACAGGAACTTACGTCGCCCAGGCGCAGATGGGATCGTTCTAAAAATAAACCAGGGAATCCCCACGGAAAACATTGTCGCGGAGTTGCAAACAGTCCCTATTATTGGCAGGTTCTAATGGTTGTCTACCTTCCTGTTACATTTAGAGTCCAACTTTGACAGGGTTAACTCCCGTCCAAGTGTCGCTCAATTGTTGGTGAGCCTAGTTGTAGTGATGTCCCTTTGCCGTTTGCTTACCTCCCACATCTACAATGTGGGGGTCTAATTTACAGGATGTCAAAATGTCGGTCATTAGAAATCGCCAATTCAAAGGCTTTGTTTACTGTTAGCGGAAACGTTTCCTATCTCCCCCCCCCCCGCCCTCCCCTCTTATTCAAACCACAGGCGCTTGTATCTGGACACGCGAACGCCTATGCCTTTGACACAGTTATAGATAACCCAAGGGAGACGCGTCACAGGCATAAGCGCTCGCGTGTCCAGATACAAGCGCCTGTGGTTTGAATAAGAGGGGAGGGCGGGGGGGGGGGATAGGAAACGTTTTGGCTAACAGTTAACAAAGCCTTTGAATTGGCGATTTCTAATGACCGACATTTTGACATCCTGTAAAAGTTAGACCCTAGCCCTTGCCCTAACCCTTTTCTCTACAAAATTGCGCTTTTTCCGTTCCACAAACCCATTTGCTTTCTTGGATTCTTAAATTGTATGAAACCAAGTGAGGACACTATCCGGCGTCAACACAAACGGTTCGAAAACATTCTCAAACGGTTCGTAAAAGACAGTTGACCTAGAAACAAATACAGCTTGGCTTGACCTAATTCGTCGCCTAGAGGAGACGAAACTTACTTTGAATTATATATATATATATATATATATATATATATATATATATATATATATATATATATATATATATATATATATATATATATATATATATATATATATATATATATATATATATATATATATATATATATATATATATATGTGTCGCCGCATGACAAAACCCGGCTAAAGACGCCAGGATTGATTCGCTGCTACAGCCGTAGAACACTAAAAATAGGCTACCCCATCAATTTTAAGATTGTTGCCTCTTTGTCTTTATTTAAGACTTTTCTTTAATATCCCAAACGGATTTTGTTCAAAAATTACTAAAACATTGTTTATTTTGTTGATTTTGATAAGGGTGTTGATCACACCTTGCTAAAACAATGGCACTAATTGACCTCCGATACCGCAACTTTTCTTGTCTGACTATGAAGGG
Source organism: Oncomelania hupensis (assembly GCA_036898135.1). Lineage (NCBI taxonomy): Eukaryota > Metazoa > Mollusca > Gastropoda > Littorinimorpha > Pomatiopsidae > Oncomelania > Oncomelania hupensis. Next base: position 8,528,307 of record CM072512.1, read on the forward strand.
AAATCCCCAATGTGGATTGATATATAACGTCTGGGGAGTGAAAAGTCCCTATTGGTACTACTTTTTGGTACATAAAAGTGTGTGGCATATGAATTTTTCATGAAATTCCTTGTTCTGAAGCTTGCTTGTGACACAAGTTGTGTTCGAATGCGTCTATTGCCGGGTCGTGAAAAACGGAAGTGTTTCCTATAGATTTTCGACGATTTTTAGTTCAAAGTGAATTTTTTAATGTAGATAAACTCATCTTACATCTATTTCAAGTGTTTTCTTGCAATATTTATGTTGCATTTGTTAGAAACAATTTGTCAAAGTAAGTGACCGATTCTTTTTGGAAACCGGAAGTGATGGCTTCGTCTCCAGCGTCAGTAGATGTGTCGTCTGCTAGAGTAGCTAGGGCCTTGAATCGACCTGGTTTTGCTTCTGAAGAGCTCCAAGACCTGCTTTCGGACTATTTTTATGATGGTGCCGGTGGGAACTGTGATGAGGATTATGATTCTGACGAGCAGAAGCTTGATCCCGTTATTAAACGATACCGTTTGTTTTCATTCAATGATTCATGTTTCGTAGGCCTCTTCGCTATAGGCGTGTCTTTAATAATCCGTCATTCTACTTGCATAGATTTAGGTAAAGGTTGAAAAGGCGATATCAGTGAAAGAATTACAGTAGGAGTGTGGAAAATATTTCAGTAGTATATTTTGTTGGGTGGGGGTGGGGTGGGGAGGGTTGAAAAGGTAAGTAGTCTGGCCTGCATTCAATATTACTAGCATGACAAGTTGACTATGTTCTCAGTATTTATTATTGTTGGTTTGTCTGTTTTAGGAAATGAACATGAGGACTATTTACCAAATTACTAGTAATTAGTATTTGCTTTGATATTTGTGTTTATTTAAACTTTATAGAGCAAAATTACATGTTATTTTGATTTACACCTGTGACGCGACAGATTTATTCGACGTGCGGAAGGGAGTGGAGAATCGGGGAATTATTAAAGCTTGATTATTAGGACTGAAAACTACCTAATGAAACTTTTGTTTTAGGTTTGTAATCTTTGTTTGACTATTTGAACTGAGCTGATGTAGCTGCTTGCAATTAAACAAAAGATTACTTGACGGACGAGGGATTTAAGAGGAGGCGGGGTGGGGTGGGGGGTGGGGGCATTATGATAGGGTTTATTTTAGAAAAATGATTGATTCAGGCCATGTTCTTGATATATTATTATGTGTTTGAGTTATTATAGACTTGCTAAACACTTGTTTTATTTCTAATATGTTTAAAAACACTATGCATTATGTATGGGTACAGAATAAAATTGTGCGTACTGTTTTAATTTGTTTATGTTCAGTATTGTGTGGATGGTGTATAATGTGAATTTTCTCATCTTATCTCAACTCACTGCCACATTGCTGCCATCTTCCTGATTGTTTTGATACCAAATACATGCATGGGAAAATTCTGGTTGTGAAGTAATGATCATTTTACAATTTAAAACTTTGAAGGCAATTTCTAGAAATTAGCCCCCGAGAAAATAAAATATTAAAAAAAATCATAAAACATCAACCAATAAAGATAAAACAATTTGGTTTTTTGCATTTTGAAGATTATGTTTAGTACTTTGTTAATAAATAAATAAGTATTTTTTCATATTTTGACACTTTAGCCTGGTTTTCTCATGCTGCAACACATATATATACACACACACACATATAACACACTTTTTTTAGCCCAAGATTGGCGGCTAATGGCTGCTTTTTATAGGCACACGCACAAAATACGGAAGTTATTGATTCAAAAAATAATACTTTCCAAAGAGTCATTTTGTTGTTTTGTAAGCTTATTATTTTCAGTGAGGCAACACTCAGTGTGAACGGTAAAAGGATCTGTCGAAGGGGCGTGGCCAAAATGGGTCCGTAAACATGAGCAGTGCCTAGATTTCTGTGGAGGGTAAGCTTGAAGATTGCGTGACTTGCAAGGCAGCGCGGTGTGCCTTGTGGACCATAATATAGCGTGACTGCATGAATTTTGCTCCATGCAAAGTTCCAGTCTCGGCTCATCGGGCACGGCGACCGTGGATCGATCCTTATCGTGTTCCGCTTCCCTGGCCGTGTATGGTCCACTGAATGGCTGATGAGCTTCCTACCCTTTGCCGCCATGATTGGCAAACAATAGTTCTCTCCCCTTAGAAGTGTTAATGATGGTGGTGGCGGTAATGATTGTGTTGTTGTGGTGTTGGTGTGGTGATAATAATGATGATGAAGATGATGATGATGATGATGATGATGATGATGATGATGATGATGATGATGATGATGATGATGATGATGATGGTGATGTGGTGGTGATTCAAGATTCAAGATATTGTCCCCTTAAATGACAAGAACATTGGGTGTGTGTGGTGTGACGATTCCGCATACAAGGACAATAATACCAACAAGACTAATATAACATTTACAAAACATTTCTGCATATATCACATAAACACTGGGCAAACAAAATTATGTTTTCCTATCACCTAAACCTTTACGTCCACAGACATACTACATTACACCATTCGTCAGCAATCTTCCAGGCAATGAGCAAAGTTACACGTCGCAACCACTCCGCAGCTGCAGTCTACCATTAAACAGCGCACAAACACTTTCAACATATCAACGTGTCACACGGTATTTATCAATAGTCGATTCAGCCCCGATGCTTGAATCTTGATACGTGTAACTCGAATTCGTTTATCAACGCAGCCTGTTCACTCAGCAACAAGGCAGGAGTCGTCGTATAAAGTTTTCCAACTTTATTCAGCTAACACAAACTTCGATCCATAATAAACAAGTAATTCCAGAAAATTCTCAACGATATCGACCGACGAAAATGATCAAACTTAAACAAAGTTTTATCTTACAACAGCGCAAAATCAAATGAAAGGTAAATACACGATATCATTGCATGCTTTGCAAACTTAAATGATCGGAACTAATCGTGCGCGTCTTAATCATAACACAACGTATAGGACATTTATGTGTTACGGGTGCTTGCGGCCACTCCACAGCAAATACACACGAATGCTGATGTTGATGATGATGACGGGGGTGGCTATATGTATTGATAATAACCAGTGGGTTATATCGTAGGAGCATGGGTTAACCCTGTTGCCTATTACAAACTGACCCTAACTTTGGCCTTCGGCGTTCTACTTCCGAGTAGACTTGCGCAAAGGAAGGTAATACGTTAAAAACTAGTCTCGTAGGAAATCACCATGCTTATAGTGATGAAGATGATGATGACGATGAGGAGGGTGATGAGGATGAGGATGAGTGTGAAGTTTGTGAGTCGGTGGGGGAGGGGGAGGGGAGCGCGGGGTGGGGTAGGAGGAGGAAGGGTAGAACGCATGGAAAAGGGGGGGGGGTTGGTCATGGGTGGCTCTGGGGTGTAGGGAGGGATTCCTGGTAGTTGGTAAGGGGCTGAGATTCGGGGGTAAGGGTGTGGGAAGATGGGTGTGGGTGGGAGGGGGGTGTGAGTTTCGGAGGTCGGGGGATGGAGGAGGCAGGGTCTAAAACATGAGAAAATAGCACAGCAGCGTACAGGAAAGAGATAGGTACAGTATTGATTAGGTAGAGAGCAGTCAAAACGCATTTCATATGGACCAGTACAGACCGTATCCGGACCCAATGCCTTCATTCCGTATTACGTGGTAAGCCCATTTGCTTGGCACCACAACATCCAGACCATCCTGTGCAATGTGTATATTCCTGGGTTTGGGATTTCTAGATAATATCAAGAAATTCTTTTGAAATAGTCGGGAGGAGAGGAGGGGGGTGGGGGGGGGGGGGGAATCAGAACGATCCCAATGTATGTGGGTATGTCCGTCCCTGTGTCCTTTTGTCTGTCCATGGGTCGGTCGGTCGACCTGGTGCACGCCGCATCTCAACAACCACTGACCGGAGATTTGTTCTTCTGCAGACAGGGTTAGATCAGTGGATAGAGTTGTTTGCCTGGACACCCCTAGTGTCGCATCAGCAGCACGCGAAAGAACGCGGAAATTCTGCTGAAAGGCAGTCAAAGTGAAGGTAAAGATATGTTCCCTTAACCTTTCGGTCGTTGTGGAGACAGGCGTTGGAGATCTCCCCTTTTTCTGAGCCAGCAGGCAGTTCTTTTGTCTTCTCCCTTAGGCAGGTGACATACTCAAATAAACGCGCCTACCACGCACGAAGATCTGGGGGCTCAGTAGCCCATGGCGCCAGACATCGCCCCTAATGCGGTCATGTTGCTTCTTCCAAGATTGTCTGCACCTTTTAGCCTCAAAGGAACGACTCTCGACTAATTTCCTTATCAGGGTTCCAACCCGAACACTTTTTAAAACTTCGAGCAGGGCGGGTCTATACCACTGCACCGTGTTGCCTTCTTTGGAACAGCTCTGGGCCGAAGGAGATATCCTGGAGTGAAGGGACATGTTGTGGACTATTCCCTGGACTCCGGATATCCCCAGACACAGTTAATTCTCCCTTCGTCTGATTCCAGGGCTATAAATCATAAGTCTCTTCCTTTAGACTAGTCTCGCTTGCACGGCTGGCTAGGCTCTCGTATGCAATTAGCAACATTTAAAAGCAGCTCGATTTGACATGTTAGACTTATTTGCCAGCTACACAAATACTCCAGTTGCACAAATAATCCAGCTGCACAAATACAAATACTCCAGCTGCACAAATACAAATACTCCAGCTGCACAAATACAAATACTCCAGCTGCACAAAAACAAATACTCTAGATGAACAAATACTCCAGCTGCACAAATACTCCATCTACACAAATACTCCAGCTACTCCATCTACACAAATACTCCATCTACACAAATACTCCATCTACACAAATACTCCAGCTACACAAATACTCCAGGTACTCCATCTACACAAATACTCCATCTACACAAATACTCCAGCTACACAAATACTCCAGCTACACAAATACTCCAGGTACTCCATCTACACAAATACTCCATCTACACAAATACTCCAGCTACACAAATACTCCAGCTACACAAATACTCCAGCTACTCCAGCTGCACAAATACTCCATCTACACAAATACTCCAGCTACTTCAGCTACACAAATACTCCAGCTACTCCAGCTACACAAATACTCCAGCTGCACAAATACTCCATCTACACAAATACTCCAGCTACACAAATACTCCAGCTACACAAATACTCCAGCTGCACAAATACTCCATCTACACAAATATTCCAGCTACACAAATACTCCAGCTACACAAATACTCCAGCTGCACAAATACTCCATCTACACAAATACTCCAGCTACACAAATACTCCAGCTACTTCAGCTACACAAATACTCCAGCTACTTCAGCTACACAAATACTCCAGCTACACAAATACTCCATCTACACAAATACTCCAGCTACTTCAGCTACACAAATACTCCAGCTACACAAATACTCCAGCTACTTCAGCTACACAAATACTCCAGCTACACAAATACTCCAGCTACTTCAGCTACACAAATACTCCAGCTACTTCAGCTACACAAATACTCCAGCTGCACAAATACTCCATCTACACAAATACTCCAGCTACTTCAGCTACACAAATACTCCATCTACACAAATACTCCAGCTACTTCAGCTACACAAATACTCCAGCTACACAAATACTCCAGATACACAAATACTCCAGATACACAAATACTCCAGCTACACAAATACTCCAGATACACAAATACTTCAGCTTCACAAATACTTCAGCTACACAAATACTCCAGCTACACAAATACTCCAGATACATAAATACTTCAGCTTCACAAATACTCCCAGCCAACGCTAGGTCCCCTTCTTCCCCATCCCCGATCTCTTAGGAATAGCGCTCAGTCGTCTGGGCGTCAGGGGAGGCTCTTGGGGCACCAAGTGGGCGCCTCAGGACTTAGATCCGGTATGGATCAGAGCCTTCAGCAGCCCTTCAACGGGAAGAGTGTTGCATAAGAACGATTAAATGTTGCGTGTATGTTAAATCCCACCCACTCGCCACGACGCTATGAACCAAACACCGGTCTTTTTGCGTGATGGTCAGTGACAAAGAAACCCACAAAGAAAACATAGAAAAAGATATTTGGTAAATATACGCTGCAACCTGGAGTGGTTAGTTCGCTAAAATGCTGTCTTTCTGTGGACTTTATAGTTAGTAAAATAAGTGTAAAGGTTTTACCAAAAATGAACCAAACTTAATATAAAGTTTTACCAAAGCAAACCAAACTATAACATTATAGTGAGGAATAATAATAATAATAATAATAATAATAATAATAATAATAATTATAATAATAATAATAATAATAATAATAATAATAATAATAATAATAATAATAATAATAATAATAAATTGCATGTATACAATGCATTTTTCATTAGAATAACAACTCAATGCGCTTACACACATCGTTCGTACGCATGATCACAACATTCGCACTACATCATGTACAGCATCGTTCAGAAAGTATTATTACTGCTCTTACTATTTACACAGAAAACGCCTTGCGGAACAAGTGCGTTTTTAAGCAGCCCTTGAAGGAAACAAGGTCTGTACAATGTCTTATACCGGCAGGCAGCGCATTCCAAAACCTTGAGTGCTTGAAAACTAAAAGACCGCTCGCCAATTGTTTTAAGCCGACGCTTGGGCATATAACATTTGACCAAAGTGAACCAAACTAAAAATATTTATTCTGAATAAATAAATGATATTTCGTATAGTAAGCAAAAATATGTATAAAATGTTATCAAAGTGAACCAAACTAAGTTCAACGTTTTTTCCAAAGTGAACCAAACTAAGTCGCAATAACAACGAATGCCACACAATTAAAAAGAACCACTTGCTAACTTCATACTGCAGCCAGATCGATGAGATCGCTGAAATGCTGTCTTTCTGTAAGCCTTATAGTAAGTCGTATGAGGATCGAGTTTTACCAACATTTGTCTGGCGGCGTGGTTAGTAGTTATCACCGACATCTTTTCATTTACTGTTTTCATGGGTCCGCCTCTTACTTTATAGTTGTAATGCATAACGGGTTCGCCTGTTACTGTACAGTTTTAATACTTTATGGGTTCGCCTGTAAAAGAAACCCACAACCCTGTTACTGTACAATCTTAATGGGTTCACCTGTTATTGTACAGTTTTAATAATTAATGGGTTCGCTTAATTAGCAGACTATTATTTTATCGTGTTAAAGGGTATACCTAAAACTGTTTACTTTTACTGTTTAGTGGGTTCGCCTGTTACTGTCCTGTTTTAATACTTAATGGGTTCGCCTAGAACTTATCAGTTTAATACTTAATGGGTTCACCTGTTACTGTATAGTTGTACCACTTACTGGGTACATCTGTTACTTAACTTACTTAATTATCTGACGGTTACTTTACCGTGTTAATTGGTACACCCATTACTTACCTGTTTAATAGGTTAATAGGTTCGTCTATTTCTTTACTGTTTTGTTGGGTGCACCTATAACTTTATTGTTTAATGGGCTCACCTATAACTTTACTGTTTATTAAGCTCGTCTGTTACTTTAGTGTTTTAATGGGTACGTCGTTTACTTCACCATTTTAATGGGTATGCCTATGGGTTTACGGTGTTAATGGGTTTGCCTGTTACTATACTGTTTTATATTTAGTCTTAATGGGAGAGTTTTACGACTTTAATCTTTCTGCCGTACATTGAAGTAATGTGGCTGGATCAATTTTCTTCTGGACATCGGTTGCATTGACTATTATGAACAGATCTTTTTTTCTTCTTATATATATAAAATTATACTAAAATCCTTTCGGTTCTCAGTAGGCTATTAATGTGCCTTAATAGTGTAGTGAACTGTCAGTAATGGTACCCCATAATCTGCTTAACGTGTTGCGGTGTTAGGATCAGTATTGCTGATGCATGGTGATCTTACTGAAGAAACGTGTCGCTTTTACGATTGAGACGTGCACGATAATATTGTGTTTGGGCACAAAGCGTGCAGCGATAGCATTTATTTAGGCCTACATATGATTTTGTTCTATGCTGTTGCTAGACACGCCTTGAATAAATGTTGGTTCGTTTCCGACGGTCGATATTGTGGTAGCAGTATTGAGATCTTGCTTGTATCGAAGATTCGAGATAGATCTAGCGATGGCTGGTCAGGTTTTGTAAGTTCGTAGAACTTTCTTTGATGTAAGACAGTGCCAAATTACGGGGACGCGTTTTATTTTGATTGGTTGTTGATTGAGTCATTCTGGAGCTTTCTGCATTTTTCGATATTGTTGATAAAATATATTAGAAGCGCTGTCTGAATATCCGCTGCCAAGTGGCTGCTGGCTCCAGCAGTATTTGAACTCCTGCATTGTGGCCATTGGCAGAGGCGCTGAGCACATCTCCTATTGCCGACTTGCATTTTCCACTGCGGCCTAATTCCCCATGCCGACCTGCATTTAACACTCTGGCGGTCAACCGAGACGACCAACAAGTTCCACTGCGGCGGTCAAATCTGGCACAGCTCGCGCCTGCTCCAAGGAGGCGTTCAGACTCCGGCCGCCGGTCTCCCGCAAATTAACGGACTTTCCAGGTTGTCCCTTCAGCCTTGTTGGCAGCGTCGCCTGGCAGACTGGAGAGATTCCGATACTTCAACCCTTCATCTTCTCCTCTCCTTGGGCTCCCCGGACTGAGCGCCGGCTGCGAACTGTCAACATGCGCCGCGTCGCTCTGCTCCCGGCCCCTCTACTCCTCGGCTGCCCTTGTCTTTTACTACTACTGAGCAACACAGAAATTGTTGTGGAGAGTGGCGACCTCCTGACTACAAGCGCATTGTGCCGCCAGCTTTTTTCTTTGTCTGCCTACCCTACCTAACGCGACCTCCGCAAGGTCATGTGGCTCTGTGATGATATTCTGGGGAACATACGTTTATCTTACTAGGGGAGTAAGACTTGTAGATAGATGGGGCGTTAGGCTGCTTCTATCAGCCGTTCTTTTGCCAGAATTCCAATGCGATGTGAGAGACTAATCACGGTGCTTGGTCACATACAATTTATATTTGTTCTCGGGTTTTAAAGTATCATTTGGCTCACTTTAAGAAATGCTTATTACTAATTAAAGGACTAGGTTACTTGGTCTCAAGAGAAGAAAAACTAGTAGACATACAACAATACAAATATGTGATTTCAACTTTTATAGAGTCAACACAAATTCTAACATTACTTCATTTAAATGTAAATTAATAATTATAATTGTTCAATGTGCTGGGAATGTTCTTTAGCAGTTCTTCTTCATCACTTGCTAAGCAGTTCGAATATTGTTCAGGTTTTCGTAGTCTAATAATATTGTTCTGGTGGTCGACTATGGGTCCGAGGGAAGTTTCTGTTTCCTTTCCGTGCTCTAATAGCGACCTTCCTTCCTTTACACCAATGTTTGAGTGATAGATGGGTCTTTGTTGTGTATGCGATTGCGTGTGAAACGTGTTTACGTGTATGTTGATACAGATCTGCGCGCTTTGAGCCTGAATTGTGATTTGGGGGAAGGCGCGTATATTTTAGCCATTATTGTTATTACTATATAACATTTTTACATGTATTTACATTGTCAGTACAAATTAAGCGTTGAGAGAGATTCGGATTCGGATGGTTTATAGAAAATAGGCCATTGGTCCATTCAGCACGTTGAGAGAGAGAGAGAGAGAGAGAGAGAGAGAGAGAGAGAGAGAGAGAGAGATGGAAGACGGGGAGTATTGGGGGAATATGATGTATCAACTCAGCTAATCAGAAAATGATTGTCCTGGAATGAACGTGAAGTTGGGGTCTCGGGGGTAAAGGCCTGTTGAGAAAGAGATCTGATTGAGGTGCAGGGATCGAACTGGCGATTAAGGGGTTGCAGGAGAGAGGGAGCGGTAGATGAAGAACTATAGGACTGGGGGTGGAGGGGAAAGAAGGGAGAGAGGGAGAGAAAGAGAGAGAGGGAGAAAAAAAAAGAGAGAGAGAGAGAGAGAGAAGCAGGGCCCTGAATGATGACCTGGTGACAGAAAGTGTAGCGATGTTGGCGGTGCAGAGAGTTGGACGGATCGAGGAGAGAAGGTGGATGGGAGAGGGAAAGGGGGAGCGTAGGGGCGCGAAAGGGTGAGGAAGAAGTGGAAGAGATGGGAAGTTTGGAAGAGTGGGGGGGGGGAGGGAAGGAAGGGAGTGCTGGGTGTCCTGAGGGAGGTGGGAGGGTGAGAAAGGAGATATCAAAGGCACGTCCCAGATGGAGCAAGTGGTTGTGAGCGCAATTAGAAGAGGACAAATACTGTGACGTGTCGGCTTGTCCGTCAGACACGGGAGTCGGCTTGTCCGTCAGACACGGGAGTCGGCTTGTCCGTCAGACACGGGAGTCGGCTTGTACGTCAGACACGGGAGTCGGCTGTGGATGCTTTACTCTGTTGTCATCACCGCAGGCCTATCCTGTAGCTTTCTGCGCACAGATGTTGCTACACGTCAAAGGTCGGTTCAGCCCCGATGCTTAAATCTGTGTAACTCCAATTCCTATCCAAACAGCCCGATCACTCAATAACAAGGGAAGAGTATTCGTTACATAGTTTTCCTCTCCTACTTTATTCACCCAAAGACGCAAAGCATCAACTGCAGAAATCAAACAACTCTCCCCTCACCGCAGCCCAACAACACCCACTCCCCCCCCAAAAAAAAAATATAAAAAATAAAATAAAATAAAATAAAATAAACTCCCTAAATACCTACTAGAGCTGGGTACCGTGGGTCAAAGTCGTGCCGGTATTACCGCGGTATTTTTAGGTCGTATCGGTATTTCGTACCGGTATACCGCGATTTTAAGTGTTACAATCAAATGGGATATGGCATTGACAGCAGTGATCGACGCAAAAGAAAGATTGTTATACACTTCAAAACAGTTTCAAAGAACCACATTTTCATAGAAACTGAAGCTTTATTATTGCTTGAACGCCTTCAATACAAATTATGATAAAATCACTGTCTATACAGCAAACTTTAAACCACAAAATCAAAATAAAACAAAAACATTCAATGGGAAAGGTCTTTAAGAACTTTAAGAGTTCAGAAGGATTGGCGACTGGTACCATGCTCAAACACGTGGATTTACTGCTGTTCTTATAAGTTTTTCTTCAAGAACAGCTGCCTGTCCACGTATTTGGGCTTTAGACTCGCTCTCTGGGCGGACAAGATGTCGTCCACTGTCGCGTTATGTGTTGTTGAGATTTCCCAGTAAACCGGACCTTGGACACCCGCACCGGCATACCGTACCGTCGCGTTTCCGAACCTGAATACAGTTAATCGGTAAAACCGTCCAGCCCCAGTGATGATCCATGTTTCGCAGGCGTATAGGAAGATGGAGATGACAAGGGAGCGCAGCAGTCTTACCTTGGAGTGTAGACTGATGGTTCTGTCTTTGGTTGGTTGGTTGGTTGTTTTATTAACGTCTTCTTCATCGAGATGATAAGACGTACGCACGCATTCACACACATGTACACCAGATAAATACATACATCCATACATATAAAATACATAATTATATAAATTGAGCAACTGGAGAATCAATAAAAGCTTTTGCTAATCTAACGCTTACATCAAAGCTTATGTTATGTGGTTCTGTCTTTCCAAATGGGCTTCAACCTTGTCAGGGCAGCAGTTGTTTGACTTCCTGTCGGTGTGACGGTGGGTTCTATTGGTGCTGGGCTCTGCACCATGGAATGCTATTACCCACTCGTCTTTCGTCTGCGGAGATCAGCTAGTTAGATCGCCCTCTGACTTATCTTAATACATTTATGTATTTGGTCCAGTCTGTGTGAGGATGGGTTTACAGAGATAGTGAAAAACTTGTAAAAGATTCACTGACACACTAGCTCTCGCACGGCTATAAAACATAGGTAGTCCAGCCACTTGTTAACAGTAAATATCACACATTTATTTCCTCTACTCTATATCTAATTACCTAAGAACTACAATTAACTTAAATGTCCAAAACGTAATATAACTAGGATTCACTTAACAGTCCAAAATTCACTTCGAGTAGTTCGCTCCTTGATGGGTCTATGCTGCTACTGTCTCATCATTGGGCTATTTGTTCTTTTTGGCCTAATGTTCTTTTTCCTGGAGAGTGGACTACTGCACAGTCCTTCTAGATCAGTGTTCGTGCACTTTTTCTGTGTCACTTAGCTGGATCGTGAGGTGAGGTGCTGTTGTCTCCTCTTCTCGTTTGTTGACTATTGGGCTATCGGAGCTTGGTGCTCGATGCTCCAATGCAGGCCACTGTCATGGTTGACTCTCAATGGGGTCTATCTCCTGCCGTGGACCAAGCCTGCTCGTCTGCAAAACATAAGACGAGTTTCTGCAACGCCTTGTTTACAAAGGGTGTGCAGAGCGTCTCACTGTTGGCAAAAACAGTCCTCAGTGAGATCATCTCCACTTATACAGATAAGAGACGAACAATCTTCTAAGTCCGTGGTCCACTGGAATCTCCAACATACTTCCTACATATACATACATCATGGCTAACATAATCATAGGGAGAAGTATTTAATAATATACGCATTCTCCGGTACAGCCACTGGTCTGCAATAATACGCATAGGAGAAACAACAGTTGGGCAGTAGGGGCTACCTCGTGGTTTCGAAAACCGGTCGCGTGGTCAGCCACGTGGTCAAGCAAAGTTTTACTAACATTCCCAATTATAAAACATGGCAAGACTTCACAAGCATAATTCAACAATATTATCAATAAATCGCGGTGAAACAAAAAGATCGATCATTCACCTTTTTGACAATGTCAGGCTATGGCTATACTGCGATGAATAAATTGGATTTCACCCGTCACCTGCGTAGTCGTCTGCGAGAGATCTTCCAGCGTGTGCGTCCTTCTCGGGTGAGATTCTAACACAGACACTTATCTTCACGCTGTGGTCAACTAAAGCGTGCGATTTCCTGTGATACCTTAGCAACCTCGTGCGGGGGTGACGGATATAGGTCAGCTGGATGAGGTTACTGCCTACCTTAGCGACGATTTCCCCTACCTAGGCTTAGAACAAACCTAACTTCGGGCTTCTTCTAGGCAGCGAATTTCAGTTACAAAGGCCAAAGCAGGATGAATGTTTAAGGCGAGAGAAGTATTGAGATGTAAATACCTACCTACCTACATCTCAATATTGTTACTACAAATACCAACCGAAGACACACAACAAAAAACAACAAACAAAAAAACCAAGATATTAGGCAAAAAACTTCCAGTAACAAAACAGAACCAAACTCAAAGTCAAATAAATTCTATCTTTGCAACACAAAATGACGTGACCGTAACTATTGTACACGTCTCCGGCCTAACAGATGTCTAAGGCTCCCGATGTCACGCCATAAAGGTACATATTCCCATCTGCGGTCAGCTCCCAATGTGCGCACAACCTATGCTTTCCAGACTTCTTTAAAGAAGCAGGAATTAAAAGCTAATTGTTGAGGACATTTTTTTTCTACCAGCTTCAATGCCTTTTATCATAGTATAATTTCCTTCCCCCCCCTCCACCCTCCCTCTCCCAGGTAAGCTAAATTTGAATATATTTTAGCTTTCAATTTTGTATACTCCAGTTCACCGGTTCGTAAACCTTAATCCGAAACCTGTTCTTCTTCCTTTAATGTCCGTCTGTCAAACTTGACAATGACTGACATATTAAGGGGTATTTTGTAGTACTGCACTGCAGGTTCTTCACTGGAGGCAAAACAAAACACAGAGAGAGCACGTAACTAAAATAAAATAATAGAACCTAAATGAAACGAAATAGGCATCCGCTGGACGTGGAGCTGTAGAATGCGCAAGTCGCCCTAAAGCCCCGGGTCACACTGCCCATAAATTGCCGCTGCTTAAAAAATTAAATTAAATTAAATTAAATATCTCAATAGTTTCCGATTTCATTCATCCCGTAAGTAAAGGAAAATGACAACCCACTGCACATTGCACGCAGGTTTGTTTGAAGTATTACGTCATCACATCGACATCGCATTCCCTTCCCGTCTTGAAATAGAACGAGAAACTTCAGCTGCGCTGGCAGATTTCGTTACGTGCATGTCACTCGGGTTTACCGGGTAGGCTTGCTCAACAGCTGCGGAGACTTGATGAGTGAGAGAGAGAGAGAGAGAGAGAGAGAGAGAGAGAGAGAGAGAGAGAGAGAGAGGGAGGGGGGGGGGAATACACTATGTGGCTGAGACTGGCACGTTCGCCTCTATTATACGTGTGAGAGGTACGAGCAAAGAGCTTATTACGGAAAGAGGGGGGAACTTCCAGTACGTCCTATACAAAAATGCGAGACGCTCTCACGGATTATTTCCCTTTGCTCGGGCTGGCTATATTTCATCATCTGCTATATGAATGATCTGTGCGTGGTAACTTATTGAGCCTATGCCATTGCAAAAGAACATTTTTATGGCAACGTTTGCAAAAACCAAACTTTTAACCATCATTATTATTAACATTCCGCTACCGCTGTCTTTTTTTGTCTTTTTTTTGTTTATGTTTACTTATTGACATTTATTAGGTGCTTTTATGCTGCTTATGTGTGTATGTATAGGTTCGTTTTCTGCCCTGGAATTTATTATTTTTTAATCAACGACAGGTATTTTAAAATTAAAATATGCATGACAGACTGTTTCATTTATCAGAAACTGTGTAAATCCGTAATCGTGAGAAAGAGAGAGAGAGAGAGAGAGAGAGAGAGAGAGAGGGGGAGGGTTGGGGAAAGAGAGAGCTCTGACATTCAATCAATTAATCACAATAAAGCACAATAAAAAAGTGTTTCACTAATAGTGTGAATTTAATTTATATCAGGTGTCCCCCTACTTCCCAACCCTCTCACCTCCCACATCACTGGCTTAATAACATCAGTCACTTCAGGATCAACGGTTTCTTTTCTCTCACATCTCAGTTACAGATTCTCCAGAAGAAGTGAAATCTTTCTGATGAGGTGATATATTTCTGTTATAATACTGCATTCATGCCGTTACACTTGGATGTATTATTATTATTATTATTATTATTATTATTATTATTATTATTATTATTATTATTATTATTATTATATTATAATAATAATAATAATAATAATTATTATTATTATTATTATTATTATTATTATTATTATTATTATTATTATTATTATTATTATTATTATTATTATCTGACATCTACTTTTGAAATATAAGCACAAATATTTTCAAACAACCTAGCAATAACGTAAACAGTGAGCGACCTGTTGAACGTAAACTGTCAGCAAGCAAACTGTTTTGGATTTAGCACATAGGTATAACATGAATCATTCAAGCCGCTCTCCGATTGTTTTAACACTAACAGAACTGCAGCAGTCTTAGTTTAGACCTACATAAACACACAAAAAAATGAAGCTTTCAATTGCAATTTACCTTTCTTTGTCTCTTGGAAATTTGAAAAAGGACTTGCCAACACAACTTTTCTTGTATCTGGCATTACGGCAATTGATGGCTGTGCAAAAGTCACCGCCCTGTTTCACTCGGCCGCCTTTTGACTTTCTGCCACGAGCCATTTTCAGCACGCTGACAAGGGCGCATAACTCGTACCTTTCGTCTCGCGGTTCTGTACCAAGTTCCCCCTCTTTCTATCATTAAGCTCTTTGGTACGAGCCAGTCTTCGATAAGCTGTGTTGGTAAGAGGTCTCGCCATCCCCCTATGGTGAAATGGCCTCTTATACATGATCCCACCATATTGGATTCCTATATACCTCCCATTTTTCCCATGCCGTATAGCACTATGGTTCAGACAGTCTCCATAATTCGGGCACTCATCATCACAGCAAATACTAGCAGAAAACGGAGAGGGGGAGGAAGGGGGAAGGGGTTGGTTGGTTGGCAAGGCTTGTATGTGCTCCCTCTGTTTGTTTCAAGAACGTGACTGACTCACAGTGGCTCGGTAGACTGATCTATGTATGCTCCATTTCTGCAATACGTATGTACACGACCGTGAACGCTGGAAACATCTAGCGAAGGCTTTGTGTTGACTCTCTGTTGAGAGATTCTTATGTATGGTCAGTGTAGGAGGGTCATCAGCTGGATGAAGCCTCAGGCGATTCCTCTACGGCAGCCAGTTTAGCTATTCGGACGGCTGAAGTTAGATCCTTGTCTCGACCAGCGCCTTGAGCAGCTCTTGAGCTGGAAAAGCACCGTATATCAATGTTAATAAATACAGTAGTTAATTAATTCCAAGACTGAAGACCACTGATAGCATAAGGGGAAAACAGGTTTGGTGCACTCCCATAACGATTGTATGTATACCTGCCCCACAGGTTTTCTCTTACTCTATTCTCTTTGTGCTAAAGACTGACAACTTTTTTGTGCTATTAATTAAAAAAAACTTACGTAAAAGTTAACAAAAGAAATTAAGACCTATTTTTAAAACCGTGTCGGATAGCGCAGAGGTTGGAGCACTCGCTACTGTGTCGCAAGTTAAGCACCGTCGTGTGTGGTTAGCACTTGGATGGGTGACCGCAAAACGTGAAGCGACAAAAAAACAACGCCCCCCAGTTGACTCAACTGTGACTGAGTACCTACTCTCTTAAGGGTGGGGAAGGTAAAGCAGCGAGGGAGAGATGGGCATCACCCTCATTACGCTTGCCCAAGATAAGTGTGATCTCCAACATCACGCTCCCCTACGGCCACAAGGTTATGGGACTACCTTTACCTTTTTTTACCTTTTTTTTATTGCACACTAGTAGGAGAGCGGCATTGAAAGTTAGGGTTTTTGAATTCTGGTGTGCTTCTGCAGAAAATCTTCAGCTTTACTCTACAGCTCCTCTGCCCTAAACCTATTATAGATTTGGATCTATCGGGTAACGTTTAAACACTAGTAATTGTTTTCCTCATGTTACACTTGTTTGTCATTTATTATCAAAGAAACTAACGATATCGCTTCTGTAAAGGTACACGATGACGATCCGTTTTGATGACTCAACCATCGCGTTTTAATAATAAATAATAATAATAACGGGTTTTTATATAGCGGGTACTCCAGCCTACGACCAGACTCACCGCGCTTTACATAGTCAATACAAAAAATACATGCACTCGATAGGTTGAAATTTCAACGGGTTTCAGTAATGGCTGATAAGCGCTGCCTCACTTTGTCAGTTCCTCTAGACAAGGAGGGATCACTCCGTGAAGACCTCATCATCGGAGCAAACAGTCTGATCGCCATGGGGAATTAAGCTAACCTTTCCTCTGTCTGAAAATCGCTCCGAGTAAGAGCAACAAGTTCCGTTTGGGAATAAGCCGGGGATATCTTCTGTCTTTGAACTGTGATGTCCTTTTATTTGATTAGTGGATTTTTTCATCAAATTGATGTAGTTCTTCTGATGTGTGTGAGGGCGAGTAAGGGGTGAGATGAGGGTGTGTGCGTGTGCAAATGTTTGTATGCGTGTGTGTGTGTGTGTGTGAGAGAGAGAGAGAGAGAGAGAGAGAGAGAACGAGAGAACAAAGAAACTAGAGCGGCGAAGCTTGGCACTGTATTAATAACCCCCTGATGAATCTGCCACTGAGAAAAAAGAAGATTCCCCACCTCCCTCTCCTCTCTCTCTCTCTTTCTCTCTCTCTCTCTCCCCTTTTCTCACGCTCCTGTGACCGCCAAGGAATAGCTCCCAAAGTGGGAAAGGTTTCACCTTACATTTCTGTATCTGAATTAGTTAACACTAGAAATCCTATTTAGATGTTAACTGTTAATAACCTTAACTTTATTTTCGTTATTTTCTGTGGCTGTCCTATAGTCTCTGATTTTGGTTGTTGTTTTTTTTTAAATCCGCGTTTCTCCTTCTTTGTCATTAAATTTACCTTTAAAATGCAGGTTCGTGAATGAGGGAACGTTTGTAATTACCTGTTCTTAAACGGAGAACAAGGGTTTAACGTCCTAGTGTGCACGCCTTAGGGACAAATTGAATGATCAAAACCTGCTTATATCTCTTATGCTGTTATTGCAATTTTGTTTTAGTAATGGCCAGCAAAAACATGTCTCAATTTCTCCGAGAAAATCAAGTACTCTTGAATCTGGAATCTTTCCCATGTATAATATAACAATTTAATTCCACCTAGAAACGGATCCCATCGTGATGCTAGTACAATTGACCTCTCCCTAATAGAAAATAGTTTTGAATTGCACTACTGGAACTGCCAATAAATTTATCTCGGGTGAATTATTCAGGTTTGTTCCATCCTTCCAGCTGTTGGGCCGTTATTGTAGCACGGTTGATATGGGTGCTGGTTCTTCAATGCGGAGGTTCGCGGGTGTTCTAACCTCGCATGGGACAAACGTTTGGAGAATTTGGTACCAGACTTTTCAGGACGCTGAGGGTTTTCTTCAGGTAATCCGGTTTCCTCCTTCCCTTCACTAATGGTACTATTGGATTCAGTTAATCAAAAAGAAAAAAAAATCCCTCCTTCTGTAAGGGATTTCTTCAGATCGCCGCGCTTTGAGTTCAATTGAAAAAAGAGTGATAACATCTTGTATTATTAATATCCTTCTTCTTCTTCTTCTTCTTCTTCTTCTTCTTCTTCTTCTTATTATTATTATTATTATTATTATTATTATTATTATTATTATTATTATTATTATTATTATTATTATTATTATTATTATTTGCGCATTTAACATCCTGAAATACAACGATAGTCGGAATTGTTTGAAAAACGTCAATACTGGATTTATGTACAAATAATTATTTTTAATTGATAGGGGTTACAAATATGGTACGCTTCTAACATCATATTGAAGTTCCCGATGGCGCTGTTGTGGAGCACTGCACTGGTAGCCTCGTCATACAGGCTTTTTATGACTTCAATAAATTTAGGGCTGATGTTGTACACTCATGGTTGCCCACAAAGCTGCATGCCAGCCTCGGTCAAACGCTTTCTTGAAGCCTACAAACACATGATATAGATGTTGTTGGTGCTGTAGGTATTTCTTGCAGATTATTCTGAAGACCACGAAGGCACATTCAGCATAGGGGGTAAAGCAATCTCCAACCTCCGTTTTGCGGATGACGTTGATGGATTGGTTGGAGGGGAACAAGAACTTGAACAGCTGGTACAGAGGCTTGACATCACCTCCAGAGCCTATGGAATGGAAAAAAGTACAGAGAAGACCAAAATGATGACCAACAACACCAATGGCATCAACATTGACATCAAAGTCCAAGGACAATCCCTCAACACAGTGCATAGCTTCAAATATTTAGGAGCCATTGTATCAGACAATGGGTCCCGACAGGATCCTATTCAGGATCTCACAAACAACTGCGGCCCTGACAAGATTGAAACCCATTTGGAAAGACAGGACCAATCAGTCCACATTTCAAGGTAAAGCGGCTGCGCTTCTTTGTCACCTCCATCTTCCTATACACTTGCGAAATATGGCAGATCTACAACGAAGAATACAGAGGCATGGAGATGAGGTGCTACAGAAGACTTCTGGGCATTTCGTAACACCCAGCCCATCACCAACAACGAAGTCTGACTGACCAGTGACCTAAAGCAATAATCATGTAATGTAATGACTGACCATCACACAAACCATTGGACAACACGATGGCATGCTTACAGTGGTGAAGAAACGGAAACTCCGATGGTATGACCACGTCACCAGAGCATCAGGCCTTGCAAAAATCATCCTGCAAGGCACGATACAAGGAGGCAGAAGTAGAGGGAGGCAGAAAAAGAGGTGGGAGGACAACACTGGAGAATGGACTGGTTTGACACTGAGCGAAGCCATGAGTGTTGTTAAGGACAGAGAAAGATGGAGTATGTTGGTTAACCGATGATCTTTGGTGCCTCAAAGACCTTCGAGTTAAGGGATAGGATAGGAATTTGATCTTTAAATGTCAAGGTAATGGTTCTAATTCATTCCATCTTGTCAACGTATTATATTTGTAGGTATATTTAAAACCATAACACCTATATGGCCAAAGGTGTTTTTGACCCCCGTTGGGGTGCCGGGGGTTTCAGTATAAATAGTATCCCCACTTTCTGGAAATTTAGTACTTTAAATTCCCACTGTCGCTGTCTTTCTCATTTGCTCTTTCTCATTCCTGCTCTGTTCTATCAATCTGCTATACTATCGTCTTCTTCGCTAGCCCAGTCTCCTACCTTTTTTCTTGAAAACTCTTCCTGGATAAGAATCCTTATTTGTGTATGAGGTCTGTTGGATCAGCTTGGGAATATTGGACGCTTTCTGCCAGGTGGTCACTAGGGCTTCCTATGATGTTATTATTTAGCAATGTAGGCATTTTATATGTATGTGTTTTGTTGATAATTTATAATGATGTTTGTATTCTATTTTGTTTTTGTAAACTGGGATTCGATAAGTTGGGGTGAAGCCTCAGCCGTCCCCTGCGTGGGATGTCTTTATTGTAAAGTGACTGGCTGGTGGAGGGCATTCAGTTTTTCCACTAGGGTTGTTTCAGCAGATCTTTTATGCGGATTGGGGATTGTCCGGTCCTGATTTGGCTCGGAAGAGTTCGCTGGACCTAAAGCAACAATTATGTAATGTAATGTAAGGTGTTTTTGAAACGTCCGTACTCGACTTATATCAATCAATTGGGTTAAAAAAACAACAACTAATTCATTAAATATGATCAGTTTACAATAAGTAATTAAGCTACGAGAGCCATTAGCACGTGTATTAGCCTAAAACAACTAATTGCTAGGGATTGTTGTCACTCCCGTATTTGTACTATTGACGAAAGCTTTTAGGCGTATCCGCGCAGATGTCTGATAAGCTCTGGACCAGTATTCATTGTGATGAAGTTATCGACCCTAACTTGAAGATGGTTGTTCCTCACGCTCTTATGTATCTTGATTTCTCTTCCGGCTTTTGTAAGAGCGATCTCTTCAGATCACCGCGCTTTGAGTTTAGTTGAATAAAAAGCGCGTGAAAGCATCCTGTATTATTATTATTATTATTATTATTATTATTATTATTATTATTATTATTATTATTATTATTATTATTATTATTCTTATTATTATTATTATTATTATTATTATTATTATTATTATTATTATTATATAACGTGGAGTGAAATAAAATGTTTGGTCTTTGGTCCCTTTAAATAGCTGGTTTTATTCGAAAGGCCATCTTTGGTATTGGAGATCAGCACACTACCTCGACGCTAACTTAACTGTAAGTTTTTACAATTAGTTCCGGTATATTGCAAAAGAGAGAGAGAGAGAGAGAGAGAGAGAGGGGGGGAGGGAGGGAGGGAGGGAGGGAGAGCATTGTCAGCTGCGACATCAATGTCTTTTCACACTAATTGAGCGGCGGAACTAGCGAAACATGCCAACATGTTGGAAAATCAATGATTGTTATAAGCCAAGAAACGAAACCAGAACAGATACATATTTTAAAGCGCTTTAGCGACGTTTTTCTTCAATGTGATATGTGTGTAGGCATCAATGCAATATGTTATTCCATCAATGAGATATATAAAGCGATATAAATCTATCTATCTATCTATCTATCTATCTATCTATCTATCTATCTATCTATCTATCTATCTATCTATCTATCTATCTATCTATCTATCTATCTATCTATCTATCTATCTATCTATCTATCTATCTATCTATCTATCTATCTATCTATCTATCTATCTATCTATCTATCTATCTATCTATCTATCTATCTATCTATCTATCTATCTATCTATCTATCTATCTATCTATCTATCTATCTATCTATCTATCTATCTATCTATCTATCTATCTATCTATCTATCTATCTATCTATCTATCTATCTATCTATCTATCTATCTATCTATCTATCTATCTATCTATCTATCTATCTATCTATCTATATCGACAGAGAGCGCGAGAGAAAGAGAGAGAGAGAGAGAGAGAGAGAGAGACAGAGAGAGAGAGAGAGAGAGAGAGAGAGAGAGAGAGAGAGAGAGAGAGAGAGAGAGAGAGAGAGAGAGAGAGAGAGAGTATTCATCAATGTGATCTATTTATACAGCGGCGTATTTCATAAATGCGATATTGAGGGTGGGCCAATAAGATGTTACCACTTTTTAATAATAAATACGTGTTTTTTTTAAATGAGAACGTTTTCAAAAAATTTATTCACAGAAATGTCTAAATTATGATTTGATACCAAATCTAATGACTATTTTACTGAATTTTCTCAAACAATTATTTCCTGGAGAAAGGCTTATATCATGGCGCACAGACAACTCATGGCCTGCCCACTCCCTCGATCTTTCTCTCGCAGACTACTATCTATGAGGGTACATGAAGGAGAGAGTGTACTACAACAGCCCACAGACCATTGAGGCCCTGAAGACCAACATCCGTCATGAAATTCGGAGAATCCCACTTGAGATGTGTAGCAATCACCAACTTCAATGTGCGTGTTGCATCTGTAATCCAGAGAAAAGGAGCGTGGATTGAGCAGATCATCAATTATTAAACTGCGTACAGAACGAGTGAAAAAGTGGGAAACCTTTGGTATCAAATGATAATGTGGTGCTTCCGTGACATTTGTGTGAAGAAAATGTTTGAAAACCTTTTGACATTAAAAACTTACGTACAATTAAAAAGTGGTAACATTTTATTGGCCCACCCTGTATATTGTGTCGTATAGCGCAGTGGTTGGAGCACTCGGTACTGTGTCGCAAGTTTAGCACCGTCCAGTGCGGTTAGCACTTGGATGGGTGACGGCAAAACGTGAAGCGACAAACAACAACGCCCCCAGTTGACTCAACTGTGACTGAGTACCTACTCTCTTAAGGGTGGGGAAGGTAAAGCAGCGAGGGAGAGAGATGGGCATCACCCTCATTACGCTGGCCCAAAAGAAGTGTGATCTCCAACATCACGACCCCCTACGGCCACAAGGCTATGGGACCACCTTTACCTTTTTACCTGTATATTGCGCAGCGTATTTCATCAATGGGATATGTAGGCCTATACCGAAGCTAAAGGAGTGTAATATCCATCGATTTCTATTTCTATTAAATGTTCTTATATAGCGCTTCATTCCAGCTCAAACGCTGCTCAAGGCGCTGGCGAATGTAGGATCTAATCCAAGGCGCTCAACATACCCACTTGCTGCTTTTGGCGCCTTGTCCGACGGCACAGACAATTGATCACAATCCGGAGCGACAAAGGATGGAGTAAAGAGGGGTCGAGATCTTTCTGCCTGTGTTTGTGTAGCTGGCATTCGCCCGTTTCCAACATGAGCGTCAGGATTGTTCAAAGTTCGTACCATGGAATGCATGCGTGCGCTGTCTAGACCTCTTTTTCTACTCTCATCCGAAAGAGTAGAGGCGCTTGCCTGTATATGAGGGGGATTTATTATCATACACACACACACACACGCACACAGACACACACACACGCACACACACACACGCACACACAGACACACGCACACACAGACACATTCACATACACTTCAAACTGGAACTGTTATTCCATACAAAGTTTGAATCAAGTTTTCTGCAAAGGAGGGAAGAAAGCGCATCCTGATTCTCCCTTTTTGCAGGAGAGAGTATCAGGGGAATTAATCAGACACATGTCTCAGTATTTCATAGCAAGGGGCACGCTACCAGGATTGACCGGAAAGCCCGAAGAACGGAATATCATGGAACGGCGAATCAGGAAAATGCTGGAAATACTGGCTAATGCTTTGACAGTAAAACAGCTTGAAATTTGTTTTAACTTTTGTTACTCAGTTTGAGCTTTTGTCCGTGAATGATTTAATGCATCATCTAAAGAATGTCCATATTCAGTCATGTTGGTTTTAATAAATTTCATTTCAAACTAGACAATCAACTACAATAATGGTATGCCTAAACAAGGGATGAATCCTAACGGGTGCAGAGTTCCCTCGCACACACACACACACACGCACACGCACACACACGCACATCCTGTACGTAAAACAAATATTTAAAAAAATTAAAATTTGACGTCATCATGATTAAGACTTAGAGTCATAAGGAAAGTCTAAGTATTTACCAAACGTGAACCGAATCCCTTCAGTAGTTTGTGAGAAAATAGGATTAGAAAAAAAATCCCACATTATGACATCACCTTGATTTCGTTACTCAATATACCATAGTTTCATTTAAGGCTCAAGGCATCTTTACACTCTAATTACATAGGAAGGTTTTTTAAAAAAAAGTTTACATTTTCTATTTAAAAAATAGCGTCACGATGATTTAGGGCTCTCGATTTGCATACATTTGGTTTTACCTTGTAACCAAGCTTAAACCAAATCCTTCGAGAAATTTGGAAGAAAATAGGATTGGGGAAACACATCAAATTAGGACGTCATTATGATGACATCACTCGATATGCTTTTTTTTTTGGTCATCTGATAGGGTTCACAATTTTTAAACTAAATACATGTACTAAGTTTCAAAGAAATTAGTCCATTAGTTTCAGACAAAAATGCGCAAATATCACCTCCAGACGGACGCCTCACCACGATGACGCCACTCGATATACATAAGTTTTGTTTAAGACTCAACTCGTCTGTACACTTAGTTAGTTATATAGATTAACGTCCCCGGACACGTAAGCGTACCTGTACACTCTTTTTACATACAAAGTTTAAAGGAAATGTAAAAAAAAAAAATAGCAGGTGGCGTCATTATGATTACTTTACTCGATTTGCATAAATTTCTTTTTACGTTGGAGACAAAAGGAAAGTATGTACCAAACTTGAACCAAATCCCTTTGAAAAACAAAGGGATCTTTTTATTTTTTTTATTTTTTTTATTTATATTTTTTAATTTTTATTTTTTAATTATTATTTTATTTTTAAATCATGACGTCACCATGACGACGTCACCTCGATGGCGTCAATCAATATACTATAGTTTTGTTTAAAGCTCGAGGCATCTGTATACTCAAATTATCATAGGAAAGTTGTTTTGTTTTTTTTAAATTTAAAATATATTTAAAATTTCGTGTACAAAATGACGTCACGATGATTATGTCACTCGATTTTGTACACGTTTGTTTTAATCTTAGAGGCACAATGTAAAGTCTAAGTTCATACCAAACTCGATCCAAATCCCTCAAGTAGTTTGGGAGAAAGTAGGATTAGAAAAAAAAAAAAAATTATGACGTCACCATGAAGCCATCATCCCAAGGGCTTTTTTTTTTTTTTTTTTTGGTTCACCTGGTAGGGTTTACTATTTCCTAACTAAATTTCTAAATAACTAAGTTTCAAGGAAAATTCGTCCATTAGTTTTAAAGAAAAGTGCGTAAATATCACCTCCGGGCGGACATCGGACGGATGCTGGACGGGCGCCGGACGCCTGACGGACTGACAAAGCCCAAAACAATAGTTCCCGAGGACGTCGTCCAGCGCCCCTCCGGTGTCTGTAAAGCTGTAAAGCTCTGGGAACTAATAACTATTCAGCTTACTGAACTTTTGTTGTTGCTCTACGGTATTCCTTGGAACAAGTGGCTGATTTGGCGCCAGTAGATTTGTCTAGTAGGGTAGGAAGCGGAACGGCGTTTTGTTGGGCGAGAGTAAAGAGAGGTGACAAGTATGGCTGCCAGTGCAAACAGAGGTTGGCACGCCAGGCTTTATCTTACCCCGTCCTGATGCTGCCCTCAAAGATTGACGGTGGAGGAGGATCCAGCACCTCCCAATACACACCAGGCGAAGTCAGACCCTAGTCAAGTCAAGTCAAGTCAAGGCAAGGCAAGGCAAGGCAACCAATCTTTTATTAGAGATTTCATATATTGTGTAGGTTTTTTGTTGTTGTTAATTTGTTGGTTATTTATTTTGTTCCTATTGATTTCTTTTATGGTTAAATTTATTTTAATCGTTATTTTATAGCGGTTTTCCAGCTCTAGAGCAGCTCAAGGCGCTGGCCAAAACAGGATCTAACTAAAAACCCACATGTACCCACTTTATTGTATTATTTACTGACTCATGTTTGTAATTAATGAGTTTTTATTTGATTTAGTTGTTTATTTGTGTGTACTTGTATTTAATTTTGTAATGTTGGATGTTATATTATTTTAATTTGTTGAATTATGAAAGGTTAGAACGTCATGGTGCACTAAATATATTTTCATCCCATTGCTGGGCGAAATTGGGATCGTTTTTGTTAACTTAATATATTTGGAAGGGGTATTTGAGTTTAAGATATAATAATATTTACTACTACTACTACTACTACTACTACTACTACTACTACTACTACTACTACTACTACTACTACTACTACTACTACTACTGGATGCTATATACGCACCTTTCCCCAAATCAATCAGGCTCAAAGCGCGGCGATCTGTACCAACATACACGCTCATCTGTCTCATCCACCCTCACCCACACACACAACAAACACACATCCATCACTTAAACAGGTGGTGTAAAGGCAGTGAGATCGCTGTTGGAAGACGGATAGAAAATCGCATTTTTATTTTTTGAAATTTTTATATTGACTGCGTCCAGTACCTAAGACAAGTAGAAGATTTGAAGGAGGTAAAACACACCAGAAAAAAAAAAGTTTTTCTATACACTGTATTTCGCTAAAAAGCTTCGTCAGGAGTGACAAGCCAACTCATATATAGCGCACATATCTCACGGTTCATAACCATTCACGGCCCCTGGGTCAACCATCGATCAACCTGATAATCATAGCGTTCAAAACTGTTATGTTGACATACATTTTTACAGATCAAAGCTAGTTAAGAGCGAGGTTTTAGTTGCTATACATTTTTTTTTAAATATTGCTGTAGAACTATTGTTTTAGGCTATGTCTGTGGGCAGGTCCGGCCGTTACTTTGGCGCATTGTTCTCTGAAACTAACGGACATTTAATTTATTATAATTTTTTTTATTTATTTATTTGGTTTTTGTGTAGCGCATTTTCCAGCTCCAGAGCTGCTGATGGCTGACCGACATAGGGTCTAACTCAAGGCGCTCACTGGCTGCCTTAGGAGCATTGTCTGGCGCCACAGTCAAATCCTGGGTCACCGGGCAAAGGGGAGAAAGGACCTAGTGCTTACTGGGTGATTTTAGGTAGCTGGCACGCACTCGTCTAGGACATGACCGTCATGTCACGATCTTTACAATTCCGTGCGATGAAATGCATGCGTGCACAAACTAGATCCTCTGTTTGTACTCTCACCCCACGGAGTAAGGAAAAGTCGATACACAGGTTCAGCCAGTGCTGTTGTATGCTTCTGAATTATGGGGGCTGCAAAGACTAACTAACATTGAAAGAGTGCACACTCTGGTTTGTAAGAGATTTTTGAATGTGCCATTGGGAGTTCCAACCAAGTTTATTTATGGAGAAACAGGAAGATACCCCTTGTATATTAATAGTACTGTAAGATGTATTCGTTACTGGCTGAAATTGCTTAAGTTAGACTACTCTAGGCTGCCCAGACAGGCTTACCAAATGTTGATGATCTTAAACGACAGTGGAAAGAAATGTTGGGTGACAAGGCTAGAAAACACTTTGAACACGTTAGGTTTTGGATATGTTTGGCTACAACAAGGTGTAGGTAATGAAAATGCCTTTATTTCTGTGCTTAAACAAAGAATGAAAGATATTTATATTCAAGAATGGGACAGTTCTGTCTTAGTAAAAGACAAATATCAAAGATACAGAATGTTCAAAAACGTGTTTGAGACGGAAGCGTATTTTGAGAGTATGCATGTAAAATGTTTTAGAGACTGTCTTACAAAGCTACGGCTTGGTGTTTTGCCGGTAAGAGCATCCCACTTTAGATTGATGTTTGATGCCACTGGAGATATTCTGTGCAAATGTTGTAATGTACCAGAAGATGAGGACCATTTTCTAACTAAATGTACATTATACAATGAATTGAGAGTTAAATATATAACTTTTCCTTTTCAATCCTGTGTAAATTTGCTACAATATGGATCCCAATTTCACATATGGAGAATATGTTTGTTTACTTTTCACGCTTTAAAAATAAGAACAGAATATTATGAGCATGCTGCTTTTACGTAATCCCAGGAATAATTTTGCTGTTATCTGTAAATTGTCAGACTGTAATAAGTAAATCACGTGACCAACTATACCTATATCTATGGGCTGGTGGCCCGAAGATTGTGCTAATTTATTGTATGTTATGCTTTTGAGAATTAAACGGACGATGTCCAAATGTCTCTCTCTCTCTCTCTCTCTCTCTCTCTCTCTCTCTCTCTCTCTCTCTATCTCTTGTGTGTGTGAGTGTGCGTGGGTTGTGTGCAAAGTCTGAGCTAGCTTTAAACAGGATTTACTTTTACCTAATCCCCAGCACTGAAGAACCTCCAGGGCAGTGTTCCTGTTTAACAAGACGAAGTGCTGCCCAGCAGGATTGACATAGTGTGCTGTAGAGGTTTTATGGCTATTGACAAGCGGCGGGCGGCGATTATGAGAAACGAGGCCCACATGGCCGAACATGGCGGCAACGTCAACTTGAATCAGCCATCTTGTATTTCATGGAGTCTGCGTCGCCCGTTATTGGTGACAGTAACCATCTGTATAGCGTACTTTACTGACTACAAGGCTTGCTTTCCTTGCTAAGGTAGAGGCAGAAAATAGGCGAGGTAGTCCGTAGGCTATGGGTGCCCCGGTGGCTCAGCGGTGATTGCGACGGCAAACCAATTTGCAGCCTGCATTAATTATTAAGCGACAACTTCGCAGGCAGAGGTTAGACATCTCAAGGTTTACCGCTTGGATTGCCGTTGATCATGACCCTGATACATAGGCACACACACGCCCCTTACTCCTGCTGATGAGGTTATCAACCGAGTGTACACGCATTCCATCGCATGGACTTTCAAGATACTGACGCCCATATCCTAGTCCCGGCTACATAAGTACACCCAGCAGGCATCCAGGTCTCGCATCCGCCTTCCCGGCCTAGTCGCCCAGGATTATCTGCCGGTGGCGTATGTCAGACGATGCGCTCAAGGCAGCCACTGAGTGCCTCGGGCGGCATGAGTTCAAAGCCTGTATCGGCCAGCGCCTTGAGCAGTTCTTGAGCTGGAAAAGCGCTGTATAAGAAAGATTGGGTAAATAAATATTCGGGTTATTAGTGGGTGACTTCGAATCGGGTTATTCACGAAACGATTCAGTTGTTTGCATTTTTGTGTGTGCTGAATAAAAACATAATAATAATAATAATAATAATAAATAAATAAATAAATAAATAAATGAAATAGAAAAAAAGCAGAACTCCAATTATTAAAAACATATCTGCCGTGATTTGACAAAACCGAGTAAGTCCACCTAAGGTCGAAAATGAGTTTTTTGCGCCATCAAACTTGCAAGAGAATGACGCATCTTACCTGTAAAAATCAAATCCGAACTATGTTTAGATTTGGAGATATCATAGAGTAAGTCCTTGTTAAAAAAATTTTAAGTGGGGGAATAAACTGATAAAACCAAGCAAGTCCCCTGCGATTTTGTTTCGGCGATCCTCTGGCTGATGCTCGAGTTGGCATGATGACGTCATCTTCTACAATAACCTGACAAATAAAAGTAAGTCCTCCCGACCAATGAGAAAGCGCCTTATGATTAAGTGGACCAGTGAGAATCCATGTTATTGCTGCTGTGCAATATTATTTTCCTGTGAAAAAAGATGACGAAATTTCAGTCAGCAAATGACGTGTTCGGCTTTTTGAAAAAGAGTTTTCTTCATGTACTTTCCTGCCCACCATGAAGGATCCTGTAGATCTTCCGCCTACGCGGCAACTTCAACAAGGTGTGGAAACAAACAAACAAACTATCCTTTCCTATCCTATCCTATCCTTCCCGTAACCCTGAGGTCGTAGGGGCACCACAGATGATCGTTTAACCAGCATACTCCATCTCTCTGTCCTCAGCAGCCCTGATGGCTTCGCTCAGTGTCAAACTAGTCCATTCTCGGATGTTGTCATCCCACCTCTTTTTCGGTCTCCCTCTTCTTCTACCTCCTTGCACTGTGCCTTGCAGAATAGTCTTTGCAAGGCCTGATGATCTTGTGACGTGGCCATACCATCGGAGTTTCCGTTTCTTCACCACTGTGAGCAGGACATCGTGTTGTCCAATGGCTTGTGTGATGGTCTGTCGGACTTCGTCGTTGGTGATGTGTTGGGTATAGGAAATGCCCAGAGCTCTTCTGTAGCACCTCATCTCCATGCTTTGTATTCTTCGTTGTAGATCTGCTGTGAGGGCCCATGCTTCGCAAGCATATAGGAAGATGGAGATGACAAGGGAGCGCAGCAGTGTTACTTTGGAATGTAGAATGATGGTCCTGTCTTTCCAAATGGCTTCAACCTTGTCAGGGCAGCAGTTGTTTGTGCGATCCTGTAGAGGACTTCCTGTCGGGACCCATTGTCTGATACAATGGCTACTAAATATTTGAAGATGCACTGTGTTGAGGGATTGGCCTTGGACATTGATGTCCGTGTTGATGCCATTGGTGTTGTTGGTCATCATTTTGGTCTTCTCTGCACTTATTTCCATTCCATAAGCTTTGGAGGTGGTGTCAAGCCTCTGTACCAGCTGTTCAAGTTCTTGTTCCTCTCCAGCCAATCCATCAATGTCATCCGCAAAACGAAGATTGGAGATTGCTCTACCCCCTATGTTGACTGTGCATTCGTGATCTGCAAGAGCATCTGACATGATGCGCTCTAGGAAGATTTTGAAGGGTGTTGGAGAGAGTAGGCATCCTTGACGCACACCGATTGTTGTTCTGAACCAGTTCCCGATGGCGCTGTTGTGGAGGACTGCACTGCACTGGTAGCCTTGTCATACAGGTTTTTGATGACTTCAACAATTTTAGGTCTGATGTACGCTTTCATTGTTGCCCATAGAGCTGCATGCCAGACTCGGTCAAACGTTTTCTTGAAGTCTATGAACACATGATATAGATGTTGTTGGTGCTGTAGGTATTTCTCACAGATTATTCTGAGGTTAAAAATCTGTTCAGTGGTACCTCGCCCTGCCCTGAATCCTGCTTGTTCTTCAGCTATGATTTGTTCAGCTTGGGGTTTCAACCTGTTGAGTATTATTTTCAGAAGGACCTTGCTGGGATGGCTGATGAGGCTGATGGTGCGGTAATTTTCACACTCCTGAAGGTTACCTTTTTTGGGAAGAGTGATGACAAGCGACTGGGCCCATGGTATAGGCCACTCTCCACTCTGCCAGATCTTGTTACAGATAATGGTGAGGGCATCAATCATCGCTTCTTTTCCTGCTTGTAGCAGTTCCGCGGGTATGTTGTCCACTCCCGTTGACTTCCCTTTCTTTAGCGATTGCACTGCTGCCTCAACTTCTCCCCGGAGAATTGGGAGGAATTCTTCTTCTCTGTTCTCGGGACATGCTAGAACTGATGGGTCTCTATTTGGTGTATGGTTGTAAAGGTCAGAGCAGTACTCTGTCCATCTGTCCAAGACTTCTTGTTCTTCTGTAAGGCATATGCCATACTTGCTTTGGATCGTGGAGACTTTGGGCTGTTTGACACTTGTCAGCCGCTTTACAGTCTGGTAGGCCTTCTTGCTGTTGTTCTTTTTCAGACTGTTCTCTATTTCCTGGCATTGATCTTCTATCCAGTTCTCCTTTGCTATGCGCATGCCTTTTCGGATGTCATTGTTGATTTTTCGGTAGACATCAGCTCCCTGTGAGGTGTTCTTTTTCTTTTTCTTTTTTAATCTCTCTTCGTTTATCACACAGATCCAAAAGTTCAGGTGTGATCCACGTCTTTTTCTTTGGTCGGTGCTTGCCAAGGATCTCAGTGGCGGCATCTGCCTCAGCTGAGTTGAAGGTGGTGGTCAAGGTGTTGACATCTACTTCACCAGCCCCCAAAATGAGCAGTGGTGCAAATTTCCCTTCAATTGTGGCCTGAAATAGTTCTGCCACCTCCGGGTCTTGCAGTTTGTCCAGGTCGAACTTCAGTCTAGTGCAGTATTTACTCTCTTCAAGTGGAGCCGGAAAGACATCATCAAGAGATCGTGGTCACTTCCGATGTCTGACCTGGAAAAATGCGTGTCCTGCCAATGTTGATGCTTGATCTGAAGCGTTTCGTGACCATGATGTAGTCTATTTGGTTGTGATGCTCACCACACCCCCCCCCCCCTCCCGGGACTGTGCCATGTCCATCGTCTTGAGTTTTTGTGGAGATCAAGCGTGTTTGCCAGTACCAGATTGTTGTATCTGGCAAACTCCAAGAATCTCAGACCCCTGTCATTTGTCTCGTTGTTGCAGTGGGGTCCACATGTGTCTCCCCAATTGTGGTGCGCATCTTGGCCAACCTTGGCATTCCAGTCGCCTTGCACTATGACTATGTCCTTCTTCGGCACTTGGTCAAGGACCGCCTGTAGATTTTCATAAAAATCCTCCACTTCGCTGTCGTCATAGTCTGATGTTGGGGCATAGGTCTGGATGATGGGGATGTTGAAAGGGGCTGCTCTCAGGCGGATGGTAATGAGTCTACTGGAGACTGGGCGGCAACCCATGACAGTGGCTAGAATGTTCTTGTGGACCAAGAATCCAACGCCGTGTTCGTGCCTGTCATCTCTACCGCTGAAATAGAGCTTGTGGCCTTTGTCGGTCGTTGTGTCACCTAGGCCTTTCCAGCGCAGTTCGCTAATGCCTAGAACGTTCCATCGATAGTGGTCCAACTCGTGGGCCGGTTCGTCTAATTTTCCTTCCGCAGTTAGGGTCCTGACATTCCAGGTTCCTATGACGATGTTGTTTCTCGTGCGGATCTTGCTAAATTGTCCATCAGTAGCATACTTAACACCTCCGTCCTGGTGGCCAACGGAAGGCGCGGTCCTTGAGCCGGGCGACGACCTATCCGATATGGAATTAGTGGATAGTGTCATCATGCATGTAGTGTGTCTTGGGCAAAAAAGGACCTGGCGGTGCCCAATCCTCTCCAGGCTGTTGGCCAAAGCCGAAATCCACGAATACAGTGTGGCTCGCCTTGGCCCCGAGCACGTGGTCGTTGAACCTGTATCAACGTGAGGTTTATCACCCTGGCCGGTGACTTCTGTGTAGAAGACTTTCGCCCAGGGATGCCGTGCTAACATTACCCCTGTTAGTCACCTCTTACGACACGCCGGGAAACGTTTGGGCCTATTCTTCAATAATGGTACAGGACGCAGTCAATATAAAAATTTCAAAAATAAAAATTAGATTTTCTTTCCGTCTTCTAATAGCGATCTCCCTGCCTTTACACCACCTGTTTGAGTGAAGGATGTGTATTTGGTGTGTGTGAGCGTGCATGAGACAGGTGAGCGTGTATGTTGGTATAGATCGCCGCGCTTTGAGCCTGAATGATGATTTGGGGAAAGGCGCGTATAGCATCCTGTATTATTATTCAGTGCCCGAACCCACAAACAAACAGCAACAAATATATTACAGACACACAACAAGGGCAACAAAATACAAGACATACACGTGGTGTAAAGGCAGGAAGATCGCTACAATAGGAAACTGAAAGGAAAATAGTTTTGTATTTTTAAAATTAAATTGGCTGCATCTAATATTATTTTGAAGGGAGAGCAAAAAAAACCATGACTTCTGCATACCAACCCAGGAATATTAAGTGAAGAATGGCTAAAAACAATAAACAGGCACACATATACACCCACTGTAACTGCCGCACCCATATCTTACAAAACCCAACTTATGTGACTCATCTCGTCAGACTTTTTAACAAAGAAACGAAACGGCCTATGGGACTTACTTGGTTTGGCGAATTTTGAAAACAAGGATTTACTTAATAATAAACTGACAAAACCAAGCGGATTTGACTTACTTGGTTTTGTGAATTTTTTTAACAAGGATTTAATTCAATAATAAACTGACAAAACCAAGCGGGTGACTTGCTTGGTTTTGTCATGTTCTCAACAAAGACCTATCTCAAGAATAATCTGACAAAACAAAGCAAGTCCACAAATAGTCTTAAAACATCAAATCTATCAAACATTTCTTTAACATTCAAGGTATGCACTCTTAAATCGAGGAATTGCATTATAATATGCCCTTAAACTTCCAGAAACGATCGCGTAATATAGCGCAACACAAAACGTCGATTTTCTCGAAAGTAGGTTTTGTGGACTTGCTCGGTTTTGTCAGTTCACGGCAGATATATTTAGGAGATAATTATTATAACCCCCTTCTTTAGTTCTGAATATGGACAGGTGGCGTCAAAAAAGTTTTCAATATGAAAGCAGAGCATCTAAATTCGTCACTGTCACTCTTCCTTCAGTTCCAGCTTGGTTTCTCTCCATCCTCTGCCTTGTAGCTGCCCACAAAAGGAAACTTTGGCAGGCAAATTGTCTCGGCCGCTGCAGAGACTGTCAAGATAGTCTTGTGGTGGCACCTGAGCCAAGTTTTCTGTGTCTCACCAGCGCCGCTACCACTGAAGACGCTCTCAGAGTAGAAACAGCTGTATGGTCAGCATGGCTAACAAATACAATTGAGACATTACCCCCCCCAAAAAAAATGCATATTGCATTTGCGCACTAGTAAGAGAGTGGCACTCTCAGAGATACGGTTCTGAATGATGGTGTGTTGCTGCAGAAATGTTTCAACTGTACACTACAGCTGCTCTGTCCAAAGCCGTATTAAAGGTTGTGATCTATGGGGTGACATTCAAACAACAAATGTTCTCCTTTCCCACGTTCTTTCAATATAAAAATCTCCGAGAAATGTCCTACTGCAGCTCAAACAAAGAAACGCAGGTTAGCGAAGAAAGTTCCAGATTAAATTCCAGAGTAGAAAGTCACAGTAGGGAAGAAGACTGGCGGACTGAGTAATGATGTTATTACGAGCCGTACAACTTGTACGACGTACAGAAAGCCTGCGACGTGAAGACTCTCATACGCCTCATTAACAGGGAAGAGGCTCCTCTCGTGAGGAGACTCCTGTCACTCATTCTTTAGGCAACCTGGTCAAAAGAGCCAATTTTAGTCTCCGAAATGTTGAGAGGGAGGGGGAGAAAAAATTATTAAGGACGAAGAAGAAGAAGAAGAGGAAGAGGGGCAAGAAGAAGAAGAAGAAGAAGAAGAAGATGGTGGTGGTGGTGGAGGTGGTGCTGATGGTGATGATGAGGATGATATGATTGATGATGATAAATGAGAATGAAATGGAGAGGGGAGTAGGGGATGCCTGTGTCTGCGAGGCTACAGTGAGAACGGCTGGACAAAAGGGTTAGTCCAATAGGCAATTCAACGCGGCGTGAAAGGGTCAATGGGCAATTCAACGCTGCGTGAAAGGGTAAGGGTATCTAGGGCGTTTGTTTATATATATATATGTGTGTGTGTGTGTGTGTGTGTGTGTGTGTGTGTGTGTGTGTGTGTGTGTGTGTGGTGATGTATGTATTGTATGTGCTTGTGTGAGTGTGTTTATGAGTGAGAGAGTCTACTTGGGAAATTGCACTGTATTAAGGACCCCCAATTACTTTTTAAACTGCTTGCGCTGCTCATCGGAGAGCTTGAACCCATGCCACCTCCCCTCACCCCCATAGTGTTGGATTAGTAAACTGTTCTATGGTGGTACTATCGACATTGTAAGAGGATGAGAAAATGACTACAGACTCACTGTAATGGGTAGCGTTTCTTCACCTAGTGTTCCCGTCATCATAGAACTTACTCCCCCAACCAACCAACCAACCAACCAACCACGATCTACAGTGCAATTTCCCAAGTAGACTCTCTTACTCATAAACACACTCACACAAGCACATACAATACATACATCACCACACACACACACACACACACACACACACACATATAAACAAACGCCCTAGATACCCTTACCCTTTCACGCAGCGTTGAATTGCCCATTGTCCCTTTCACGCCGCGTTGAATTGCCTATTGGACTAACCCTTTTGTCCAGCCGTTCTCACTGTAGCCTCGCAGACACAGGCAAACGCGGTTATTATCTGCTGTTCACCGTCGCAAGTACCCTTTTTATTCAGTCTTCATTAAACTTGTATCTAGCACAGGCGCTGAACTCATAGTAGTAGCAGTAGCAGTAGCAGCAGCAGCAGCAGCAGCAGTAGTAGTAGTATATTAGTAGTAGTGTGCGGACAAAGTAGGCCGTGAAGCCATTGTGAATGTCCTTTCTTTGACCAGTTAAATTACTGTATGGGTCTGTTACGCATGCAATGTTTCCTTACAAATCATTCATCAAAGCTTTAGAAAATCCCTTTAAATTTTGGTTCTTCGTCCAACTGGTTTATTAGTGCATTTATGTTAGAGGCTTTTCACTTTAAAAAGATAGAAGCAGCTAGCACACAAACAACTATCGAGGGATATGTAAGCCTCAAAGAAAGTGGTAAATCATTCCAAAATGTACAACTTGGTTAAAAAAAAAAAAACAACACCACAAAAACTTCAGTAGATTTGTATTGCAATGCTGCACACAGATTTTCCCCCTCAGAGTTTCGGGTTCTGGCACAAAAAGGGTAGTGCCAAAAAGTATTTGCAATAGAAAGTAATATAGGTTATATAGGAGGAGCAAGGACAAATTGAAAGCAGAATTCCGTCCGTATACAAATTCTATAAAACCACCGAGAGCCTTCTCTTGGTACTCAGGAACCCTCATTCTAATAATCATGGTACTGTATGCAGGCAATTTAAATGTCTAAATTAAGACTGTCTCCTGCAAGTCTCCTGTAATAGTGATCTCCGTCGTCTACGTCTAATACTCCTAATTTTACTACTACTACTACTACTACTACTACTACTACTACTACTACTACTACTACTACTACTACTACAACTACTACTACTATAACTACTACTACTACTGCTGCTGCTGCTACTACTACTGTTGCTGCCGCTGTTTCTATTATTATTATTATTATTATTATTATTATTATTATTATTATTATTATTATTATTATTATTATTGATTATCAACTCAATCTTCCCCACCCCCACCCCCCTTCTCCCCGCCTTTTTTTTCTGTTTTTAAACAAGCCAGTATTACAAGCTCAAGGGGAATAAACAGTCTTGCAAAACTCAATCCCAGAATTATTCCCCTCTGCACCTATATTCCCCATTGCAAACAGCGGAACAAGAAAACTCCGTTGACTTTCAGGGCTCATGAATCTTTCAAACGTCTTCCTTATTGAACCAGAGCTTGCCTTTTGTTCGTGATCGTGTAGAAGATCATTTAGGTGCAGGTCAGGACACTTTGTTTCGACATTGTTCCTTAGTTTGGGTGTAAACAACAGAGAAAGAGAGAGAGAGACAGACAGACAGACAGACAGACAGAGACAGAGAGAGACAGAGACAGTGTTACGTTGAAACGAACGAAAGTGTGTCTGAAACGTGTACGATAGATCTAATCGTTTCGATTTGCAAAGTATTCAATAATAGAGTTTATTTACCTTTGATTTGAGTTTGCATTGTTGTTAGGAGAGGCTTTGTATAACGTTGATAATTTGCGTTAGTCGATATTAGTTGAGAATCTTCTGGATATGCGTGTTTACTCTTGATAGAAACTTCCCGATACATGTCGAAGCAAGAGGTCGTTCTGGAAGATATAAAAATATGTATTGACGTAAGTCAGTAATGACGATCTTTTATTCGATTGGTGGCAGTACGTCATTTTCTACCATGTACGAAATCTTTCCGGAAAAGAGAGAGGTTATTTAATCGTGAGCCGAGTCGCTGTTGAGAGAGTAAAGTCGTTGATAGTGATTTGGAAAGTTGCTGTGAAAGT
The DNA here is from genome assembly GCA_036898135.1 of Oncomelania hupensis. Classification (NCBI taxonomy): domain Eukaryota; kingdom Metazoa; phylum Mollusca; class Gastropoda; order Littorinimorpha; family Pomatiopsidae; genus Oncomelania; species Oncomelania hupensis. The sequence continues at coordinate 8,566,055 of CM072512.1, forward strand.
TGTTGAGCTGAGTTGAGAATTGTATGCAGTTGTTGGTGTGTGCTGAATAAAAGTGGAAAACTTCATACGCCGACTTTGTGACTTGTATGCTGTTTGGACGGGCTGTGTGAATAAACGAATCTGAGTTACACCCTATCAGGAATTCAAGCATCGGGGCTGAATCAGATACTGATAGAAAACGCCAACATCGAACCGAGTGTAACATTTTGGGGGTCAAGCCGCGATTCACGCCATAGCCAAGGGTTCAACTGCTACAACAAGCGAGTCAACGTTACGAGAGGCAGTCATCGAGGGTAGCCGCCAACAAGTTGCGTCGAGAGGGGCCAACATACTGGGACTACATCACCGATAGGTTCGGGTTGACTGCAAGGGCGTGTAGTCGCTGAAGAGTTGCTTCGTGAGCGAACAACAGATCAGGACTACGTAGCTGCCGCAGGACTACGTCGAGGGACAGTCTCGGAGCTACATCGCCAGTATTAGAGAGAGCGACGAGCGGACGTCGCGTCTACTTCAGCACAGGGGCGTATACATCAACACCAGCGTGGTGCAGTGTCGCATACGACGAGGACAGCGGGGCCTGCGTCAGCGAAGGCGACTAGTGACAAGCATCAGCGCTACTGCAGAAAGCGTGCTGTTCTAGAACAGTCTAGAAAGGTACAGCACAGTCAAGAACTTTCTAGAAAAAGAACTTTCCAGAAAAGAACTTTCCAGAAGCATCAAGATGGCTGACTTCTGGCAGAAAGGGATGCAACTGAATCTAAAAGGCAAACAGCTGACGGAGTACGTCAAGTCTCAGGAGAGAATACAAGAACGAGAATTAGAAGAGCAGCGTCGCCGTGAAGAAAGAGAATTGGAAGAGAAGCGTCTAGAAAAAGAAATAGAACTAGAACAGAAGCGTCTAGAAATTGAACAGCAGCGGCAAGAGAAAGAAGAGCAACGACGTCGTGAAGAAAGAGAGGAAAGAGAGGCTGAGCGTCAATACCAGCTAGAGTTGGCGCGTATCCAGAACAATCAGCATGCGCCACAAGTCACCAACGACCATACGGCTCCAAAATTGCCAGCTTTCGTCGACGGGAAGGACCAGATTGACTGTTATCTGGCGAGATTTGAAAGGTTTGCCAAAAGCTCTAACTGGCAACCTCAAGACTGGGCGATTCGACTAAGTGCACTTCTGACGGGAGAAGCACTCGACGTCTACACCAGATTGTCGGACGATGACGCTAAAGACTACGACGTCTTGAAAGAGGCCCTATTGCAGTGCTACAACTTTACAGAGAAGGGCTACCGTAAACGCTTCCGTGAATGCCGGCCCAAGTCAGACGAAACGCCAAAGCAGTTTGTGGAACGCCTGTCGTCATATCTACACAAGTGGGTGGAGTTATCAGGCGAAATGAAGTCTTACGACAGTCTCCATGACCTGATCGTGAAGGAACAATTTCTCAATGCCTGTCCTAAGGACCTTGCGATCCACTTGGAAATACAAAAGTTGCAGACGCTAAAAGACGTTGCTGAGGCTGCTGAAAGATATCTCATCGCTCATGAGAAAACGTTGGGGCCACCCAGCGCGACGAAACACTTTCAGAAGACGGCAAGCCATGGGAACCAGATCCAGGGGAGCCAGACGAGCCAGAGACACACTGATTCCACGCCTCCTCCCAGGGAAAGGCATTCGAGAGGCTGTTTCACCTGCAACGCTACAGACCACAGAGCGGCTAACTGTCCTCAAAACAAAAGTAGCGGACAGCGGAGTAGTACGGACAACGCAGCGGCGTGCAACCGACAGAGACGTTTCTCCAATCAACGGCAAACCAGTAGATCTGACCATCAAGTGTGCGGCGGGAGCGTCATTCTTCCGAGTGAGACCGAGCGCACAGCTACCCCTGCGGACGTGCAAGAGTGCATGACCGATGGCCAACTTCTCCTTGCCAACGGAAAATCCATCCCCGTCGTCGCCAGCGCAGCTGTGACCGTACAGAACATGCCAGTTTCGAAGGGACGCGTCGGAAATCATGAAGTGACTGTCTTAAGAGACTCTGGCTGTAGTGGGGTCATCGTCAGAGAAGACCTAATCGCTAAAGAACAGTTCACTGGCGATTCAAAATGGACACTTATGGCCGACAGCAAATGTGTGAGAGCGCCAGTTGCGAAGATTCATGTCAACACCCCTTTCTACATAGGCGAAGTCGAAGCGGTTTGCCTGAAAAAGCCGCTATACGATTTGATGATCGGGAACATCGACGGCGCGAGACGACCCGACGACCCCGATCCAGAGTGGAGTCCTGCCTCAACCCAACGTGTCGAAGTTGTAGAGGAGGATCCATTGCCGTTTCCCGATGGAGACCTTACAGAGCTGCTACGGGATAATGTGGCTACTCCGGCTCAGCCCTGCCGACCAGAGATCGTCGGTGCCGTTACAACCAGGGCCCAGGCCAAGAGAGACAAGACGTCTACGCCACTGAAGGTCGCCGACAACTCTAAAGCTGCCATCGTGGACAGAGATAAGCTGATCCAGCTCCAGGAAGCTGATAGCACTTTAAACAAGTACAGGAACCGCCAAGACCACGTGACCAAAGGCAGTGGTACGGTCTATTTTGAGGTGAAGGCCAAGATCCTGTATCGAATCTTCCAGCACCCGAGGGTCAACGGAGGTAAACCACTACGTCAAGTACTGGTACCATTACCCTTAAGGCGCCAGGTGATGGAAGTAGCGCATGACTCAATCATGGGAGGTCACCTGGGTATCAAGAAGACGTCGGATAGAATCCAGGCGGTATTCTACTGGCCAGGACTTCATGCGGACGTCAGCCGTTTCTGCCGATCGTGTGACATTTGCCAGAAGACCATACCTCGAGGAAGGGTCCCTAAAGTGCCAATGCAGAGAATGCCTTTGATCGACCGACCTTTCAAGAGGGTGGCCTTAGACTTAATCGGCGAAATAAGACCTCCGAGTGAAGAAGGTCATCGATGGGTACTGACTTTAGTAGACTATGCGACTCGGTACCCAGAAGCAGTGCCACTGAAGAAGATTGACACTGAAACTGTAGCAGAGGCACTGGTGGACATGTTCAGTAGACTTGGAGTGCCTGAAGAAATTCTGACAGACCTCGGGACGCAGTTCGTCTCTGACTGCATGAAGGAGGTCAACAGACTGCTGAGCATCCGGCATTTGACTACGACACCCTACCATCCAATGTGCAACGGGCTTGTCGAAAAGTTCAATGCTACGCTGAAGTCCACCCTGAAGAAACTGTGCAGCGAGCAGCCCAGACAATGGCATCGCTACATCAACGCCTTACTTTTCGCCTACAGAGAAGTACCGCAGGAGTCCACCGGCTTCTCTCCGTTCGAGCTGCTGTACGGAAGAACCATCAGAGGGCCGATGCACATCCTGAAAGAACTGTGGACGAAAGAAGTAGACACCCCAGAGGTGAAGAACAGTTACCAGTACGTGTTTGAGCTACGGGAGAAGCTGGAGCAGACTCTCGAGATAGCCAGAGAAAACCTGAAGAAGTCCCAGGACTGTGGAAAGCACTACTATGACCGTAGGGCTGTGAACAGGAAGTTTAAACCTGGCAACAAAGTGCTAGTGCTGCTACCTACTGATCATAATAAGTTGCTGATGCAGTGGAAAGGCCCGTACGAAGTGGAGACCGTGGTGGGGATCAATGACTACAAGGTGAAGGTCGGCCCGCATTCCAAGATATACCACGCCAACCTCCTTAAGCTGTACGTGGAAAGGCCATCAGAGACCGTGCATGCAGCAACAGCAGCTGTGACCGACGACAGCTTTGACAGCGAAGAACTGTTGGAACTGGGAGACTTTCACAGCAAAGAAGGCATCGATGATGTTAAGCTAGGACCAAGCTTGACGGAAGGTCAAAAGATGGAGCTCGAGGACCTTATGGGCGAGTTTCCCCACAACTTCAGCGATGTCCCTGGCTCTACAACTTTGGTCGAACATGAAGTCCACACCCAGACCTGGAAGGAGCACCTGCAGACCTTGAGGGAGCCGTTCCACCGTCCCGCAGAAGCCAACCTGACCGTGAGACCCAGCGAATGCATTCTGGGAGCTGACAACGTCGACTGCGTCGGACATCCGACGGAAGAAAAAGACAACGGAGGATGCACTGACTCCAGGAAAACCCACGTGATCGTCGTCTTTGACCCTGGGCCGATGACGACCGCAACTGACGAGGGCGTCGTTTCCTTGCGGTTGAAAGAACATTGACTGTGTGGTGAACATTGACAGTATCCAGAAAGACTTGCAGATGAGAAACTTTGACTCTGTGTGAATGAACTGTGAACATTGACATTATCCAGGCAGATTTGAAGATGAAAACCATTGACTCTGTGTAGATAAGCTGAGCGCAATTACAGTATTCAGAAAGTCTTAAATTAGTTTCAATTGAGGATTTTGTTTGTGCATTACGTTTCAACGTTGTTGAAAGAAATTGGGTAAATTTCTTCTTGAGTGGGGGGTTATGTTACGTTGAAACGAACGAAAGTGTGTCTGAAACGTGTACGATAGATCTAATCGTTTCGATTTGCAAAGTATTCAATAATAGAGTTTATTTACCTTTGATTTGAGTTTGCATTGTTGTTAGGAGAGGCTTTGTATAACGTTGATAATTTGCGTTAGTCGATATTAGTTGAGAATCTTCTGGATATGCGTGTTTACTCTTGATAGAAACTTCCCGATACATGTCGAAGCAAGAGGTCGTTCTGGAAGATATAAAAATATGTATTGACGTAAGTCAGTAATGACGATCTTTTATTCGATTGGTGGCAGTACGTCATTTTCTACCATGTACGAAATCTTTCCGGAAAAGAGAGAGGTTATTTAATCGTGAGCCGAGTCGCTGTTGAGAGAGTAAAGTCGTTGATAGTGATTTGGAAAGTTGCTGTGAAAGTTGTTGAGCTGAGTTGAGAATTGTATGCAGTTGTTGGTGTGTGCTGAATAAAAGTGGAAAACTTCATACGCCGACTTTGTGACTTGTATGCTGTTTGGACGGGCTGTGTGAATAAACGAATCTGAGTTACACCCTATCAGGAATTCAAGCATCGGGGCTGAATCAGATACTGATAGAAAACACCAACATCGAACCGAGTGTAACAGACAGAGAAAAAGAGAAAGAGACAGAGACAGAGAAAAAGAGAGAGAAAGCGAGAGAGACAGACAGAGAGAAATAGACAGAGAGAGAGAGACAGACAGAGAGGGAGATATAAAAAGAGAGAGAATCATTGGATCAGCAGCGCAGTGGTTTGGGCCCACGCAAGATAATGTAATACTTGGATGGGTGACCAAACTTGAAAGGCAACCAACCCTCGAACGACACAAACAATGAAACAAGCACACAAACACACCCTAGTCTTCCCAGCTGTGAATGGGTACCTGACTCTTCTTTGGAACCGGGATAGGTAAAGCAGCGCGGGAGAGGAAATGGGCTGGGCACCCCCATCAGTAAGCTGACCCAGAGCAAAGGGAATTCTCCAACGCTTCTCTCACGAACGACCGAATGATTACGGGAACCCCTTTATCTTTACCAAGGAGGAAAGATGAAAAATGCGACCGCAGCTACTTCTTTTGGGCGAGCCTAACCTCCATTCTTCTGTTGAGCGAACCTGTTGGGCGGCCCTGCATTGTTCTGTTAGGCGACCCCGTATTCTTCTGTTGGGCGGCCCTGCATTGTTCTGTTAGGCGACCCCGTATTCTTCTGTTGGGCGAACATGCATTGTTCTGGTGGCTTACCCTGCATTGTTCTGTTGGGCGACCTGCATTGTTCTGTTGAGCATTCCTCGGTTGGGCGACTCGGCATTCTTCTGTTAGGCGACCCTGCAATCCTCTGGTGGCTGACTCTGCATGCGTTGGTTGATCGATCCTGCTTTTGGGTGACTTATCGTTCTTTTGTTAGGCGAACGCGCATACTTAAGTTAGGTGACTTCATACATCTGTTTTGAGCGAATCTTCGTATGAAATACATGGATTTGTCGAATCTGTATGTTCAAGATGGGAGTGTCTTTACATACAATGCCTCTTGGGGTATAACGCAAACGCCGAATACTCGACACCACATACTCCAATGGAAGAATGCAGTTTGCCGCCTTAAATAAATATGTATCGCTGTTGCGTGTTTTTTTTTTAATATGCCACAGCACTTTTGTCAATCTGCATGTAAAAAATTAAGGGTTATATAATAATCATGTTTAGGCCGTGGATTCTGCGTTTTGAACGAACACATGAAAATATGTCTATTAAGTTCGTTAGTATGTCAAACCAATGCACTGTGCATTTTATTATGCTTTGTCTTTGTTGCATATTGCGGTTTTCACTGCACACAGCTGTTAACACACGCGTGAGACTTCGGCACGAGATATTTCAGGACACTTGGGGTATTCTCCGGATACTCAGGTCCCGTTTTCTCCTACCTCAACAACGGGTATTGGATGCAGTCAAGCTAAATATCTAAACTATTTAAAATATATATTTTTTTTAATTCTTTTATTCCGCTTAAAGTCTATTTCGCGACACCTACATATTCCAGTTGGGGGTTCGGTAGATGATGCGAGGAACTCTTGACTCTGTGGTATGATTGTGACCGAGACTGTGATCTAAGTTATGGCTGGGGACAAGGGAAATGAGAAGGGCTGAGAGAGGCGAGTCGTCAAGAGATGGAAGAATCAGCTGAGTGGATGATGTGATTGATGGGCAAATGAGAGAAGTATTACCAAATTAGCCACGGGCTAGTCACGACCCAATCAGTATAGGGGAAGGAATGGGAGAGAAGGAGAAGGTGAGGAGGAGTGTGCTCCCTTTCCTCCTGACTTCTAGGCTAGCCTACTCTGGGCACTGAGTATCCCTGGTAAGGCGACGATGATCGTCCTTATAAACAACATTTTCCAAACCTGTATGCGGTACACGTTTAGAACACAATTTGGCTTGAGTTAGATCGATCCTGTATCGGCCAGCGCCTTGAGCAGTTCTTGACCTGGAAAAGAGCTATGTAAGAACGCTGATATATAATTATAAAAATATAAACAGCACAAATTAAAGATACGAAGTTCAAGTGGTTTTCAACGTTGCAGGCCTGACATATCATTCACCTGAGCTTCCTAGTGTTCGTACAAGCATCATGAAAAGAGTCCACAAGTGCGTTTGATCACGAATGCAGCACCGATTTAATTCTCATGAAGTGGAAGCAAGGATTTTCCATAGACTGCTTTAGAAAATACTAACTACTCATCTGTATCAGTCGGAGCGCTTTTATTGTTGTTGCTGCTGTTGCAGCTGCTGAAGTTTTCATATTTTAAACACATTTTTGGAATGCTAAATGAGCATATTGTGCATGACTTTATGACAATGAGCTCTTCACCATTCAAGTCCCCATCCTCGTGTTCCTCTTCCTCTTTCTCCTCCTCCTCCTCATCATCATCGTCATCATCATCATCATCATCATCATCATCATCATCATCATCATCATCATCATCATCACCATCATCGTCATCATCACCATCATCATCACCATCGTCGTCGTCGGTGTCAGCGACGTCGTCGTTATCGTTACATGTCTCTGAAACTCAGAATGACTTCTAACCAGCTTCCTGGGCCAGCCAATGTCGTTACTAGCTTCGCGACCACTTCCTCTCTCTCTGCTCCCTAAACTAAAGCCCACTTGCCGTGAAATCACGAAATCAGCCTAACCCTTGCCACTTACTCCTGGACGTGCCAATATAGCGCCAGGGAAAAATACACGGTTGAGGTCACGTGCCTCTGCGTGAGTGTGACACGGGAAGGAGCTGTGTGCGCATGCGTGTGTGTAAAGTTTTCGAAGTAATATCACGAACAACCGCCAGACTGATTCAAGAGGACGTAACTGAGAGTGCGGGGGTGTGCGTTTTGATATGGACGTAGCGATGTATCGTACATGCTCACCCAAACGAAAATGTTATGAACAAAAAGCTGGCATGACACGGAATGGACCGAGTCAGTGGATGAAACACTAAAGTAGTGCAATGCCGTGCGCGTTGTTCCAGGTTTCAAGATTGGGCAGTGTTTGGAACCGAAAGCCTACTATAACTGAAAAGGACTGCTACCGGATAATGACGTAAAACCAAGGTCTGTGCACATGTGTTTATGCAGAACATGGAATAAGTGATGAACGCCTTCGCCTGTTAATAAGTGTTTCCTAAGGCGACAATTAGGCACGTTTCATAGGCCTATACTTGCCGTGGAAATGTTGACGTGCACGTGCATTTGTAGGCCGTATTATATTGCATAACAAGAGCTGTTTGGATTTATGCAAGCGTTTCTATTGGGAGAAGCTTGACTACGCGTGCATGCGCATCTATAACTGAAGTTGTCAATATGCGCATGGCTATATCTTTTTGTTTTTGTTTTTGAGGGGGGTGGGCACGGAAGGAGTTGTCTGCGCATGCGTGTATTTGATGTGGCGTCGTGTGACGGGTTTTCACGGCTTGATGACTTCACGGCGTCTGCTTTGACAGCTGTCGTCTGCAAAGTTATCGCCCTTAGCTGAACTGCTGCAATTCAATAAATTATGCACCCCTTGGCTGTGTCGGATATTTCTATTGATTGGAGCTCTCTCACACATTGTAAAATCCAAGTGCAGTGGCCGGTATTAGCGAAACAGGATAGCAGGGTACAAGGATAACAGAACCCTAAGATAATAAACATAAAACGATGCTTTAGCTGCCGAATGAGATTACATCAGGACTAAAACCAATGTAATTGGACGTACCTTGACCACGGTCCCTCGATCTGTTTAACATTGACAGTAAATGTTGCCCCATCCAAAACATTTGGCTTGCCACAACTAACAACTCTTCCAAAGGTATAGTTCTCTTGAACTCAATCAATTTCGTAGTTTGTGTGTGCAGACTAATAGCAACAGCTAGCCATCTTTCTAGCGCAAAAAATAATATAATAGATCGTAGAGCGTATAGATGTATCGTTAAACAGAGGATATCACCACCTGTCAGAGCAGAAATAGCAAATTCAAACTTGTAGCGGTTTGTTCGAGCAACGAAAGCCCGCTTTATCATTGTATTATGCAATAATGAACAGTGCGAATTTTAGAGTCAACTCATTTTCGCCGAACAGTAAAGAAAACCTTGGGATTGGGTACCTTTAAGCCACAGGCGCTTGTATCAGGACACGCGAGCGCCTATGCCTGAGACGCGTCACAGGCATAGGCGCTCGCGTGTCCTGATACATATAACCAAAGGGAGACGCGTCACAGGCATAGGCGCTCGCGTGTCCTGATACAAGCGCCTGTGCTTTAAGCCAAGCCACCAAACTTTCCGTCCAGTTCAAAACATTTAGAGTCCGATGGTTACGGCTTATATCATTGTTTCCTGTAAGGTCAATACTGGTGATAAGCTACAAAAATGCTATAGATACGAACGATAACATTTTCTAGCTGTTATCGTTCTTCTGCGTGCGAATCTATTTTGGTCATCTGTATATTTGCTGTGTCTGATGATGTACATTAAAATCATGCACCTGTTTTGTTATCTGTAATTCGGTTGTGTCTGTTGATGTCTGTATTTCTATGTACTACATGAGTGTTCTAGTCAGGCGTGGGTCTGCTGTCTAGTCTATACTGGAGGTTACATAGGTCGCACTAGATCTATGCTTTATTTGTTTGTTATGTATCTTGTGCATGCGTGCCGCTGATCTAAAGCATTCTTTGTGTCATGTATACTATAGCTGTATGTATGTCACTTGGCGAATAAATCTTGAATTGAATGGAATGGAATTACTCAGCGTTTGTTTTTTTGTAGTTGGAAGCGCTGGCCGTTACAGGATCTAACTCAAGCCGCCAGAGACTCCCACTTGCTGCTTTAGGAATGTCGTCTGACGCCCGTGACAACTGAGAGCACTACCCTTGCGCCACCGGGGATGGGGAAGGAAGGATTTAGCGCTTGCTGGGTGTATTTATAGAAGTACATGTAGCTGGCACTCACCCTTCTCGGACATGAGCGTCAGGATCTTTCAAGTCCGTGGGGTGGAATGCGTGCGTGCACAGATTGATATTCTCAGGCCGCCCGTGTTGCAATTTTTATTATTATTATTATTTTTTAATTAATCAGCTTCATCACCCCTACCAAAAGACGAGTTGTTTACCTTGGAACCTTTTGCCGATCTTGAATTCTTTAAACTTCTTTATTCCAGACCCGTTATGGTGTCGTGGCGGTGCTGGAAAGGGACCCTGTTAACCCATTCACTCCCGCCCGCAACATTGTGGGTTTTGCTGGTTTTTTTATGGTTTCGGTTTTCACCGAACTGAAAGTTAGCGGGAATGGGCCACACAATCAGTCAGTGACCGACCTGAGAGGATAACAGGCATTGGCGTACAGTTACTAACTACGTGTTCTAACGTGCACGTCAGTCGAACTTTCCAGTCGTCCGGGGCACCCACTTCATGCATTGCGGTGCTTTCGTCTCACTCCCCAAACATCTCAGCAGAATCCTGGTCGACCGGCGTTGGACAGAAGGGACCTACCCTTGCTGGGTGCTTTTATGCTGCTGGAACTCCGCCCATCTATGACATGAGCGTCAGGATCTTTAAAGTCCGTGCGATGTAATGTGTACGCGCACAGAATAGTCCTCTGTTTACATTCTCATCCAAAGGAATAGTTGTCGCTTGACTGTGCAGCAGGTTGTTTTTTTGTTGGTTTTGGAATATTTTGGTTTTGGTTTTTGTTCAGCACTCAACCTTAAATGCTCTGCTTGTCGTGTTATTGCTTAATATTCACGGCTCCAATTGTTTTGCCATCTCATCCACCACTGGGCCATCGTGCCCCCTCCCACGGCAAATATATCTTTTTAGTTTCAAAAGACAAAATTCCAAGAAAACAGTTTAAGAAAGATGGACGCAGTCTTTTGCGATTGAGAAGCAAAGTGCGTTTGCGTTGTGGGGTGGGGTGATGTGGTTGTGTTGTGTGGTTTGGTGTGGTGTTGTATGGTGTCTTGTTATGTGGTGTGGTGTTGGGTGTTGTTGTGCGGTGTGGTGTGATTTTGTGTTGTGTTGCTTGGTGTTGTGTGAAGTTATATTGTGTTCTTTGGTATTTTGGTGACATGGCGTTGTGTTGTGCTATGTGGTACCACGTATCGTATGGTATTGTGTTGTGTGATGCTGCGTTGTGAGCGGGGTTGTGTGGTGTGATGTTGTGTTGCTTGGTGTTGTGTGAAGTTATGTTGTGTTGTATGGTATTTTGTGATGCGTTGTTGTGCGGTGTGATGTTGTGTTGTGTTGCTTGGTGTTGTGTGAAGTTATGTTGTGTGGTATTTTGTGTTGTTGTGCGGTGTAGTGTTGCGTTGCTTGGTGTTGTGTGAAGTTATGTTGGGTTGTGTGCTATTTTGTGATTTGGTGTTGTGTGTTGTTGTGCGGTGTGATGTTGTGTTGCTTGGCGTTGTGTGAACTTATGTTGTGTGATATTTTGTGATGTGGTGTTGTTTTGTTGTGCGGTGTGATGTTGTGCGGTGTGATGTTGTGTTGCTTGGCGTTGTGTGAACTTATGTTGTGTGATATTTTGTGATGTGGTGTTGTTTTGTTGTGCGGTGTGATGTTGCGTTGTGTTGCTTGGTGTTGTGTGGTATTTTGTGATGTGGTGTTGTTGTGCGGTGTGATGTTGCTTTGTTTGGTGTTGTGTGAACTTATTTTGGGTTGTATGGTATTTTGTGATGTGGCGTTGTGTTGTTGTGCGGTGTGATGCTGTGTTGCTTGGCGTTGTGTGAAGTTATGTTGTGATATTTTGTGATGTTGTGTTGCGTGTTGTGCGGTGTGATGTTGTGTTATGTTGCTTGGCATTTGTGTTGTGTTATGTTATGTTGTGTGGTATTTTGTGATGTTGTGTTGTGTGTTCTTGTGCGGTGTGGTTTGATGTTGTGTTGTGTTGCTTGGCCTTGGTGTTGTGTTAAGTTATGTTGCGTTGTTTGGTATTTTGTTGTGATGTGTGTTACCATGTGGAATGGTATCATATGGTATTGTGTTGTGTGACGTTGTGTAATGTGGTGTCGTGTTGTTGTGTGGTGTGATGTTGTGTTGCTTGGTGTTGTGTGATGTTGTGTTGCGTGGTATTTTGTTATGTGTTGTTGTGATGTTGTGTTGTGTTGCTTGGTGTTGTGTGCAGTTATGTTGGGTTGTGTGGTATTTTGTGATGTGGTGTTGTGCGGTGTGATGTTCTTTTGTGTTGCTTGTTGTTGTGTGAAGTTGTGTTGCGTGGTATTCTGCGATGTGGTGTTGTGTGGTATTCTGTGATGTGGTGTTGTGTGTTGTGCGGTGTGTTGTTGTGTTGCTTGGAGTTGTGTTGTGTGGTATTTTGTGATGTGGTGTTGTGTGTTGTTGTTTGATATTGTGTTGTGTTGCTTGGCATTGATGTTGTGTGTTGTGTTAAGTTATGTTGTGTTGTTAGGTATTTTTTGATGTGGCGTGTGTTGTGCTGTGTGGTACCATGTGGAATGGTAGCGTATGACATTGCGTTGTGTGACGTTGTTTTATGGGATGATGTGCCGTGTTGACATATGTTGTGTTGTGTTATGTTGTGTCGGGTTGTGTTTCGCTTTCCCATCACAGAGCGAGCGACGTTTATGCACTGTGTCGTGTACTGGGACCTTGACCTTTAATAGTAATATTCCAAAGGTCGCAAATGGCGCATTCTAATTGGAAAAATAAATAAATGAGGAGAAAGAAAAAGAAGAGGAGAAGTAGCAGAAGAAAACGAAGAACAGGAGGGGAGGAGGATAAACGGGGAGGGGGGGGGGGGGCGGGGATGGGGGAGAGGGAGAGGGAAGAGGGGAAGGTGGAGAAGGAAAAGAGGAAGAGAAAGGAGATGAAAATAATCTACTTCGGAAGAAAAGATAAAAATCCCTGGGAAGAAAAAAAAAAAAAAGAAGAGCGAGTAATTATTTCCTCGTTCTGTCCTTCTCATCACTGATTGGTCTGACGAGGTAGACATCTTAGTCACACTTATCTCCCTTTTTTAGGGACGTTGCTTTCCCAAATCAGTGACGCAGCAGTCAGAAATCAATGACGTAGTACCCTGGAGCCTGGCGCCACACGAAATGAACACATCATCGTTTAATAATCAAGGACAGGATTTCCTGTCTGGTCTGAAACCGATGTAGTCCACAGTTTTTAAGCTAAATGTGATCCGTGCCTTTTTTTTGACGCCTAACTCTGAATGACAAAATGAAAGTCATATTGGTAGTTTCGTATCCTGATTACTGTCTGATTATACTTTCCTGACGGTGTCAGACATCGGTTTTGAAATCTCAGAGACATCATTTTTGTTTTCCACGCTGAACTACAAAAAAAAGATCGATGTGAAGAATCGGGTTTCTTCTTCTTCTTCTTCTTCTTCTTCTTCTTCTTCTTCTTCTTCTTCTTCTTCTTCTTCTTCTTCTTCTTCTTCTTCTTTATTTTTATTTTAACAAGATCGAAATGGAAGTGAGAAATTGGAGAGCTAATTTCTTTGGAATTACTATTTTCTTCAACGCCGTTTTTTCTCCCCTGGAAAATAGAGATAAAATACGAGCGCCTTTACGTGCCATTTACTGTACCTCCACAACCCTAACAAGAAGGCACTGCTCTGCTTTAATTCCATGTCTGCTGGAAGACGGGTCGCACAGGATCATCGGAAATAATTAAAAATCAGTTACTTTGATCCACATCGCCTGACTTGTCAGCCTCTTGGAAACTTATAATTTTTTGCTGGCAGGAATACCATGGCAAGTTATATCTTATGGCTTGTGGAACAATTTTTTTTTGTTTCTTGTTTTGCAAGATTGGTAGAAAGAAACATTTCTCATATTGCTAAGATTTTTGGAAACTTGAATTTTATTACTAATTTATTTTTCGTCGGCTTTCAGTCCGAATTAGTAGAGAACATGTCACATTTATAATAAGAATTGTTGTTCAATATTTAAAAAAAAAAGCAAACAAACAAACGACAACAGCAATAAAAGCAACACATTGAACGATAGTTATTGATATATCTGAGAGAGGGAGAGAGGGGGGAGGGAGGGGAGCATTTCTTGACAATGGATGATAATGTAGAAAATGAACTAAGAACTCAAGTGTTCCCAGAGAACATTTATTTGCCGTAAAAGGAAATTACTCAGAAATGTGCAGCAACTCGTGTTGCCTCATTTTATGAGGAAACATCTTCGGTCCTGTAAAACTGGAACGAAGATTTAGAGCTTGTGATGATATGCTGGAGAAGATACGCTTACCTTACAAGGGGAGTAAGACTTGTAGATAGATGGGGCGTTAAGCTACCTCTATCCGACGTTCTTTACCAAGATTCCAAAGCGATGTGAGAGACTTGATCACGGTGCTTGGTCACGTAAAAATTTATATTTGTTCTCGGGTTTTAAAGTATTATTGGCTCACTTTAAGAAATGATTTTTGCAAGTCGAATGACTAGTCTAATTGGTCTCCAGAGAAGAAGAGCTAGTGGACACACAACAATACAAATAGAATGACACCAGCCGTATGTATGTGATTTTAACTGTTACATGTTCCACACAAATTCTAACATGTAAATTATTAACTATAACTGTTTATCACGTGCTAGGCATTCCTATGTTTGGATGGTCTAATATTGTTCCGAGTATTTTTGACATCAGTTGCAGTTGAGATGGACTTAGCTCTCAGTTTCTGTGAGTGCTTGAGTCTGGTGGTCACTCTGAGGGAGTCTGGTCACTTTCAGGATGATCGGGCGAGTCTGGTAGCTACCGGGCCGTACGTGGGAAGGTAGATTTGAGATGATCTCATTCTTTTCCACAGGAGCAAGCATTAGGCGTGGGCTTCACAAACCGTCCCAGAGCTGAGCTGGAAAATCCAGAGCTCTGGCTACAGTATTCTATTCAGATATATTCGTATGAGGCGCCCTCGGCAAGGAGTCTATAGCATCAGACACCTGCTGAGTTTCCCATGAGCACACTACCCTATCCGAATCTTAAGGCTAAGATATGCACAACATGTCAGAAACAATAATCGGTTTCTGTTAATACATATAACACGAACATACTAATACATGGCAATCAATATAATATATAAACATACAAGTACTAGAAACTACTAGTTTTAACTTACTTCTAGTCTCTGGGAATCGTGAAACCGTCTCTAGTCTATAACTCTGTTGGTGATGGCTGAGGATTTTTGTTCTCTTCAGTTCGCTCCTTGTTTTGACCCTTTTGGTTCTATGCTTCGTTTGTGACTGCCCGGTAAATGTGAGGTGTACAAGGGATATGAAAGGACCTACATCTCCGACCAATCACCTCGTTCTCGCGACTAAGTGAATTTTTTCTAGGTCACCTTTGTTCTCTTGTCCTGCTTCTGGAACACCATCTGTTACGTCTCATCTTCGTGTGTCAGAGGAGAAACGCAGGGTAGATCTACAAGTGATATGATTCGCGTGGCTACTTAGCGGTCAAGGGACACCGGTCAGATGTCCAAGTAGGCTAACTAACATTCTTACTAGCGAGTTCTGCGTGATGGTATCGGGAGTGAACGTCTCAAGGAGGTTAGTTTAATCAAGGCTAACATTCCTTTAGAGAACTGTAAATCGTTCAATACTATCTGTTTATCTCTAAGCTGGGTTGCCACATCTTTGTCGTCAACATTTTTGATATTTACAGAGCTAATTTCTCTGTATGCAGATTTCCTCCAACTTCTTCTGCACGATATTTATTTGATATCGGATTTATTACATCACACACACACACAAGAGCGCGCACAGACAAACATACGCACACAAATGCACGCGTACACGCACGCACGCACTACACCATACCAAACCACGCACAAGTTTGCCTCATTTGCATAAATCCATAAAACACAAGAACATACTCTCATACCCAAGCTATAACAACATGTTATCATAATTGAGTAACAGCTTAAACAGCGATTACGATGTAGACTTTAAGGGGTTATTTTAAGTAATTAAAAAGCAAACAAACAAACAAGAAACAATTCAATAAATTAAAAAAACACCACCAAGATGGCAAGTAATTCAAAAGTATTTCCAGACATTCACACACTTTGGCGGAAAGAAAAAGAGAAGCATTTTCAAAAGTGTTTAGTTTCTTGTCGTTGTTCTAACTCGGCTTTATCATAAGGAAGAAAAATGACAACAACAACAACAACAACAACAACAACAACAACAACGAAAGAGAGAAAAAAAAAGAGGCCTTTCTATCTGAACTATCTGCTAGCAAAATATTATGCAAATCGACCTATTTTGAGGCAGTGCGGAAAACGTGTTTAGAAAGTAGTGCAGCACAACGATTATTTCGCACACAAATATGTCACGCATACACCCCTCCCCCCCCCCCCCACACCCTATCCGTCTCCCACACCTCCTTCACTAACACACTTCTTTCTTCCTAAGGCTGTTTGTGTGTGTGTGTGTGTGTGTGTGCGCATGTTTACACGGCGTTCTTTGGACAAACTAGTGCACAGCTACATACGTTCTTTGGACAGACCTCCTTGTTGGGACGTCCATTTAGTGATCCGTTAGGGTTAGGGCTAGGGTTAGGGTTAGGGTTAGAGCTCTTAAAAGTACTTAAAAATGGGGTCGAAAAACGACCCATTGTCCACACAACGTATGTGGAGTTTGAGGAAAGTCCAAATAACGGTGTCTGTGCAAGTATGTGTGTGTGTGGGTGTGTGTGTGTGTGTGTTTGTGTGTGTGTGTGTGTGTGTGTGTGTGTGTACCTACAAAAACGCACAAATGGGTTTCAGACCTTGTCTTTTCTAGTAACAAATGGGTTTATTTGCTTGGAACCCACTTTTTTTCCAAGACCCCACTTTTTTCTAAGTGCGCGGGAGTGCTCTCTTAGTGCATGGGAGTGTGTGTGTGTGTGGGTGTGTGCGGGTGTGTGGGTGTGTGTTTGCCCTTGTG
>CM072512.1:8587983-8605483 GCA_036898135.1 Oncomelania hupensis
ACGCGCGGGCAACAATGCGAGTCTATATGTACTGAGGAAAAACAAATGTCTCAAGATTTGTAAAATCTGAGTAATATGAGTCCTTATATCGTCCCAAAACGACTTTTTATAAATGTTTCCGTATGTGTCTCTCCGTCCGTTCTTTCCGTCGATGCAAAACTTGTAAGTCGATTAATTTCTCGGAACCTGTTACATCTGTCACAACCACAGTTGCTAGCACCATGAGACCTCGAACATGATCAGTCTTTGTGACAAAGCGAGGACAGACAAAAAGAAGAGAGTGAGAAAGAACGGGAATAAATGCGTATGCCGGTAAAATAGTGCATGCTCAGCCCTATTTGAATGTGACTTCCCTTCAAATCTCCCTGTCTCGCTCACTCTTGTCTCCCCACAACGCGTCTTTTGGGGACGCCGACTTCATTTTACCCAAAACACACACTGTCTACAACCTTCATACACCAAATATGAAAAGTTTGAAGTTTAATTAAAGATTGGCCGTTCTATGTTACAGCTCAAGAGCACTATGACGACACTGATCGCAGATTGATAGTCCAAAATAGCTTTTAGCCGGGGAGGCCTGGCACCCCGGTGCATAGGGTGCTAATATCCTATGCCGAAGGTCGTGGGTTCGAAACCCGCAAAGGACGAGACTTTTCAAAGACACCCCGAGGAGTTTTCCCCGGGTACTCCGGTTTCCTCATTCCCTTCAATAATGGGATTGGATGCAGTCTACCTCTAAAAATGGTAGGCCTACCTTGCCCAGACGCCCAATATTTTAGTATCTCTCTCTCTCTCTCTCTCTCTCTCTCTCTCTCTCTCTCATTCTCTCTCGCTCTCACGGAGCTTCCCTGCCTCTACCATGCAATGTCCTCGAAACCCGTCCCGCTCTGTGTGTGTGTGTGCGTGTGTGTGTGTGTGTGTGTGCGTGCGTGCGTGTCTGCTTTTTTTATTTGTGTGGATTTGTGGTGCGTGAGTGTCTTCTTACCTGTGTTTATGTGTACGTGCACGTGCCTTGTTACCTGTATTTGAGTGTGCGAGTGTGTGTGTGTGTGCCTTCTTACCTGTGTGCGCGTGGCTCCAAGGGTTTAAGCACGGCATTATTAGCCGGGCTATTAAAGGATGTTTAGCCCCTCCTAGAATAACACACAATGGCTGCTGGTCCATTCTCTCGCCTCTCTGACACGTCTTGTATGATGGATGGGGATACAACAACATCCAGAGACGAAGGGTTCAGTCAGGCCCACCGATTAAATAATACAATTTGCTCCATGCGATTTAATCTCAGGACTTATAGCAACAAGCAGCCGGTTACACGCTAAATTTAATTTCATACAACATGCATGACATAATATTTCACGTGGATGCATGACAAAATGTTGTACACGAATGCATGATATAATAAATTACATGAATGCATGACATAATATTTTTGCATGAATGCAAGATGTAATAGAGTCTTGTGGGTTCGAGCACTGAATAGAATAGTCCCAACGTTTCCTGGCGTATCGTAAGAGGCGACTAACAGGGGTAATGTCAGCACGGCATCACTGGGCGAAAGTCTTCTACACAGAAGTTACCGGTCAGGACGGAGGAACCTCATTTTACTACAGGTTCAACGATCACGTGCTCGGGGCCAAGGCGAGCCACACTGTACTCGTGGATTTCGGCTGTAGCCAACAGCCTGGAGAGGATTGGGCCCCGCCAGGTCTTTCTTACCCAACACACACCAAATGATGAAAATAACCACTCACTCAATACCGGATCGGTCGTCGCCCGTGTTACCAAGGACCCACCTTCCGTTGGCCACCAGGACGAAGGTGATAAATGTGCTACTGATGGACAACTTAACAGGATCCGCGCGAGAGACAACATCATCATAGGAACCTGGAATGTTAGGACCCTAGCTGCGGGGGGAAAATTAGAAGAACTGGCCCACGAGCTGGACCACTATCGATGGAACATTTTAGGTATCAGCGAACTGCGCTGGAAAGGCCTACGTGAAACAACGACCCACAAAGGCCACACGTTTTATTTCAGCGGGAGACACGACAGGCACAAACACGGCGTTGGCTTCTTGGTCCACAATGACCACCACCTTCAACTCAGCTGTGACAGGTGCCGCAACTGCGATTCTTGGCAAGCACCGACCAGAGAGGAAATCGTGGATTACACCTGAACTTTTGGACCTGTGTGATAAACGAAGAGGGAAAACCTCACAGGGAGCTGATGCCTACCGAAAAATCAACAATGACATCCGAAAAGGCATGCGCACATCAAAGGAGAACTGGATAGAAGAGCAATGCCAGGAAATAGAGAACAAGAACAACGGCATAAAGGCCTACCAGGCCGTGAAGCGGCTGACAAGTGTTAAACAGCCCAAGGTCTCCACGATCCAAATCAAGCCTTACAGTAGAACAAGAAGTCTTGGATAGATGGACAGAGTACTGCTCTGACCTTTACAACCACACACCAAACGGAGACCCATCAGTTCTAGTATGTCCCCAGAGCAGAGAAGGGGATGAAATCCTCCCAATTCTCCGAGAAGAAGTTGAAGCAGCAGTGCAATCACTAAAGAAGGGGAAGTCAGCGGGAGTGGACAACATACCCGCGGAATTGCTGCAAGCTGGAGGAGAAGCGATGATTGACGCCCTATGTAACAAGTTCTGGCAGAGTGGGGAGTGGCCTACACCATGGACCCAGTCGCTTGTCATCATTATTTCCCAAAAAGATTACCTTCAAGAGTGTGAAAATTACCGCACTATCAGCCATCCCAGCAAGGTCCGCCTGAAAATAATACTCAAGAGGTTGAACATTACATTACATGATTATTGCTTTAGGTCCAGCGGACTCTTCCGAGCCAAATCAGGACCAGAGAGACGTTATCTTAAAATATTATAAAATGTTTCAAATCTTAAAAAACAAGCCTGTTACTCTTAAATACTCAAACAAACTTTCACATGACACCTCTTGAAAAGTCTTCTTTAAAACTGATGTATTAAAAATATGTTCTCTTTCTTCAATCAAATCACTAAATTCAGTCCTATCAATAAAATCCAAACTAAACAAAACATGTCGATATGATTTATATGCGATAAAACAAACCAACATCATGTAACAATTGAAACAGATGTTGACCATTACATACTTTAAAAATTTATTTGATATAGGTATTGAACCAAAATATGTTTCTCTTTCCTCAATCAGATCAGCACACTCTGACATGAAATGGCGAACGGAAAAGGATTGATCACATGCATAGCACCATGGTGGTTCTTCTCCTTTTAAAAGGAAACTGTGGGTGACATAAGTATGCCCAATATGAAGGCGAGACAAAACTGTTTCTACTTTGCGAGTGGATGCAAAGTTAGGCAAAGAATCGGACAAATCGGGAAGAATTTGAAATAATTTGTTGTTGATATGGGTAGACCAGTCAGTCTGCCACAGTCGTTTACAATAAGATCCAGTCATACAACGTAGGTCAGAATAGGGCACAAACTGGAAAATCTCTCTTTTCTCCTTCTCCTCCTTCTCCTTCTTCGTCTCTCTCTCTCTCTGTTGTTGTCTTTTTTTTCTCTCGCTCTTTCTCTCTCTTTAATGAATTAATTTATTTTATTTTAAATTTATTTATGTACAACTCTTAAAACAATGATTAACTAACTGGAAACCCACCTCATACAGGTAGCTACCCCTGGGACCCTTCAGCCTTCAGGCATGAACATACGCAAATGAGGTTGTCCCCCCCACCCCCCTTTCTAAAACCTTCCCCACACATTTTTCCTCTCCCTCACACCCCCACCCCCTTTTCCCCATTCCTCCTTCCTCCCCTTCACCCTCGTTTGTGTATATGTACTTGTGTGTGTGCCTGTGTACACGTGGGTGTTCTCATTTCATTTCTAATTGCCTTTAACCTGTTTCCTGTTTTTGTGGTGGTGAGGTGTACTCACCCCTGTCCCTTCCTAATTTCACTGCAGGAGTCCATCATTCGTCTTTTACCTGTCAACGTCTTAGACCACTGAATGAGTTTTCCCCGAAGGCCATGTTTTATCCACTGTTATAAAAACCGTTTTAACACATTATATCCTTTTGAAAGTATTGGTGTTTTTTTCTTGCTTGTTTAACTAACTAACTACCCCCGTTGGGGTACCGGGGGTTTCAGTATAAATAGTATCCCCACTTTATGGAAATTTAGTGCTTTAAAATTCCCACTGTCTTTCTCATTTGCTCTTTCTCATTCCTGCTCTGTTCTATCAATCTGCTATACTATCTTCTTCTTCGCTAGACCAGCCACCTACCTTTTTTCTTGAAAACTCTTCTGGGACAATACTCCTTATTTGTTTGTGAGGTCTGTTGGATCAGCTTGGGAATATTGGACGCTTTCTGCCAGGTTACATTACATTACATTACATGATTATTGCTTTAGGTCCAGCGGACTCCTCCGAGCCAAATCAGGACCG
This sequence comes from Oncomelania hupensis, assembly GCA_036898135.1. NCBI lineage: Eukaryota > Metazoa > Mollusca > Gastropoda > Littorinimorpha > Pomatiopsidae > Oncomelania > Oncomelania hupensis. Next base: position 8,592,438 of record CM072512.1, read on the forward strand.
GACAACCCCTGATCCGCATAAAAGATCTGCTGAAACAACCCTAGTGGTAAAACTGAAAGCTCTCCACCAGCCAGTCACTTTACAATAAAGACATCCCACGTGTCTGTCGGACTTCGTTGTTGGTGATGTCCTGGGTATAGGAAATGCCCAGAAGTCTTTTGTAGCCCCTCATCTCCATGCTTTGTATTCTTCGTTGTAGATCTGCTGTGAGGGTTCATGTTTCGCAAGGGTATAGGAAGATTGAAATGACAAGGGAGTGCAGCAGCCTTACTTTGAAATGTAGACTGATGGTCCTGTCTTTCCAAATGGGCTTCAACCTTGTCAGGGCAGCAATTGTTTGTGCGATCCTGGAGAGGACTTCCTGTCTGGACCCATTGTGTGATACAGTGGCTCCAACATATTTGAAGCTATGCACTGTGTTGAGGGATTGGCCTTAGACTTTGGTGTCCATGTTGATGCCACTGGTGTTGTTGTCCTCATTTTAGTCTTCTCTGCACTTATTTCTATTCCATAGGCTCTGGAGGTGGTGCCAAGCCTCTGTACAAGACATAAAAATAGATAACATAAGTCATAGGAATAGATGACATAAGGCATAAGAACAAATAATATAAGAAGACATCGGACCAAATGGCAGGCGAGGGGCCATTTCGAGCTGCTCTGGTCACTGTGAGATAAAATCAGAGATAGCAGTTCAATGCTACCGATGTATGAATCACAATACAAGTTGTTGACTTCAAATGCAGTTGTATTTATAAACGTTAAGCAGAATGTTTCCATAGGGAGTTACTTTTGAACCACCCTGCAGAAGCTTTGGAACTAAGCAGACTACGACGCGTTCAACATGAACCGAGCAGCAGGGTCCTTTCGAGCGTTAATCAACAAATCATCAGTACAACTTATGTTAATCTGATGAATAAAAATTGGTGCAACAACAACAACAACAACAACAACAACAAATCAAAAAGGGTCTTTTCCGGCCTTTTCAAAGTAGCAATAATTTTTTTCCTGGAATTGAGCTGAAATTCTGGAAAACGGCAATAATTTTTCCTTGAATTGAGCTGAAGTTCTGGAAAGCTGCTAAATACTAGAAAGGTGTCGATTTAAGACAAAGCAACGAAGCGTGTGTGTCCGTTCCTTACAAAGAGTTGAACGACAAGGGAGTTAGGCAACCTTCTCACGGCACCATTGATTTTCAACTGGCGGACGGAAGCAAGGTGTCGATGTCGCAAAGTCGCTCAAGCCTCCAAACCGATCGCTCTCTCCGCTGTCCTGTGTCTTCTTTTCTCTAGCTCTCTGAGTTGGGTGCTCACCCTCCTCCCTTTCTCTCTGTCTCTCTGTCTCTGTCTCTGTCTCTGTCTCTGTCTCTCTCTCTCTCTCTCTCTCTCTCTCTCTCTCTCAGACCAGTTTAAGTTCTTCTGAGCCTAAAACCTTTATCCTGTTAAACGATCCACGGGTTCTCTCTCCCCCCCCCCCCTCTCTCTCTCTCTCTCTCTCTTTCTCTATCTCTCTCTTTCTCTCTCTCTCTCTCTCTCTCTCTCTCTCTCTCTCTCTCTCTCTCTCTCTCTCTCTCTCTCTCTCAATCAATCGAATCAATGTCAATAAGTACACCAATAAATCTGTCACTTGGTTTTGTAGTGATTACTTTGGAAAAAGCGCTAAAATAAGAACACGTGTGTTATTATTATTATTATTATTATTATTATTATTATTATTATTATTATTATTATTATTATTATTATTATTATTATTATTATAGTAGTAGTAGTAGTAGTAGTAGTAGTATTGTTATTATTATTATTGTTATTATTATTATTATTATTATTATTATTATTATTATTATTATTATTATTATTATTATTATTATTATTATTAATGGGGTGTCGGATAGCGCAGTGGTTGGAGCACTTACTACTGTGTCGCAAGTTAAGCATCGTCCAGTGCGGTTAGCACTTGGATGGGTGACCGCAAAACGTGAAGCGACAAATAGCAACGCCCCCAGTTGACTGAACTGTGACTGAGTACCTACTCTCTTAAGGGTGGGGAAGGTAAAGCAGCGAGGGAGAGAGATGGGCATCACCCTCATTACGCTGGCCCAAGATAAGCGTGATCTCCAACATCACGCTCCCTTACGGCCACAAGGCTATGGGACTACCTTTACCTACCTTTATTATTATTATTATTATTATTATTATTATTATTATTATTATTATTATTATTATTATTATTATTATTATTATTCAGTCACAATAAACTACTCAATCAGCAAATCAAACAACTAGTCAATCCAAACCTCATGCTACTTAGAAAGCGACGGTGACAGCAGCAGTGTTAACGCCATTGTGCTCTTCAATTTGTTCCTCTTAATGATTTCTTTTGAAAGATGTCAATCCATTCTCGTTCCTCGCTGAACGTTTACTTGTCCGGCAGATGTGTGTAACCAGCTGTTACAATCATTAACCTTAATTACAGATTAGAAGAAAAGGAAGACGGTTGGAAAAAAAAAGTAGGAGAGGAGAAAAAAAAATAGAAGAGGACATTTAATGGAGGAGCGAGAGGAAGTCTTTAAATTATAATCTGGTTTTGGAGAGAGGGGTGGGTGACGGAGAGGGGAAGAGAAAACGAAGGGTGATAATAATGGTGGATGGTGGAGGGGGAGAAGGAAGAGAAGGTCTTGTGAAGGGCTCCCTGGTATTGACACCACAAGTGTTCCTTCAAATACTTTCAGAATGAACATTTTGAAAAAGACGAAGAAGGAACTGGCAACACATTAGACGGAGGAGGAAGACGATATTGAGATAACGAAGAGGGATAAGAAGAGGGATAAGAAGAAGACAAAGAAGAAGAAGAAAGAGAAGAAAGAGAAGAAGAAGAAAGAGAAGAAGAAGAAGAAAGAGAAGAAGAGGAAGAAGGAAGAAGAAGGAAGACAAAGGAAGAAGAAGGAAGAAGAATAAGAAGCGCAGATAAGAAGAAGAAGAAGAAGAAGAAGAAGAAGAAGAAGAAGAAGAAGACGTGTCTATGACAGTCTGGTATTCCGGCCCACTTGACGTTCTTTCAGAAGGAAATTAACATTCTTCCTGTTCTTTTTGTACATCATGAGCGGCAGGTGCAGATCAGACACTCCAGGAATGGAGAATACTTCTGGTATTCTGAGGCCAACACAGAACTTCTATTTGGAGAAAAATGTTCGAGCGCTGAATTCCTTTTCATCGACCTCTCTAGTACATTTGGTGCAAGTTAGATGGTAAGCCTGCTCCCTGTCTGTCGTTGTGTTTACATTTTATATCTGGCTTTTTCTTTTCCCCAACCTCTCTCTCTCTCTCTCTCTCTCTCTCTCTCTCTCTCTCTCTCTCTCTCTCTCTCTCTCTCTCTCTCTCTCTGGCTCACTCACTTGATGTCTTTCTTTGTATGCTTTTCTTTATAATCTCCACATCAATGTGTGCGTGTGTTTATGGGTAAATCGTTCCTATATAGCCCGAACTCTAGCTCAGAGAGATGCTCAAGGGCACCGAGATTCCTCAACAGTTTATGCTGAATCAAGAGAGAAAAGACGCGACCCGAGACACTGCGTTGAGAATTTAGCGCAGCTAACATAGAGATATAAGACTATAAGTGTCCCCCAGCGACGGGTCAATATGGACTAGTCTTTTCACTGCAAGATAAAGTCGGAGACAGTATTTATATTCCTCCACGGTAAGGATCATTATACAGTGTTTCATGCAGTTACAGTAAGCCTACTATTTCCCCCGTTGAGGTGCCGGGGGTTTCAGTATAAATAGTATCCCCACTTTCTGAAAAGTTAGTGCTTGAAATTCCCACTGTCGCTGTTTTTCTCATTTGTTCTTTCTCATTCCTGCTCTGTTCTAGCAATCTGCTATACTATCTTCTTCTTCGCTAGACCAGTCACCTACCTTTTTTTCTCAAAATCTCTTCCGGGGCAAGACTGCTTATTTGTGTGTGAGGTCTGTTGGATCGGTTTGAGAATATTGGACGCTTTCTGCCAGGTGGTCACTAGGGCTTCCTATGATGTTATTATTTGGCAATTTAGCATGTTATATGTATGTGTTTTGTTGATAATTTATAATGATGTTAATGGCAAAATATTATCTTATACAGATAAGGTAAAATTTTTGGGTGTATATTTTACATCCAAATTAAATTGGAAAACTCACATAGAATATTTGATTAGCAAGGCAACGAAGAGATTAAATTTCCTAAAGCTGTTGTGTACGCAGCCTTGGAGTCAAAATAATAATACTTTATTACATTTGGCCAATACTTTAGTAAGGTCAACACTAACGTATGGTCAAGAAGTGTATTTTTCTGCAAGCAAATATTTACTGGAAAAATTACAAAGCATAGATAGTCGAGCAATTAAAGCCGCCTTAGGTGTTCCTGTTCATTCAAGTACGTTAAAATCGTATAAAGAAGCTTGTTGTTTAGGTTTCTTAGAACAACTAAAACTAAATGTCTCAAAGTTTGTTATTAGAAGTTTGTCAGTGTCTAATTCAAATAGAGAAGAAATTCTAATAGACTGTAATTTGGATTACCCAAGTAAAGCAAGAGAAATTCCATACCTTCTACCTATTAGAAATTATGTTAGTGCTATTTTTGAAGCATGTCACATCAATTTAAATGGCATTAAAACGCCTCCATTATTTCCTACAATTCCTTCTTGGGAGCACTTAGGTGCAAACATTGATATTGATTTTACTTTAACAAGAAAATCTGAAAATATCAATCAGTTGGTGAGTGAAGTTAGGGAGCACTTATCTAATACATATAAAAATCACTTAAAAATATATACAGATGGATCTGTTTTAGAATCGTCTGAAGCTGGTGCTGGTATTGTTATACCTGATTTAAAATTTGAGAAATCTTTTTATATTGGTAAAAATGTCTCAATATTTACAGCAGAGTTGTTTGCCATACTAAAGGCATTGCAATATATTTCTGATTATCCTATTACGTTTTTCCAAATTTTATTATGTGTTGATTCCAAAGCTGTTCTTCATTCATTGCAAACGTGGCATTGTAAGAATCGTTCTGATTATTTATTTGAAATTAAAGCATTAATTCATATTTTGCGGACAAGAGGAACTGATGTCTATTTCTGTTGGGTTCCATCCCACTGTGGTATCTTCTGGAACGAAAAAGTAGACATTCTAGCCAAGAACGGAGCACAGAAAATTAAGTGCATCTTTCAGCATCCTGAACTTGAGCTCTCTACTCATGAAATGATATCTTTAATTGAAAATTACATGCGTTCAGATTTAAGTTGTGGAGCTCCAGACTTTATTTGTTCAAGACACATAAGTAGGATTATTCACAAATTGAGGGTGAATTCGTGGAATACCAAGTTTTCTAAGAATATTTTGTGTGTTTGCTCGCAAAGATTATCTGTGGAACACATTGTACGACAGTGTCCTGTGTTGCTTAATACATATAAGGAAAAACAAATAGTGATTGACAACGACAAACCATTAGATTCTATATTACATCATCATGTAATAGTTGACGTTGCTACGACTATTAGTGAATCTCTGATCAACAAATTGTTATAGAATTTTATTTATTTATTTTATTGTTTATGGACCTTTGTGTTTGTTTGTCTGTGCGAGAGAAAGTGTTTTGGTCTAATATCACTCAGCAAGTGAAGAGACGTTAAATAAAATAATTGAATTGAATTGAATTGAATATAATGATGTTTGTATTCTATTTTGTTTTTGTAAACGAGGGTTCGATAAAGTAGAGTATAGCCTCAGCGTCCGCTGCGTGGGATGTTTTTATTGTAAGGGGATCTCCTGGTGGAGAGCCTTCGGTTTTACCACTAGGGTTGTTTCAGCAGATCTTTTATGCAGATCAGGGGTTGTCCGGTCCTGATTTGGCTCGAAAGAGTTTGCTGGACCTAAAGCAATAATTATGTAATGTAATGTAATGACAGTACTATTTACAAACGTTACAAGCGAGTTTCATTAGGGAGTTACTTTTCAACCAGTCTGTAGGAATGTCTTTACATTGCATAATAGCGTTTCGGGACGCTAGATAGATGATCATGTAATTACTCAAGTGTTCACAATGCAGATTTCCCGTCACCGTTGACAGTACCACACTGCATTATATGTTGAAGGTAATGTGAAAGTCTTTGTGCAATATTTCCCCCCACGCTATTTAGGAAGACCACTGTCGGTTGACCGCAAAAGTGGGTGACGGCTGTTTCCACCTTTGAAGACCTTCATCAGACACACGCTGGGTTCAGTCTGCTGGAGTGGTTTGTGGCTCGAGCCCCAACATCACATAAACTACTGTGCGGAAGTAGTGGTAGGGAAATCTTCGTACAGAGAAATAGCTCGACATCTTCTGTCCAGTTTAAAGGAGCTCCATCAAAAGTCGAAACGACTTTCGTGGACCTTTGCTCTCAAACAACACTGACCCTCCTATATAGGGTGGATGAAAGTATTCCACAAAGACCTTACCTTCAAAGTATAAGTCGGTGTGGTGCTGACAACTGTGACGGGGTATTTTCATTGGGAACACGGGAGTTATGGGGCCCTGTTCTAAGTGTTTGTATAGTTTTGGAGGATTGAAGATTTAGTTTTTGTGTATCACCAACGCGATTCTCAACCCCCTAAACCACTTCTAGTCTCAATCAGTTTGATAATTTATAAACTTGTTATAATCTCCTGCGTTGCTTCAGGTGATCATTTCCAGCTCAATTTTGTTGGTGTTTTCTTTTGTAGCACTAAAACTTGCCGGTTGCGTTTCGCTGTTGCGGTTATCTCCCTTATCGATTTTGTGCGTCGTTATTAACTCCCTTGAGCGTTAAAGACGGGTTGATGGAATCCTATTTGGCATTTTTTAAAACTGTTTCGTTGTCTTCTTGTTCCTGTTCGTTCTTCGTGTTCTTGTTCTTCTTTTCCTTCTTTCTTTTGTTCATTTTCTCCCTCTCGCCCTCCCTCCCCCACTTCTCTCTCTCCTTCCCTCCTATTATACCTCTTCTTCTTCTTCTTCTTCTTCTTCTTCTTCTTCTTCTTCTTCTTCTTCTTCTTCTTCTTCTTCTTCTTCTTCTTCTTCTTCTGTTTCTTCTTTTTCTTCTTCTTCTTCTTCTTCTTCTTCTTCTTCTTCTTCTTCTTCTTCTTCTTCTTCTTCTTCTTCTTCTTCTTCTTCTTCTCCTTGTTCTTCCCCGCCCTGTCTTTCTGTTCCTCAGGACCTTATTCTTCTTGTTTTTCTTTTCTCTCCATCTCTGAGCAATTGCCTCATTGCAAACACTGGCAGAGCTTTTAAGACGTTGTTGTGGCAAAATTAATGCCATCTGGGGCAATCCTGCCTTGATTCTGCAGACGCGGCGTAAAACATGCTTTCAATCCATATTAATTTAGTTTTTATTCAGAGCTTTAAAAAATAGATTTAATTTTGCTATGCGTTCTTAACTAAATTGGAAACCACAGACTTAACGGAGAGACTGAATGAAATAATTACTTCAACAGGATTGTTGCTCAGTCAAAGAAGAGGTGTAGAAAAGAGCGAAAAGAAGAAGAAGAAGAAGAAGAAGAAGAAGAAGAAGAAGAAAAAGAAGAAGGAGGAGGAGGAAGAGGAGGAGGAAGAGGAAAAAGAAAATGAGATGAAAATGATGGTTGTGCTGATACTAGTAGGGATAAGAATGAGCCAGAAACCGTGGTTGTGATTTTGACGGCGACGACGATGATGATGTTGACAGTTGTGGTGGTGGTGGTAGTGCTGCTGCTGCTGCTGATGATGATGATGGTAGTGATGATGGCATTAAGAGGGTGATGCAATGTATCTTGTGATGGCTGCAGTGATTGGGGCAACTAATCACATTACGTCAACGACTAAGCCTTTCGATCAGGCAACGGAGGGTTTCTCCGGGTACTCCCGCTTGCTGTCCCAGCCAAAACATTTTAAAAAAATACATAAATAATATTAGGTAGTTTGGACTTGGGCTCGCCACATGCTGCGACTATATGCCTTCCCCAGGGGAGGCGGCCTAGAATTTCCCGACAAAAGGAAACAATAAAGTGTCAACAAACAAAATAAAACTAAAACTAAACAAACAAATCGACCACAGTAAACAAGTGTGCCTCTCGGACGGCTTGACTTAGATCCGGTATCTAGTTACACACTTATCAGATCCGGTATCTAGTTACACACTTATCAGATCAGGTATCTAGTTACACACTTATCAGATCCGGTATCTAGTTACACACTTATCAGATCCGGTATCTAGTCACACACTTATCAGATCAGGTATCTAGTTACACACTTATCAGATCAGGTATCTAGTTACACACTTATCAGATCAGGTATCTAGTTACACACTTATCAGATCCGGTATCTAGTTACACACTTATCAGATCAGGTATCTAGTTACACACTTATCAGATCCGGTATCTAGTTACACACTTATCAGATCCGGTATCTAGTCACACACTTATCAGATCAGGTATCTAGTTACACACTTATCAGATCAGGTATCTAGTTACACACTTATCAGATCCGGTATCTAGTTACACACTTATCAGATCCGGTATCTAGTTACACACTTATCAGATCCGGTATCTAGTTACACACTTATCAGATCAGGTATCTAGTTACACACTTATCAGATCAGGTATCTAGTTACACACTTATCAGATCCGGTATCTAGTCACACACTTATCAGATCAGGTATCTAGTTACACACTTATCAGATCAGGTATCTAGTTACACACTTATCAGATCAGGTATCTAGTTACACACTTATCAGATCCGGTATCTAGTCACACACTTATCAGATCAGGTATCTAGTTACACACTTATCAGATCAGGTATCTAGTTACACACTTATCAGATCAGGTATCTAGTTACACACTTATCAGATCCGGTATCTAGTCACACACTTATCAGATCAGGTATCTAGTTACACACTTATCAGATCAGGTATCTAGTTACACACTTATCAGATCAGGTATCTAGTTACACACTTATCAGATCAGGTATCTAGTTACACACTTATCAGATCAGGTATCTAGTTACACACTTATCAGATCAGGTATCTAGTTACACACTTATCAGATCAGGTATCTAGTTACACACTTATCAGATCCGGTATCTAGTTACACACTTATCAGATCAGGTATCTAGTTACACATTTATCAGATCCGGTATCTAGTTACACACTTATCAGATCCGGTATCTAGTTACACACTTATCAGATCAGGTATCTAGTTACACACTTATCAGATCAGGTATCTAGTTACACACTTATCAGATCCGGTATCTAGTTACACACTTATCAACATTCAAACATCGGGGCTGAATCGACTATTGATAAATACGTTTAACACTCCTGCTTTGGTCAATGACCATTTTGACTGTAATGACGCCGTTGATGACATGATTGAATCAATTAATAACAACGTGCGTAGCGAATAGCGACACAACCTCTACAACGATAAAAGCGTGCTCGCAATCCTAAAAGACATTGACCTCGGCAAAGTACACGTATTCGGAGTCTATAGTCTCCAATACAATATATAATAACAGCGTTCGTTCCTTTGTCAGCGTATCATATCGATCATGGTTATTTACACAGGTAGATCGTGTTGCGGCGCAATAATTACTTTACATCGTCATCCCTTGGTAACCGTAATGTTGAGCACACGACAGCGTCAAATCGTAAACGCGGCGTGGTAGCAATTTTTCTCGAATAGGTTTATGAGAGGGTCGGGTCAGCTTGGTTAAGTTGGATGTGTCCTCATTTATATGTGTGAATAGATCCCTTGCGTCGAACAATTGCGGGCGCTTTGAACCAAGTCTTGCTAGGAAAAAAGTTCTTGATGATGATGATGATGATGAGGATGATGATGCTGATGCTAATGAGGATGAGAATGATGATGTTGATGACGATGATTATTGTTGTTGTTGTGGTTATCATTATTATTATTTATTATTATTATTATTATTATTATTATTATTATTATTATTATTATTATTATTATTATTATTATATGGATATAGAATAATTGTTAGTTGATAGGTTAATGTGGTCAAGACCCTGACTCCCATGACCCAGGCGTGTGAGTGCCATATATAACACCCTGCAAGCAGATGGTCCTCTTCCCTCTCCTTGACCATTCAGGACAGCGCAGCTGTCTGAAGCGCTAAACAGTGCGCAACAAGCAGCTAGTTGGCTCCTTGGCTGGCTGGCTGGAGTTAGACCCTGTTATCTGCCGGCGCCTGGAGCTGCTCTTTGAGCTGAAACAGCTTAATAAGAAGAATGTCTACATATATACAATTGAATACAGTACAATACAATATAACACTATACAATACAAATTGAGCAATTACAGCGGCAGCATTAACACATATCACATTGGTAAAAAAAAGAAAAAAAAAGGTAAAGGTAGTCCCATGGCTTTGGGGCCGTAAGGGAGCGTGATGTTGGAAATCACACTTATCTTGGGCCAGCGTAATGAGGGTGATGCCCATCTCTCTCCCTCGCTGCTTTACCTTCCCCACCCTTGAGAGAGTAGGTACTCAGTCACAGTTGAGTCAACTGGGGGCGTTGTTATTTGTCGCTTCACGTTTTGCGGTCACCCATCCTGTTACGTTGAAACGCGAATGGTAGTACGTCGGAAACGTGTACAATAGATCTAATCGTTTCGTTTTGCAAAGTATTCAATAATGGAGTTTATTTACCTTTGATTTGAGTTTGCATTGTTGTTAGGAGAGGCTTTGTATAACGTTGATGATTTGCGTTAGTCGATATTGTTGGAGAATTTTCGGGATCTGCATGTTTATTACTGTCGATAGAAATTTTCCGATGGATATCGAAGGTCGTGAATGTTCCCGGAAGTAGAGGAAATGTGTATGACGTAAGCCAGTGATGACGATCTTTAGTTCGATTGGTGGCAGTGCGTCATTTCTACCGTGTACCAAATTGTTCGAGAAAAGAGAGAGGTTATTTAATCGTGTGCCGAGTTGCTGTTGAGAGATAGTAAAGTTGTTGATAGTGATTTGGAAAGTAAATTTGAGAGTTGCTGTGAAAGTTGTTGAGTTGAGTTGAGAATTGTATGCAGTTGTTGGTGTGTGCTGAATAAAAGTGGAAAACTTCATACGTCGACTTTGTGACTTGTATGCTGTTTGGACGGGTTGCGTGGATAAACGAATCTGAGTTACACAACTATCAGGAATTCAAGCATCGGGGCTGAATCAGATACTGATAGAAAACACCAACATCGAATTGAGTGTAACACATCCAAGTGCTAACCGCACTGGACAGTGCTTAACTTGCGACACAGTAGCGAGTGCTCCAACCACTGCGCTATCCGACACCCCACACATACCACATAACATACATGAAACGAATAATCACAGTTAATAATAAAATTACGTTAAAATTTGATGCAATAAACTAATTTATATTGCAGCAGCGGTAGTAAAGCTGAATTAATTGCGATATTAATGGCTCTAAATAAAATGTCCAATCTTTCTGTGAGTATATTCAGCGTGGTTGTATGCGTAGATTCTCTATCAGTTTTACAAGCATAAAATTCAGATAATCCTGGTGAAAGAAAATAAATTATTTTGGAAATTAAAACTATTATTCACAGTTTGATAACTAATGGCAGCCGGGTGAATTTTTGCTGGATTCCCTCACATAGTGGATTCCTTTGTAATGATTGGGCTCACCGGGCTACAAAACGTGGTGCTTCAAATATTAATTCTCAAACAATAACGATACCGTTGTCTTCTACAGAAATTCAAAACTCTATAGAAAACAAAGTTGTAAAAGAGATTAAACTTAATCGCAACTATGATGTGCAATTGCTAGATCCGTTTCAAGCATGGCACATAGAATAATATTAAACTCAATGAAAACCAACTATTGTAAATAAAAAAAGAGTAAAATGCATATGGGGTGAATCTATTTCTCTGAACCACGTATTATTTCAATGCAGTGATATTCGTCCATTTTTGCCAGCTGAATCGGTTCATATTATCGATTCCATTGATAACATAAGCTTTGATGTAAGCGTTAGATTAGCAACAGCTTTGATTGATTCTCCAGTGGCTCAGTTAATATAATTAGGCATTTTTTATGTATATATGTATGTATGCATGCATGCATGCATATGTGTTTATCTATGTATGTATGTGATGCAAATGTGTGTGAATGCATCAGTACGTCTTACTATCTTGATGAAGAAGACTTTAATATAACAACCAACAAAACAGTAGTAATGGTAGTCATAGTCAGGGGCGGATCTAGGTGGGGGGAGGGAAGGGAGTTCAGGAGTTCCGGACCCACTCCAAAAAAAAAACACAAAAAAAGAAAGAAAGAAAGATCGTTGAGGCACCACAGATGATCGTTTAACCAGCGTTAAATCTTTCTCTGTTCTCAGCAACCCTCATGGCTTCGTTCAGTGTCAAGCCAGTTCATTCTCGAATGTTGTCCTCTCACCTCTTTTTCGGTCTCCTTCATCATCTGCCTTGCTGGATAGTTTTTTCAAGGCGTGGCCATACCATCTGAGTTTCCGTTTCTTTACCGCCGTGAGCATGTCATCGTGTTGTCCAATGGCTTGTGTGACGGTCTGTCGGACTTCGTTGTTGGTGATGTGCTGGGTATAGGAAATGCCCAGAATTATTCTGTTGCACCTCATCTCCATGCTTTTATTCTTCGTTGCAGAGCTGCTGTGAGGGTCCATGTTTCGCAAGCGTATAGGAAGACGGAGATGACTAGGGCTGGACGGTTTTACCGGTACGTAACTGTATTCAGGTTGGGAAACGCGACGGCACGGTATACCGGTGCGGGTGTCCAAGGTCCGGTTTACTGGGAAATCTCGACAACACATAACCCGACAGAGGGCGACATCTTGTCCGCCCAGAAAGCTAGCCTAAAGCCCAAACACGTGGATAGGCAGCTGTTCTTTAAGAAGAACTTTAAAGAACAGCAGCTTATCGATATCCACGTGTTTGAGAATAATACCAGTCGCCAATCTTTCTGAACTCTTAAAGTTCTTAAAGACCTTTCCGGTTGAATGTTTTTG
>CM072512.1:8610483-8642983 GCA_036898135.1 Oncomelania hupensis
GTCATTGATTACAGGGTTACTGTAATGCTAGGTTGTTAGTTAGTCATTGATTACAGGGTTACTGTAATGCTAGGTAGTTAGTCATTGTTTACAGGGTTACTGTAATGCGATCACTGTTTGATTTCCAATGGTCCGTCTCTCTTTCTGAATGAATGAAAACTTATACAGCGCATACAAAACTTCCAAACCCGGAGGCGTGCTCGTAGCGCTTTTGGAGAGAATGAGGAGTGTGTGTGTGGGGGGGGGGGGGAGATCGATATAGTCACTACAAGGGTTTGAAAACAGAAACAAATTCAAGACAAGAAATGGGTACATGAGTAAAAGCAATACAGAGAAAAGCACGAATGGACAAAATGAACAAATGGGGAAGAAAAACAGTTAAGTCAAGAACAACAAAATTATATCATAATAATATTACACACACAAACACACAGGCGCACCCACACCCATACACACACACACAGTGCTGTGTCAGATCCGGCGGTTGGTTGACGACAGGGTAGAAATCAGAAATAGTGTGTTTTGAAGCTAGATCTAAAGGAGTATAAGGTTCGCGTCTCCTTGATGCTCTCAGGAAGGGGGTTCCATAAGATGGGAGCGAGGTATTTGAATGCTCGCTGGCCCCAATGAAAAGTTTCGAAGACGACCTGAGAAACCGGAAAAGTGCGTATGAGGACAGAAGGTCTGTGAGATACGACGGTGTTTTGCACCTAATACAGCAGTACTTTAACGAGAGTAGTTTGTGGTGAATGCGCTCCTGGACAGGAAGCCAGCGAGGATAGGGAAGATACGATCAGACTTTGTACATCGTGCCACAACTGTGGCTTCTGTATTCTGTACGGCCTCGCTTTATCTCGGTTTGAGTTAGACCTGCAAGTAGACTCTTACAGTAATCAAGTTTGGAAAGAGTGAGTGAAACAGCAACACTGTTGGCAGCTTGACGAGTTAGATATCGATGGGCCTTACTGAGAGATCTAATATGGCAATAGCATGTTTTGACACTAGAGGATACTTGACTATGCATAGAGATGTACGCAACAAGAAAAACACCCAGTGTTTTGACAAAGCTGGAGAATGATATCTGAGCATCGTAAACTGCAAGAGTAGTTAATGGAATATTACCACGCCTCGATGCGGGACAGAAAAAAAAAGAACTTAAGTTTTGTCTTCATTTAGTTTTAGCCTATTTTTAGTCATCTACTGCTTGACCTCAAGACAGCAAGCTTCAAGATTTCTAAGAGCATGAGGAGCAGAAGGAAGGAAGGCGAGAATAAAGCTCGGAATCATCTGCAAAGAAGTGATAGTCAATTTTAAACTTTAAAAAAAAAAAAAAGTCTTGCTAGTTGCCGTGTATATAGAAAGAACTGAAGGGAACCAAGTACAGAACCTTGAGGGACGCCATACAAGGAAGCAGATTCTTCGGACAGAGAGAAGCCAACGAGAACATTTTCTGTCCTTTCAGACAGGTAGGAAAAAAATCAAGAGAGAGAGCTATGTTTTCCAAGCCCATTTCCAAATGGAGACGCTGCAAAAGGGAATAGTCAATTGTATCAAAGGCCGCACTTAAATCTAGAAAGACCAGGTCTGGTTGTCAAGTCTTTGTCGTTCTATTGCCTGTCTCCGACTGTGTTATCTGCCGAAAGCTTTTTTTTGTTTGGCGACTATGTAGTACAAAGTATTGAGTATTGATTGGAGGGTGATTAGTTTTGTACTGTACGGAACTGAGGGTGCTCGGAATACCTGTTCATCACAAACTTTTTGTGTCCCTTGTTCAACAGGCCAACAGTCACTTTCTAAACATAACCTTGTTCAAAACTACCAAGTGTAGATTTTAAAACTATTTTTGGCAAATAAATTACTCAATAATTTGTTTTAAAAGTTAATTTCTACACATTTCCGTTGCCAACCAGCCAAATTGGATACTTTTCTTTCGCATGAAGATGTTTTTTTCCTGAGAACTTCATTCAAGCGTCTTCTCATGCTTTGGAAAATCAGTCCTTGATTTTGCACCAAACCCTGCCGATAAACTGACGAACTGAGTACAAAGCGAACTGGCCATCTGAAGAGTGCGATACAAGTTACACGTTAGGCGGATCTCTTTGGAACTGTGCTAGGATGATGTCGGGAATTCCGTGTTGTCAATTTGCTTTGAGTGGGAGAAAGCCGAACCACATTAATTCAATTCCTTCAAACCTGTAACACTTTGCAAAATGCTGATATTGAAGATTGTACTAACGGGTGTGAGCGCATATGAATTACGTTCGGATGGGAATGTGATCCGTCGAGGTCTAATCGGTGCACGCACACATTCCTTCGCACGGATTTACAAAAAAAAAAGATCCTGACGCTCATGTCCTAAACGGGCGAGCACCAGCTACACAAATACAGCCAGCAAGCATTAGCTCCCTTGTTCACCCTACAGGGTTGTGCTTAGTTGTTTGGGGAGTCAGACAGAGCGCCTACAGCAGCATATGGGCGCCTCGGGCGGCTTGAGTGAGATCCTGTATCGGTCAGCGCCTTGAGCAGCTCTTGAGCTATAGAAGCACTATACAAGGACGATAAAATACGAAATACGTTTCCCCCCCCCCCCCCCCCCCCCCCCCCCCCCAAAAAAAAAAAAAAGGGACCCCCCAAAAAAATTGGCTTAATCAAAATCAAAACTTAACAGTCACTCTGTGAGAATGTCCCTACTTTTCTTTCTCAAATTCAAGGTTAAAAAAAATCTAGTTGTTAAACATCACAAAGAGGCCATGCGTTTGTTTTCACCTCCTTACAGATCGGCCTGTGTTGAGTGGAAAAGGTGGATTTGGTCGTTAGTGCGTCTGCGGTTGGCTGTTTTGCTTGACGATGACGTTTCCTAAGCAGCCGTGTACCGTAATGAACTGCGAATACCTGCCGATGACAAGCAAGTAGGAGAGAGACACACACGTTAAACAAAACGTATCGTTATTGGGATCGTAGAAAGCTGCTGTGAGGTTCAGTATGGGGTGGTTGAAAAGTAAACTCCCCATTAAACGTTGGTTTTAGCTTTCGTAAAATTGTAATGCATTGGCATTATTTGCAAATAGTAAATGTTTTACTGATAATAAACACGTTTTTGTTTTTGCATCTTGATTTTTCGGTAGAAAATATGAAATATAAAAGCTAAACAAGTTGTATAACAGGTATTCAAACGCTCGCCTTAAAAAAAAAAAAACGAACTTCTTCAGGGTAAAATAAAACTTGCGGCATAAAACGAATCACACACAGCTCACATTATTTTCTTAAAATAATTTGGGTTTTCAGGAATGTAATCTTAACTTATAACATTATTTTGATATATGTCTGGGACAGCACTGTGTTTCTCGTTTGTTTGACGACGCGTTTCTGCATATTATAGATCTTTCTGTCAATGAGATGCATTAGATTACATTACATGATTATTGCTTTAGGTCCAGCGCACTCTTCCGAGCCAAATCAGGACCAGACAACCCCTGATCCGCATGAAAGATCTGCTGAAACAATCCTAGTGGTAAAACTGAAGGCCCTCCACCAGCCAGTCACTTTACAGTAAAGACATCCCACGCAGGGGACGCTGAGGCTATATACTCTAATTTATCGAACCTCCGTTTACAAAAACAAAATAGAATACAAACATCATTATAAAATATCCACAAAACACATACATATATAATGCCTACGTTGCTAAATAATAACATCATAGGAAACCTTAGTGACCACCTGGCAGAAAGCGTCCAATATTCCCAAGCTGATCCAACAGACCTCACAAACAAATAAGGATTTGTCCTGGAAGAGTTTTCAATAAAAAAGGTAGGTGACTGGTTTAGCGAAGAAGAAGATAGTATAGCAGATTGCTAGAACAGAGCAGGAATGAGAAATAACAAATGAGAAAGACAGCGACAGTGGAAATTTAAAGCACTAAATTTCCAGAAAGTGGGGATACTATTTCTACTGAAACCCTCGGCACCCCAACGGAGGAATTCTGTCAATGAAATAAAGTAAATGCAAGATAGACTTATATCACAACAAGATATGATTTATTTTCGATTCTTTCCTGCTCAATGCTTAGCTAAAATCTCTCCCCTCCTTATTCCAAAACAAGCCACTATAAGGTGGAACCCAACACAGTTCTGCTCCAATACCTCCAGAGAGAGTATCTCGAAGGATGAATTTTATTTCAAAAATAAAATACGGTCCAGTTTAATTGACTCAGCTTCTAACAGTAAGAGAATATAAAACTTACTTGGATTCAACAGGTATATGTTATTTCAAAAATAAAATCCGGTCCAGTGTAATTGTCTCAACTTCTAACAGTAAGGGAATTTAAACTGACTTCGAATCAACAGGTATGTGTTATTTCAAAAATAAAATCTAGTACAATTTGTTTTGTCCCATCTTTTGAGGGACATTGTTAAACTAAATTTAAAATCAACACAATAGCAATATAACAAAATATTTGTCAAGTTTAACTGCAAGTCTTAGGTCGAGTCTTAAATGTATGTGAACCTGAATTAGAATCAACACCACACAAAAGCAATAATATTGAAACTATCTCTGCCAAGTTTTCTTCCAAATTTTGGGTTAGGTTGTCAGGTGTACTTTTTAGTTTTTGTTTACTCGCAGTTGGCGAACAGATCTCTGCTGTCAGCATCCGCGGGACACCGTGAAATAGCGCGGACAAGACAGACAGCAAATTGCTGGTTACGTGGCACAATGGCGGGTCTTCCTGACACCCAAACGAACCGTTACGGACATTTGGGGGACGTTTAGTTACAATCATCACGTCGCCTCAACCGCCATTCTTGAGGATGCTTGGACTGATACGACGATGTGTTGCGATGCTCCATTTATGCTTTTGATGTCGTTTGAAATGTCTTTTTGAGGTGGTGTTGTTTTTAGGAAACTGAAGATAGGGACCGCAGCTACGATCATCATGCTACCGCGTCGTCCATCTTTGTCGAAGTTTAAATAGATGCGATGATGGTGCCATGAATGGGAGGTTGGGTTTCAGTGTGGGGGGTAAGGTGGAAGTGCGGCGTAGGATGGAGACGGGGGTGAGGGTGTGTGTTGCGGTTTGTAGGGTTCTGAGCTGTCTTATCTTTTAGCAGACAGAAGATGGTCCAATTTGTACTAGCATATAGATTAAATGACCTTCAGTATTGCATGGTGCCTATTATCCTTTGGGACGAAGGTTGTACAGAAATTCCTAACCTGGTCCCGAATGCATTCTATCTAGCTACAAGCATGGGATTTTGAATCTGCTTGTTCTCCATTTTCCTCCGAACAGGTGAGGCGAGGGTGATCAGGTGAGGTAAAGGTGATTACCCCTAGGCACTTGCGTCAAAAATATTTTGACAACCGACTGACAGACATGAGCTGCAGAGTCTTCAAGATACTGAAGGTGGCGGCCCAAATGAGAAGAGAAGAAGAAGAAGAAGAGACAGAAGAAGAACACACTATTATTTTGAATGAACATTTTCACATGGCGCATGCGTTCAGCGTGCAACATCTCCCCTATCTAAGCCCAATGTTTAGTCAGTTATGAACCTTTCTCACCATCCTGTACAAAGGTGAACGTCCACAGCTGTCGCTCGCCAGCCCTACTCACATTCTTAGAGCGTGGCCCGCTATTTATTCTCGCCAGATGCGACCAGGCGAGAGCGATGGCAGGAGCAAAAGCGTTATTGGGCCATGTCCCTCAGACAGGAGATGATAACTCTATCGATGATCAATACCTATCATGCGCCAATCGGACCTAGATCCCCACATTCCTTTCTTTTTCTTCTGTATCTGTGCTTGCAAAGTCTATGAAGGTAGCTAGTACTCCTCTTGTTCTTGTCTTCCTGTGCTTGTGTACAGTTCCTGTTCATATACAAGACCACCTTATGTTTTAATACTGCTGCAATCGATGATACTGATTGTTCCGTTTGATTCTGATAGTGTTATTCTTCTTTTATGTGCTTGTGCTGAATTTGTGTTTTTGTACAAGACCCTCTCATGTTTCAATACTGCTAAAAATCGGTGATACTGATAGTTCCTTTTGATACTGAAAGCGTTCTTGTTCTGTCCCAAGCTGTTTCGAATTCTTGTAATGTAAGACTGCTAAAAATCAACGACACTGAGAATTTTCAATTTTTGCAGTTCTTCTTCTTTTCGAAGACTATCGCCATCTTCAGTTCTTTCAGGGGACTGTCGCCATCCTCATAGTGTACGAAGATTGAGTAGACTTTTAGAAAGTTTCGCGTGTAAGTTTTAATACTTTGGACAAGTGTGGCTGCCCAAAATGTCATCCACCAGCTCGCATTAAGTTCTCATGTCTTATTTCTTTTGTGTCGTGACTAAGTCCAGTTGCACACAACTGTTTCTTGGAAAGAGTGCTTTTGATGGTTACAATAATTAAAGAAAAAAGTAAACTACTTTTACGGACATAGTTTTGAAGTATTGTTGTTTCCAAAACGAAACTGATACGTTTGTGCCA
Source organism: Oncomelania hupensis (assembly GCA_036898135.1). Classification (NCBI taxonomy): domain Eukaryota; kingdom Metazoa; phylum Mollusca; class Gastropoda; order Littorinimorpha; family Pomatiopsidae; genus Oncomelania; species Oncomelania hupensis. Next base: position 8,616,962 of record CM072512.1, read on the forward strand.
TACTAAAATTTACTTACCAACAAGCCTTGATGGATGTAGTCGTATTGAGGAGGTATTATCTTGGCTCAGATTCTATGATTTATATTTGCATTTATATATCGACAGCATTGCAAGGTCTTGATAAGCCTTTTTATTGTTTAAACCATCAACATTTTTCAACTTAACTTAAGTAGGCCGAAGAAGGCAGTGTGATGGGGTGGAAATATATTAAGGTAGATCATAGAATGTGAGTCAACATAATACCTTCTCAATATGGCCCTTCCAGATTTTGGGAACTTTTTTTTATTATGTTCTAATGTGAGTCAGGGCGGATCTTGTTCTTGTGCCACTTGTGCACGTGCACCCACCCCTGGCGGTCAAAAAAAAAAAAAAAAAAAAAAGAAAGGAGGGAGAAAAGGAGAAGAAAGAAGAGAAAAAAATTACTAATTCTCACTCACCACAGTTTCATGTACCTCCAAATTAGTTGTTTTTTTTTGTTTTTTTTTGTGACCAAACTTGTACATGCATCAGGTCAGTTTTGAATAAAACTGAGGTGAGTGGCTATTTCTTGTTTTATTTGCAGTAACTTTATCTGTCTTTGTATAAGCCTTTATGCAAGATGTTCTGCTATTGTAAATTTTATCATCAGAGTTTGCAGAGGGGTGTTTGTGTATGTGTGTGTGTGTGGGGGGGGGGGGGACTAAAAGAGGACTTTTAGCACAAAACAATACTATTTTCAGTCCTTAAAATAATGCCCAAAATGCACCAGATTGCACAGATTTTAACCATTATTTTCAAATTTTTCCGGACCCCCCTAGTACACTCGCCTGCTTCGCAGGCTCGCGCTTGTGGCTACGCCACTTCGCATTAGCTGTGCACACCCCCTCAACAATGGAAAGATCCGCCCCTGGAGTGTGGATGTTAGTTGTGATTTAAGGAAAAACAAGTTCTTATGTGTCATTATGTGTTTTAATTTTTAGGCGTCCTGATGAGCGACATTTGGATGGGAGATAAAATACAACATACGGGATACAAGATATTTTATTGTCCTCTTTTTTACCAAAGCAAATTTTGATGGGAGACAATCCTATGAAACTGTCACATTAATTATTAATACTCAGCGCTCCTGCGTTAAAGAGAGACAGAGAGAGACAGACAGAGAGAGAGACAGACAGAGAGAGACAGACAGACAGAGAACGAGACACAGAGAGAGAGAGTCACAGAGAGATTGAGAGAGTCACAGAGAGAGAGATTGAGAGAGAGAGACAGAGAGAGACAGACAGACAGAGACAGAGGGCGAAGGAACATAACTGCACCTTATCGAAGTCGATCTACAACCCACTGAGCGACATTTGGACGGGAGGTAATCCTGTGAACATTTCACGCTAATGTAGGCAGCGCCACGGTTGGGATAACTGCACGCTGAATCGACCATTACGTAAACTTTGAGTGTGTGTTCGTGTGTGTGGGTGTGTGAGTGTTTAACCGTTTGGCTGCCTATCTGCGTGACTATATAGCCGCGTTTACTGCTTCAAAACTATCACACGCCTGTGCTAACTAAAACCAAAGAAAGTACAGCTACGCAAAGAAGGTTCATCTCGGCGAAGGCCTATATAAAGTTACAAAACGTAGCCACTCGTAGCGCCCCCCAGCGATTCCCGTGATAAATGATTCCTAGGGCGATAATTTGTTCTTAGCGCTATGTAAACAAACCGCTTCAGTAGATTATGTTCCGGACACTCGCTTGCTTAAATTAACAAGCGATTCTGCTTTTTTTTTTGAAAGTAAGTTAATAAGTGTCTGGTTTTAATAATGTAAATACGGCTTGCCAACAAGTTGCTTGAATTATGCATTCAGCCGATTAAATTACCGTACCAATGCTGATGATTCAGTAGGCCTGTACTCGGCCTGTACTCATCCTAGATCCGTCAAAACTCAAACCCAAAAGTAAGCTTGAATACCGGTAATAGCTTTTCTGAACATTGCTTGATTTAGCATTTCCAGTTAATAACTGTGTTCCAATCTACTGTTTATCTCATTTACACTGCACTTCTGATTTTAATCGCTGCTAACCTACTGTTAGGCTCTCATCTTAAAATTATATTTACTGCTTTCGATCAACTGTGTAAATAAGCCTATAAATTATTAGGCCTACTGTTTATCATCATCATTTTCATCATCATCATCATCATCATTATGGTTTAATATAGGCTATCTCTATAATAGAACTGTAGTTGCAAAAGGAAATTTGATAGGTTAAGATAGACTAAAGAAAAAGAACAGACATGTGTGTGTATGTGTATATGTATATATTGCACAATGTTAATATTCTTCTGCCAAATTTAACTCTGAAATTTACTCGCACAGGGATAGGCTTATATAAGCATGCTTGTTGCTTGTCCCTGCTGCTTGTGATGTATATATTTTATATGTATTCTGAAGAAATAAATAATATATAAACCGACATCAAGACTATAGAAGTAGAGAAATAAAGCAATGCAACAAGAAGAGTGAACAGTGAAGCTTTTAAAGAAAACACATTTAACGTTTAAAAGCATTATTTTTTTTGCATGAATCATTACATTGGAAATTGCACCTAGATAAGACCAAAAAGTGCAACAATAAAAATAGTCAAATAAGAAATATTTGTAGTCATTTATAATATTAGATCTGTACATTGCAGCAGGCTGCATCAATTATGTTACTTTATTGTTACACCATGATGCATTTATAAAAGCTGAAAAAAATAGCTTCAAACATTTGTGTTTCTTTTTCTGACATTTAATATGAATATTATAGCAACAAAAAGCAACAATGATGACTCTCTCTCTCTCTCTCTCTCTCTCTCATATAAAGGAAACTTCAGCAATCATCATTTTTGTAAAGCACTGTCATCTCAATAAATGTATGTTTAAAATAATGAAAAGGGTAAGAATGTTAGGTTTTTATAATTAAATCTGTTGTTTACTTTTTGTTTAGCAAGATTAAGACATACCTACAAAGAAACAGAAGTTTTGCAAGACAAAACAAATACAATTAACCCTTTTCCTGTCTGCTTAAACCAAATGTAATGGAAAGGGAATACAGTCACACAGAAAATGGTATTTTACATTTGAAAGATTTAAAAAATCACATTTGGTATTTTTTCTGCATACATTTCACATGCAACAACAACAACAAAATCTGATAATACTAGACAATTAACTAGTAGCATTATACATTAAAAGGATAAGAATTAATAGTTTTTGCTCTTGGATTTTTATTTTTAGATGCATTTATGAAGAATTATTTGCTTAAAAATTACTTCTTTTTTTTTTTAATAGTTTTTCTTTACAAGACATCTGTACACGCCAAGTTCAACGAAATGGAATGTATTAAAATAAGAAAACTTACGAAGGAAATACTAAAACATCTTTGCTTTTCTCATTATAATGCTGATAAATGCATTAAGCAGCTTACTGCTGTTATTTTGTAGTTTAGTAACACTTATGAAAAAAACAACACATTTCTTCATTCTTCTTTGATTTAAGCAAGCGAGTGTCCGGAACATAATCTACTGAAGCGGTTTGTTTACATAGCGCTAAGAACAAATTATCGCCCTTGGAATCATTTATCACGGGAATCGCTGGGGGGCGCTCGCAACTTCCGTTTCGCAGTAAGAGTCGAAATGAACCTTCTTTGCGTAGCTGTACTTTCTTTGCTAAAACCAAGTTCCTTGGTTCACACTACTATTCCATTGTCCACCATTCTCGCTTTCGCCTTGTAGCTGATTGAAACGGAAACAAACCTCCAAAAATCTTTGTCACGGAATCGATCTGTTATTAGTTTTTATTTTAAATTAGCTTCAGCTGCGAGCCCAGTCAAGACGATGCACCGGAAGTGAACTTTTGAGCCCGGAAATGAACTCTGGTTTCCGGAGCCGTGACCGTCATCGATTTCGTCTTCATTGTCGTCCTCAGTGAACACAGTGCTGCGATATAAATAAAGGGATATTATTTTTCCCGCAGACCTTTTGTGTTTTGCACGCCGCAGAGTTTCGACAAGTTGTATGCAGTTTGTTTTTAGAAGAAATATTTTCTAGTTAGAAAGTAAAATTAATACTTGGTAGAACATTTCTTTTTGATGTGGTGGGGGGAGGACGGTGTGGGGGGAAGGAGTGGGGGAAGGGGAAGAGGATGGGATCCAACTCTGCAGCATCTTGAGCTCACATTCATGTGCGAAATGGTCAGCGGGCTTTCAGTGCGTACAATTTGCTTACTGATGTCATCTCTTTAATTGAGTTATAATCGTAATTATTCATTCAGGTCCATAGACACGTTTGCAGTTTGTATTTCTTTCCATCATTTATTCATTCATTCAATCATTCGATGAATCCATCAATCATAATCATCTTCACCACCATCATCATCTTCACCACTAACACTATCATCATCCTCATCACCTCCACCCTCATCACTACTATCATCCTCATCATCATCATCATCACCCCCATCATCCTAATCATTATCACCACCATCCTCCTCCTCATCGTCATCATCATAGTTATCCTCATCATTATCGTCATCGTCGTCCTCATTATCATCATTCTCAACCTCATTTTTGTCATCATTGGCAAGCCCTCTGTAACTGCCTACTTTTTTTTTTGTCCCTCTCTTCATCTTCTTCCTCTTGTTCTTCAGGAACCTGTTCTGGAATATTCTGCAGCGAACCTTGTTAGATTGTTTTGGGCCATCTTGTTTCTTTTAATTTTACTGCCAGACCGTGATCTGCAAATCTTCAGCGTGTCAATTGCATGTCTTGGGTCGATGCATCTTGCAGAGAGAGAGAGAGAGAGAGAGAGAGAGAGAGAGAGAGAGAGAGAGAGAGAGAGAGAGAGAGAGAGAGAGAGAGAGAGAGAGAGAGAGAGAGAGAGACAGAGACAGAGAGAGACAGAGAGAGAGAGTAAAGATGGACGAAAATAGAGCAAGCGAACGCGGGCGCGCGCGGGCTCTTGTATGTGTGTGTGTGTGTGTGTGTGTGTGTGTGTGTGTGTGTGTGTGTGTGTGTGTGTGTGTGTGTGTGTGCGTGTATGTGTGTGTGCGCGTGTGCGTGTCGGAAAGAGATTTTAAAAAAATTGTTTTCGTCCTTTTGTTGTTTTTATTTTGTTTGATTTGACACTGTTTTGATTTTTTTGTTTGGTTTGACACTGAGCGAAGCCATTAGGGTTGCTGAGGACAGAGAAAGATGGAGTACGCTGGTTAAACGATCGTCTGTGGTGCCCCTACGACCTCCGAGTTACGGGATAGGATAGGATAGGAAAAGTGTATAGAAGTGGAGAGTGGCCTACACCATGGACACAGTCGCTTGTCATCACTCTTCTCCAAATGGGTAACCTTCAGGAGTGTAAAAATTACCGCACCATCAGCCTCATCAGCCATCCCAGCAAGGTCCTCCTGAAAATAATACTCAACAGGTTGAAACCCCAAGCTGAAGAGGGAGACAGAAAAAGAGTTTGGAGAACAACATGCGAGAATGGACTGGTTTGACACCGAACGAGAGTTGCTGAGAACAGGGAAAAAATGGAGTATGCTGGTTAAACAATCATCTGCGGTGCCCCTACGACCTTCAAGTTACGAGATAGGATAGGATAGGATAGGATTTATTTTGTTGGTTTGGGGGGGGGGGGAGGTTGCATGCAAGTATTTTACTTAAGGACCACTCCTATCCTTTATGTAAGTGATCGGCTGAAACATGACGTTGTCACATTCTAATAATCTATTCTACTGTGTTATCATCACGAAAAAACAACAACCCCAAGAAAAGGGACAATACAACAGTCTGGGGTAGATCAAACCGGACAGTAATATCCACCCCCACTCACGGACAGTAGGTTTTCGTGTTACCACTTGTGGAGAAAGCGCCAGATTCCATTTTCTTTCTTTCCAGAGGGCCCGTACCACTTCTCTTTAGAACACTTCTGGTTTGGATGCTAAGGGGAAGGAATCAGCAATTTCATTTGCAGCCCTCTTCAGCTAATTGTGCGGTCACGTCGGTGGGTTTTAGGTTTAGCGTTCCATCCCTCCCAACCCCCCAATGCACAGCGCAGCGGAGACCAGACGTCGACGAAGCCTTTTCTATCCACTCCTTCATGTAAGCCTACACACACGGTGGAGACACGTTACGACCAGTATACGTATCGAGACAGTTGTTACGCCCAGTAAACGTAGGCCTACCCAAAAGGCAAAAGCGGTGAGAAGGTATGCTGGCTAAAATGTTATTCCAGAAAAGAATGAGAAGCGTATTAAAAACAGATTGGTTCAGTTATGATTTTGAATGTTTTGTGCACTTACTAGTGTTTCTTGTCTGTAATTTGGGCCTTTTGTTAAAAGTACAATCACTCAAGAAAACTTGATTTCAGATCAGCGAAAAGGTGGCTACGTTGGAGAGAAAAATGCTAAACACGCTACAGAAACGCAGTCCATTGGATCGGTATCCACTAAACCTGATTGAATACACTCTCTTTAACCTCATGGGGAAAGGGTATGATGACTTTATCTATCGTCAAGAAGTACGAGAACAAAATAAAAGGGCATCCATGTGCCCAGATTTTTATATTTTTTGACTGTTACGTGTCCGTAACAAGCTGATTGTGGGGACCGTAACACGACACACAAACATTCCTTATTTAACCGTCCCTCTCCTTTTGATTACAAGCACAACATTTACTCTGATAGATTGTTGTCATTTCTTCTTTGTTTCCGTACATAGTTTTGGTTTGTAAGTAGACTAAAGGTAGGTAAAGGTGGTCCCATAGCCTTGTGGCCGTAGGGGAGCGTGATGTTGGAGATCACACTTATCTTGGGCCAGCGTAATGAGGGTGATGCACATCTCTCTCCCTCGCTGCTTTACCTTTCCCACCCTTAAGAGAGTAGGTACTCAGTCACAGTTGAGTCAACTGGGGGCGTTGTTGTAACAGCAGAAATAGTGACGACAAAAATGTAGGAAATTAGCTTAGCGAAACATAGATACCATCGAATGAAACTGGACGTTAGTTCAACAGTTATCTAAAAAGCAGCCAACACATGTCAAATTAACTTCCTTGAGACAGTCACACCGACAACCGCTCAAGATATCATCTAACAGACTTAGCGATCCAAGACTAAATAGCATACTTAGGCCAAAACTGACCATAACCTCGTCCCCGTTAAATAGCCTACTTCGCTGTGACCAGAGTAACTTAGACACTGAGTAGCCCAGGCTCCGCGTAATCGTTATTGCATCTGTCCTCCACTCTACGTCTGACACTCCTATCCCAGGGTAATTATACGTGTCCGGTAACTAGGATAGGTGTGAAAAATATTCCAACTGAAACCGTAAAATCCCGTGTATGCGAGATTGACGAAAACGAGAGCTAAACGATTGTTCAGAAGACTACTAGGAACTCTTGCATATCTTTGGGCCCCAATCTTAGCTAGTCAGTCGCAAACGAACTGCTCAGCTGTGAGGGTCGACCAAAGGAACAAACTGCAGTGTCCGTCTATCTCCATCTCATCTAGAGAGTGCTAGAGACGTAAAAGACGATTTCACGAGTACCAGAGTCTACAAGTAAGATAACACTAGTAGTTTTGATATGTGTATGTTTATTGTATATTGTATATCGATTGCCATGTATTGATAATATGTTCTTGATATATATAGTTACAGAAACAGATTATTGTTTCTGAGACAGTATGCATGTGGATTGATGTATCTTAGCCTTAAGATTCGAATCGAATTGTGCATATGGGAACCCTGCAGGTGTCTGATGCTATAGACACTTTGCAGATGAGACCGCACACTTATAGCTAACGAGAATATTGTAGCCAGAGCTCCGACTTTTACAGGTCGGCCCTGGGATCATAAGGTTTGTGGAGACGAACGCCTGACCTTCGCTCCCGTGGCACCAAAGGAGAACAATCAAGAGTCTACCTGGCCACGTCCGAACCCCACAGCTACAAGGGCGACCCGACTCACCGCCAGATTAGATAAGTCACCCGCAAATGAACTGAGTCCTACCCTCGAGAAAACTAGAACATTTAGAAAACTACGAACAGTGAAAATCGTAACCGCAGTTAGCACAGGATGAAGAAAACCTGCTAAAGAACTTTCCCAGCACTTTGAACTATATTAATTATTAATTTACCGGTTAATGCAGAAATGTTAAAGTTTGTGTTGACTATATAAAAAGTGAAATCACATACATACGACTGGTGTCTTTCTATTTGTATTGTTGTGTAGCTATTAGTTTTCTTCTCTCGAGACATAATAATCTAGTCTTTTGATTAGTCATCACCGGTTCTCAAGTTGAGCCAAATGATACTAAAATTCCCGAGAACAAATATAAATTTTATGTGACCAAAGTGCCGTGATCTGTCTCTCACACAACGTTCGGAATTCTGGTAAAAGAACGATCGATAGTGGTAGCACATCGCCCATCTATCAATAAGTCTTACCCCCTAGTAAGATAAACGTATCTTCCCCAGAATATCATCACAGTTGTTATTTGTCGCTTCACGTTTTGCGGTCACCCATCCAAGTGCTAACCGCACTGGACGGTGCTTAACTTGCGACACAGTAGCGAGTGCTCCAACCACTGCGCTATCCGACACCCCATTACATTTCATATTTTCCAATAAACAGGTCAATGCACTAAACGCTGTAGTGAAGATGCGGTATTTTCGATTTGTTCGCCTACAAAACTTGATCTATCTATCTCGGGCGACGTGGATTCGAATTCTGACTACAGCAAACTATTTTGTGATTGCTGGATTGTAGTGATCAGCGCTTTGAGAAGCTCTCTGAGCTTATAAGTGCGCTATATAAGAGAAATTCCTTTATTTTCTTTCTTTCTGTTAAAATTATACCACCAAGTGGCAGAGACATTTAGTAGTTTATGCGCATATAACTTAATGTCAACTTGGACGAAATGCATAAGATGCTCTAATTTAAGTGAACATACCCACACGCCACGTCAACGTCTATGTCCTGGGTTCAAAATCGGACGTAACAATTGTCTGTTTACGTTTAATCGGCGTAACATTTCTCCGCCGTGAAGTAGAAAGCGGTAAAGGTCTATTCTCAGCTACGCTGTATGCAATCCGCCCCCTCCCCCACCCCACCCCATCCACTCCACTATCCCTTGCCTCGAGGTACTCTACAACGCCTCCCCTCCCCTCCCCTCCCCTCCCCAGCTCCACTCCATCCGCAGCCTTATCCTTCCCCGTCCAAACCATCCGACGCACTTCGCAGCCCCCCGGCTCTCCTTGCTACTCTCACACAAGCTTCCAGACCAAGTCCAATGGTCAACGAATGTCAAAAACCAAACAGCGCAGCGGAGACTCGTCGAGGTAATCCTCATCGAGTCTCAGCTAAAGTGTGCGAGGTCTCGGTATGTTTGCTAACGGACAGGGGAGACACGCGGTGTGCAGGTCTGGACCCTGTTGGTTACCTTGCGTAGAACTCAGTAGGAGCGGTCATGTTCGCGGTACGTTGTCTACCTGTTCAATGCAGGTGGGAAATGAAGACATTTAAAATAATAATTTTTCCATTTCGGTCTCAGCTTGCTCCCTTTTCTGGCTCAAACGGGCAGCGCTCCGGACCACCTTCTTGTATGTAAAGCCGTGTGGTAAAAATTGGGACGTTGTTTGTTCTGTTGTTGTTTATTTTAGTCGCTGTTGTTGCTATTTCATATTATATTATGTAGGCTTACTTGTAATGTATTTATTTATTTATTTATTTATTTATTTAATCGTTCTTATATAGCGCTTTTCCAGCTCAAGAGCTGCTCAAGGCGCTGGCCGATACAGGATCTAACTCAAGCCGCCCGTGGCGTCAACTTGCAGCCTTTGAGCGCACCGTAATAACGCCCCAGACAACTGAGCACAATCCTGGGCAGCCAGGGATGGGGGAGAAGGACCTAGGTGCATGCTGGGCGTGTTCTTGTCACCGGCACTCACCCGTCTAGGACATGAGCGTCAGGATCATTAAAGTCCGTTATGATGGAATGTATGCGACACAGACTAGACCTCGGTTTATACTATCATCCGAAGGATCACAATTCGGCTTGTTTCATGCAAATACATTACTACTTACAAAAGTTAAAAGCCATATTTAATAGAGACTTACTTTTCAACCACCCAGTAGAACAAGCCCCTTTTTTCAGTTTACAAACCCTTCTCTTCTTCTCTTCTTCCCCCCTTTTTGTCGTCTCCTCCTTCCTCATTTCACGTCCTTCTTCTTCTTCTTCGGCCTCGTATTTTCTAATCTTCCTCCTCATCTTCTTCTTCTTGGAACGGGTAGCCTAAGCCATCTCCGTCTTCGTTCTTCTCCAGCCTCGCCTTTTGTGTGTGACACAGAACAAGTCCGCGGAATCCAGGGTCCGGGCGAGAGAGGGGCTTCCATTCTGAAGAGTACGGCATTATGTTTCAAGGGCTGTTCACTTTTCTGAGACTTGCTATGTTCCACATTTTCCCTTCCATACTCTAGACCTTTCAATTCCTCTTTTCTGTTCATTTTCTATGTTTTAATATAGATGTGTCTTCTTCCCTCTTTCTTAAAGTGTGTTTGATGTCTTTTTAGTTTTACTTTGACTGTTTTTGATATATAGTAATAACGTGATTGAGGTCAAAACCCTCCAATAAACGCGTACGCAGCTTAAAAATGAAACCGATAGCTGGGGTCCTTTTCCTAACAATGCCATCTCGCAGGTCCCTTTCCTAAAAACGCCATCTCGCCAGTTTCCTACTGTACAGCCACTACGCGTCACTCTCTACAACAGGCCCAGAACCTGTCACATAGAAGCAGCTGCAGCAAAGCCTTCCAGCACACGCTAAACAGCGTTGAATCAGGACCGGTAACTCCATATTTCTCGCGTCTGTTAAGGTATTGTAAGACGGATTTCGTGACCCAGTGACTACAGACGACTTTTGAAATGACCGGAAATGAAGTAAATATTAAAAAAAAAACAATGTGTGAATATATACATAATTGTTTTTTTAAAGTCCTTTTTTTTTTCGTAAATTACACTTTTTATAATCATTTTTGGAATTTGCATTTCGACCTCGTACACACTTTAAACGTATGGACCTATATAGGTTAGAATGTCGTTTGCAAGTTCTTTCTGCCGGTGGCGAGATTCGAACCCGAGTATCTTGCGAGCCCCGCGCTGTAGATCTATTCTCTGAGCCACAAGTCATGTCACAAGACTGTGATACAGTTTGAGTCATGTCGCAAGATAAGTGATAAAGTTTGATGCGTGTCACAAGCCATGTGGTAAAGTGTGAGTCATGTTGCGAGAAGAATGAGTCAATTTGCAGGATTTTGATAACGCTGAGTCATGTCACAAGATTGCGTAAGCTCAGTAAAGTCACAAGACATGTGATAAAGGATAAGTCATGTCGCAGGGCATGCGATACAGTTTGAGTCATTTCACAAAACATATTAAAAAATCTGAGTTATGTCGCAAGACATGTGATAAAGCCTGCGTCATTTCACACGACATGGGATAAAGTGTGAATCATATAAAATCTGAGTCAATGCCACAAGACATGATTGTGATACAGTCTGCGTCATGGTACAGGACTGTGTGACAAAGTCTGTGTCATGTCACAAGACAGTAGCTACAATCAGTCATGCCACAAGGCTGTGAGATCGTTAATGCAACTTTGGCAGGTGAGTTGGCGTTCCATGTATTAAACGGCACATCGGCCGTGTTTACCCCGTCAGCACCCCCATTAGGCACAAAGACAAGAAGACGGCCAAGTCACTTTTTTGGCTTCTCAGGAAAAAAAAAAAGAAGAGGAAATTGTCCCGACCGTCTTTTCTTGTAAAGGAACGCTTTGTCGTTGAGCCACAAACCTTCTGTAATGACTACACTAGACCAGGCCATAGCAATGTTTGGTACATTTTGATATAGCAGGGATGTTGCAAACAGTTTTGTTGCTTTGAGAATCCTTTGTCGTTGAAGCGCAGTGTGTTATTGCATTGTTCGCTGCAGAGTTCTTAGACATATGACGAAATCATCTAGTTGCACACAGTTATTGTAGCTACGGTTTCACTCCGGCAGAGTATGAACCGAGTCCGTGCACGCGTGCATTCCATCGCACTGACTTGAAAGATCCTGACCTGACGCTTCTGTCCTAGACGGTTGAGTGCCGGCTACCTAAATACACTAACAAGCGCTGCACTAGGTCCCTTCTCCATGCCTGGTTGCCCGGGATTGAGCTCAGTTGTCTGGATAGTCAGACGATGCGTCTGGCAGCAAGTGCGCGCCTCGGACGGCTTGAGTTAGACCCTTACCGGCCAGCGTGTTGAACAGCTCTTGAGGTGGAAAAATGCTATTTAAGAACCATAAATATATCAGAAAAGCCAAGTCAAGTTAACACATCTGCATTCCGTGTAAAAACGGGAATATTGTTGTTGCCAACGGCACAGAGACGGCTTCTAAAGAAAGAAGGAAAGAAAGAAGGAAAGAAAGAAGGAAAGAGAAAATAATAATATTGGCAAAGACCGCAGTTACAAGTTGACTGTGTCACATTTTCCTTCTATAAATGAGGACAATAAACCGTCTTGCATCTTGTATCTGGTATCTTGTATCTGGTATCTTGTATCTGATATATTGAATAAGATGCACAAGTCTATCAGAAAAAAAGGGGGCACCAAAAATATACTTTGCCTCTGAGTTACCAGAACTCAGAAGATCCCCACCCACACCACCTACTAGAAACTATACTCGCTACAGTTAGGAGCCACGGTGGCCTAATGGTAGAGCTTTGGCTTGCGGATCTGAAGGTCCCGGGTTCGAGCCCAGGCCGGGGCATTGTGTTGTGTCCTTGGGAAAGACACTACTCCCGTTTCCTACTCCTTCGGAGGAGAGTATAAACCGAGATCTAGTCTGTGTCGCATACATTCCATCATAACGGACTTTAAAGACCCTGACGCTCATGTCCTAGACGGGTGAGTGCCGGTGACAAGAACGCACCCAGCATGCACCTAGGTCCTTCTCCCCCATCCCTGGCTGCCCAGGAGTGTGCTCAGTTGTCTGGAGCGTTATTACGATGCGCTCAAAGGCTGCAAGTTGGCGCCTCGGGGCGTCTTGAGTTAGATCCTGTATCGGCCAGCGCCTTGAGCAGCTCTTGAGCTGGAAAAGCGCTATATAAGAACGATTAAATAATAATAATAATTAATAAATAATAATAACTACTGTTGGCAATGAATTCTCTGTCAAAATATAACGTTCCTTTCCATTTCCGTTACCAACCAGCCAAATTTTGGATATTCTTTTCGCATGAAATTTGTGTTTTCATGTCGACTTCATTTAGGCATCTTCTCATGCTTTTGGGAAATCAGTCCCTTGATTTTGCATTGATGGGTTCTGAACACAGCCAAATGGCCATCTGTGTACCTAGCTATGGCACACATCCACAAATACCAACCATCGCCAGCAGAGAAGGGGAGCTAGATCTTTCTTATCGTTCCACGAAGGACGGCATCCAATAAGGCTTATAGCCATGATGCTATCAATAAACTCCAATCCATCTCTTTAGGCCCAGCCACCTTTAGCACTTGTGTTCTACAACAAACTTGTTGTCTTTCTATTCTAGTCCCATTAGTCTGAAACGGGAGTTGTTGGGGAATGGGATTGGCGAGTTATGGATGTGGTGGGGAAGTTGAGGAAGGAAGCGGTTGGGATAGAACGTTATACAATCACTCCAGTACTGAAGCCACAGAATATCCCCCCCCCACTCCTCCTCTGTTTAATCTACGGCTGACTCTATACGTCTTGTACTGCTGTGGATAGGTAAGGAGGCAGCGCTGTACCTATTGTGTGGTCTCTCTAGTAAACCAATTTGTACTTCACCTGACTTGAATGGTTTGTCAAGAACTGGCATCCTGGACATCCAACACGTCTGGAGGGCATGCTGAGAAACTCTGGCTCGGACATACGTCGGTGTACGTGTACGTCCCTTTGTACTCTGGGTAACAGTACTGTCTTCTGAAATAAGGCGTATAAGTGACGTTTGAGAGACGATGTAGTTTACTGTTAAAGTTGCTTACTTCGAAGTGTTCTGTTTATTTTGTGTTTGGTTTTTCTCTCGCGACTATGAGTTTTAACTCCTGAACTTTCGCATTTCTTGCGACATGAAAAATGATATAGTGGAAACTCGTTGTTCAAACCCATCGCTGAAGTATGAAACTTTCGACTTTTGTTCTGTGACATGTAAACATAACTTTTTTGTTTACCAAACAAGACCAGCCAGGGAGCTTAGCTATTTTTATACAATGCTTGGCTTGGCTTACTTCATTGCTGTGTTCCACAACCCACAGGCGAACGAAACGGTGTTTTAAAAACGTTTTCCCTCTCTCGTATGTTTTGCAACGTTACAAAGCGTGTTACGTTGAAACGCGAACGATAATATGTCTGAAACGCGCACGATAGATCTAATCGTTTCGCTTTGCAGGGTGTTCAATAATAGAGTGTGTTTACCTTTGATTTGAGTTTGCGTTGTTGTTAGAAGAAGCTTTGTATAACGTTGGTAATTTTAGTTGGTCGATATTATTGGATAATTCTCTAGATTTGCTTGTTTACTGTCTATCGAAACTTCACGATGGGTTTAGATATTTGAGAACATAAGTCATAAGTCATAACATTATTGGACCGAAAAGAATTTTGTATGACGTAAGTCAGTGATGACGAAGTTTCATTTGATTGGTTGTGGTGCGTCACTCTGGCGTGTTCTAAATTGTTCTGGAGTATGAAGAGACTATATAAAGGCCGCACTGTTTCAAAGTGGTGTATGTCCCCTATACACTTAATGTGTCCGGGGACGTAAATTTACTCCAAAAAAACAAAAAAAAAATTGGTGTTTCACCCGTCCCCTATACGCTTAATGTGTCCGGGGACGTAAACTTACTCAAAAAAAAAAAAGAAAAAAAGAAAAAAAAAGAGATGTAAATCGTCTCCTATACGCTTATGTGTCCGGGGACGTTAATCTATTTTAACTAACTATAAAAAAGAGATGTGTTGATAGTTGAGAATTGTAAAAAAAGGGAAAAAGAGAGTGAAAAGGCGATTGTAGTACTATGCAGTTGTTGATGAACGCTGAATAAAGTTTGAAAACTTCATACGAAGACTCTGTGCCGTTGTTACACTCTCAGTTTGATGTTGGTGTTTTCTATCAGTATCTGATTCAGCCCCGATGCTTGAATTCCTGATAGTTGTGTAACTCAGATTCGTTTATTCACACAGCCCGTCCAAACAGCATACAAGTCACAAAGTCGACGTATGAAGTTTTCCACTTTTATTCAGCATACATCAACAACTGCATACAATTCTCAATTCAACTCAACAACTTTCACAGCAACTTTCCAAATCACTATCAACAACTTTTTCTCTCAACAACAATCTCGGCACACGATTAAATAACCTCTCTCTCTTCCGGAAGAATTTCGAACAATGTAGAAATGACGCACTGCCACCAATCGAATAAAAGATCGTCATCACTGACTTACGTCATTACACATTTCTTCTCCTTCCGGATCGTTCCTTCAAATTTCTACAATTATCCCGAATCTTCGATCGATAGTAAACAAGCCGATCCAGAAGATTCTACAACAATATCGACTAACGGAAATTATCAACGTTATACAAAGCCTTTCCTAACAACAATGCAAACTCAAATCAAAGGTAAATAAACTCCATTATTGAATACTTTGCAAAACGAAACGATTAGATCTATCGTACACGTTTCCGACGTACTACCATTCGCGTTTCAACGTAACAGCCGTGTTGCTGATTGAACGGACTTCAGCATTCATGCTGAATCAACTACTGATAGAAAAACACCAACATCAAACGAGTGTAACAAAGCGCTTCAATCGAATCGAACGGGTGTCTCCCTATAACGTCGTTTACGACACAGAAACGACCCCGCAATGCTTCATGCAGATCCAAACTATTAATAAACACATAAGCAAAGGGATTTAAAAGAAATTAAAAAAGAACTTGAATTATAACCTATTTTTTCTCGCTATTTTCTGTTACAAATACGTCAATGGCTTAGCCCCTTCCTACCTCACCCAGAACATTCAATTCTACAAGCCTTCTAGAAATCTTCGTTCTTCCTCTGACACTCTCACTCATACCCCGCTACAAACTCTCCTCTGCTGACCGTCGATCTTTCTCAGTGCTTGGCCCTTCAACTTGGAACTCTCTTCTCCTCTCTCTTCGCAGCTTTCCTAACATAGCTACTTCAAATCCAACTTGAAAACTCATCTCTTCCTTACATGATTCTGATCTTGCCTCCCATCATCATCGTCGTCATACCTCCATTTGTTTTGTTTAGTTTTTTGTTTTGATTCAGACCACCGCCACCACTCACCCCATCACCCATCCTTAGCTCTCCCCTCCTTCCTCCCTCCCTCGTCTCTTATTCGTTAGCAAGTGTCTGATTTTATTTTGTATGAAACCGGATGTTTAGACTGAATGCGTGAGTACTGCGCTTTGAACTGATATTGTTCATTGGGAAAAAGCGCTATATTATTATTATTATTATTATTATTATTATTATTATTATTATTATTATTATTATTATTATTATTATTATTATTATTATTATTATTGTTGTTGTTGTTGTTGTTATTATTATTATTATTGTTATTACTATTATTAAAAGAGAGTTTCTTTTGTTGTTCCAAGCTTATTGTTTTCGTTGGGGCCACACTCAATTTGAATGTGTACAAAGTATCTGTCACGATGTTTGGATTGTGAAAGTGGGCAACTTTAAGTAGATTTGAAGCCGGATTTTAAAACAAAAATTTGCTTTAAATTAATAGACGTACATAGTTTATTGTAAAATGGAGGCAACCCTGTCGTGAATAGTTTTCAGCAGACGACATTCGCGACTTAGTTGTCAGGAAGAATCCTCAACAATTTCGGTTCCAGACTCGGACGCCATTCCTTGACAGCCACCCAAATCACCTGAAGCACACCTAGGGTGACACTAAAGCTATTCTCATTTGACTCCAACTTGGAGACTCTTTCCTGTGTGAACTATTGTCATGCAACACTTACTCCTTATGGGGTTGCCTGGTAGTTGACAGTGAGCTTGTTTCCTGTGTGACTATTGTCATGCAACACTTACTCCTTATGGGGTTGCCTGGTAGTTGATAGGGAGACTTTTTCCTGTGTGAACTATTGTCATGCAACACTTAACTCCTTATGGGGTTGCCTGGTAGTTGATAGGGAGACTTTTTCCTGTGTGAACTATTGTCATACAACACTTAACTTCTTATGGGGTTGCCTGGTAGTTGACAGTGAGCTTGTTTCCTGTGTGAACTATTGTCATGCAACTCTTAACTCCTTATGGGGTTGCCTGGTAGTTGATAGGGAGACTTTCTCCTGTGTGAACTATTGTCATGCAACACTTAACTCCTTATGGGGTTGCCTGGTAGTTGATAGGGAGCTGGTTTCCTGTGCGGAAGGTTGCGGGTTCGACTCCGCATGGGACGGACTTTTGTGATTGAGGTACGAGACTTTTTCAGGACACCGAGGGTTTTCTCCGAGTACTCCGGTTTCCTACCTCCCTTCAATAAAAAAAAATGTTTAACAAATAAAATGTAATAGGCTTCTTTAATAGCGATCTGTTCAAATTCCCGCGTTGTGAGTTCGATTAAAGAAAAAACGCGTGATTTTATCATTTATAATAATAATAATAATAATAATAATAATAATAATAATAATAATAATAATAATAATAATTATAATAATAATAATAATAATAATAATAATAATAATAATAATAATAATAATAATAATAATAATAATAATAATAATAATTATTATTATTATTATTATTATTATTATTATTATTCCTATTCTATCCTATCCCATAACTCGGAGGTCGTTGGGGCATCACAGATGATCGTTTAACCAACCATCTTTCTCTGTCCTCAGTAACCCTGATGGCTTCACTTAGTCAAGCCAGTCCAATCTTGAATGTTGTCCTCCCACCTCCTTTTCGGTCTCCCTCTTCTTCTACCTTCTTGCACTGTGCCTTGCAGGGTGGTCTTTGCAAGGGCTGATGGTCTGGTGACGTATTATTATTATTATTATTATTATTATTATTATTATTATTATTATTATTCCAATTCTGTCTACTTCTATGATCCATTCAGGCAACATCTTGAGCGAAAGTCCTCTTGACCACAGAGGGCTTTGCCAGACACTTGGCCTATTGAAATTCTTCTGGAATTTATGAAATTATGTCCCCATTAAATCACATGGCAGAGTTTCATTGCAGTCGGATATTATTCTTACAGTACAACCAGTTTTTTGGGGGATGCGATGTGATGCTGCGGACCCAATTTATCATATTCAATATTTTATCGCTTGCGACATATTTTGCGTTTCATGTAGTATCGCAAAATTGCACGCTCCAGTATATCAAGGGTAACGACATTATTAT
Source organism: Oncomelania hupensis (assembly GCA_036898135.1). NCBI lineage: Eukaryota > Metazoa > Mollusca > Gastropoda > Littorinimorpha > Pomatiopsidae > Oncomelania > Oncomelania hupensis. The sequence goes on from CM072512.1 coordinate 8,635,423, forward strand.
GGAAATTTGTTGGATGAAATGTGCTCTCTCTCTCTCTCTCTCTCTCTCTCTCTCTCTCTCTCTCTCTCTCTCGCTCTCATTTCAAAACGAACACCAAGTTTCCATCTCTTAAGAGTGTGCTTCTCATAGCTCGACAACAGCTAGCTGAAGAAAGAGTGACACCAACAGTCACTCAGCATATTCTTGGTGATTCTGTTGTACAATCTATGAGACCAGACCTCGTCTACCCCCAAGCCAAGCGCACCAGTCAACTCATCACCCTGTCAGGCCTTGCTCTAGCTGACGTCAAACATTGGCTACAGCATATCCTACGCAGCGAAAACGTGCAGCAGATCATTGTACACGTAGGAGCCAACACATCCATTAATGATGTTATAACCATCGGTAATTGGGTTGAAATATACAAATTGCGAAAAAAGTAATTTCATTCTGCTTCCCATCACTTCTCCTCCATTGTCTCGCCCAAAGCCGTTTCCTCACCTCTGGCAAAAACCATCTCTGAGTCTAGCTTCCATCTAAAAACATGTGTTCATGAGAAGGATGTGGCTACATTGACATTAAAGAAACCTTCTTCACAACCCGTGGTCTACCCAAGAAAGCGACCTACTGTGAAAACCTTTATCCAAGCAAACCTGGGTACTGGACGTCGAGGTAGCAACTGTAAACGAGCAACGCAAGCACGTCTGAACATCACACCTGTAATTGCTAATGACAATATAAATATGAGAGATAAGGCCCCACATCTCAGAACACCTACATCTCCAGCGCTCTCTACCTTGACAGGGTCTACATGGGCTTCACGGTTATTTGGACCTCAAAATGATGCCTCCCAAGATGCACAGAGCGTTAAAACAACTACAAGAGGAACCACTCCCTTGTGCAATATGCAGAGTTGTCCTACTAGTGATGGATATCAAGAGTACACTAGACTTCCACTTCAGTCTGCTTTTGGTGGATCGAGAATGTACAGTAATCGATGTGTACAACAAAAGAACCATATGCAGTTTATAAATCCATTTTCTCTCCCTACATGATGTACTCTCCATATTACCCTACATGATGTACCCTCCATATTACCCTACATGATGTACCCTCCATATTACCCTACCTCCGTTTCCTTTCCGCACACTATGATGCGTTGACAACAATAGGTTATACAAGTAATAACATACACCAAAGAAATAAATATAGCACTTCAACTGGTGTGTGTGTGTGTGTTTGTGTGTGTGTGTGTGTGTGTGTGTGTGTGTGTGTGTGTGTGAGAGAGAGAGAGAGCAAAAGAGTGAAAGAGACCAAGGGAATCATACCATTTTAAACGTAGCACGCCCATGGCCTGTAAGCTGGACTTTGTCATACGTATTTATATTATTATTATTTTGTTGTGAATAATTGACTGCAGTGATTTGATACTGCTATTGAAGGTGTTGTCACTTTTTCTCTCCCCACTTCCCCTCTTTCTCCCATCTTTCTGTCCATGGTGTTTTGTCGTCCAGTGCCGCTGCTTGTTCCCACTCGTCTCTCGATTTTGCCTCCTCACACAACTCCTTTCACGGGAAGAGGAAACTGCTGTTGGCTCCCAATACACAGCACTGACACACACACGCTGAAAAGCGAAACCAATGGACAGCATCGCAACTCTCCACACTCTACATGTACAGATCTCATCTATATACTGTATATAGAGTTCGTGAAGAACAGAATTTAGTAACAAATTGCAAGTCTTTGCTTAAAAGGGAGGCACTGTGGTCTAATGGTAGTGCTTCGGCTTGCGGATCTGAAGGTCCCGGGTTCGAGCCCTGGCCGGGCCATTGTGTTGTGTCCCTGGGAAAGACACTTTACTCCTGTTTTCCTACTCCTTCGGATGAGAGTATAAACCGAGGTCTAGTCTGTGTCGCATACATTCCATCATAACGGACTTTAAAGATCCTGACGCTCATGTCCTAGACGGGTGAGTGCCGGTGACAAGAACACACCCAGCATGCACCTAGGTCCTTCTCCCCCATCCCTGGCTGCCCAGGATTGTGCTCAGTTGTCCGGGCGTCAGACCATGCGCCCAAAGGCTGCGGGTGGGCGTCTCGGGCGGCTTGAGTTAGATCCTGTATCGGCCAGCGCCTTGAGCAGCTCTTGAGCTGGAAAAGCGCTATATAAGAACGATTAAATAAATAAAATAAATAAAAGCTGTTACTGTCTGGTTCATTGTGTGTCTCCGAGTTAGTCCACTACCCCCGTTGGGGTGCCGGGGGTTTCAGTATAAATAGTATCCCCACTTTCTGGAAATTTAGTGCTTTAAATTCCCACTGTCGCTGTCTTTCTCATTTGCTCTTTCTCAGTCCTGCTCTGTTCTATCAATCTGCTATACTATCTTCTTCTTCGCTAGACCAGTCACCTACCTTTTTTCTTGAAAACTCTTCTGGGACAAGACTCCTTGTTTGTGTATGAGGTCTGTTGGATCAGCTTGGGAATATTGGACGCTTTCTGCCAGGTGGTCACTAGGGCTTCCTATGATGTTATTATTTAGCAATGTAGGCATTTTATATGTATGTGTTTTGTTGATAATTTATAATGATGTTTGTATTCTATTTTGTTTTTGTAAACGGGGGTTCGACAAATTAGAGTGCAGCCTCAGCGTCCCCTGCGTGGGATGTCTTTATTGTAAAGTGACTGGCTGGTGGAGGGCATTCAGTTTTCCCACTAGGGTTGTTTCAGTAGATCTTTTATGCGGATTGGGGGTTGTCCGGTCCTGATTTGGCTCGGAAGAGTCCGTTGGACCTAAAGCAACAATTATGTAATGTAATGTAAAGTTAGTCCACTTTTATACACCATCAAACCTCTCCGTTCATGTTTTGACAGTCGCCAGCTTCGTATTCTCCGTATAAAAAACAAAAACGCTCATTCTGCTTTTCATCCCCCACAGTTTGGAATTTTCGTCCTTTAATTCTGCGCTCTGTTGAATCAGCGCTTACCTTTCGCTCTGTAGCATTATATACTGTACATGTAGCGGATTTTATTTTCCTGGTTAGGAAGCATGGACTTCCCCCCGCCGTCTTGCTCAGTTTAATTAATCCTCCTCATCCACCCTATAGGGTGCTGGCTGAGTGCATGTAAATATTTTTAATTATTTTGTTAAATTTATATGTATGCTGATAGCTTGGTGTGTGTGGGGGGGGCTCTTTTTTTTTCCAAAACAATTTTATTGTGTCTTTTATGACACCGGCGATTCTTAGTCTATCGTATTTTTAACTTGTTATACAGTATCTAATATTATGTGGTCGTGGTCCTGAAATATTAAACTTCATATCTTTATAACGTTCCTTATATGCGAATGCGTCCGAGGACAGCAAATCTAAAAAAAGAAAAAAGAAAAGAAAAAAAGATTTTCCTGTTGCCTAAATTATCAGCATTGTGCGTGGTTTTCCTTGTGATCTCGAGATACATTCCTTCAATCTAGTGGCCTTACGATTGTGCTTCATTATTTTAAAAAAAAGTTAAAATATATATATATATCTCTATCTCTCTCTCTCTCTCTCTCTCTCTCTCTCTCTATATATATATATATATATATATATATATATATAATCTATCTATCTATCTATCTATCTATCTATCTATCTATCTATCTATCTATCTATCTATCTATCTATATCTATCTATCTATCTATCTATCTATCTATCTATCTATCTATCTATCTATCTATCTATCTATATATATATATCTATATATATATATATCTATATATCTATATATCTATATATATCTATATATCTATATATATATATATATATATATATATATATATATATATATATATATATATATATATATATATATATATATATATATATATATATATATATATATATATATATATATATATCGTATATAATCGTATATAGCGCTTTTCCAGTTCAGGAGCTTCCCCAGGCGCTGGCTGATACAGGAGGAACCCACTTGCTACCATTAGGCGCACCGTCTGACGCCTCAAACAACTGAGCCCAATTCTGGGCGACTAGCAATGGGAGAGAATGACCTAGTGCTTCCACTCACCACTCTGGAACATGAGCATTAGGGTCTTTTAAAGTCCAGGCGGTCGATTGCGTGCGTCGTCAGGCTAGATCTCGGTTGACACTCTCATCAGAAGGAGTATACCCAGCGCGCATGTCTGTGCAAAAGGGTCATCAAAATTGTGTCGGCATTCCTGGCCGTCATGCATACCAGCTTCGAACCCACTGCCTGAAATGTCGCCGCTTAACATTCAGTGCTTCAAGACGTGTACCACGGGGCCAGCTGCCTCTGTAAAGACGTTTTGCATTACCTCGTAAGGAAGCTTTCATTTTCCTGTGTTACGGGGCACTCGGTATTGTGAGCGTCTTTCCGGCTATCGACGTCGCGGGCCTTGTAAATCAATGATTGTGAATACAGCGACAGGCCAGTTTTGGGCATCTCATTGCTCAAGTTATTGCAAAAGGGATGAGGCATGAGTGCAACAGTTTTTACGTTGAGAAGCCTACAGCTACGATATATTAGGCCTTAATTCTAGGAGGTGGGTAGCTTTTGCCTTGATAGTGCCTGTGCGTGAAAGATGTAAACAGTTGGTTATATTATCTCGTTTCCGATGTACCTTTAGATGTAAATAGCTGTTTATTATCTGTTGTTGAAATGTACCTTTACGTGTAAACCGTTAGTTATCTTTTTGTGAAAGAGTGTCTTGGATGTAAACAGTTGATTGTTATCTTTCGTGAAAGTGTATCGTTAGATGTAAACAGTTATTATCTTTTGTTAAAGTGTTCCTTCAGGTGTAAACAGTTTATTATTCTTTTTTAGGAAGGTGTATCTTTAGGTGTAAACAGTTGATCGTTATCTTTTTGTGAAAGTATTCCACAAGTTGTAAATAGTTTATTATTTTTTGTTGAAAGTGTATCTTTAGATATTAGCAACTGGTTATTATTGTTTGTGAAAATGTACATTTAGGTGTACATTTGTGATCATTATATTGTGTGGAAACGTTTCATTAGGTCTAATCAGCTGATTATTATCTTTGGTTAAAGTGTATCTTTAGGCGTACAACAGCTTATTATCTTTTGTTGGAGTGTATCTTTAGGTGTAAACATGTGATCCTTATATTGTGTGGAAGTGTTCCATTGGGTGTAAACAGCTTAGTATTATCTTTTGTTGGAGTGCACCTCAACTAGATGTAAACAGCTGAAAATTATCCTGTTGTGTGAAAGTGTATCTTTAGATGTAAATCGTTTATTATCTTTTTGTGGGAAAATGTATCTTTAGTTGTAAACAGGTGATCATCTTTCATTTAAGTGTACCTTTAGGTGTTAACAGTTGATCATTTTTTCTTTTTTGGTGTGAAAATGTACCGTTAGATGTAAATAGTTGATCATTTTATCTCTTTTACAAAATCATTGCTTTGAGGTTAAATAATATGAAAATATCATATTTTTGAGCGTGAATTAGGTAAAGAAATAGTTTTGAGTTAATGTAGCAAACAGCTAAGTCAATTAGTGTAAAATACATCAGTAATTCAACAGTTCTGTAATAGACGTTCCTTGTCGATGAAGTCGTGCAGGCGCGCTCCTCTGTGTGTGTGTGTGTGGGTGGGTGGGTGTGGGTGCGCGCGCGTGTGTGTGTGTGTGTGTGTTTGTGAGCTATAGACTCCCCGCAGTAGCCTACGAAATAGAATAGCAGAGAGATACTGTTGTATGTCAATACAAGTTGGGCATGCACTGGCAAGTACCTATCACAGGCATGGTGTATTTAATTGATTCAGCAGCGTGGGACTTAGGCCAGCTAGAGCATAAGCTAGAGCATAAGCATATTAGCTGAGGTAAGGTTTGCATGAGGCAGGAGAGTGGGAGGGGGGGGGGGCGGAAAAGAGGAGACGGAGGGACTTGGTTGATGGGGACTGGGAAAGAGGGTGGACAAGACGGTCTGTGGGGGATTGGAATGAGAGGACACTATAATGCTGGAATCGAACCTAGAACCTTTGACATTGGAAACTATAAGTGCTTTAACCAAGAGCGCTATAGGCCACCGCCAGTTTGCATACAGCGTATGCCTGCAAACACCTGCAGCTTTTCTCGTTGGAGTTCCAGTCTGTATTTGTACAACCGTCATTATCATTATTCATTTACGCTACTTTAAACCGGCAAAGCATTGAACAGGCCAATTTTATCTCTCTTTCTTCTGGCAATGAATCATTCAGATCGTGCAGACTCTTTCGAACTTTCCCAAACTACCTTGCCTAACAAGATTGGTTTGTTTGTTCAAGAATAGGCCTAATAAATTGTAAAGTATTCAAACCCGTCGTTTCTGAATGCAGGAACCGTTGACTTAGGACTCATTATTTCTCACTAACTTTCAGCACTTAGATATTGGATGTGCACGTTTGATGTTTCAGAGTACTGATATATCTGATGATACCAGAAACAACTCTTTCGTGGCTGAAGTCTTCAGAGCGCACGACTTGTGTACGTGCGTCTCGGGGGACGTGGGTTCGAATCCTGACTTCAGCAAACTATTGTGTGATTGCTGGATAGTAGTGGCCAGCGCTTTGAGAAACTCTCTGAGCTTGTAAGTGCGCTATTTAAGAGCAAACCTTTTTTTTAAAAGTCTCCCCAAAAGATTCATGCCAACATAATTATTTGTTGTTGATTTTTTTTTAAATTGTAGTCCTTCTTACATAGCGCTTTTCCTGCTCACGAGTTGTTCAAAGCGCTTGCTTGATGCTGGATCTCACTCAAACCGCTCGAGGCGTCCAATTTCTACTGCAGCAATTAGGCGCATGGTCTGACGCGTCTTACAACTGGGCATAATCCAAAGGGTGGATGGGCAGGGAAAGGACCTAGTGCTTACTGAGCGTGCCAATGTAGCCGGCACTCACCCGTCTAGAACATGAGCGTCAGGATCTTTTCGAAAGTCCGTGCGTGCGTGCACAGACAAGATCTGGATGTTTATATTCTCATCAGCCGAAGGAGCAATAATTATCTCTTTCCTCCTACAAATCTGCGGCATTCATTCAATTCTTATAATACCGACCTACCGTAATTCAAACAGACTTTATCAGTAGTTGATTCAGCCCCTATGCTTGAATCCTCCTGATAAGTGTAACTCGGATTCGTTTATGCACGCAACCTGTTCACTCAACAACAAGGCAGGAGTCGTCGTATGAAGTTTTCCAACTTTATTCAGCGTACATCAACAACTGCATACACTCGCTCAATCGCTTTTCCACTAACTCTCTCTTCTCTTCTCTACATAGCGCATCAGTTATATAGTTTTTCTCTATACTCGAGATAACGTTAGAACGTTCCAGCATTACAACCAATCAAAATAAACTTCGTCATCACTGTCTTACGTCATACAACTTTCTTCATCATAAAAGAACCTCTCAGCTTCTATTGGATCTATCTAGATGCTTCCATCGATGGTAAACAAGCAACCCTAGAAGATTCTCCAATAATATCGACCAACGAAAATTATCAACATTATAACAAGCTTCTTCTAACAACAATGCAAAATCAAATCAAAGGTAAATACACTCTGTTATTGAAT
>CM072512.1:8645483-8655483 GCA_036898135.1 Oncomelania hupensis
ACAATTTATTGCTGCTAAGTTTAATAGAAACCCAAACGCATTTACCTTTAATATTTTGCTGTCATCGACAAGCCAAGAAACTGTTCGAAAGTTATGTATATTTTTGTACAAAGCGTTTAAAATGAGGGAGATAGCAATTTCGTAAGATTCACTGATTTGTTTCCTCTGATTGAGTGTTTGTTATACATGTATATTTTGTTTGAAAATTCACTGTACACACCCCTTCAATAGGGGGCATAGGCCTTATACTAAATAAAACATTCGTATTCGTATTCGTATTCGTATTCTCTCTCTCTCTCTCTCTCTCTCTCTCTCTCTCTCTCTCTCTCTCTTCTCTCCCTCACTCCATACCTCTTTCCTCACCCATCTTTCCCTCCTCTTCTCAGCCTTCCAGTGTAATAGTCGTCATGTTTTGCGTGTTTGTGTGTCCGTTAGCAGGTTTCCTCCTGAGGGAGTCAGGTGGGCAAATAGAGAGAGATAACATCTTTCACCGGGCCATTCTCACTTTCAGCCCTAAAAGACGCATTTTGAGGAGGTTGAGTAGACATAGACGATGGCCGGCGACTGATGCCCCCTTTTTTTTTCTTCAAAAAGTTCAGAATTTACACGGTACAATAGAGAGGTTGTAATGGTACATGCATGGTGCATGTAAAACGACTTGAAGAATGAAGATAAAACTGGCTTTTCGGAGAAAACAATCTTTAGTTGGCAAATATGTTAAAAGGTTAAACGTTCGCGTGTCAAGAAGAAGAAAAAAATATATACGGATTTTCCAGCTCGGTCAGAAAAATTGTAACAATGTAATTGAATTAGAGTAAAGTATGTTTCGTAGCAAAGTAGTAAAGTTTGTCACATTTTTTTGAAAAGACAGTATTTAAAAAGGTTCAATTCTGCACGCAGTCCTTCTTGTTTCTAAAGATGACAAAAATTGGGATTGTTTGGAATCCCAAAGATAGACTCATTATCATTACAATGGTCGTCATTAAAATCGTCATCGTTTTCTTCTTCTTCCTCTTGATTTTCTTTTTCTTCTTCTTGTTCTTCCTGTTGTTGTTGTTGTTGTTGTTGTTGTTGTTGTTGTTGTTGTTATTGTTGATCCTCTTCTTCTTCTTCTTCTTCTTCTTCTTCTTCTTCTTCTTCTTCTTCTTCTTCTTCTTCTTCTTCTTCTTCTTCTTCTTCTTCTGTTTGAGTTTTGTTTTTTGTCTCTTTCTCGTTGTCTTCTTCTTTCGTTGCTCACCACTAACACTGCTGCAGCCATTATCATCATCATTGTCAGTATCACCTCCACATTCCTCTACCTCCTCGTTCTTCTGCTACTCCTCCTCCTCTTCCTACTTCTCATCATCATTACTCCCCTCCCCTCCCTCTCCCTTCTCCTAGCCCCGATAACCTCCACTTGAGATGGCAGTAGCGGTCTGAGTCTGAACCTCACTGAAGTGTTTTCAAGTGCCTAAACTGTCTGCTGGGATGCCAGAACCTCCATAGCAGTCACAAACACTTAACACACATTAAGCATTCTGCATTCTCTTTTCAAGAGGCAGTCACAACAGCAGTAAAAGCTGTAGAAACAGCAGCAGCAACCACTCTAGTCGCTGCCTTTAGCTTACCTCCTTAGCAGTCGCAAAAACTTCACACGCATTATTATTATGCATTCTCTTTTCAAGAGGCAGTCACAGCAGTAGAAGTAGAAACAACAGCAGTAGAAGTAGAAACAGCAACAGGAGTAGAAACAGCAGCATCAGAAGTAGAAACGGCAACTGTAGCAAGCTGTCTTTGACAGTCACAAACATTGTGCACCCATTATACATTCTGCAGTCTCTTTTCAAGAGGCAGTCACAATAGCAGTAGTAGAAGTAGCAGTAAAAATAGAAACAACAGCAGCAGTAGTAGAAGTAGAAACAGCAACAGCAGTAAGCTGTCTTTGACAGTCACGGACATTTTGCACCCATTAAGCATTCTGCAGCTCGGAAGAGTCCGCTGGACTTAAAGCAATAATCATGTAATGTAATGTAAAGCATTCTGCAATTCCTTTCAAGAGGCAAGTACAATAGAAGTAGAAAAAGCAGCAGCAAACATTCTAGTAGATGTGTTATGATTGAGACGCGCACGATAGATCCGATCATTTTATTTTGCAAAGCATGCAATAATAGAGTGTATTATTTATCTTTGATTTGATTTTACGTTGTTTCTAGAAGAAGCTTTGTATAATGTTGATAATTTTCGTCGGTCGATATTGTTGAGAATTTTCTGGAATTGTTTATTATCGACCGAAGCTTCGAGATAGATCTGGTAACAGCTATGCGATTCTTCTAACATAAAGTACGTTCTATGATATAAGACAGTGCATAGTTCCGGTGACGAGTTTTATTTTGATTGGGTGTTATTGCATTGCATCATGCTGGAATGTTCAGACTTTTTCTCGATCGCAGAGGCTATATAAGTAAAGGCTCTCTTACATCCCGTCGTACGTGGTTATAGATCGTGCGTCCTCGGAGTTCCTGTTAGTCGTAGAGTTCTCGCACGATGAAAATCAAATCAGAGAGAAAGTACGTCGTAAGTACTTGATAAGTGAGTGCGTCTTGCTCTAAACGTTAGGCACGCAAGTGGTCCGTACGCCTTTCTGTAAGTAGGAAGAAGTAAGGAGCACGTACGATTTGTACTTCTGTCGCACGCAATGAGTGGGATAATCGTACGTGAGTTGCAAGTGAAGCCTACGGTTTCAGAAATCCTACTTACGAAGTAAGAGAAACGTAAGAGAAACGTAAGAAACACGGAAGTGTTAAGCAAGACAATCGTGCGTCAAATTGAAAGAACGCACGATAATATAAAAGGGTGCACTGAATCTCTTCATCATTCCCTGGTTCAGCATCCAATATGGCAATATCAAGAAGGATGCGCCATCGTCTTCTGTGGCTGTTGTTGCAAGAGGAAGCGGAAGACCGTGATGCAGTGCTCGCAGTAGTTGCTCTGGATCGGCTGCAAGAGAGGCAAAGAAGAAGGAGGCGTTATTGGGTGAAGCCATGGCTGACAAGAAGACCTCCGTTTGGCCAGTATGAGACGTTGTTACAGGAGCTTGACAAACAGTCTGCTGGAGACTACCTTGGGTTCATCCGTATGGATAGGAACCTGTTTGCTGAAGTGCTTCAACGTGTAGCTCCCCGGATCTCCAAGAGTCCAAGGTAAGAGCAATATTCACCAACAATGTGTATCTCAGTATTTGTAGGATATACATGTATCTACATTCAGGTATCCTTCAAGTGAATGATAAGGATTAACAAAGATTAACAAGGATTTATTGAACTCGCCACTTTATTATTACAAGTTTGCAGTACAACAATGTATCTATGGCAACATATATTTATGGCAAGCCATTTCACTATTCAATATGGAATATAGATAGCTTATTTATTTTAACAGATATATCAAATATTATATAAGATATATTTGTGTGTATAGGCCTATATATCTATCTATATCTATTCTATCTATCTATTTGTATGTATGTATGTATAATGTATGTATGTATGTATGTATGTATGTATGTATGTATGTAATATAAAACACCTTTTTATAAATCCAATTTCAAATTTTCGAGGTTTATTAATCTGATATATATCAGATGAGATAAATCAGTTAAATATTTGTATTCGTTTTGACATATTATTATGTTCTTTCCATTTATTGTTTGTGTAGGAGCAGAACCCCTCTGGAGCCTGGCCTGAAGCTGGTCGTTACACTGCGGTACATTGCCACTGGGAACAGTTACAAGAGTCTCGAGTATTCGTTCCGCGTGTCCAACAGTACCATGTCTCAAGTCACCCCACAAGTTTGTGCTGCAATTTATGAAGAGTACAGGGAGGAACTCTTTGGTTTACCACAGGATGTCAAGGGATGGCGAGCTTTGGCCAGTGAGTTCTCTACCAAGTGGAACTTTCATCACTGCGTTTGGGAAAACACATACAGATAAAGAAGCCTGCCACGCACGCCTATCGAACTTACTCCGTACTTCTGTCTTGCGTACCCTGTGCGTGCTCCAGGCGTCCTAATTGTCGCAAACAAGTCGCAGCGAAAAACTGGCCGGCCAGTTTCCAGGCTGCGTGCTCTGCGTCGTGTCTGCGACCACGAAAAAACGTACTTTCCACTTGCGTGCATCTCACGACTTGGTCCATTTTTAGCACGCAAACCACTCGTAGCCCCACGTACGACGGGATGTAAGACTAGCTTAATGCACTGTCTGCTTGTAGGAGTGAAGCTTTTGATATGGTGATAATGATCATTGTTGTCAAGGTGGCGACGTTGTGATTCGTCCTTAATGCCTTAGGACGTTAAGCTTGGTTATTTCTTCCTTGTAGGAGTGATTTATGATGATTTTTGGTGATGATCTTTGAAGTAATTTTCGGAAAGCATTTGTTGATGTTTGCTGAATAAATTTGGATATCTGTACTGAATACGACGACTCCTGCATTGTTGGTGAGTGAACAGGCTGCGTAAATAAAGGAATTCGAGTTGCACATATCGAGATTCAAGCATCGGGGCTGAATCGGCTATTGATAAATAGCACGTATAACAAGCTGCCTTTGGCAGTTACAAACATTTTGCTCACATTAGAGATTCTGCACTCTCTTTTCAAGAAGCCGTCACAGCTGTAGCAGTGGAAACAGCAGCTGCCACTATAGTCTTTGGTTTGTTGGTAGGCTGTATTCTCTTTTCCAGAGGAGTCACAGCAGCAGTAACAGTAAAATCAGCAGCAGAAGCAGTAGAAACAGCAGTAGAAGCAGTTGACACTTTAGAAGCTGTCTTTGGCTTCTTTGTAGGCTGTATTCTCTTTTCCAAAAGCAGTCACTGCAGCAGTAGCCGCAGCAGTAGCAGTAAGAAGTAGAAACAGCAGCAGTAGCAGTAAGAAGTAGAAACAGCAGCAGTAGCAGTAAGTAGTAGAAACAGCAGCAGTAGCAACCACCCTAATAGCTGTCAATGGCTTCTTATTCTTGGCCCACCTCTGTGTGTGTGTGTGTGTGTGTGTGTGTGTGTGTGTGAGTGTAGATGTGCGTCCTTGTTTACACAGTGTTATCTGGACAGATAATAATAATAATAATAATAATAATAATAATAATAATAATAATAATAATAATAATAATAATAATAATAATAATAACGGATTTTTGTATAGCGGGTACTCCAGCCTATGACCAGACTCACCACGCTTTAAATAATCATTACATATAAATACATGCACTCGATAAAACATTGCTTTTGCTACAATACACCAAAAGACAGAACAGTAAGGGTACAACTATTTACAAATATGTACACAAATTACAAAAAAAAAAAGACAGAAATAGACTATTTACAACTATGTACACAAACGACAGAGAAGACAGAAATAGAATAGCAAAAATCAGTGAACATCTACATAACTTGTATTGACATGCCTACTTGTTTTGACTTCAGAACAATGATCCGTTAGGGTTAGGGCTGGGTTAATGTTAGTGTTAGGGTTAGGGGTTAGGGTTCGAACACTGCAAAGTACTTAAAAATGGGAACGAAATATGACCCATTGTCAGCACAACGTAGGTGGCGTTTCGGGAAAGTCATGATAATACTGTGTAACCTCGGGTGCGTGTGTCTGCGTGTGTGACATTCCGCGTAGCTGAGATCGGCCGTGGCTTACCTAGGCCTATACACTAGTGGTACTCTACTCTGCGAGTGTCAGCTAGGCAGTGACCTGTAAGCGCTATTGTTGTGGAATTCTTTGTACTGCCAAAGCACTGGCAGGCTGGCAAGACACCGAATGTTTCTTCACACTTCGCAACTGTTGCTCTCTGTCGCTTTAAACGCTATCGAATATTTCTGTTACCTCCACCTAGAAGGTGGGGGTGGGACCGGGGGATGGGGTGAAGTGTGAGGATAGAGAGAGAGAGAGAGAGAGAGAGAGAGAGAGAGAGAGAGAGAGAGAGAGAGAGAGAGAGAGCCCGAAAGAGAGAGAGAAAGAGAGAGAGGGAGAGAGAGAGAGAGAGCCCGAAAGAGAGAGAGAGATGAAGAAGAAGAAGAAGAAGAAGAAGAAGAAGAAGAAGAGAGGTAAAGAGAGAGAGAGGGAGAGAGTAGGAGAGAGAGAGTTGGAGAGAGAGAGAGAGAGAGAGAGAGAGAGAGAGAGAGAGAGAGAAGGGTTGAGGGATGTTGAGAAGCGTGCGCGCGCGAGAGAGAGAGAGGGTTGGAGGGAAGGTGGAGAAGGAGCAAGAGAGAATAAGAACAAGAGATGTAGAGAGAAAGAGAGAGTAATGAGAGAGGGTTGGAGAGAACAAGAGACACAGAACAAGAAGAAAAGGATAAACAAGATAAAGAAACTATTTAGATTTGCCATTATAAAATGTTTAAAAAAAACACATCACGACATGATATTATATGTAGATTGTAACAAGATAATAACCAAGATTGTAACCTAGGGGACTAAAACAATTGAACAAAATCTATACAAAAAGAACTAATCACTCGAACGTTCCCAGTGAACATTTGGCGTCAAAGTTGACAGTAGCAGGCTGCCTTATACTTATGAAGCGCCATTTGTAAATTAAATGGTTATTGTCATTATATCTATAGAACATACATTTTACCTGTATAAAAGATATGGTATAATTATAAAATGAATTATATACCTATAAAATACATTCTATAGCAATACAACACTTTTTATAGATATAAAGCAACAGTTTTATAGCTACAGACTACATTTTACGATATACAAGAGATCATACACGAATCGTCACGCCGTTTGTAAATATTAAACACAAAAAAACTATTTTATTTATAAACAAAACATTTTATAAGTAACCAATTCATTTGATCTATAAACAAAACATTTTATAAGTAACCAATTCATTTTACCTATAAACAAGTCATTGTATCTATAAACAAGTCATTTTATAGCAAAAACGATCTATAAAACTTCCTTTTATCTGTAAACACTTCATTTTATAGCAACAACGAGCACTTATATCTATAGAATACATTTTATAACACGTACAATGAATTGTACCTGTAGAATGCATTCGGGACAATTATTTTCCAGTCGGCGCCTTACAATAATTTTATACTAACTTTCTCATTGTATAACTGCTTCTCTCCCTTCGATTATTTTTATTTTGTAACGTTCTAAGCGACCCAAAGTTGCTATGAGGTGCGCAAAGATGGCTGACGTGTTTTTTTTTCGTTTTTAAAAAAAAAAAAATAAAATTTACGTCCCCGGACTCATTAAGCGTATAGGGGACGATTGGTTAATAGGTACATTCAACCAATTCAACGAAAAAAGGCCACCCCCCCCCCACGCCCCTCCTGCACGTATGCGCTGGGCTCTCGCCTTTTCATGTGGAAGTGACGTTGCATAAGCAAAATTAATTTAGATAGCTACGGCGCGTGTAGGGAATTCCCGCTAGGCCTATATCGACTTCCCGCGATGTCAACAATCTCCAAGGTAACAGTTGCGATGGAAGCTGGTTTGCCTTCGTGATTATCGATAGTTTTTCAAGACGACCAAAAAATAATTGGAACAGTCGAGACTGACAATGATGTCGCTGATGTTTTATCAGCATTTCACTAGTATGGTCCTCGCCAATTTATATAGTACACTAGTATGGTCCTTGCCATTTTTTGTAGAGAACTTTAATGGTCTTTACCATGTTGAGTCGCTTAGAAGTTTACAAGTAGTCTACACGAGGATGGAGTTGCTTCCCTGGGATCAGCAATTCGAAAGTCAGTATAAAATTAATGTCATGCGCCGAATGTAAAATAATGCTCCGAATGCATTCTACAGGTAAAATGCATTGTATATATTATAACATTTATTTTATAGATATAAAAGCTCTTTGTTGTTATAAAATGAATTGTTTATCTATAAAATGAATTGTTTATGTATAAAATGTAGTGTTTAGAGATAAAATGAAGTGTTTAGAGATAAAATAGTTTTTCGGAATAATATTTACAAACGGCGTGATGATCGCGTATGATTTCTCTTGTATATTGTAAAATGTAGTCTGTAGTTATAAAAATGTTGTTTTTAGCTATAAAAAGTTTTGTATTGCTATTGAATGTATTTTGTAGACATAGAATTCATTTTATAAGTATACAATATCTTTTATACAGGTAAAATGAACGTTCTATAGATATAATGACAATAATGATTTAATTTACAAATGGCGCCTCATATATACTTGCAATGCAGTGTGATACTGTCAGCTCTGACGAGAATGTTCATTGGGGGACACTGAGCTATTAGTTCCTGTTGTACATGATCGTCCGGTGTTCGCAAACGGCAGCCCTCTCTATACGAAATCTGTTTTGCATTCTTTGCAAACATTGGTCTTGCAAAAAGGAAGATTTTTTTCTTCCTTCGGAAATTAAGTCTTTAATACATTATATGATATCTGAAGGTATCGGAGTCGCCTTTTTGCTGGATTCCTTCTCATTCCGGCATTTATGGGAATTGTCCAGTTGATGGATTGGCAAAACAAGGAGCAACGAAGGCCTAAAATTCTATCGTGTATTAGGGTATAAAGCCTTTATTGAAAATCTAAATTCTTATCCTTAGTAGAAAACGATGATAAATTTATTATAAAATAAAGAGGATTTGTTACTTGCGCACGCCTTACCTCTGTCACACGTGCCGTAATAAAATACAAATACATGAGGAAAACATTCAGTTGCTATTATCTTAGAGACCAAAAAAAAAAATTCAAGCCCTCCTCGAACACTCAAGAAATGAAGCTGATTATCCAACTACTCTAACTCCTTCCTACTTTCCTTGCTAAAATCTGTTCTTCTTCTGCGCCTCCTTCTCCTCCCCTCCCATCCTCTCTCTCTCTCTCTCTCTCTCTCTCTCTCTCTCTCTCTCTCTCTCTCTCTCTCTCTCTCTCTCTCTCTCTCTCTCGTTCTTGTACTCTCTCTCTCTCGTTCTTTTACTCTCTCGCTCTCTCCATCATCTCTCCTTCCTTCCATTTTGGTGGTGTAGAAAATGATGTATGAACGCAGCGGTGTCGCTCCGTTAGCGGCATAAATATTGCACGCGCATGGCTGTCATATCAATCTCCCATTCTATTGCTCAATGCAAGGTCCCCGGCACCTCATGATAGAACAGCCAAGATGTGTAAGAATTTTCGATTTGTTGGGAGGTGGGTTGTTGGAGAAAGGGAGGGAGGGAATGGGAGGGGAGGGGGGGGGGGGTCGGAAGTCGTGGTACATTGTATTGTATAGTATTGTATTATGTGGTGTTGTATTGCGCTGTACTGTATTAATAATATAAGATTACATTACATTACTTGGTTATTGCTTTAGGTCCAGCGGACTCTTCCGAGCCAAATCATGATCAATAATATAAGATATCTTACAGTATTTGGAAGTTTGAGTCGTGCTAGTTTAAATAATTAATCTATTAATTATTGTATTTGATTGATTTTTGGTTATGCATTAAAGCTAAGTCATGTTGAAGCAGGAATCGCTAATCATTAATCAACTATTAATTCATGCATGTATTTATCTTATGGTTATTTATTAAAGCGAAGTCATGTTAAAGTAGAAATCACACTTTTTGTTGGCTATTAATAGCAAAGATCGTGCCGTTAACGCTTATCATAATTACAAGGTTCGTGGAAAGTTCCTAGAGGTTTACAAACCTTTCTTCAAGGTTTTCAGATTAAATTTTTAAAAGGTTCGGCGACCTAGGTTCGTGATCTGAGAACCTCGAAAAAAACACCCGTTGTGTGAACCTCCTCAAACCTTCGACGAATTAAAGGCAGACCATTAGTCACTACTAAATGTATTTCATATAGCCCTTTTAACAATTATTTCAATATCAACTTGAAATTAAGATTGTGTGAATTTGCTGCCAATGTTTTGCTTTCGTGCGTGAAAAATTCCGGTCCGCCTTTTGTCAAATGGAAATGAATCGTTGGGAACAAGTAGAGATCCCATTTTACCCACCTCACACACACCCACACACACACACACACCCACA
>CM072512.1:8660483-8685483 GCA_036898135.1 Oncomelania hupensis
AGTGTTGAAAGCTCTTTCGCATGCTTCCGTCCATGCGACTGGTCCTGTTTTTCCTCCCTTCGTCAGATCGGATAGAGGTGCGGCTATGGCTGCAAAGTTTGGTACAAACCTCCTGTAGTAGCTCGCTAACCCCAAAAACGACCTCACTTGTTTCTTTGTAGTTGGTTGTGACGTTTCTCCGATGCGATCCATTTTCTGACGGTCTGGTTGAATCTTACCTCGCCCTACCATGTGTCCCAGATACTCCAAACTCTGAAATCCTAGGAAACATTTTGACGGTCTTGCAGCTAACTGCACTTCGCGGAGTCTCTGACACAACGCTCTTAGACATTCCAAATGCCTTTCTTTTGTTTGAGTAGCTATCATCAAATCATCCATGAAGTTGTCTATTTCAGGCATGTGAAGGGGTGCCAATAACTTCCGCATCATTCGGGAAAATATAGCTCCGGCAGTCTTCAATCCAAAAGGCATCACGCACCACTGGAACTGACCTTCAGGAGTGGTGAACGCTGTCTTTTCTTTGTCCTCTTTTTTCATTGGGATTTGCCAATACCCTTTTGACAAATCTATTTTGCTCAGGTATTTCGCTTTTGCGAGCTTCGCGAACAAAAAATCAATATCAGGTAGAGGCTCAGCGTCGAAGACGATGTTACGATTCATTTTGCGAAAATCAACGCAAAATCGTATTTGTCCATCTTTTTTTTTCACTAGCACAATCGGTGAGCTATACGGTGACGTTGCTCTCTCAATGACCCGTAATTTCATCATCGTTTCTACTTCATCCTTCACCACCTGCATTTGCGAATGAGGTAAAGGGTATTGTCTTGTACGGACTGGCTCTTCATTGATCATCTTTATCTCGCACGTATCCAAGGTGCATCGTAAAGGGAAATCAGTGAAAATGTCTGCATAGTCTGACACTATGTTTAGGATGTCCTCATGAATTTCTGGACATTCTGGGTCAACGTGTACATCTTTCGGACCCTCGGTCGCCACTAACGGACACGTTGGAATGTCGTTGCCCACTTGTTCTTCTTTCCATTGATCGTCTTCTGTCACTACTGCATCGACTGTCACTCTTTGGAATGGTTCGTCCATCAAAGGCATCTTTTGTAGGGGTACCTTGCTGTCTCGACCCCTTGGTGTCACTCTCTGGCATTCAATGCATGATGCACAGTACCTGCGAACGTCTGCGCACATACCTGGCCAGAAAAACGTATTCCATATACGTTCGCGAGTTCGTTTTCCTCCTAGGTGTCCTGCCATGGGAGGATCATGAGCTAGCCTCATGACTTCTTTTCGTAGTTTCTTGGGAACTACTAGCTGCGATGTCTCCACTCCTCGCAACTGATGCAACCTGTATAGTAACCCTTTCTTTCGCGTGAATTTTACTGTAGCATTTCCTGACTTCAGTTCGCTCTGGGCATCAGCCAACGCTCGAACTTTTTTAAGACTATCGTCTTCTTCTTGCAATGCAGCCAACTCTGTCGGTGTGACTTCCACTCCTAGAGTTTTCGATACCTGCAAAGGTACTGTCGCTCGTTTTTCACGTTCTATTTGTCCTCTTGTTTCGACTGCTGCTGCCACGTCACATTCACTACCATCAATGGTAACTGGGCTTCGGTAACCAGATGAAAATGTAATCCAGTTACCCAGAAGAATGTCAGGTCCCATGTGGTCAAGGACGAACAGTTCAACAGTCCCTGTCACAAAGCCTGATTCAAGTTTCACCCATGCTGTAGGGTACTTTCCTGTTTTTGTCTGGTCTGCTAAGTACACTTCAACACTCCTCCCTGTATAATCTTCAGGTTTGACCCATTTTGAAGCAACTGCTCCCATCTCTGCTCCAGTATCACGCATGATGCGTACTGTATTCTCGTTGATCCGACCCTCACTCCACGGGTTATAGGGTTTAATAGATCGGACGTCTATTGGCGGAGTATAGATCGGTAGGGTGTCGGTCGCAATTGTAACCTGATTGACTGCATGCGTTTTCATGCATTGCCTGGCGAAGTGCCCCTTACCCCCACACTTATAGCACTCGTCTGAATTCCTCCTGTCTCTTTTATCTCTACCGACAACTGGTCTCCTAATAGGTTCCCTCAATCTCGTTTGTGACTCGTTCGGTCTACGCTCGGGTTGACTGCTCGGTGTTCGTGGACTCGCTCTTTGGAAAACAGGTCCTCGGGATACGGCTCGTTTTACGTCCAAATGCAGTTGAGCATATTCGGCTGCTTGTGCGGCGTCTGTCGGCAATCGTTCACGCACGAACATCTCGAGCTCAGGATTCATTACTGAATATATCTGTTCAGCCAAAAACATGTCTAACACAGACTTCGCGTCATCGATGTCTTTGTCTGCCAAGGAAAACCATCTTTCTACAGATGTCTGCAACCGGATGAGAAATTGCGGAAAAGTTTCATTTTGTTCTTTCTTGGTCTCTCGGAACTGTCGGCGATACCATTCCGCATCGCGGCGAAAACGACGTAACAGCGCGTTGCGTACTTCTTCAAAATCTTGAGCCTGTTCGGGTGTCAGACGCAAATACGTATCGCGCGCTTCTCCTGACAATAGTGGAGACAACCTTGCTGCCCAGCAATCTCTATTCCATCCTTGTGATTCAGCTATGAGCTCAAAATGACGTAGATAAGCTTCGATGTCTTCTCTACCATCGAAAGGGTGAATTTTCAGTCGGTAACCATCATGATGTTCTCTACGAGTTGAACGGTCAGCGAAAACTTCGCGTTCTTCTCTGATCATCTCCATCTGCATTTTCATCCGTTCTTTCTCTGCCTCCATTCTGATTTCTAATGATCTTCGTTCTTCTTCTTTGTCTTCCTCGCGTCGGCGACGTTCTTCTTCTTTCTCTTCTTCTCGTCGGCGACGTTCTTCTTCTTTTTCCTTTCGCTCTTCTTCCATTTTCCTCTCCATTAGACGTCTGTCTTCTTCTATTTTTCTTTCCATTAGCCGTCTGTCTTCTTCGCGCTCCCTTCGCTCTTCTTCTATTTTTCTTTCCATTAGCCGTCTGTCTTCTTCGCGCTCTCTTCGCTCTTCTTCTATTTTTCTTCGCTCTTCTTCCATTTTCCTCTCCACTAAACGTCTGTCTTCTTCTCGCTCTCTTCGTTCTTCTTCCTTTTGGATGCCATCCACGACAAATCTCGCTAGCGCCTCTTCTCGCAGGCCTAGGCTCATACCTAATTCTCTATACTTCACGGATACGTCAATCACTTCGGACGTCTCTTGGTTCCTTGACGGTTCTACGGCTACCGCCATGCGAGGGAAACCTAAGACAGACGTACTCAGAGTCTCTTCTCTCGTCAAACTGGACATGGTCGCTTCTCCCGATGCTCCCAGTACAATATCGGCTGAGTCGCTGCTAGAAGTGATCGATGTCCCTTCCCCACCAATCGTTTTCTTGGCTCCAGCACGTTTTGTACCTTTCTGGGTGGCGGACATTTTGCTAGCCGACCACCTTTTCTTGTATAATTGGTAAACAACAAATCTATTTACCAACTATATATCTCAGAGTTCAAATAGCTCAACAGTTATACCACGGTTTGGCTCAGATGACACTAAGTTGTATTATAGTAAAGTGTGGGCTTGGTTGCCTACCTTATTACTGTCGGGTGCTCTAAGTGCGCCCACGCGATTCAAAACGCTCCAGCACCCGCCAACCACCCACGTCACTTACTCTGATTGTATGGTATAACAACAACACCTAACAATCCATCATCCGTTCGATCCCACCGCTGCCACCAAATATGTCAAAGCCCCCTCCTTCACCCCCTCCAATACCATACCCCCTTACCCTTCGTTTCTTTAATAAAACAAACAACAATTTATAACCATAAAAACTAAAATATAATTAAGTATTCAAATAAAACCAAACACAAATAAATAAAATAACTAAAAATAAAACAAAAATTAACCACAATAAATAATCATAAAAAATGTTCTACACATAAATCAACAACTACAAAAATATCACCCCATTCACAATACTTGCAATACAACTATCCTACACTTTAACACTATTTTTACTAAACACATACTTTAACGATTTCAGTTCACACCCGTTTTACAAATACATTCACAATACATGCGATCAATTCATACTACGAATGCATACTAAATCATCACATCACAACACAAAAACGCAGGAGTGAAATTTTCTATGTCATCCAAACACAGTAACAAAAACTAAAAAAAAACACACTAATAAATGTATTTAATAAAAAATCATAACGATTAAATCCAAGTAAAAAATCAAATATTAAAGTCCAAGAAAAACAAAACACCATACAAAATCTAATAAATTTGAGTAACAAAATACATCTTCCTGAAAATTTAAAACTCAACAATAAAATAATAATAAATCGAATCTTGTAACAAACCACAAATGTAAAAACACTGCAACATGAATGAATACTGCAATTGATTGTCTAATAAATTTAATAACAATAAAAAAATATTCCCAAAATCAACCCCCACAAATAAACATAAATTACAATGTAACAATACAATACCACTCCCAGTAAAACACAACCAACCACCAACTATTTTATAACTTTATAATTATAACAACACCTTCAACCAAAATACCAACTTTCAACTTAACCACACAAAAATACAAACCACCTACTATCCCTAAACTTCTCACAAAAAAACTAAACATACAAATTATTTCCCACATAAAAACTCTTTCTCACTATATTCACATTGACTAAAACAACATCAAACTTGCACCTTTCAAGGTCGAACTCTTTCTCCCCCAAAACTACACTAAACTTTTTAGGGCACTAATACGTACAGTACAACTACGAAAAACAAAACACACTAAAACCTGGACCTCCAAAAAACATTTCATACCTTTCCCCTTTCCGACAATAAGTTACGTCACACTTTTCATTCTTGTCCGGCTTACACAGCACACAAAACGATTCACACTTGCGAGATGATCATAAACAGCAAAAATTCAAACCTTGCGAGACAACCACATAAATACACCTGCATATGAGTGTGGGTCGTGACAAAACAAAATGATTTTTTGCTGGCTTTGCTATGAGAGACTCCCTAGATTCTTAAAAGATGTTAAGATTGGCTAGATTCTTCCACATATCAATGAAAGAAATTTTTTATGTGAAAATGGGTATTCAGCAGGGGGTGGGAAGGATGAAGGTATTAAAATTTTAAATTTTTAAACAGCGATTGGTTGATCAGTACAGACAAGACTGGATGGCTGAAATTACTTCTTCTGATCGTTTTGAGTTTTATGCCAGTTTTTAAACGTACTTTTGGATCTGAGAATTATTTTAATCAGCCAGCTGTTTTCGGCAAGCATATATCAAGTTCAGATTTGGTGTTTCACCAATTCGTGTACATAATCTAAGATATCGTCAGGATGTTATACCAAGACATCTTCTGTGCCCAGTCTGTGCAAAGATGAAAAACATGTTTTACTAGATTGTACAGTTTTAGCTGAGATTAAGACGGGGTATTCCTTTTTTGGAGTATGCTGTGGGTAATCCGAACAATGTTTCTGTAGAATTGATTATGGCAAACGATGAAGAACAAGTTATTATGCAACTGTCAAAATACCTTTACAGGGTTTTCCAGAAACGACAAGAGCATGCTATAGAAAATTAATAGGCAGAAATGGTTTATGACATAGTTCTTTGTTGTTTATTTCTTCTTCTTTATTTTATTTATGTATTTATTTTGTATTATTATTATTATTATTATTATTATTATTATTATTATTATTATTATTATTATTATTATTGTTATTTATTTTTACATTTAGAAACCGGATGTCTTAAAAGAAAATAATGCAAAATAGACAGTTGTGTGTTGTGTAAGAATGCTGGTGTCCGAGAGAAAATTATGTAAGATTTACAGATATAGATGCGTGTTAAAATGAATGTGTTTACTTGGAAAATGGTTGTAAGATAGCAAGATCTGTTATGCTAGAACATGTGTTTGAGAGAAAATGATATTAGATTGACAGATGTGTGATAAAATGCAGGTGTTTAATAAAATGTTTGCGGATGGACAGATTGATGTCAGAAAGCAGTGTGTATGAGAACACGATGCGAATGGACAGATAGTTGTGGGTAAAGATGCATATGTTTGTGAGAAAATGATGTAATGAAGATAGTTGAATTTAAGAATAAGGGAGAGACTGAGTAGAGATTTGACAGAAAAATGATGCTAGAAAGTTCAATAACAGCGAGAATTAAAAACATGCGTTTGGGAAAAAATGAGAAAGGATAGATGTGGTATAAGGGCATTTGTGTGTGTGTCGTATACATCTTGTGTTAACTTAATGTTAGAAATGTTTTTTTTTTTTTTGTTTTGTTTTTTTTAACTGGTTTTTTACTCAATCGTATTTAATCATGGACCGATTTTAGGGACGCGTACATTGTGTTTGTACATTTATGAGGCGTTTCATTGTTGGGTTTTAATGTGGCCTGTGGCCTTGAAATGAACAATGTATTGTTTATTCAATAAAATGTCTTACGTCTTACGTCTTACGTCTCTCTCTCTCTCTCTCTCTCTCTCTCCTCTCTATTTTTGTCTTTTTGTCCGCTTCACTCTCTATCTTTCGGTTCGCCTTCACCCCCTCCCCCCTCTCTCCACCTTTCCCCACCTTTCTCTCTTTCTCCACCTCTTTCTCTCTCTCTCCACCTCTTTCTCTCTCTCTCTTTCTCTCTCTCTCTCTCTCTCTCTCTCTCTCTCTCTCTCTCTCTCTCTCGTTCTGTCTGACTTTCTATCTCCCTTCCTTCCTTTCTGCCTCTCCCTCCTAATCTCTGTCTCTCTCTCTTTCCCTTCATCTCTCTCTTTCTTCCCCTCCCCCCTTCACCACCCTTCTCTCTCCATTCCTCCCGCCTTACCTTAATTATCACCCACTTAACGCTCTGTCCGCAGTATCGTTTCCACAAAGGCTCAAAGTGCAAAGGAAAGACAAGAAAACAAACCGGCCCTTTGAGAATCGGATGCTCGCATTAGCGAAATACATTCCCCATCTATCCGCGTCAAACCCCCCGATTTCACCACCCCCTCCCAACACAGATCCCGTCAAGCAGGAAAACGGCAAAGTGCCCTTAGCACACATCATAAAGACACAAGAAATTAGTAAACGGCGAGAAGAAAAAGCAGAACAACAAAAAAATAAAAAGAGGTCGAAGAGGATGAGGAAGAGAATGAAAAGAAGAACAACGTGGATTAGGAGAAGGATGAGGAAGAGGAGGAGGAGTTGAAAAAGAAGAAGGAAGAAGAAGAAGAAGAAGAAGAAGAAGAAGAAGAAGAAGAGCAGCAACAACAACAACAACAACACCAACAACAAGATGAACAACAAGATGAACAACAAGATGAACAAGGGTTTTGTAAAGAAGAACAAGAACGAGAAGTAGAAGACGACGACAAAGATGACGAGTTTTGTAAAGAAGAATAATAAGAGTTTTATAAATTGGAAGTAGAAGAAGAATAAGGAAAACAAGTGGAGTTTGTAAATAAGAAGAAGAAGAAGAAGAAAAAGAAGAGATTTGTAAAGAAAAGAAGAAGAAGAACAAGAAGAACAAGAAGAACAAGAACGAGAAAAAAAAGCAGACGACGACGAAGGAGCAGAGTTTTGTAAAGAAGAATAAAAAGAGTTTTTAAAATAAAGAAAAAAAAAAGAAGGCCAATAAGAAAATGAAGGGTTAGTAAAGAAGAAGAAGAAGAAGAAGAAGAAGAAGAAGAAGAAGAAGAAGAAGAAGAAGAAGAAGAAGAAGAAGAAGAAAGAAGTTTTGCAACAAAAAAAAAACAATGAGAAGGAGAAAGAAGAAGATGAAAACGTTAAAAAGGAAAGATACATGCTAGAGAAAGAATTACAGATTAGGGTCTGAAAGATAAATATTTGTGAGACTTTTTTGCTTCCAGCATGAAGCAGCGCGTGTGTGGTCGGGTATACCATTGCTACGTTGAGTGCGTTATTTGTAAGAGGAACATGTCTGTAATGTGTCTACAATTTAATGCAAGCCGAAGTATTGAAAACGCCGCGAACTGTTCGGTGTAGTCACTGCGCTCATTTTAAAACAAGCTTTTATGCTACTCGTCCGATTGGAAGTAACTGTTAGTAGACTCTAGTTCGTGTGCGTGTGTTTGTGTGTGCGTGCGTATGTGTGAGAGAGAGAGAGAGAGGAAGAGAGAGAAAGAAAGAAAGAAAGAAAGAAAGAAGGCTTCTGTTGTCTCTGTAACTATTTTCATTGTACTTTCTGTCTGCTTCTCTTTCTTTCTCCAGAGAGTCACTCACAGAGAACTCTCTGTTTCTGTCTGTCTGTCTGTCTGTCTCTGTCCCTCGCTCTCTCTCTTTCTCTCCCACTCTCATTTAATTCATTTTATAATTTTACACAAAAACTCACTAAAACTCGCTCAATTTCACACCCACCTAAAAAAACCAAAAGCCCTCTTTTCTGTGGAACTTTTGTGTTTATTTAAATAAATGTGTTTTCATCTTTATAGTTTCCATCACATCGTTTCGGTTTCGCACAGTTTGCCGCTCTTGCTGACACGTTAGTTCGAGCTGGGCGAGTGGGTCGCGCGAATATAGAAGGAGAATTTATGAGCTTTGATCAAGTTTGGGGTGAAAACACTTTAGCTAATTAACAACAAAATGGATGAAATTTGTCCCTCTCGGCAAAAAAAAATAAATAAAAAAATGGAGAAAGATTGCAGTGATGTATGTGTTTTGCGGGGCCTTAACTGTCTATGCCCTCCATTAGGTTTTCAGGGTGGTGGTTTAAAGTACTTTTTCTCTTTATTTATTTTACCGGCTTTCATTTTATTTATTTATTTATTTATTTAAGTTTCTTAGTTTCTGTTCAGACTTGAACATGTGAGATGCATGCGCATTATACATTCTTGGATGATGATGAGGATGATGAGGATGATATTGGTGAGTAGTAGTAGTATAGTAGTAGTAGTAATAATAGTTATTTTATGTTATTCCCTGATTTTATCGTTGTTATATAGCGCAGTTCCAGCCCAAGCGTGGCTAAAGGCGCTGGCCGGTACAGAAGCTCACTCAAGACGCCCGAGGCGCCCACTGGCGGCCTTAGGCGCATCGCGTGACGCACCAGACAACTGAGCCCAGCCTCGGGTGACCGGAGATCTAGCGCTGTTCCACCTCAAGCGCTGCATGCTCAAGGCGCTGGCCGATACACGATGCGACCCAAGCCCACTGAGACGGCTCCTGGCTGCCTTAGAGGCATGGTCTGACGCACTAGACCCCTGAGCATTATCATGGGTGACTAGGGAGTGGGGAGCAGGGACCTAGTGCTTGCTGGGTGTATTGATGTAGCGAGCGCCCGCGGACCGTCTTTAGCTGCTTTCCTTTTAGTTAATTTAGCTATTGACTTCATTGTTTCCTTATTTGTTTTTTGAATTAAGTGTATTTTATTAACATTAAGTTTATTTTATTAACATTAAGTGTATTTTATTAACATTAAGTGTATTTGATTTTTATTTTTGAATTAAGTATCTTGATATATTTTATTTAAATTAAATGTATTGTACTTTTATTTTTCAATTAAGTGTATTTATAAAATTTATTAACATCAGGTTTATTGTATTTTTTTTTAAAATTAGGAGTATTGATGTATTTTTTAACATTAAATTTATTGTATTTTTATTTTAGAATTTAATGTATTTATATAACTTATGAATATTAAAATTAGTGTATTGTTTTATAGTAAGTGTATTTATGTATTTTATTAACATCAAGTTTATTGTATTTTTATTTATAAATGAGGTGTATTTATGTTTTTTATTTACGGTACGTTTATAGTACTCTTATATGTAAATAAAATGTATTTTTGTATTTTAATAACTTTAATTTTATTGTATTTTTATCTTTTAAATTAAGTATACATATGTATTGTATTCACGTTATGTTTATTGTATTTTCATTTCTAAATTAACTGTATTTATGTATTTTATTAACATTAAGTTTAAGGTATTTTTATTTTTGAATTAAGTGTATGTAGACATTTTATTAACATTCAGTTTATTGAATTTTTATTTTTAAATTAAGTATCGTTATATATTTTACTAACATTCAGGTTTTTGTATTTTCATTTCGCTGGATTTTTTTTTGGAGCCAATCCTCTTTTTTCACTTTTCTTTCTGTTTGACTTATTTTACCGTTTGCCATTTTTAACTTGCTTTCGGTCTGATTTTCTTTCTTTTCCGTTGTTAATGACGTTAGTGCATTCTCGGGTATTAAAAGTGATTACAAATTCATTGGGTTTTATGGCGTAGGGAAATGCATTATGATGATTATTGATTGAATAATTTCATGTAGTTTAATTTAATTTGACGAAGCGACGCGAGAGAGAGCCATGAAGCATATGAAACAAAATAGGTTTGGCGGGAAAAAATCCTTTGACGTCAACGTTTAAAGAAAAGACATTAACTAAAACTATTGACTTGAATTTGATTGAATTGAATTCTTGGAAAAACAACAACGAAAGTTAAACGTTTGAGATACACACAAGCTTTAACTGACTTTAGAGTTGCTGGTCGTCATTGTTACAGTTACCCAGGTCTCGATTAATTTTATTTAGTTTTCGAGACAGTTGATTTTAGTTACATTACATTACATGATTATTGCTTTAGGTCCAGCGGATTCTTCCGAGCCAAATCAGGACCGGACAACCCCTGATCCGCATAAAAGATCTGCCGAAACAACCCTAGTGGTAAAATTGAAAGGTCTCTACCAGCCAGTCACTTTACAATAAAGACATCCCACGCAGGGGACGCTGAGGCTGTACTCTAATTTATCGAACCCCCGTTTACAAAAACAAAATAGAATACAAACATCATTATAAATTATCAACAAAACACATACATATAAAATGCCTACACTGCTAAATAATAACATCATAGGAAGCCCTAGTGACCACCTGGCAGAAAGCGTCCAATATTCCCAAGCTGATCCAACAGACCTCATACACAAATAAGGTGTCTTGTCCCGGAAGGTTTTTCAAGAGAAAATGTAGATGACTGGTCAAACGAAGAAGAAGATAGTATAGCAGATTGATAGAACAGAGCAGGAATGAGAAAGAGCAAATGAGAAAGACAGCGACAGTGGGAATTTAAAGCACTAAATTTCCAGAAGGTGGGGATACTATTTATACTGAAACCCCCGGCACCCCAACGGGGGAGTTGATTTTAGTTAATGCTAACTCCAGTAGTAGTAGTAGTAGTAGTAGTAGTAGTAGTAGTAGTAGTAGTAGTAGTAGTAGTAGTAGTAATAGTAGTAGTGGTAGTAGATACGAGACTAATTAGATCACCGATGGTTTTCTCCGGGTACTACGGTTTCCCCCCTCCCTTCAACAATGGCATTGGATGGTAGTCATTGTAAAAAATTCAAAAAAGACAAAATCGATTTCCTTGCCGTCTTTTAATAGCGATCTCATTGCCTTTACACCACATATTTGAGTGATAGCTGCCTGTTTGTTGTGTGTGCGTGTGTGTGTGTGTGTGTGTGAGAGAGAGAGAGAGAGAGAGAGAGAGAGAGAGAGAGAGAGAGAGACTTTGACTTTAACAGTTTATTGCTTTATGGCCATTCGCCCCTGCAAACACACGCGCCCCATGCGCGAAGACATACACATTCACACGCTTGTGGTACAGTGGGGGAAGGGACAGTCGCGAGTGATAGAGAGAGAGAGAGAGAGGGAGAGAGAGAGAGAGAGAGAGAGAGAGAGAGAGAGAGAGAGAGAGTGAAACATGTTCGTGTATGTTAGTACAGATCTCTGCTCTTTGAGGCTGATTGATGATTTTGGGGAAAAGCGCGTTATAGCATCCATTAGTAGTAGTAGTAGTAGTAGTAGTAGTAGTAGTAGTAGTAGTAGTAGTATAGTAGGAGTAGTAGTAGTAGTAGTTTGAGTGGTGAATGTGTATTTGTTGTGTGTGTGTGTGAGGGTGGATGAGACAGGTGAGCGTGTATCTTGGTACAGATCGCCGCGCTTTGAGCCTTATTGATT
Organism: Oncomelania hupensis; assembly: GCA_036898135.1. NCBI lineage: Eukaryota > Metazoa > Mollusca > Gastropoda > Littorinimorpha > Pomatiopsidae > Oncomelania > Oncomelania hupensis. The sequence goes on from CM072512.1 coordinate 8,672,510, forward strand.
TGGGGAAAGGCGCGTATATAGTATCCTGTATTCTTCTTCTTCTTATGATTATTATTATTATTATTAGTAGTAGTATTTGGTAGTATAGAAGAAGAAGAAGAAGAAGAAGAAGAAGAAGAAGAAGATGATGATGATGATGATGATGATGATGATGATGATGATGATGATGATGATGATGATGATGATGATGATGGAGGTATTGTGCATGTATCACTGAATGTCGACGTGTAGAGTGCACTAAACAAGACTATGTTAATCATCATCATCATGCTAGTCATCATCATACACTACTTATCATCATCATCATCATCATCATCATCATCATCATCATCATCATCATCATCATCATCATCATCATCATCGTCTTCGTCATCGTCATCCTTTTCCAGCTCCTGCTAGCCCTACTCTTCTCTGTCTGTCTGTCTGTCTGTCTGTCTGTCTCTCTCTCTCTCTCTTTCTCTGTTCACTCTCGCTTGAGGAATTGTCTCTAGCTCTACACTCTAGGAAATTAACATTCAATTATTCTTGTATTAATAATTAATGCTAACGCTTGAATTCCTTTTGTTGGTTTCAGAATTATCATACCAGACATTTGCAAGGCGTGCAATATTCCAACCCACTAACCCACCTTTGAAGTGAAAACGTTTGGTGACGACGTCCCATTTTGGGTAAAGGATCTTCAATACAGGCTCGTGTTGTATGTGGTACAGCACAGTTCTCCATTGCCTTGACGACATGCTGGGCGCTTTTGACTTTTCTGTGTTCGCCAATCCACTTCAGAAATCATCTGTACTGTTCATCGTCACTGCTGAAACGTGTGAAATCTTAAAGTGGGTTACATTGTTGCTTAGATATGTAAAAGTATAACGTTTTGCTGAGGTTTACGTGTGTAGATCCATGTGAACTGTAATTTGATACAGAAACTGCTTTCAAGATTTAGATCACCGGCATATGTGAAATATTGTTAGCTACAACTTCGAACTTTGTCCTTTTATTTCGACACCTATGATTGCAATCAGTTCTAATTTGCAAACAGACCTTGACAATTTAGTGTAAATTAGGAGTGACTGTCGTGTTCTGGCTTTTGCATTGCGGAACGTGTGTGGGTGTGTATGTGGCGTACTCAGCACATTACTGTGACGTTCTCATCGTCATTGTGGTGAGCTCAGCACATTACTGTGACGTTCTCATCGTCAGTGTGGTGAACTCAGCACATTACTGTGACGTTCTCATCGTCATTGTGGTGAAGTGGTTTCAGTTTATTATAGCGAAGTCGTTTATTGTTTTTTGTTTGGTGACGACGTCCCATTTTGGGTAAAGGATCTTCAATACAGGCTCGTGTTGTATGTGGTACAGCGCAGTTCTCCATTGCCTTGACGACATGCTGTGGGCGCTTTTGACTTTTCTGTTTTCTGTGTTCGCCAATCCAATATTATAGCGAAGTCGTTTATCGTTTTTTATCAGTATTTTACAGCATTTGCGTGAAAAAAGTGATATTTTGTATTTCAGTTACTCTTGGAAAAGGACATCTTTGCAAATAACTGTGACGTGTTCAGCATTCTAGTGCATTAGGTGCAGCATTGTATATGACGAAATCAGGGCCTGACACACTGATTTGGCTTTGTCAGCAAAACAGTCCACATGAATGAAGTTTTGAAACCATTTTTTTATTGCGAAATCAGTGCATTTTATCGTGACGTTTTCGGCGAAAACGTGTGACAAAATAAATTCTTTTTGTGACGTTGTACACACTCATGTGACGTGAAAGTGACCAAATAAACTGTTTTGACGCAGAATTGGAATTACCGGTTTGTGGATTCACATTTTTGGTGATCATCGTTGTTGCGGTAAGCGCATCTTTCATTGAAATGCTTAAATTATTTCCATTCGTACAACAAACAGTCCAGTGATTTCTCTTTGCTTTTTATGCTATTCTGACTAATGCTTACGTGTACCTTTATTTTATAGTAAACAATTCTAAACAATGCCCAGCCACAAATGCACACACACACACGCATGCACGCACACATGCACACACGCACACACAAACGCACACACACACACACACACCTTTTTGTAGAAACGACGTTCTGATGACTGTTGTGAAAAAAGCAGACATTATTTTGACACACTTTTCATTTCTTTGACATTATTTTGACATTTTCGATTTTTTGAAGCTATCCCTAACCCTAACCCAAACCCTAACCCTTAACCTAACCGTAATGCTAAAACAGCTCTAACTCAACAGAACACTATTTTGACGTCAAATAGTGCGGCCTTCGAAAAAAAGTCAGAAGAAACCATGTGGAGTTTCATGTGTGTGTCATCAGAACGTCGTTTCTACATGCTCCCCCCCCCCCCCCCCCACACACACACACACAATTCTTCCATTATAGTTACATTTGATTTGGGGACTACTGTGTTTACTGGTACCACAAATAATAATAATAATAATAATAATAATAATAATAATAATAGTAGTAGTAGTAGTAGTAGTAGTAGTAGTAGTAGTAGTAGTAGTAGTAGTAGTAGTAGTAGTAATAATAATAATAATAATAATAATAATAATAATAATTATTATAATTATAATAATAATTATTATTATTATTATTATTATTATTATTATTATTATTATTATTATTATTATTATTATTATAATTATTATTATTATTGTTAGTATTATTATAATGCTACTTATACTGCGTCTTATGTTCTTAAAGAATAATTCAAAGCGCGCGCACACTCACATACACACACACACGCGCGCACTGATAGTTGGATCGGGGATATTTTCATGTCGAGCCCTTGCTATTATTAGCCTTTGTATCATTGAACTTTATGTCGTTATATAGCTGTCATGTAGGCTACGTTTCTTGCAATACCACTTGTATTATTTCATGCTGTTGTGGCTGTTCTAAGGCTATTGCGTACCCCCATCCCCCCCCTCCTCCCTCCCCCCATCCCAATCGCAATCCCCTTGTCTTTCCATACTGCCCCCCTGGGCTAGGAACGAAGTTCAATAGATCGTTGCTGTGTTTGCACGTCTGATAAAAGGACAAAGTTCCAAATTCCATAACCTTACACTTCCGCGCGCGCGCACACACACACACACACACACACACACACAATCCCGATCGCCCTGTCCCACAAACCCACATACACTCCCCCAAATCAAACAACCCTCTATCTTCTCTAGCACCACTCGCACGCTCACGCTTACGCTCACTCGGGGTTCGTATTGTAAAGGATAAAACCGGACAAAAAAGGGGGAATAAATCAGGGTGATTTTAAAGGGGGTTATCTCCCGCTTCCCACCCCTCCCAGGGGTGCCCTTTATAAGAAGATCTGCCAGCGATTGCAACTTTGAGAAATGAAGCCTGCAGCGCAATAGAGTTCCGGAGAGAGTTCTAGAGAGTTCCACGGCAGTGGGATTTTTTTTTCTTCTCCGCACGCAGTTTTCAACTTGATGAGCTGGACTGTAAGCAAAGAAGGCTCGCTGTACTTGGAGGACACCCATAAACTCGTCTCAATATGTAAACCACGGTGAAACACATCGCGTAGCTGAGACAGCCTAGAACCTAGCGTACTAATGTCTTAGAGGCCTCTGGTATGCCTGGGACTATCTAATAATAATAATAATAATAATAACGGATTTTTATATAGCGGGTACTCCAGCCTATGACCAGACTCACCACGCTTTACATAGTCATAACATATAAATACGTGCACTCGATGAAACATTACTTTTGCTACAATACACCAAAAGACGGGACAGTAAAGGTACAGACTATTTACAATTATGTACATAAATTAAAAAAAAGACAAAGATATACTGTTTACAACTATGTACACAAATGACAAAAAAGACAGAAAATAGAATAGCAAAAACCTATTTACAGCTATTTATATGCCCGGTTAGGCCCAGGAAGGAAAACAGTTAAATATTTACAGCCGTGTATACACTTACGGAACAGACATACTCAGATAGACAAGAGATGAGAGAATGGCAGCGGGATACAAATCAATCTGAATAATGCAGTTTGAAGAGGTGGGTTTTGAGGGCCTTTTTGAATGCTTGTGTTGATTGTATGTTGCGGATATGGGAGGGAAGGGAATTCCACTGCTTAGGTGCGGAGTAGGCGAATGCACGTTGGCCGTATGTCTTAGTGCGGGTGACAGGAACCTTGAGTGTGCGAGTGTCAGCAGAAGATCTTAAAGTGCGTGAAGGGGAGTAGACAGACAATAGATCAGCAAGGTAGGAAGGACAAGAATCTGTGAAGAAGTTGTGACAGAGAACAGAGAGTTTGTACTCTATGCGTGCTTGCACAGGAAGCCAGTGAAGGGAATGTAGTAGAGGTGTGATGTGATCACGTTTCTTAGCTCGGAATACTAGTCTAGCTGCTGAGTTCTGAACCTTTTGTAGTTTGTCAATGATGTGTTTTGGGGTGCCAACAAGGAGAGAGTTGCAATAGTCAAGACGAGAAAGGACGAGAGCGCAGACTAGGGTTTTGGTGGCCGGGACTGTAAGATAGTGGCGAAAGGAGCTGATTTGGCGTATGGCCGTGTATGCAGAGCGACAGACGTTGGAGATGTGGTTGTTGAGGGACAGGTCATCGGAGAGAATGTAGCCGAGATTTCTTGCTGAGGATGAGAACTGAGTGTTTGTTGTCCCTACTGTAAGCGATGTTGGGAGAGGCGAGAGTGAGGAGGAGGTGTTGTGCTTGTGAATGAGGAGGGCTTCGGTTTTATCGTCATTAAGCTTAAGCTTGTTGAGTGTCATCCATGACTTAATGTCTGTGATGCAGTTCTCCAAGGTCTGAACAGTGGAATTAATGAGAGAGTGGGCGGTGGATTTATACAGTTGTGTGTCGTCTGCAAATGACTGACTCTCAACAGCATGCTTTCTAAGCAGGAGAAGCAGTGGCTTGGTGTACAGAGTGAATAACACCGGCCCTAAAACGGAACCCTGAGGCACGCCGCACACCAAGTCTGCTGTGCTGGAGAAACAGCCATCGACAGTGACTGCTTGTGATCTGTCAGAAAGATATGAGTGGAACCAAGCCAGGACCGAGCCAGAGAATCCAAAATAGTGTTGAAGAGTGTTAAGGAGAATGTGATGGTCAACTGTGTCAAAGGCGGCTGAGAGGTCTAATAAGGTGAGAACGGAGACGTTGCCATTATCTAAGGCAAGCAACAGATCATTGGTTACCTTTAGGAGGGCTGTCTCAGTGCTGTGGAATGGTCGGTAGGCAGACTGGTTGGGGCAAAGTAAAGCGTTATCATATAGGTAGGCAAACAGTTGTTTGAGAACAATTTTTTCTATGACTTTGGACAGGAAGGAGAGGTTTGAAACAGGTCTATAGTTCTTTAGATTATTTTTGTCTAAACTTGGCTTTTTAAGGAGGGGTTTGATGACAGCCGCTTTGAGCACAGACGGAACAACACCAGAGGACAGACTCTCGTTGATAATGTGGGTAATGGTCGGGAGTAGAGGGTCAAGATTCTCTATCAACATGGGGGTAGGAATGGGGTCGAGAGAGCAAGATGTTGGTTTTGAGCTTAAGATGACTTTTTTGACCTCTTGCTCTGTTATTGTTTGAAAAACTTCCATCTTTGCGGTGGTGAGGGAAGGTGAGAATGGGTTAGTGATTGTGATCTCATGGCTATCAAGAGCGGCCCTTATGTCAGCTACTTTCTGTGTGAAATAATTACAAAATATATCTGGGAGCTGACATGCTGGATGTGTGGATGGGAGTGATGTTGCATTGCTCTTACCCCTTAGCTGATTGCAAATGTCAAACAACTGTTTACAAGTTTCACTGCTGCTAATTCTGTCGCTAAAGTACCGGGTTTTGGCAGTCTGGACTATTTTAGTGACCCGTTTTTTTGCAGCGGTGAAAATCTGCTTGCTGACTTCTAAACCCGATTTGAGCCACTTTTTCTCAGCTTTGCGTCGGTGTTTCTTCGCCTCAGAGAGCTCGTCCGTAATAGACTCGTACCAGGGTGCTGAGCGAGTTGCCTTGACCTTTTTCTGGGCCACGGGAGCGTGCCGATCAAGCACCGCCTGAAGTGTACTATTCAGCTGATCCACAGTGGGGCACAGTTCTGGGGTCACTTTAGCGGTAAGGTCTTGCTTGAAAGCATCCCTATCCATGGTGCGCAGGCTGCGAGCCTTCCTGAACATGGGGGGAGGAGGGGGGGGGGGGCTGCGACGCTTAGTTCGCACATGACACAGAAATGGTCAGATGTTAATTCCTGGGTGACTGAAGTTGATCTAACGACCTTATCCTGAGGCCTATGAATAACCCAATCTATGATGTGATGAGGCGTTTGACCGAGTCTGGCATGCAGCTCTATGGGCAACAATGAAAGTGTACAACATCAGCCCTAAAATAATTGAAGTCATCAAAAGCCTGTATGACAAGGCTACCAGTGCAGTCCTCCACAACAGAGCCATCGGGAATTGGTTCAGAACAACAATCGGTGTGCGTCAAGGATGCCTACTCTCTCCAACACTCTTCAACATCTTCCTAGAGCGCATCATGTCGGATGCTCTTGCAGACCATGAAGGCACAGTCAGCATAGGGGGTAGAGCAATCTCCAATCTTCGTTTTGCAGATGACATTGATGGATTGGCTGGAGAGGAACAAGAACTTGAACAGCTGGTACAGAGGCTTGACACCACCTCCAAAGCCTATGGAATGGAAATAAGTGCAGAGAAGACCAAAATGATGACCAACAACACCAATGGCATCAATACGGACATCAAAGTCCAAGGCCAATCCCTCGACACAGTGCATAGCTTCAAATATTTAGGAGCCATTGTATCAGACAATGGGTCCCGACAGGAAGTCCTCTCCAGGATCGCACAAACAACTGCTGCCCTGACAAGGTTGAAGCCCATTTGGAAAGACAGGACCATCAGTCTACATTCCAAAGTAAGACTGCTGCGCTCCCTTGTCATCTCCATCTTCCTATATGCTTGCGAAGCATGGACCCTCACAGCAGATCTCCAACGAAGAATACAAAGCATGGAGATGAGGTGCTACAGAAGACTTCTGGGCATTTCCTATACCCAACACATCACCAACGACGAAGTCCGACAGACCATCACACAAGCCATTGGACAACACGATGACCTGCTAACAGTGGTGAAGAAACGGAAACTTCGATGGTATGGCCACGTCACCAGATCATCAGGCCTTGCAAAGACTATTCTGCAAGGCACAGTGCAAGGAGGTAGAAGAAGAGGGAGACCGAAAAAGAGGTGGGAGGACAACATTCGAGAATGGACTGGTTTGACACTGAGCGAAGCCATCAGGGCTGCTGAGGACAGAGAAAGATGGAGTATGCTGGTTAAACGATCATCTGTGGTGCCCCTACGACCTTCGGGTTACGGGACAGGATAGGATAGGATAGGATGATGTGACCACGGCTGTGGGTGGGTTCTGTGACTGACTGAGAAAGACTAAACTGATCTAAAAGTTCAATCATCTTTGCGGTGGAAGATTGCTGGGGTTGGTCAAAGTGAAAGTTAATGTCTCCTAAAACTATGTATGTTCCTGACACTGTGTTGCAGTAATCAAGCAGGACTGGAAATTCTTGGTGGAAAATTGCATCAGTTAATTTATTTTTCTTGCTTGGAAAGGTGCGATATATGCATATGAAGTGAATGTTCTGCTGTGGAACGGACAGGCTAAGTTGAACAACTTCAAAGGACGAGTGGGTGAAAGCGAAGTCTGTAATGAAGCCAAGGTGACGGGACAGACTGTTTCTGTAAATGATAGCAAGGCCACCTCCGCGATTTGAGCGAGGCAGCGAGCATATAGAGTAGTCAGAAGGGGTTAAATCAGAGCATTTTCCCTCGTCGCCAGTCTGCCGAAACCAGGTTTCTTGGATGAACATTATGTCAGTCTGCTTGTGTGAGACGAATTCTTGCAAAGCGGTACGTTTTTCAATGGGACCTAATGATTGAGCATTGAATGATGCAATACGTAGGCCTAGAGGGCTATGGCTATCGAGGTGTGAAGATAGGGGTTGAGGGGAGAGGTTGATGTGAATGAGATTGTCTGTATTACAGCGATGAGTCTCAGGCCTAGTGGTACACTGTTGGAGTGATGCAACATGAAGCGTGGGGTCAGCGTTGGAAAGCGTAGGCGATGATCTGTGTGTAAGGACAACAGGGATAGACGAGATGTTTTGTTTGCGTTTGCCTCCACGACTAGTCCGTTTTCTGGGCAAATGACGGCCGATCGAGAACTCTTTTAATCGGAACACAAGGTCGGGAGCAAGCTTCGTGCGTGTAGACTTCAATGACAGTAGCTTATCGCGTGTGTAGCTTGTGGATGGGATGCCGGAGCAAGATGGCGGACTACGTGAGTGCAAGAAAGCACTGTGAACGAGGCGAAAAAAAAGATAGAGTAACCAAACGAACATAAAAAGAGAAGCAAAGCAACGCTACACTTACTTGAGGATCCATGAGACAACAATTACACAATACAAAACTCACAACAAAACACTGTAAACACCACAAAATCACAAAATTCAACAGAGCTCGGATTGGTACAACCTGTCGGCGTCAACCGGAAACTCCCTCTATATACATGTGTGACGGTGGGTCTACTGTTGCTGGGTTCTGCACAATGAAATGCTATTACCCACTCGTCTATCGTCTGCGGGGATCGGCTAGTGTAATCACCTTATGACTAATCTTAATTTATTTATATTTTGTACCCATTCTGTGTGCGGATAAGGTTATAGAGATGGGGAGAAACGTGTAAAAGATTCACTGACACACTAGCTCTTGCACGGCTATGAAACATAGGTAGTCCAGCCACTTGTTAACAGTAAATATCACACATTTATTTCCTCTACTCTATACATAAGTTTCTAAACACTATACTAACTTAAATGTTCACAACGTAATATATCTGGGATTAACTTATGTTGACTTTGGAACCGATGACGGTGATTCTGATAGTAACCCTGCCTCAATGAGGGATAATAGTAACATTATTGATATTGACTATAACCTTATTTCTTGTGTGGCACTGAATATTTGTGGTCTCAGAAGTAAACTGCTTGCACCAGATTTGATTACTTTGATCGGAAAATATGATATTGTAGCACTTTCTGAAACTAAACTAGATGATTTAGATAGTCTACCAGGTTACACATTATCTTATTTAAAAAATAGGAGTACGTTTATAAATAAATCGGGTGGTATCTTGCTATGTGTTAGGGACAATCTTCTTGATTATAAAGGATAAAACTGATTTAGTAGTACAAAATAAATACTATTTTCTTGACTTTGATCTCTGCTTGGATGCTTTGTACTTCAAAATTGACCGGAGTATCGGTGGCAAAGATATATGTATAAGCTGTGTTTATCTACCGCTGGAGGGATCAGACTATTTTGACAAACCTAACTTAACAATAATATACAACATAACATACTGGTACAGAGGTTTGACTCCACTTCCAGAGCCTATGGTCATGGAAATTAGTGCAGAGAATATCAAAATGATGACCAACAACACCAATGGCATAAACACGGACATCAAAGTCCAAGGCCATTCCCTCAACAAGGTGCATAACTTCAAATATTTACGAGCCGTTGTATCAGACAATGGGTCCCGACAAGAAGCCCTCTCAAGGATTGCACAAACAACTGCTGCCCTGACAAGTTTGAAGCTCATTTGGAAAGACAGAACCATCAGTCTACATTCCAAGGTAAGGCTGCTGCGCGCCCTTGTCATCTCCATCTTCATATACGATTGCAAAATATTGACCCTCACAGCTGATCTACAACGAAGAATACAAAGCATGGAGGTGAGGTGCTACAGAAGATTTCTGGGCATTTCATATACCAAGCACATCACCAACGACGAAGTCCGATAGAACATCACATAAGCCATTGGACAACACGATATGCTCACAGTGGTGGAGAAATGGAAACTCCGATAGCACGTCACCAGAGCATCAGGCCTTGCAAAGACCATCTGGAAGGCACGGTGCAAGGAGGCAGAAGAAGAGGGAGACAGAAAAAACGGTGGGAGGACAACATTCGAGAAATGGACTGGCTTGATTGACACTGAGCGAAGCCATGAGGGTTGCTGAGGACAGAGAAAGATGGAGTACGCTGGTTAAACGATCATCTGTGGTGCCCCAACGACCTTCGAGTTACGGGACAAGATACGGTAGGATAGGAAATTATGTGGCGAGTGATATTGTTAGTCGGGGTTTCGACGCGCTTTGTTTCCTGGGCGATTTCAATACCAGAACGGCTTCATTGCCTGATTTTATACAGGATGATTGTGATGATAATATTTTGAGCGATCTGCAAGATTTAAATGTTAATACTGCATTACCTCAGAAAATTTTGGATGATAAAGGTGTCAACACGCTGGGACACTATCTCTTGGATTTCTGTCAGTCATTTGGGAGCTTTTATTGTTAATGAAATGTTACAAGAGGCAACAGCGGCAATCATACTTGTAAAGACACCAGTGTGGTTAAAGATGCAGTTGTTTCTAGTTTTCTGCTTGCCTACATTAGTAGATTTACTGTTAACGACTTTTGCAGAATGTATTCAGACATCCACTGTCCAGCCTCTGTGCATTTTTCTTTTCTCAGTGTCATTCACTGCCAATCTAAAACTGACTCGGAGCCTGGAAACAGAAGACTCGCATCCAGACTTAAGTGGCATTATGACAGCTATTTGAAATGGTGGGAGAATTGCTAAAATATGAAGCTGATATCAATAATCGGGAATCTAAGTTGTCAGATTTAATGGAAAACACTGATGTTTCACGAAGTCAGTTCGATTATATTTGTTCTAAAATTGGTATTGTAATGAAAGCTGTAGCGGATGATATAGGATGTACAATAAAGCGACATTAAAAAAAGAGTAATAGGATGACGAACAGCTGCCCATGGTTTAGAAAGGATTGTGAAACCAGGAGAAAATATTTTTAAAGGCAAAAGATAATTATAGAATGTGTTGAAACACTGCTACCAAAGAAATTTTACATAAGACAAGTAAAGACTATAAAAAGTAGTTATGACTAACCTTTAGTATACATTCCATGGTGGGGCTGCTGCGCTCCCTTGTCGTCTCCGTCTTCCTGTACGCTTGCGAAGCATGGATTCCCATAGCAGATCTACAACGAAGTAAACAAAGCATGGAGATGAGGTGCTACGGAAGACTTCTGGGCATTCCTTATGCCCAACGCATCACCGGTGGCGAAGTCCAACAGACCATTATTCAGGCCGTTGGACAGCCCGGTGGCCTGCTCGCAGTGGTGGTGGTGGTGGGGGGGGGGGGACGGAGGCTTCGATGGTGTGGTCAGATCATCGGGCCTTCCGGGGACCATCCTGCGGGGCGCAGTCCATGGAGATAGAAGAAGAGGGAGACAGAAAAAAGATGTGAGAGGACAACATTCAAGAATGGACTGGTTTGACACTGAGCGAAGCCATGAGGGTTGCTGAGGACAGAGAAAGATGGAATGAGTACGCTGGTTACACGATAATCTATGGTGCCCCAACGACCTCCGAATTACGGGATAGGATTGGATAGCATAGGAAGTTTATTAAGAGGCTCCGCTCATTAAAAGGCAAAGATCCAATGGTATTCTGTAAAAATAATCAATGTTTGTATACAGGAAAGGAAGAAGGCACTAAATTGACATGTGCATTTTTTGTGGAGCATTTGTGGGCATTAGGTAATAACACTGTTACAAACGATGATCATTAAATCAACGAATAAGCTTAATTAGTTATTTAGATGATCCTTTCACGGAAGATGAAGTGTCAGCAGCTATTAAAAACTGGCCTGCGAAAGCTCTAGCACGATTGAACTATATACGTCGGTGGACCAATATTGGATTTATTGCAGTGTTTCTCTATAGCGCAGGATCCAACAGCTTGTTCGTTATGACGGCCTACTAGCGCCAAAACCGAGAGTTACCATTATCACGAGATAATTGAAATTATCACGTGTTCTGTGTAATTTACAGAGATACCGGTAATCCGCAGTGTTAATTAATAATTATCAGTATTTGCCATGCTTTCCTAGCGCCAAAACCTGATAATTACTAATATCATGAGATAATTACAATTATCAAAAGATAATTACAATTATCAAGAGATAATTACAATTATCAAGCGATAATTACAATTATCACTGAAAATTATAAATATCAAGCTGAGCATGTGCGGCCCGATGCGCGATGCGCATGCGCGGCAGCGGTACTGTTCCCAGCACGCCTGGGGTTTTGGCCCTAGTAAAGCGTGGCCAAAACTGAAAATTAGTACTTAACACTGTGAATTACACAGAACACGTGTTAATTACAATTATCACTGATACATGTAAGTTTTGCAGGTTTTGACGCTAGTAAGCCGCCTTACCAGAATTAAGCATGATCACGTGAAAATTATAATTATCAAGTGAAAATTTTAATTATTATGTGATAATTACAATTTTCAGTTTTGGCGCATTTCCAGGCGGATTGATAGAGCCAAAACTGAAAATTAAACATGATCACACGAACATATTGTGTAATTTTCAATGGTAATTGTAATTGTCTCTTGATAATTGTAATTATCCCATGATATTTGTAATTATCACATGATAATTGTAATTATCAGGTTTTGGCGCTAGTAGGCCGCCATAGTTCGTGCTAAACAGTGATGTATCACTGCGTGCATGGCGGGCCGGATGCGGATAACAGCAAAACGACGCGATAAGTTCGGTAGGAAACTGGATAATGCTGAAACATAATGAATTGCCAGTGGTCATGCAAATGGCATTATTTTGGCCCAAATCGGCCATCCGTTTCCTATGTTCTTTCTCGTAGTGTCTGTGTTGGCATGTGGTGTAGGGCGGTGGCGCAAAGGTTTGGCCACACTTTAAAGATCCTGACCCTCATAACCAAGACGGGTGATTGCTAGCTACACAACTACACCCAACATGC
>CM072512.1:8690483-8700483 GCA_036898135.1 Oncomelania hupensis
GCCTGACGATCTGGTGACGTTGTCATACCATTGGAGTTTCGTTTCGTCACCACTGTGAGCAGGTCATCGTGTTGTCCAATGGCTTGTGTGATGGTCTGTCGGACTTCGTCATTGGTTATGTGTATGCTGGTTATAGGAAATGCCCAAAAGTCTTCTGTAACACCCCATCTCCATATTTTGTATTCTTCTAGTAGATCTGCTCTGAGGATCCATGTTTCGCAAGCGTATAGGAAGATAGAGATGACAAGGGAGCGCAGCAGCCTTACCTTGGAATGTAGACTGATGGTTTTGTCTTTCCAAATGGGCTTCAACCTTGCCAAGGCAGCAGTTGTTTGTGCGATGCTGGAGAGGGCTTCCTGTCGGGACCCATTGTCTGATACAATGGCTCCTAAATATTTGAAACTATGCACTATGTTGAGGGATTGGCCTTGGACTTTGATGTCCGTGGTGATGCCATTGGTGTTGTTGGTCATCATTTTGATTTTCTCTGCACTTATTTCCATTCCATAGGCTCTGGAGGTGGTTTTAAGCCTCTATACCAGCTGTGTAAGTTCTTGTTCCTCTCCAGCCATAATATAAGGACACTACTACTACTACAACTAGTACTACTACTATTACTACTACTACTATTACTACTACTATTACTACTACTACTGTTACTATTACTACTACTATTACTACTACTATTACTACTACTGTTACTATTACTACTACTATTACTACTATTACTACTATTACTACTACTACTGCTACTACTATTACTACTACTACTACTACTACTACTATTACTACTACTACTACTATATTCGACCACTGAGGCATTAGACAAAGCGCATTAGAATGCAAGTTGGTGCCTCGCATGGCTTGAGCTAGGTCCTGTATCAGCCAGACCCTATAGTAGCTCTTAAACTGTGTAAGCGAAATATAACAACAGCAATAATAATAATAATAATAAAATTAATAATAATAATAATAATAATAATAATAATAATATTAATAATAATAATAATAATAATAATAATAATAATAATAATAATAATAATAATAATAGGGTGGTTAAATCAATTACAGATTAACACAATGTCTCATCAGGAATGACTAGAATTGACAAATTTGTGTGTAGTAAAATAGTAAGCCTATGTTGTTCATGTTTGCACACTTTATTATGAAGCGCCATTTGTAAATTAAATGGTTATTGTCATTATATCTATAGAACATACATTTTACCTGTATAAAAGATATGGTATAATTATAAAATGAATTATATACCTACAAAATACATTCTATAGCAATACAACACTTTTTATAGCTATAAAGCAACATTTTTATAGCTACAGACTACATTTTACAATATACAAGAGATCATACACGGATCGTCACGCCGTTTGTAAATATTAAACACAAAAAAACTATTTTATTTATAAAAAACATTTTATACGTAACCAATTCATTTTATCTATAAACAAAACATTTTATAAGTAACCAATTCATTTTACCTATAAACAAGTCATTGTATCTATAAACAAATCATTTTATAGCAAAAACGATCTATAAAACTTCCTTTTACCTGTAAACACTTCATTTTATAGCAACAACGGGCACTTATATCTATAGAATACATGTTATAACACGTACAATAAATTGTACCTGTAGAATGCATTCGTGCCAATTATTTTCCAGTCGGCGCCGTACAATAATTTTATACTAACTTTCTCATTGTATAACTGCTTCTCTCCCTTCGATTATTTTTATTTTGTAACGTTCTAAGCGACCCAAAGTTGCTATGCGGTGCGCAAAGATGGCTGACGGTTTTTTGTTTAAATTAAAATTTACGTCCCCGGACTCATTAAGCGTATAGGGGACGATTGGTTAATAGGTACATTCAACCAATTCAACGAAAAAAGCCCCACCCCCTCCTCACCCTCCCTGCACGTATGCGCTGGGCTATCTCCTTTTCATGTGGAAGTGACGTTGCATTAGCTAAATTTAGATAGCTACGGCGCGTGTAGGGAATTCCCGCTAGGCCTATATCGACTTCCCGCGCTTACGGCTAATACGGCATACTTGATGTCAACAATCTCCAAGGTAACAGTTACGATGGAAGCTGCTTTGCCTTCGTGCTTATCGATAGTTTTTCAAGACGACCAAAAAATAATTGGAACAGTCGAGACTGACAATGATGCCACTGATGTTTTATCAGCATTTTACTAGTATGGTCCTCGCCAATTTATATAGTACACTAGTATGGTCCTTGCCATTTTTTGTAGTAGACTTTATGGTCTTTACCATGTTGAGTCGCTTAGAAGTTTACAAGTAGTCTACACGAGGATGGAGTTGCTTCCCTGGGATCAGCAATGTGAAAGTCAGTATAAAATTAATGTCATGCGCCGAATGTAAAATAATGCTCCGAATGCATTCTACAGGTAAAATGCATTGTATATATTATAACATTTATTTTATAGATATGAAAGCTCTTTGTTGTTATAAAATGAATTGTTTACCTATAAAATGAATTGTTTATGTATAAAATGTAGTGTTTAGAGATAAAATTAAGTGTTTAGAGATAAAATAGTTTTTCGGAATAATATTTACAAACGGCGTAATGATCGCGTATGATTTCTCTTGTATATTGTAAAATGTAGTCTGTAGTTATAAAAATGTTGTTTTTAGCTATAAAAAGTTTTGTATTGCTATTGAATGTATTTTATAGACATAGAAATTCATTTTATAAGTATACAATATCTTTTATACAGGTAAAATGTATGTTCTATAGATATAATGACAATAATGATTTAATTGACAAATGGCGCCTCATACTTTATCGCGCGCACTCACGCTTTCACGAAAAATAACATTATATATAACATAAATAATATATGTATTATTTGTCACTAGACTGACTGTCTCTTTCTCTCTCTCTCTCTCTCTCTCTCTCTATCTCTCTCTCACACACACACACACACACACACACACACACACACGGCACATATTACGCATCATTGTCCGACCTCAGAAAGCGGTACATTACTAACACTGCTACCGATATTTGAGAGGGAGACCGAATTACTATGAGGCTGCTAAGTCAACAGTAAAGGGGTGGGGGTGGGGGCGATAAAGCGTAGCTGGCCTGGGGTGATTACACAACGCTTCGTTACGATACAGGGGATAAGGTTGGGTGGGAGGGCCCGTTTCCCACACCCGCAACCATTGGTAATATAACTGTTACCTCCCTCTCTCTCTCTCTCTCTCTCTCTCTCTCTCTCTCTCTCTCTCTCTCTCTCTCTCTCTCTCGCCTGCGCGCAATGCTGCTTTGGGTATTTCTCCAAAGCATTTATGCCTGGCTGTCTTGCAAACTAAAAATCGACACGAAAACAAACGTAAACACCGCTATGCACCAGCACTGAGCGAGTCATTTGGGAATTATGCATGCATAGGGACAACAAGTAAAAGAAGTAAAAGCGATCCCACAGTGCCCAGAAACAAGTAAAATAAATCCCTGGGAAATGGAAAGCCTACGTCGAAGGGAGGCGAAAACTTGCCATTACTTTGCTAAGTCTTCGTTCGCGTCGCCATTATTCTAACGAACTGCACAAGCCTTTTCCATCCCGTTTCTCTTAGTGATTGAGGCCATAATGTGTTTTCACATTTCTTCCTCGTTGAGAGGTGAGGAAGGTGTAGGCAAGGAGGTTTGAGTATGTCCTTATTATTATTCCTTATTATTAGTAGTATGAAAGGTTAAAAGGGCAAAGGGGAAGGATTTTATTTTGTTTTAATTTTTAAAACATTTTCTAGAGTTCGGTGGTCAAGGCGCTCGCCTAATATACGTGCGTCTTGGGCGACGTGAGTTCGAATCCTGTCTTCAGCAAACTATTGTGTGCAAGCTAGATAGTAGTGGCCAGCGCCTTGAGAAGCTCTCTGAGCTTATAAGTGCGCTATATAAAAAAATCTTTTTTATGTTTTTGTACGCGCATTTTCCTTGCACACTTCACTCCTTCCTCCCCTCTGCCTCTCAACCAGTCATTTTTGCCTCGCCTGCATCATATTTTTACTTCGTTCTATTTTTATTATATTTCTGTATTACTGTCTTTCTTCTTCTTCTTCTTCTTCTTCTTCTTCTTCTTCTTCTTCTTCTTCTTCTTCTTCTTCTTCTTCTTCTACCCCCGTGGGGGTGCCGGGGTTTTCAGTATAAATAGTATCCCCGCTTTCTGAAAATTTAGTGCTTTAAATTCCCACTGTCGCTGTCTTTCTCCTTTGTTCTTTCTCATTCCTACTCTGTTCTATCAATCTACTATACTATCTTCTTCTTCTCTAGACCAGTCATCTACCTTTTTCCTTGAGAACTCTTCCGGGACAAAACTCATTTGTGTGTGAGGTCTGTTGGATCAGCTTGGGAATATTGGACGCTTTCTGCCAGGTGGTCACTGGGGCTTCCTATGATGTTATTATTTGGCAATGTAGGCATTTTATATGTATGTGTTTAGTTGATAGTTTAAAATGATTTTTGTATTCTATTTATTTTTTGGGTAAACTAGGGTTCGATAAATAAGAGTATAGCCTCAGCGTCCCCTGCGTGTGATGTCTTTATTGTAAAGTGACCGGATGGTGGAGTGCCTTCAGTGTTACCACTAGGGTTGTTTCGGCAGATCTTTTATGCGGATCAGGGGTGAGTCCTCTTTCAGCGAAGTTGTGGTCTTGATTTTGTGATCCTGATTCGGCTCTTTGCAGTCCGCTGGACCCTGTAAGCAATGAATAACTAACTAACTAATTCTTCTTCTTCTTTTACTTCTTCTCTACTCCCTCTCCTCTTCGTTTGTCTAACATCATCTTATTTTCTGTTTTCGGATTCAGCTATCGTAAAATCTCAGATTTTCTTGATTGTACAAACCTTGTTAATCTTTAATGGGTTTACGCTCATTCACTACCAAACAGAAAGGGTGATTATCAATCAAAGAATGAGTCATTATAATCAGCTAAACAGGTCATTGTCGTCAACAACAAAGCAGGTCATCGTGTTGTCCAATGGCTTATGTGATGGTCTGTCGGACGTCGTCGTTGGTGATGAGCTGGGTATAGGAAATGCCCAGAAGTCTTCTGTAACACCTCATCTCCATGCTTTGTATTCTTCGTTGTAGATTTGCTGTGAGGGTCCATGTTTCGCAAGCGTATAGCAAGATGGAGATGACAAGGGAGCGCAGCAGTCTTACCTTGAAATGTAGACTGATAGTCCTGTCTTTCCATATGGGCTTCAACCTTGCCAGGGTATCAGTTGTTTGTGCGATCCTGGAGAGGACTTCATGTCAGGACTCATTGTCTGATACAATGGCTCCTAAATATTTGAAGATATGCACTGTGTTGAGGGATTGGCCTTGGACTTTGACGTCCGTGTTGATGCCATTGGTGTTGTTGGTCACCATTTAGGTCTTCTCTGCACTTATTTCCATTCCATAGACTCTGAGGGTGGTGTCAAGCCTCTGTACCAGCCGTTCAAGTTCTTGTTCCTCTCCAGCCAATCCATCATTGTCATCCGCAAAAGGAAGGTTGGAGATTGCTCTACCTCCTATGCTGACTGTGCCTTCGTGATCTGCAACGGCATCTGACATGATGCGCTCTAGGAAGATGTTGAAGAGTGTTGGAGAGAGTAGACATCCCTGACGCACACCGATTGTTATTCTGAACCAATTTCCGATGGTGCTTTTATGGAATAACAATAACAATATTAATTCCTATCCTATCCTATCCTGTCCCATAACCCGAAGGTCGTAGGGGCACCACAGATGATCGCTTAACCAGCATATTCCATCTTTCTCTGTCCTCAGCAGCCCTCATGGCTTCGCTCAGTGTCAAACCAGTCCATTCTCGAATGTTGTCCTCCCACCTCTTTTTCGGTCTCCCCCTTCTTCTACCTCCTTGCACTGTGCCTTGCAGAATGGTCTTTGCAAGGCCTGATGATCTGGTGACGTGGCCATACCATCGGAGTTTCCGTTTCTTCACCACTGTGAGCAGGTCATCGTGTTGTCCAATGGCTTGTGTGATGGTCTGTCGGACTTCAACGTTGGTGATGTGTTGGGTATAGGAAATGCACAGAAGTCTTCTGTAGCACCACATCTCCATGCTTTGTATTCTTCGTTGGAGATCTGCTGTGAGGGTCCATGCTTCGCAAGCATATAGGAAGATGGAGATGACCAGAGAGCGCAGCAGTCTTACTTTGGAATGTAGACTGATGGTGACCAACAACACCAATCAGAACCATCAGAACCATCAGAATATTAATTGACATTGACAATAAAACTCGTTTGTTACAAATCCAACTATTGTGTGCCATACAAGTGGACATTAGATTGAATACAAATACAAATACGACAACTTTATTATCTTTATGAAAAATTACAAGTGGTTTACATAAGGTTTACATAATACGACCAAAAGCTGCAGGATTATAATTTGTCAAGCAGTGCATGCATGCACACCCGCAACCCCATATAGTACAAATGGTTGAATTTATTATCTATTAATCAGACGAACAGAATGTGGTTTAAAACTGTTTTTAGTTCTCAAGGTACGAATCTTAGGCATTCGGAAGCGCCGGCCAGAAGGTACGAGTTGGAAGTGGTGTGTAAACATGTGACTTTTAATTAGCCCTTGTGAACACACGGTATAAATCATCGGCTCTGGCAAAACGTCCTTTTGCGTGCACAGGAACCGAACTGCCTTTGTCTTTTCCTGAAAGAGGGTGGGTGGGAAGAGAGAGGGTTAGGATGGGGGTGGGGAAGAGGAACGAGGTTGAAGTCGCACATAATCAACTAATTTTAAAAATAATGAAACTGAGTATGCCAAAGTCATCAAGCATTTTTCACAACCCATCTACTTCTGGCACCTCCAGAATAACCCCCAAGTTATGAAAGATACGATAAGGTTGGTTGTTTGCTTTTGAGTGATGAGGTTGATTACAATGAACGTATATGAGTGAATAAGCGAGTTAGAGTGAAGAAGAAGAAGAAGAATATTGAGTAAGGTGTTATCTTGACTGAGATTCTATTATTTTACTTGCTATATTTCGGCAGCAACACACTGCCTTTTTTCAGCCTACTGAAGTTGGAGAAAAATATTGATTAAAAGAAGAAGAAAATTCGAGATAAAGTCACTGAGTTGAATGGAAATGAGAATCTGGGTGAGTTGATTTCAGCGGTATTTGATCATAAATGTGAGGAAGTTCTAAGGCTTGATCACGGTCCAAGCTGGGTTAACGAATATATTTTTCAATTGCTTCTCTGACTGTCCTTTTCTCTGTGTGTTGTTCAATAAGAATAATTTTTTTCCCGTTTGTTTTCTTTTGTACTTTTTACATTATTTTTTCCCTTACATCACATTACAGTACAAAACAGAACAATACGTTACAATAGATTGCTATGCATGAAACAAACAACACTGACACTAACACTAACAGTCAATCATACATGAATTCACACGAAGGAGAGAAGATGGAAAAAAAGATAGAAGAAAGCAGCAAAGAACGGTATTGAGATGGCGTGTGAACAGACAGGCAATAAGCATATACAATACATAGACCAAAAACATTGTAAACCATCCGTGAACCAATTGTGAAAACTCCGCTAGCAGCAAATTACAAGCCAACTTACTTCTTTAAAAGGTTCCATTCAGAAAACGGTCGTACTGGCTCCAATCATTGAAACAATTTTCGAAACTGCTGGTTCGGAATGCAATGTTGTTATCATTATTATAGCGCTGTTTGGTTACCTTAGAAAATACCTCAATGTGGGGAGTGAATGTTTTAAATTTTAACTGTTAAAGAGAAGATATAGTATTTAGCAATAAGGATGAAAACACATCAAGAATTCTACCAGATTTGATATGATTATCGTAACCCAGGACAACTAGAGTTTCCGACAAAGCAAAATTAACACAAAATTAATATTTATCCATCTTTGTACATCAGACCAGAAGTTCCGTGTTGTTGGGTAGTCCCAAAATAAATGATCAATGGTTTCTTCATCATGATGACAGAAGGTATATATAGAGGAATCTGACATCTTAAGTAAGAAAAGAAAACGTTTCGTGGCTATAAACCTGTGCTAAAGTCTAAACTGAAACCATCTAAGCTGGGTGTCTTTTGTTGTTTTTATAACATGAGAAAAAACAGTATCAGTTTCGATATCAAAATCTAATGTTGTGGACCACTTCTCTAAACTTGTATAAATAGGACATCAGTTTTTGTCAATACAGAATAAATCTATTGTTACCACCCGGGAACAACTATTTCCACACAGGAACATCTTCAGTTACGCTGTTTTCATCAAATTTCAATCCAAGTTTTGACTAGCATTGCTTTACAGATCGAATCACACCTTGAAAAAGCATAACATGAACGTTCATATCAGGATATTGCGTTTTCAGTGTTATCGTAAGACCAAATTCCACGCGGGTTTATCAAGTGACCGATACGAACAACACCGTTATCAAACCAATTCGCAATGTTGATGACTTGTTTATCTTTCATTACATTACTATTACAGTGAAGACATTCCCACAGAAATTCTGAAAAAAAGAAACAGCATACATTTTTAGAGACAGTTACATCAAATGCTTTCACACATCAATCCAATATAGATTACATATAGACTTAATGAGTGTGTTCAAAATATAATTACCGTTGTCTTTTATATAACGCATCAGTGGACCTTCCGCATAAATAATTTGTGTAATTTTCCCTTCAGAACGAAGAACTCGTTTTAGCCAATGAACTTTCAGTGCTGATAAAAAATATAACCAAACGTTTCACATTCAACATTTTAATTCTACAACATTGGTGAGATCTTTTAATCTTATTACATTTTCCGTCCCAGAAAAACCGAAACAGACAGTTATTTAAATCATTTAAACATATATCACTTGGATGTGGCACAACCAAAAATAGATGAATAGGTTTACAAATGGCCAAAGTATTAATTGCTGGTACTTTTCCAAAGTGTATAAGGTTTGTTCGGGACCATGAGTATTATAGTGACTTAATATCTTGGAGTTTATTATTATTATTATTATTATTATTATTATTATTATTATTATTATTATTATTATTATTATTATTATTATTATTATTTTCAGGGATGTCGTTTGGGTCGGATCTTCGGCTTTTAGCTGAAATTTTTTATAAAAAAAAAAAAGCCGATAAACTGTCCGTCATGTCGGCTCGCCGAGCCGAAGTTTTCACGGGTGAATCGGCTCGGTTTTGTCCATTTTTGCGATATTCCTGTGCTGTACGCTTGCAGTTTAGGTGAGGATTCGATAATTACTAAGGTTAAACCCAGAAACTCTGACAGTATCGTGGTCTGTCAAGGGACAGTCTAAACTTTTTATTGTTTTTGTGTGTCTAAAATTTAAGAAAATAAAAAGCAATGTTCTTATTCTACTCTTAAAATCATGTTTTATTACAAAGATATGCATCCACAGAACACCTTTAATATACGGAGGTGGAGGGTGCACGTTAACGTAGTGAATCTAGTCAAAAAATTTGTGAGACTGCTTTGGAAGAGAGAGCCGAAACTTTCTGTAAAAAGCCGAAAGTTTCACGGCTGTTTCGGCCAAATCGCCGAAGAAAAAAATTTCCTAGCAACATCCCTGTATTATTATTATTATTATTATTATTATTATTATTATTATTATTATTATTATTATTATTATTATTATTATTATTATTATTAATTAGAAAGAGAGAAAGAGAGAGAGAGAGAGAGAGAGAGAGAGAGAGAACGAGAGAGAGAGAGAGAGAGAGAGAGAGAGAGAGAGAGAGAGAGAGAGAGAGAGAGCCTCTTCTGACTATGACGCATGTTTAGTGTTTACGTCATCATCACTGACCTCATGTTTTTTTGTTTTTTTTTTCATCACTGAAGAAGGGCGTAGCCCGAAAGTCTTTGATGTTATATTTTTCTTGGTGTTTTTTGTGTATTTTGTTTCTGATTTCTATATATACTTCTACCAGTTTATT
>CM072512.1:8707983-8710483 GCA_036898135.1 Oncomelania hupensis
CAGTAAATAATATTCGGAGAAACAACGCCCGGCCAGATGCTGAATCGATCCTACACCCGGCAGGCACCATTTGTTTCTAGCTTGTAAGCAAGGCAAGGCAAGGCAAGGCAAGCTAGTTCCCTCTTAGACCACTCGGCCACAATGCTCGCATTTGTGTCTGCGTTAGTGCTATTCCTGTTTTATATGAGCATGCTTTTGTTTGTTGGTTGTTGGTTTGGTTTTTTTTAGAGCAAAATAACTTGACAGCTACAGAAAAGAAAATGGAAGCAACTCGTCAAATCGTTTCTCGCTTTCAAACGTGTTCTATCGCTTTTGAAATCTTGTCCAGGAACTCTCGTATTTCTGTCTTTTTTAGCTTTTGTTTTTATTTTTTTTTTTTTTGTGAGGATTCCATTTATTCTGTGTGCGATCATTTGCCTAGCGCGAGTCAGGTAAATTAGACTCATTACCACGCTCGCGCGCTCCCCAAAGAAGCGGAAAGCAAGAGGGTAACAAGTAATTAACCCTTTCGAGCTCGTAGCCGTTAACTCATTACCAGCCCACGCCATATCAACAGCTCCCTCGCACTGTTTATCTGTCTCGCATATACACACAAAAAAGCCGTGTAAGCGTTTTTTGAGATGGGCGTTCCTCATCATTTTTTGTATTTGTGGAAATACTTTTAATATAGACGGGAGGCAAAACGAGCCAAATGTCGACGTGCATTTCTGTCAGTCTGACCGTCGGTCCGCTCATGGCTCGTCTCATGCTCAAGAACCACTTAAAACAGCTACTCAGTCTTTTTTTTTTTTGCATTCATAATTATTTGCCTGTGTCAAAGGTCAAGGTCCCCCGCAGCTCTATCAGTTTCCAAACACGTTGTGCGATGTATCTCAAAATGGGCTTGACCGATGTTGATACATTTTTAGGGTACAGATATTTCAAAGAAATGCCAATCGGTCCATATTTTCTTGTTTGTTCTTTAGGATAAAACCAAAAAACAACCGCTCCACGAAATGAACACTTTTTTTAATACGTTTGATTTAAGTTAATGTTTTCGGAAATTCTTTTGAGTGGCCTGCAACCATTTAAAAATATTGAACATGCCTATAGAATGGGAATAAGTGCAGAGAAGACCAAAATGATGACCAACAACACCAACCTGGACATCAAAGTCTAAGGCCAATCCCTCAAAACAGTGCATAGCTTGAAATATTTAGGAGCCATTGTATCAGACAATGGGTACCGACAGGAAGTCCTATCCAGGATCGCACAAACAACTGCTTCCCTGACAAGGTTGCAGCTCATTTGGAAAGTCAGGATCATCAGTCTACATTCCAAGGTAAGGCTGCTGCGCTCCCATGTCATCTCCATCTTCCTATACGCCTGTGAAACATGGACCCTCACAGCAGATCTACAACGAAGAATACAAAGCATGGAGATGAGATGCTACAGAAGACTTCTGGGCATTTCCTATACCCAGGAAACCAACAACGAATACCGACAGACAATCACACAATTACAAGCCATTGGACAACACGATGACATGCTCACAGTGGTGAAGAAACGAAAACTCCGATGGTATAGCCACGTCACAAGAGCATCAGGCCTTGCAAAAACCATCCTGTAAGGCACGGTGCAAAGAGGCAACAAAGAGGAAGACATAAAAAGAGGACAACATTAGAGAATGGACTGGTTTGACACTGAGCGAAGCCATGAGGGTTGCTGAGAACAGAGAAAGATGGAGTACGCTGGTTAAACGATCATCTGCGGTGCCCCAACGACCTTTGAGTTACGGGATAGGATAGGATAGGATAGGATAGGACATGAAAATCCGGTACATTTCGATGGTTATCTGTCTCCAGTATTGTTGATGCTACCGGGATATCGTGTGGCATTCGAAGGAGAGGTATAGATGTAAATGTTGTGCGGATTTCTTCTGTACAGTTTCAGACGCCTTTCTGCATCTGTGCATTTGACTTAGTATTTGAGTGAAAGGAAGTATTATTTTAATATTATTATTGATTATTATTGCGCACTTATCTCCGATACAGTATCTAACTCAAACCGCGCGCCTGAGACGCCCAACCGCAGCCTTTGGGCGCATGGTCTGACGCCCGGACAACTCAGCACTATCCTGTCCAGCGAGGGATGGGGGAGAAGGACCAAGTGCATGTTGGGTGTGTTCTTGTTACCGGCACTCACCCGTCTAGGACATGAGCGTCAGGATCTTTAAAGTCCGTTATGACGGAATGTATGCGACACACAGACTAGACCTCGGTTTATACTCTCATCCGAAGGAGTAGGAAACGGGAGTAAAGTGTCTTTTCCAGGGAAAAAACACAATGGCCCGGACAGGGCTCGAACCCGGAACCTTCAGATCCGCAAGCCAAAGCACTACCATTAGACCACCGTGCCTCCTAAACATTGCTTAAAAGATTACCTAAAACGTAATCTTGGGAAGAGTTTCATCATCGTATGAACATTATAGGATTTTTGGCTTTGAGACAATTCTTATTCC
>CM072512.1:8715483-8735483 GCA_036898135.1 Oncomelania hupensis
TTCGCTAAAGTTTGAAAAACTTTTATTTTCTTTTGTTCTCCCAAAAGAAAACCTTCTGAAAGATCTCCGTGTGCGTGCAACAAACAATAGAATGCAAACAGAACAAAATCAGAAGTCCACGCGCTCGCGCATACGCACTTACTCACGCACACACACACATACACACACACACTTGTATAAGGCGATCAATCGTGAATGTTACCAAAACAGGGTACAATTGAGAAATGGTCTCTTTCTCAGTGATATTTACAAATCAAATGTGGTATTTGATAAAATTAAGTAGATTTATGAATGACGTACAGGTTTGAGTTGTAATTTGCCCTTTAAACTTGATTTTTTTTTCGTTGAGCAGCTTACTACAGAGGTGTGTATAATGTACACACTTGTTAACCCATATTTCGAAAAATTGGGAAGATGCGATTTCTCGATATTTACGGTTGTGCTATACTGTTTTCGAGTGGAAAATATGGTTTTTTTTAAATGGGGTAGATTTTTTGTTACCCCATTTTTTAAAAAACTACCCCATTTGTTACCAAGTTTATATGAAACGAATTCCCCTGTTGTGCGGTTATACAAGTATACATACACACTCAAATATTTGCCTGACACACTCACACACACACACACGCACCCTAACATATACACAAACACTCTAACACACACAAACACGCGCGCACTCACACACACACACGCACACATACACGTATACACAAGCACACACGCACACACATACACATAAAGGTCCCTTCTTTCCCATCGCCCAGAAATATGCTCAGGCGTTTGGGGCGTCGATCGATGCTTCTGAAGCTGTAAGTGGGCGCCTTGGGCGGCTTGAATCCTGTATTCGCCAACGCCTTGAGCAGATCTTGAGTTGAAAAAGCGCTATATAGAACAATATATAAGAAAAAAAAAAGAACTGCAAGAAAAGAAAGAAAGAAGTGGCCTCGTGGCGCAGTGGATTAGTCGCCGGTTTCCTACGCCGAAGGTCGCGGGTTCGATTCCCGCAAAGGGCGAACTGAAGTGACTTAAGTACGAAACTATTGAGGTCACCGAGGGTTTTCTCCGGATACTCCGGTTTCCTTCCTCCCTTCAATAATGGTATTGGATGCATCAATCTAAAATGTCAAAAATAAAAATTCGATTTCCTTTCCGTCTTCTAATAGCGATCTCCCTGCCATTACACCACATGTTTGAGTGATAGATGTGTGTTGTGTATCTGAGGGAGTGGGTGAAACACGTGAGCGTGTGTCTTGGTAAAGATCGCCGCGCTTTGGGCCTGATTGGCGATTTGGGAAAAAGCGCATAATTATATAGTATCTATTATTATTATTATTATTATTATTATTATTATTATTATTATTATTATTATTATTATTATTATTATTATTACGAAATACCCTGGAAAAGAGGAGAGAGAGAGAGAGAGAGAGAGAGAGAGAGAGAGAGAGATAAAGACAGAGACAGACAGAGACAGACAAAGACACATACAGAGAGGGATGTTGTAGAATTTCTCTGTTCAGGCAATACAAAAGAGGGTTCACTTTAGCAAGGTCCGTTTAAAGGACACTTGAATGCATTTGAAAATAGTACAAACAAAAAAACGGACACACACACATACACACACACACGCGCACACACACACGAAAAAAGAAAACAAGACAATGATTTTATTCTAGTATTTTCTGTGCGGCCTGTTTGATCTCAATCTCCAGCCTGCACAATAGGGACGACACAAAAGAAGAACGCTTGCATTTCTGTGAAACGTGAACGCCAAAGAAAGTCAGAGAAAAGGAGAAAGAATGCTCAAAAGCGTGCATAAAGGTTTCTTTTCTTCCACGCACAAGATGTCCAAGACTGGTTAGTTAGTTGCGCTGGTAAGGGATCACGTCTAGTTAAAAAGGTCAGGGTAACAATGATGTTTGTTAATTTCTTGTGACTATGACTTTACAGTTCTTTTATTTTAAAGCCTATTTTTATTGCAAAACGTTTTTTTGACATTCATACTCGCGCGCGCACACACACATACAAACACAAGCACACGCACAAGAATTCACATACGCACACACACGAGAGAGAGAGAGAGAGAGAGAGAGAGATATATTTTGGACAAGTTCTTGCATTTTGCACAAAATAATCCCTACTCCCACCTCACCCACACTATCCTATCCTATCCTATCCTGTCCCATAACCCGAAGGTCGTAGGGGCACCACAGATGATCGCTTAACCAGCATACTCCATCTTTCTCTGTCCTCAGCAGCCCTCATGGCTTCGCTCAGTGTCAAACCAGTCCATTCTCGAATGTTGTCCTCCCACCTCTTTTTCGGTCTCCCCCTTCTTCTACCTCCTTGCACTGTGCCTTGCAGAATGGTCTTTGCAAGGCCTGATGATCTGGTGACGTGGCCATACCATCGGAGTTTATGTTTATTCACCACTGTGAGCAGGTCATCGTGTTGTCCAATGGCTTTGTGATGGTCTGTCGGACTTCAACGTTGTGATGTGTTGGGTATAGGAAATGCACAAGAGTCTTCTGTAGCACCTCATCTCCATGCTTTGTATTCTTCGTTGGAGATCTGCTGTGAGGGTCCATGCTTCGCAAGCATATAGGAAGATGGAGATGACCAGAGAGCGCAGCAGTCTTACTTTGGAATGTAGACTGATGGTTCTGTCTTTCCAAATGGGCTTCAACCTTGTCAGGGCAGCAGTTGTTTGTGCGATCCTGGAGAGGACTTCCTGTCGAGACCCATTGTCTGACACAATGGCTCCTAAATATTTGAAGCTGTGCACTGTGTTGAGGGATTGGCCTTGTACTTTGATGTCCGTGTTGATGCCATTGGTGTTGTTGGTCATCATTTTGGTCTCACCCACACACATAATTAAAATTTTAAAAATCAGTATTTAGTCTACTCAACTTCTACCCTCTTACCCCTCCCGTGCCTACCCTCACTCTTCTTTCGTCCTCATCGTACTCATCACGTGAAGAAAGTACACGTAGCAAGAACAACTCAGAGAAAAAAGCTCACCTCACCCAAATAACGCATGCACGCAGCTGTTGCCAATGCTTTGTTTGTAGTCTGAATGTCTAGGCCACGCGGAATGCTCTTTTGAACGTAGACAGTAATTTATTCAGCGCTAACTCATACCATCACTGCGTCTCTGTTACTACTGACGTTAGATTTGTATCTTAGCATCTGAGTCCGCATATGCACACGACTGATAGCGCAACGGAACAGATCGAGGTACCAGATTTAAATTTGAGTGTTGGGGGAAGTGCGCGTTATAGGGTAGGTGTCCCTATTTGCGGTCAGCTCCCGATTGCGGACACCTACGCTTTCCAGGCGTCACGACAGGTTGATGACGAAACGTTTTCTTCCAGCGTCTGCGCGATCGACCACCCTTTTCGGTTTGCAGGTGTGCAGGTGCATTGCGATAAATAGTTTAGCTATCAATTTTGTATAATCATGTTTACAGGTTCGTGGACAGTAATCCTTGAGCTTTTACAAAGTAGTTTAGAGATAATGTCCTATCCTATCCTATCCTATCCTATCCTATCCTATCCTATCCTATCCTATCCTATCCCATAACACGGAGGTCGTAGGGGCACCACAGATGATCGTTTAACCAGCGTACTCCATCTTTCCCTGCCCTCAGAAACCCTGATTGTTTCGCTCAGTGTCAAGCCAGTCCATTCTCGAATGTTGTCCTCCCACCTCTTTTCAATAATAATAATACAGTACATTTGTATCGCGCGGTACCTCGCAAACGGTAAGGAAAGCGAGCTCGCCGCGCTTGTCACACACACACACACACACACACACACACACACACACACACGCACACAGAACACGTATACACTTATCAAATGGTTAAATAATTACAGTAAAAACATGGCCATGCAAAGCAACAGATAATATGAATACCAAGAACCGAGCCGGTGCCGCCACCATCCATGAACAGATGACGTGACTTGGTAAAAGATTACATATGGGGATGGAAGGGAGGGGGAGTGAAAATTATTGAGTTTGCATGTTAAAAAGGAGGGTCTTTAATTGGCGCTTGAAGGAAGAAAGTGATGGAGCATGTCGGAGTTGCATCGGTAGTGAGTTCCAGGCAGTTGCAGCAGAGAAAGAGAAAGATCGTTCACCATAGGTCTTTGAGTGAACACGGGGGATAGAAAGCAGTCTTGTATCAGAAGAAGAGCGGAGTTGTCTTGCTGGAGAGTAGACAGAGAGAAGGTCAGTAAAGTATGAGGGGGCAGAACCAGTGAAGAATTTGAAAACAATAGTTGAGAGCTTGTACAAGATGCGAGCTCGAATCGTCTCCCTCTTCTTCTACCTTCTTGCACTGTGCCTTGCAGGATGGTCTTTGCAAGACCTGATGATCTGATGATCTGATGACTTGGCCATACCATCGGAGTTTATGTTTTTTCACCACTGTGAGCAGGTTATCGTGTTGTCCAATGGCTTGTGTGATGGTCTGTCGGACTTCGTCGTTGGTGATGTGCTGGGTATAGGAAATGCCCAGAAGTCTTCGGTAGCACCTCATCTCCATGCTTTGTATTCTTCGTTGGAGATCTGCTGTGAGGGTCCATAGAGATAATGTCATCCCATAAATATGGAATTCCTTTTATACAATATTTAGTTGCGATTTTTTCGGTGTTTTTATTTAAAAACAAAACAACACAAACTTTTAGCTAAACAATCTTTTTATAGAAGGATATTTTCTAAATAATAATTTGTTTACAATGTAAGATTTCTCTAAATAATATATTTTCTCAGTAAATAACTTATTAGTTACCTAAACAATACATTGTTTACGTAAATAAATCATGATAAAGATTAAAAAAAAAGGGTTTGTTTCTAAATATATAATTATTTATTTATTTATATAACGCATTCTGGGAAATAATATATCATTTAGAAATGTTTCAAATAATGATTTGTTTACCAATATAAAACATTGTTTAGCAGAATTTGCTAAATAATGTATTATTTAAAAGATGTTGCTAAATAATGCATTATTTACGTAAACAATTCATTGTTTATGTACTGAAATTTTCATTAGTTAGGGGATTCAAAGATTCGCTTGAAAACTTGGTTTTTATAATTTGACTGCTTTCTATAATTAAGGTCTTTCCAAAGATTGTTTATGCAAGATTTGTGTTAATTATTTATTTTTTTAACATAAATCACTCCACAAATTCGAAGATAATATGTCAGTAACGTCCCGAACACAAACGAAAGGTCAAGGTCAGTTCTGCGCGGGAGTCTTCAGTGTTTTCAGTATCTCCGCCAGAAGAAAAAAAAAGTTCGCTTTCTTTTTGTATATATTTACTTAAAACGCAGAGATATGTGTAAAAGAAGAGGCAATAGCAGAAGTATTGAATTGTTGAAAAACTGGAATCAACTCTTCTGCTTTTTTTACGAGTTCCCCATGTTTATTTACTTTGAAGGAAATCCCGCCAATGCACAAATAATGATGGATCCCTCTTTTCCAGATCCGTTACCGTTGCAATTTGGTGTATTATTACTGCTGCGAACATATATACAAATAGAGTGAAATAAAGCAGTGGCCTCATTTTAATTCGCAAAACAGCGTAAACTTACGATTGTCCAATTTTCTTTATCACTACACACAACCTCGCAGTAATACGACTTGTATCTGCGAATCCCCTAAATAATGAAAATTGCAGTCCCTAAATAATGAATTTTTTACGTAAATAATGCATTATTTAACAACATCCTCTAAACAATATATTATGTAGCAAAATTTGGCTAAATAATGCTTTATATAGGTATACAATTTAGAAACATTTTTAAATAATACACTATTTCACACAATCTGTTAACTAATACATGATATAGGTAAATAATTCTATATTTAGCACAAATGTATTTACCTATATCATGATCTATTGACCTAAACAATATATTGTTAGGTATATAATAAGTTATTTACCGACAAAATATATTATTTAGAGAAATCTTACAATGCTTGTAAACTTAATGATTATTTAGAAATATGCTCCGAAATAAAGATTATTTGACTGACAGTGGTGAATATTTCACAAGGGGAATTCTATACATATATGACGGAAAATCACAGCTCGTTTGCAATTGCGAATAACCGACCCCAGAATTCAGGATGCAAGTTAAAAAAAAAAACCAGCACATAATCTACAGCGAATCTTGGCCACAGAATTTTCACGTTAGTACGTAAAGGCAGGTGCACTCTCAAGAAGAAAAAGAACAAGAAGAAGAAGAAAGATAAAAAGTGTACAATGTATAAATAAACGAACGAATTCAATGAGAGTAGTAAAAATGGAGAAGGAGGAGGAGGAGGAGAAGAAGAAAAAGAGGAAGAGCAAGAACAACAACAACAACAGCAACAACAACAACAACAACAAAACGAAGAGGATCAGGAAAAACAGAAAAAGAGAACAAGAACAAGAGCAAGAATAACAAGAAGAAGAAGTAGAAGAAGAACAAGACGAAGAAGTAGAAGAAATTCAAAAGAAGAAGAAGTAGGAGGCGGAGAAAAAGAACACGAACAAGAAGAACAAGAGCAAGACAATTTTTTTTGAGAATGTTTGGGAAAGAAACATATTATAAAGAAACAATCATTAAAGAAGGAATGGAGTACAGGAGAGATTGGAAGAAAAAGCAAAGAAGCAGCAAAGAAGAATGAATGGATGAGGGACGAAGGGTACAATGTAGCAAAAATCGAATAAAGATACAAAAAGATGCATTAGGGATTGCGCTCTTTTGTTACTAATTTTAATGTTCCTTGGTGGACATTATTAGAGTTCCTTTTGCGAGACGTGGGAAAACAAAGAAAAAACAGAGGGAGTGTGTATGTATGCGGGTGTGTGTGTGTGTGTGTGTGTGAGGGGCGGAGGGAGAGAGAGAAGAAGAGAGAAAGAGAGAGACATACAAACAGTCCCAGACAAGTCAGGCAAACAATCACAGAGAGAGAGAGAGAGAGAGAGAGAGAGAGAGTCAAGAAGAAGAAAAATCTTGGTTTCCACTTGGGCCATCCTTCTACTCATTATAAATAAATAACATCAAAGATCATTAAATACATGAGAGAGAGAATGAGAGAGAGGGATACAGGGGCGGATTTTAGGTGTGTGTGCACTTGTGCACGTGCACGCAGCCCTAGCGGTCACAAAAAAGAAAAAAAAAGGAGGGAGAAAATTAGAAGAAAGACGAGAAAAAACTATACTAATTCTCACTCACCACACAGTTTCATATACCTCCAAATTATGTTTTTTTTTAAAATTATTTTAATTTTTTTAATTCATCAGATCCACAGGTATTTCTTGTACATGCAGCAAGTCAGTTTTGAATAAAACTGATGTGAGTGGCTATTTTTTGTTTTATTTGTAGTAACCTTACCTGTCTTTTTATAAACCTTTATGCAAGATGTTCTGCTATTGTAAATTTTATCATCAGAGTTTGCAGAGGAGTGCGTGTGTGTGTGTAAGTGTGTGTGTGGGGGGGTGGGGGGGGGCTAAAATAGGACTTTTAGCACAAAACAATACTGTTTTCAGTCCTCAAAATAATGCCCAGAATGCACCAGCTTGCACAGATTTTAACCATTATTTTCAAAATTTTCCGGGAGAGCATACCCGAGGACCTCCCTAGTTCACTCGCGCTTGTGGCTTCGCCACTTCGCGTTAATGGTTTCAGGGAAGAGTGCACACGCCCTCAACAATGGCAAAATCCGCCCCTGCGGATAGAGAGAGAAAGAATGAGAGAAAGAGGGAGGAGAGAGAGAGAGAGAGAGAGAGAGAGAGAGAGAGAGAGAGAGAGAGAGAGAGAGAAAGAGAGAGAGAGAGAGAGAGAGAAAAAGAGGGAGGAGAGAGAGAGAGAAAGAGGGAGAGAGAGAGAGAAGGAAGAGGGAGGGACCGGTGTGAGAGGAAGGGTGATGGCGGAAACATGAAGGAGAGAATAACATAGAAAACGAAGTCGACAGCTCCAGTGGAGAAGGAAAACAACCATTGTCTTTTATGTCTGACAGTAGAATGTCTCAGACCTCTTAACTACACTGACGTGGTAAAATGTCAATATATTTACGAAGCTGTGGTGAAAAAAGCCAAAATCTAATGTTTAGCATTTCAGAGTTAGAATACTATTTCATTCATTCATTTATTTACATCAACCTTAATAAAGTGACGAAACTTCGTTTTGCTTTACAAGCTAATTTCGCGGGGGAAAAAAAATTTCGATTTTAATAACAATTGAAATTTAACGTCTACACCCACCATTGGCAATATGACAGACGGATATGACCATTACCAGGGAACAAGGGTTAGGGACCTAAATCAACACTGAGCCACCAGAACTATAAAACCGCTAAGATGGCCAGTGAAAAGTGCTCCCTTTCATCGTGTGTCCACTACGAGACTCGAATTTAATTCATCGCACACAGCTTGTAATCATGTAGACATTGTATCGTACCCATGCATATCAGAACGTAAAATGTAAGCAGCATTTTCACCATTTCCAGGTGAATCATATACAACATGTTTCATCATATCCGCGCACAAGAAAGGATGATGAAAATAACTGGGTTTTTAATTTAGATTTTCTTCATCATTTCTATGTAAATCTGATCAGACATTTCATCGTATCCATGTACCAGAGAGTTGCAATGAGGGAAAGAGTAGACTCCGATTGTAGGTTTCCTACTGATTCCTCTTCCCTCTAACCTTTCCCATGATAGACAGATCCACCCCGTATTATTTACCTCACAGGTGATGAGCAAATCTGAATGTTTTGTGTGTGTGTGTGTGTGTGAGTGTGTGTGTGTGAGTGTGTGTGTGAGTGTGTGTGTGTGAGTGTGTGTGTGTGAGTGTGTGTGTGAGTGTGTGTGTGTGAGTGTGTGTGTGTGAGTGTGTGTGTGAGTGTGTGTGTCAGTTTTGTTTGTTTTGTTTGTTTGTTTTAAATCTAATGCCCTAAAATTACGGCCTTTAGAGAAGAAACCAGTGGAAGAAAGAATGCAACATGCACCATCTAAGATCCCTAAAATAAAATAATACAAAATAAGGGTGACGAGGTCTTGGCATGAGGCAGGTGTACACCAAAATTTATAGAAGTTTGTCCCACCCAACTCTGAGATAATGCGAGGAGAGACAGACACACACCTACACATAGAAAGACAGAAAGAAAGAAAGGTAGGCAGATAGATATACATGTACATACACACAAACACACACACAGAAAGACAAAAACACTTGCGCGAGCGAGCGCACACACACACACGCACTCTCTCTCTCTTTCTCACACACAACACAACACACACACACCCATTCCAGTAAACAAGCATGTACTGAAACTGAGAAAACTGCAAGGAAACACACAAGCAAGGAAGTAGTAGTTAGCTAGTTATTGGGTCCAGGGAACTAAGGAGGTAATATAATCGATCACTTTTAGTTTTTATGCTGCTGTCTTTAGAACACTACAACCCTGTTTTAAACAACAACAACAACTCCTCTAATTACAAACACATCGTCTTATCTTTAAGATTGTCTTGGTGTCGTCTAACTCATCTGTGTGCCTTACTCTTTGGGCCAAGAGGACGGATAGGGCCGATTCTTGGAAGGGAAAAGTGAGTTGTATAACGATGTTTGTCCGTCTCTTAGACCAAGCGTAATACCTGTCATTTGCTTGCTTGTTTTGTCTTTGCTGATGTGTGTTCAGCTGATCCCCTGTCCTTACGACTATTCAGAGTTTCTACGCCTGGATGAAGTCGCAGCATAGTGGTTAAGGGAACAAGCTCATCTTCTTCTCATGAGGTAGCCATCTTCCTCAAGCTCAGTTGCTCCTCCTCCTCCTCCTCCTCCTTCTTCTTCTTCTTCTTCTTCTTCTTCTTCTTCTTTTCTTCTTCTTCTCATGAATTTACCATTTTACTTTGTGAGGATTCTACTAGCGAAAACAGCGAGGAAGATTTGCGCGTAAAGAGATTTTGTTTGGATTAATGCCCAGATGGTGATAACGAGGAGGAGGAGGAGGAGGAGGATGGTGATGATTTTTAATTAATTGGAGTGCCTTTCAAATGGCTGTTTTAGTGGTGGTGGTAATCAAGATGATGATGATGATGATGATGATGATGATGATGATGATGATGATGATGATGATGATGATGTTTTCCCTAGCTAGTCCATTCTGGGAGGACAACATTCGAGAATGGACTGGCCATGAGGTTGCTGAGGACAGAGGAAGATGAAGTACGCTGGTTAAACGATTATTTGTGGTGCCCCAACGACCTTCGAGTTACGGGATAGGGTATGATGATGATTGATTGATTAATTTTGAGTGCCTTTTAAATGATTGTTTTAGTGGTGGAGGTTGTGATGATGATGATGATGATGATGATGATGATGATGATGATGATGATGATGATGATGATGATGAATAGAATGAGGAGGCGGAGGAGAAAATTGAGGAGGAATAGGAGGAGGAGGAGGATAACAACAACGACAACAACTGTTATGATGAGGATAATCGGGGAGCCTTTAAAAAAATTTTTTTTAAATAGTAATTGAGAACTCATCAAATGTCGGTTAGCAGGTTAAAACAATGTACGGGCATTGTCTTTCGGATGCTGCTCGGGGCTTGGGGCTGACAGAGCTGGCATTTGGCTAGTGCGCAAGACGCAACAATTTTATCAGGCAATCGGCGTCATGGAGGTATATCTGTGTATAGTCTACCCTAGCCCCTCCCACTCCCCTCCACACCACCCCACCTTCTTCTCCCGTACAGCATGGCTTGCTTCCCTTGCCTTCACTTAAAGGGACCCACTTTGACCACGCCCTCTGGACTTATGCTGTTTAACATTCACAGTGAGTTTTGCCCTACTTCAAAATAATTTTATCACAAAACCTCCCACAAAAACTCTTTGGAAAGTATAGTTAATATAGAAATGAATAAGTTACGTAGTTTTGTGTGCCTATTAATACCAACAGCCGTTGGCTAGCCAGAAA
This sequence comes from Oncomelania hupensis, assembly GCA_036898135.1. Classification (NCBI taxonomy): domain Eukaryota; kingdom Metazoa; phylum Mollusca; class Gastropoda; order Littorinimorpha; family Pomatiopsidae; genus Oncomelania; species Oncomelania hupensis. Next base: position 8,726,469 of record CM072512.1, read on the forward strand.
AAAAACGAAAAAAAAAACTGGAGCTAAAAATAGTAACAGCTTCCGATTTCCAAAGCCGATAAGAGACAGAAGCCGTGAAAACAGTTGCTCGTAAGATTTTTAGGTTTGAACTGATAACATAAACCTTACCTATCCCAGACACCTGTATAGCAAACCGGTAGATAACATCCAGCCGTACCTCTATCATACGTAAATCTGTGTTCTATCTAGTGCTTCGCATCAGAGATAGTCCAGGCACCACACTTGAGTAATGCCTTTTGTGATCTACGAACAGCGGTCCTTGATTCTTTGGATGCATACGAATGTAGTCTACGTAAGCCCCACCCTCATCTCCACCTTCCTCTTCCCCCTTCCCCTTCCCCTCCCCCCTCCCCCCCCCCCCCCCCCCCCCCCCCCCCCCCGCGTACTATGGCGAACAGTTTCCAAGGGAATTCCAAAATGCTGGCACCCGCTTTGTTCCTTTGTACACGAGATACCTGGAGTTGAGCCTCTCAAATTACTTCCCCTCCCTTGAAGGCAGAATTCCACTTACCTTCGCCCCAAGTATGATGCCAAGGCACAAAGGCGAAGAGCGAGCGAGAAAGAGAGAGAGAAAGAGAAAGAGAGAGAGAGAAAGAGAGAGAAAGAGAGAGAGAGAGAGAGAGACCCCGAAGAGGGAGGGAGGCGGGCAAAAAGAGAAAAACTATGAGTATCTGGCGTATTAGCTTTTTTCTCCGTGCACTTATCATCTTTGTTTAAGTGGCGTAGCAGCGTAGAGGTTTTAGGCACAGGCCAGAAATGTTTCGTTAAGCAACGACAAGTCCGGTTGGTAGGCCTGCTTGGATGGATGGCAATGCTTGCAAAACTGCAATCACCGACCGACATCCATGGAAAGAAACGAGCGTGCCACACTCCCGAAGTCCAATCAGCTGTAAATAGGGGTACCTGGCTCTAGCAATAGAACTAGAGAAGGAGAGGGAGAGTGTTACACTCCGTTTGATGTTGGTGTTTTCAATCAGTAGTTGATTCAGCCCCAATGCTGAAGTACTGATGAGTTTAGCTCAGATTCGTTTATCCACGCAACCTGTTCAAACAGCCACAAGGCACAGAGTCGTAAAAGGTTTTCAAACTTTATTCAGCGTTCATCAACAACTGCATACAATCGCTTTTCCACTCGCAACTTTTTACTTTCCAACTCACTATCAACAATACAACACACTTTGAAACAGTGCGGCACTTATATAGTCTCTACATACTCGGGAACAAACGAGAATATCCTACATGAAACACCACAACCAATCAAAATTAATTTCATCATCACTCTCACGTGACACAACCCTATTTGGAATGGAAGCTTCCATGATAACCAACAGAACAATCCATACGCTTCGATCGATAGTAAACAACCAATTCTCGAAAATTCTCAAATAATATCCTATCCTATCCTGTCCCATAACCCGAAGGTCGTAGGGGCACCACAGATGATCGCTTAACCAGCATACTCCATCTTTCTCTGTCCTCAGCAGCCCTCATGGCTTCGCTCAGTGTCAAACCAGTCCATTCTCGAATGTTGTCCTCCCACCTCTTTTTTGGTCTCCCCCTTCTTCTACCTCCTTGCACTGTGCCTTGCAGAATGGTCTTTGCAAGGCCTGATGATCTGGTGACGTGGCCATACCATCGGAGTTTCCGTTTCTTCACCACTGTGAGCAGGTCATCGTGTTGTCCAATGGCTTGTGTGATGGTCTGTCGGACTTCAACGTTGGTGATGTGTTGGGTATAGGAAATGCACAGAAGTCTTCTGTAGCACCTCATCTCCATGCTTTGTATTCTTCGTTGGAGATCTGCTGTGAGGGTCCATGCTTCGCAAGCATATAGGAAGATGGAGATGACCAGAGAGCGCAGCAGTCTTACTTTGGAATGTAGACTGATGGTTCTGTCTTTCCAAATGGGCTTCAACCTTGTCAGGGCAGCAGTTGTTTGTGCGATCCTGGAGAGGACTTCCTGTCGAGACCCATTGTCTGACACAATGGCTCCTAAATATTTGAAGCTGTGCACTGTGTTGAGGGATTGGCCTTGTACTTTGATGTCCGTGTTGATGCCATTGGTGTTGTTGGTCATCATTTTGGTCTTCTCTGCACTTATTTCCATTCCATAAGCTCTGGAGGTGGTGTCAAGCCTCTGTACAAGCTGTTCAAGTTCTTGTTCCTCTCCAGCCAATCCATCAATATCATCCGCAAAACGAAGATTGGAGATTGCTCTGCCCCCTATGCTGACTGTGCCTTCGTGATCTGCAAGAGCATCTGACATGATGCGCTCTAGGAAGATGTTGAAGAGTGTTGGAGAGAGTAGGCATCCTTGACGCACACCGATTGTTGTTCTGAACCAGTTCCCGATGACGCTGTTATGGAGGACTGCACTGGTAGCCTTGTCATACAGGCTTTTGATGACTTCTATAATTTTAGGGCTGATGTTGTACACTTTCATGGTTGCCCATAGAGCTGCATGCCAGACTCGGTCAAATGCCTTCTTGAAGTCTATGAACACATGATATAGATGTTGTTGGTGCTGTAGGTATTTCTCACAGATTATTCTGAGGTTGAAAATCTGTTCAGTGGTACTTCGCCCTGCCATGAATCCTGCTTGTTCTTCAGCTATGATTTGTTCAGCTTGTGGTTTCAACCTGTTGAGTATTATTTTCAGGAGGACCTTGCTGGGATGGCTGATGAGGCTGATGGTGCGGTAATTTTCACACTCCTGAAGGTTACCTTTTTTGGGAAGAGTGATGACAAGCGACTGGGTCCATGGTGTAGGCCATTCCCCACTCTGCCAGATCTTGTTACAGATAATGGTGAGAGCATCAGTCATCGCTTCTCCTCCTGCTTGTAGCAGTTCCGCTGGTATGTTGTCCACTCCCGCTGACTTCCCTTTCTTCAGCGATTGCACTGCTGCCTCAACTTCTTCCCGGAGAATTGGGAGGATTTCTTCTTCTTCTCTGCTCTCGGGACATGCTAGAACTGATGGGTCTCCATTTGGTGTATGGTTGTAAAGGTCAGAGCAGTACTCTGTCCATCTGTCCAAGACTTCTTGTTCTTCTGTAAGGCAAATGCCAGACTTGCTTTGGATAGTGGAGACTTTGGGCTGTTTAACACTTGTCAGCCGCTTCACAGTCTGGTAGGCCTTCTTGCTGTTGTTCTTGTTCAGATTGTTCTCTATTTCCTGGCATTGATCTTCTATCCAGTTCTCCTTTGCTGTGCGCATGCCTTTTCGGATGTCATTGTTGATTTTTCGGTAGACATCAGCTCCCTGTGAGGTGTTCTTTTTCTTTTTTAACTCTCTTCGTTTATCACACAGATCCAAAAGTTCAGGTGTGATCCACGGCTTCTTCTTTGGTCGGTGCTTGCCAAGGATCTCAGTGGCGGCATCTGTTACAGCTGAGTTGAAGGTATTGGTCATGGTGTTGACATCTACTTCGCCTGCCCCCAAAATAAGCAGTGGTGCAAATTTCCCTCCAATTGTGGCCTGAAATATTTTTGCCACCTCCGGGTCTTGCAGTTTGTCCAGGTCGAACTTCAGCCTAGTGCACTTTGCTGTATTTACTCTCTTCAAATGGAGCCGGAAAGACATCATCACGAGATCGTGGTCACTTCCAATGTCTGCTCCTGGAAAAGTGCGTGTCCTGCCAATGTTGATGCTTGATCTGAAGCGTTTCTTGACCATGATGTAGTCGATCTGGTTGTGATGTTCCCCGCCGGGACTGTGCCATGTCCATCGTCTGGATTTTTTGTGGAGACCAAGCGTGTTTGCCAGTACCAGATTGTTGTATCTGGCAAACTCCAATAGCCTCAGACCCCAGTCATTTGTCTCGTTGTTGCAGTGGGGTCCGCATGTGTCTCCCCAGTTGTGGTGCGCATCTTGGCCAACCTTGGCATTCCAGTCGCCTTGCACTATGACTATGTCCTTCTTCGGCACTTGGTCAAGGACCGCCTGTATATTTTCATAAAAATCCTCCACTTCGCTGTCTTCATAGTCTGATGTTGGGGCATAGGCCTGGATGATGGTAATGTTGAAAGGGGTTGCTCTCAGACGGATGGTAATGAGTCTACTGGAGACTGGGCGGCAACCCATGACAGTGGCTAGAATGTTCTTGTGGACCATGAATCCAACGCCGTGTTCGTGCCTGTCATCTCTACCGCTGAAATAGAGCTTGTGGCCTTTGTCAGTCGTTGTTTCACCTAGGCCTTTCCAGCGCAGTTCGCTGATACCTAGAACGTTCCATCGATAGTGGTCCAGCTCGTGGGCCAGTTCTTCTAATTTTCCTTCCGCAGTTAGGGTCCTGACATTCCAGGTTCCTATGACGATGTTGTTTCTCGTGCGGATCTTGCTAATTTGTCCATCAGTAGCATACTTTTCACCTCCGTCCTGGTGGCCAACGGAAGGCGCGGTCCTTGTGTAGCCGGGCGACGACCGATCCGGCATGGAATTAGTGGATAGCCTCATCATGTGTTGTGTCTTGGGCAAAAAAGACCTGGCAGGGCCCAATCCTCTCCAGGCTGTTGGCCACAGCCGAAATCCACGAATACAGTGTGGCTCGCCTTGGCCCTGAGCACGTGGTCGTTGAACCTGTAGTAACGTGAGGTTCCTCCGCCCTGGCCGGTGACTTCTGTGTAGAAGACTTTCGCCCAGTGATGCCGTGCTAACATCACCCCTGTTAGTCGCCTCTTACGACACGCCGGGAAACGTTGGGTCTATTCTATTTGCCCGAACCCACAGAGCACCAATAAATCAAACAAATAATATCGACCAACTAAAAACACTAACGTTACACAAAGCCTCTACTAATAACAACGCAAAATCAAATCAAAGATAAATACACTCCATTACTGCATGCGTTGCAAAATAAAATGAACAGATCTATCGCGCGCGTCACACACACAAGCCTGCCATTGCACGCGCTTCACACATAATATCGTGCGCATTTCACACGCACCATCATGCACGTCTCAACGTAACAGAGAGAAGACGGGGATTTCCTTACTAAGCTGGCCCGGACCAAAGAGAGGTGCCGAAACCCAGCTCTCTCTCTCACCAACGATCGAAAGGTTTACGGGAACACCGTTTTACCTTGAGATTGTTGAAGAACAAATCGTCATGAATGGCCGAGAATGTGTTTTGTTGATGATTTATAATGATGTTTGTATTCTATTTTGTTTTTGTAACCGGGGGTTCGAGTAGTTGGGGTAAAGCCTCAGCCGTCCCCTGCGTGGGATGTCTTTATTGTAAAGTGACTGGCCGGTGGAGGGCATTCAATTTTCCCACTAGGGTTGTTTCGGCAGATCTTTTATGCGGATTGGGGGTTGTCCGGTCCTGATTTGGCTCGGAAGAGTCCGCTGGACCTAAAGCAACAATCAATCAATCAATCAAAAATGTTGGTTGCTAGTTCTGGTTTGCCATTGTTGTTGTTGTTGTTTAGTGAGGGTTGTGGTCGTTGTTGTTTACTGTTGCTGCTGTCGTTATTGTAAACAACAACAACAGCAACAACAACGCGCACACACATACACACAAAACTCCACCACCGTGACTGGTAACTGAAACTCAGAAACTGTACTTTCATTTTTTTTAAAGGTAAGAGCTTTCGGTAATGTCACAACAACTTCATCGGTTGTTTTAAAAAAGAAAAAAGGTTTTCTCCGTTTGTGGCTTGGTAGGGATGTGCAGTGCTGCAGCATCTTTTCCATCTTTGATTCATTCAGTTGTAATGAATATCGGCGCATTACTATATTACATCATCATCATCATCATCATCATCATCATCATCATCATCATCATCATCATCACCCATCATCATCATCATCATCTTCATCATCATCGTCATCGCCATCATGATCATCATCGTCATCATTACAGTGATCGACGTTGGGACGGGAGACAATCGTGTCCGAACCCTACGGTAATGTAGCTGTGGGATGTAAACCAGGGCCAAGTCCATCAAAGTTGAACGACAGTTCGACGAGGAGATAACCCTGTCAACTTTCGAGACTAATTTGTCGAGCAGCGAGAAGTCCACGCAACGAAACAACGAAGTCTCCGGATCACTGACGCTCCGGATGGACTTTGGAGTTAAGCCTGAGTGTTTGGATTGAGGTGCGCACTATATTTGCGACTAATTATTGGGTTTAGGCGCGAGCTCTGCAATTATAGCGCCACGTTTCCTTTGCTCCTATTGCTGGAGAGGCCTTATATATATATGATCTTTGTTTGATAGAAGTTCTCCTCATTCGGATGAGAGTATAAACCGAGGTCCAGTCTGTGCACGCACGCATTCCTTCGCATGGATAAAGATCCTGACGCTCATGTCCTAGCTGACTACACAAATACATCCAGCACGCACTAGGTCCCATCTCCCTATCCCCGGTCGCCCAGGATAGTGCTCAGTTGTCTGAAAGTTAGTCTGTGCGTCCAAAGGCTGCCAGTGCGCGCTTCGGGCGGCTTGAGTTCGATCCTGTATCGGCCAGCGCCTTGAGCAGCTCTTGAGCTGGAAAAGCGCTATATAAAAGTGAATAAATAAATAAATAAATAAACAAATAGCCTACATAAACAAATACAAATTCGAGATCTACTTAGTAACAGCAAAGAGCTTATTACGGAAAGAGGGGGAACTTCCAGTACGTCATATACAAAAATGCGAGACGCTCTCACGGATTATTTCCCTTTGCTCGGGCTGGCTATATTTCATCATCGGCTATATGAATGATCTGTGCGTGGTAACTTATTGAGCCTATGCCATTGCAAAAGAACATTTTTATGGCAACGTTTGCAAAACCAAACTTTTAACCATCATTATTATTAACATTCCGCTACTGCTGTCTTTTTGTTTGTTTGTTTGTTTTTGTTTATGTTTACTTATTGACATTTATTAGGTGCTTTTATGCTGCTTATGTGTGTATGTCATAGGTTCGTTTTCTGCCCTGGAATTTATTATTTTTTAATCAACGACAGATATTTTAAAATTAAAATATGCATGACAGACTGTTTCATTTATCCGAAACTGTGTAAATCCGTAATCGTGAGAGAGAGAGAGAGAGAGAGAGAGAGAGTGAGAGAGAGAGAGGTTGGGGGAAGAGAGAGCTCTGTCATTCAATCAATTAATCACAATAAAGCACAATAACAAAATGTTTCACTAATAGTGTGAATTTAATTTATATCAGGTGTCCCCCTACCCCCTAACTCTCTCACCTCCCACATCACTGGCGTAATAACATCAGTCACTTCAGGATCAACGGTTTCTTTTCTCTCACATCTCAGTTACAGATTCTCCAGAAGAAGTGAAATCTTTCTGATGAGGTGACATATTTCTGTTATAATACTGCATTCATGCCGTTACACTTGGATGTATTATTATTATTATTATTATTATTATTATTATTATTATTATTATTATTATTATTATTATTATTATTATTATTATTATTATTATTATCTGACATCTACTTTTGAAATATAAGCACAAATATAGTCAAACAACCTAGCAATAACGTAAACAGTGAGCGACCTGTTGAACGTAAACTGTCAGCAAGCAAACTGTTTTGGATGTAGCACATAGGTATAACATGAATCATTCAAGCCGCTCTCCGATTGTTTTAACATTAACAGCACTGCAGCGGTCTTAGTTTAGGCCTACATAAACACAAAAAAATGAAGTTTTTCAATTGCAATTTACTTTTCTTTGTCTCCTGGAAATTTGAAAAAGGACTTGCCAACACAACTTTTCTTGTATCTGGCATTACGGCAATTGATGGCTGTGCAAAAGTCACCGCCCTGTTTCACTCGGTCGCCTTTTGACTTTCTGCCACGAGCCATTTTCAGCACGCTGACAAGGGCGCATAACTCGTACCTTTCGTCTCGCGGTTCTGTACCAAGTTACCCCTCTTTCTATCATTAAGCTCTTTGGTAACAGGTGGTTACATTCTCGAAGTATGTTATTGTAGAACGTTCTGCGGCAGAACTCCAGTGACGAGTTTTATTATGATTGATTGTTGATTGCATCATTCTGGAAAGTGGAAGTGGTGTTTTTTCGGTGAACAAAAATCCTGTATGCGGTTGTTGTTTGCTTAATAAAGTTTACGTCGACGATCCCTGCCTTGTAACTGAGTGGACGGTCTGCGTGAATAATGAATTCGAGTTACACAAGATTCAAGCGTCGGGGCTGAATATCGACCTTTGCCGTGAAACACTGAGCGCCAACTCGGGTAGTCTGTACTTTCCTGAGGGACTTTTTGTGCTGATGGGGGAGAGAGATAGTGTTGTGTTCAGGAGTTTGTTGTCTGTCGCCGTGCGCATTCTAACCTGTCAGTCTGCCAGCCAAATACGCCAATCACTTTGTCTAATGGCCGCGTTCAGTCAAATGTCAGGGGTCACGCCATCCAACTCATCCGGCGTATTTAAAGGCTATTCTGAAGAGTGACTACATGGGGGTGGCCCCTTACGTGTACCGAACCATTATTATTATTATTATTATTATTATTATTATTATTATTATTATTATTATTATTATTATTATTATTATTATTATTATTATTTTGTTTGTTCGCTTACGTGTATCGAACCTACCCCTTTTAGTTTAGCACTGGAAACTTCAGTGTTAGAGACCAGCGTGCTACCGCAACGCTATCTGGCCACCCTTAACAAAGCTGACCTTGAGAAAATGAAGGTTCCTAGCGCTTCTCTCATATGACCAAAAGAATTACGTGAAACTCAGTTCTTTCATAAAATGGCCTAAATCTTCCTAGAAACCCGAGCGGCGCCGCAGACGTCTGTGTTTTGTTTGGGACCTGTTGGTCTTCCCACTGAGAAGTTCAGTACTGTTTTCGTCGATGGTGTTTAGTGTTGAACAGTCTGTGGATAAGGAATCTTAACCGGACCTCGGATCGACTGTGTTAAAAGGGCAGGAGTTTTCGTAGGTATTCGGAGGAGAGTATAAACTGAGGTCTAGTCTGTGCACACTTGCATTATATCGCACGGACTTGGAAGATCCTGACG
>CM072512.1:8740483-8775483 GCA_036898135.1 Oncomelania hupensis
CCCAAGTCCACACTTACTCAACTACCCGTGGATACGGTGATGCGGCTAAGGTCGGATACGTCTCTTCATCCGCAGCATTCCTTTTGGTACAGGTAGGTCAACGGTCAGGTCTACTAGTCGTCTCGATCTTCATTGACTAAAACAAACAGTCGAACTTGCACCAGTTTCAAGGTCGAACTCTTTCTCCCTCATCGTTCTCAAACGACTTCTGGTGAAAACTCAAGTTCTTGTCGTAGGGCACCGCTACGTGAGGATATCACGTACGTATTTCCTTAAGCGTACAGTTGACGGATAAAGGATTAGCAGGGACGAAAAACGATTCAACACACTGCTCCTAGATTCACTGTTCCTGGGACCTCCATGTAACGACCAAATACCTGTCTTCTTTCTCTTTCGTCATTTCCTCTTTTCTACGACAATAAGTTACGTCACACTTTTCATTTACTTTTGTCCCGGCTTATTCAAAGGCACACAAAACGATGATTCATAGGCACTTGCGAGAAGACCACCTATCTACAAACAACAATATAAAGTTCAAACTGAGTGTGGGTCGTGACATACCCCCCCCTCAAGACAAAACCTTGGTTTTGTTCAAACTCAAAGTTCACGACTTACACGTTTCTGCTCAAAAAGTCCGCAGTGACGTTTTCCTTTCCAGGAATACTTTCAATAACCAGTGGAAACGACTGCATCAACAGCGCCCATCTCATCAACCTGCTGCTGGTAGTTTTCGATTTCTGAAGGTATTTCAGCGGTTGGTGATCAGTTTGTACGATGACTGTCCGATCGTACACATATTGCTGAAATCGTTGAAGTCCCCAAATCAACGCTAAACATTCCTTCTCAATCGTTGAGTAGTTCTTTTCTGCGGCAACTAACTTCCGGCTGACACAAGCCACTGGTTGGAGTCCGTGACCCTGATCTTGGCATAGTACTGCTCCAATACCTGTGTCTGACGCGTCTGTTTGCAAAACAAACGGTTTTTCGCCATCTGGCAGACAACATACAGGACTAGAGCACAACCTTTCTTTCAAAGTGTTGAAAGCTCTTTCGCATGCTTCCGTCCATGCGACTGGTCCTGTTTTTCCTCCCTTCGTCAGATAGGATAGAGGTGCGGCTATGGCTGCAAAGTTTGGTACAAACCTCCTGTAGTAGCTCGCTAACCCCAAAAACGACCTCACTTGTTTCTTTGTAGTTGGTTGTGACGTTTCTCCGATGCGATCCATTTTCTGACGGTCTGGTTGAATCTTACCTCGCCCTACCATGTGTCCCAGATACTCCAAACTCTGAAATCCTAGGAAACATTTTGACGGTCTTGCAGCTAACTGCACTTCGCGGAGTCTCTGACACAACGCTCTTAGACATTCCAAATGCCTTTCTTTTGTTTGAGTAGCTATCATCAAATCATCCATGAAGTTGTCTATTTCAGGCATGTGAAGGGGTGCCAATAACTTCCGCATCATTCGGGAAAATATAGCTCCGGCAGTCTTCAATCCAAAAGGCATCACGCACCACTGGAACTGACCTTCAGGAGTGGTGAACGCTGTCTTTTCTTTGTCCTCTTTTTTCATTGGGATTTGCCAATACCCTTTTGACAAATCTATTTTGCTCAGGTATTTCGCTTTTGCGAGCTTCGCGAACAAAAAATCGATATCAGGTAGAGGCTCAGCGTCGAAGACGATGTTACGATTCATTTTGCGAAAATCAACGCAAAATCGTATTTGTCCATCTTTTTTTTTCACTAGCACAATCGGTGAGCTATACGGTGACGTTGCTCTCTCAATGACCCGTAATTTCATCATCGTTTCTACTTCATCCTTCACCACCTGCATTTGCGAATGAGGTAAAGGGTATTGTCTTGTACGGACTGGCTCTTCATTGATCATCTTTATCTCGCACGTATCCAAGGTGCATCGTAAAGGGAAATCAGTGAAAATGTCTGCATAGTCTGACACTATGTTTAGGATGTCCTCATGAATTTCTGGACATTCTGGGTCAACGTGTACATCTTTCGGACCCTCGGTCGCCACTAACGGACACGTTGGAATGTCGTTGCCCACTTGTTCTTCTTTCCATTGATCGTCTTCTGTCACTACTGCATCGACTGTCACTCTTTCTCTGCATTCTTTCAGCAGATTGACATGGAAGAGTTTAGTTTTCCGTCCTACTGATATGCGATAATCGCATTCGCCAACTTTTTCTATGACTTCATAGGGTCCTTGCCAAGCCATTTGGAGTTTATTATGTTTAGTGGGTAGCAACAGCAACACTCTGTCGCCTGCTTTGAAGACCCTGGGTTTCGCTTTTCGGTCAAAGTAGTGTTTCTGGCGCTCTGCAACACCTTTCATATGTTCTTTTGCTATCTGGCACGTCTCCTCGATGCGATTGCGTAGATCGACTACGTATTCACTGCTTACTTTCACTTCTTCAGCAGCAATCTCCTTCGACCATAGCTCTCTCAACACGGCCATCGGTCCTCTGACTGTTTTTCCGTATAGTAGCTCAAACGGTGAAAATCCAGTAGCCTCTTGAGGTACCTCTCGGTAGGCGAAAAGAAGAGCTGGTATGTACCGGTCCCACATCCGTGGCTGTTCTGTAGTCAGTTTTCTCAGCATGGTCATCAGAGTGCCGTTAAACCGCTCAACCAGCCCGTTACACTGAGGGTGGTAGGGTGTGGTGGCTTTTCCATGGATGGCCAACAATCTGTTCATTTCATCCATGACTGCTGACATGAACTGCGTCCCCCTGTCGGTTAGTATTTCACGAGGGATGCCTACCCTCGACCATATGGTCCACAGAGCCTCTGCTACTTTTTCAGTGTCAATTCTTTTCAACGGAACTGCTTCTGGGTATCGTGTAGCGTAGTCGACAACTACCAAAATGTATTGGTTACCTTGTTCCGACTTTGGTGCAATCGGACCTACAATGCCGATGTAACGGACGCAGTTCGTACACTTTTCTGTAGGAAGACGGTATGACGTCACTGCGTAATTTTTCGAATAGTTTCTGAGCTGTGTTAGCTCAGAGACTATACATCAGCCTTAGTGACAGGACGTGGGGTGCTCTAGAAAGACCTGATTCTTTAGGAATTACTTTTGCTGTATAAAGAATACAGGTATTTACTATTATTATTACTATTAGTGGTATTTATAATGAACTGCTAAGCTATTCTTACGAAAAAGGGAAGAGTATTGCTTTTTGTAAATTAGTACGTTTAGGGTACAGAAGAACCCATGTTTGAAAACAAAGTTCGATAACTCGTGTCAATATTTATTTGATCATGTGTATACATGTATGTGTGACTCAGTTTGTAATTATGATGCCATTTTTATATTCATTCATGTGTGGATATGGGGCTGAAATAGGAACGTATTTCAGTTGTGTAATTTGTATATCTATTGATGAATGAATGGGTATAAATATGTTATAAAATGGAGGTGAGCTGTGTTTGTAATATTTGGCTCATAGTCCATTGTGTGTAGCCTATGCAATGTGTGTAAAGTGGCTATACTAGGTATTGTCACAGGAATGGTGACAGTAGTGATTGTAGTGATTGTGGTGGCGTGTAGAGACATTCTACAAAGGAAAATGATCCTTGCTCAATGTGAGCTATAAAGACATACAGTCTCTTTAAGGATAAGAGCGAAAATTTACGATTGTGTACATGTTGTATACAGCGGAGCGGTTACGGAGCAAAGGACCCCTGATGTGCGGCGGATGGATTTGGTCCCCATGACATCACTGGCTTGACCTGATGTGGACACCATCATCGCCGTAGCTCTCCTTCGGATACCATCACTGGTGCAGAATTGCAACAACGGTACCGAAGTGAATCTCCGGATCAACGCCACGAAGACAACTGCAGCGTCTTCAGTGTGTGGCTGTGACCCCAGCGTCGGCTGTGAATACCGCGCCGGGAGTGTTTGATCCGCGTAACACGGTCAGTAGGCCTAAATAAAAACTGTGACATTTTCTGTGCTCCGGTGCTAATGGAAAAGAGAAGAGTCGAGTGACGTCCTTAGAAAGGACAACGACTTTTGCTAGCGTTGAACTCTGGAAGTAACTATGTGGCCCCATCAACTTAACTGGGTAAAAGTACTACGTTAATTATATGTGCTTATTTATCAGCTATGTGATTTATTTATACGCTGGAAAGAATCGTATGATTTAATGTATCTGTAACTTGTTGTATACGTGAAGGATTTATTGTGTATATGTGAATAATTGAATGAGAATAGAATAACAGAGGGCAAAGAGAAATAGCTGTGTATTCTTTGTCTTTGTCTGTAAGTACGTGTGTGGCAGTGTATGAGTAGAGTAAACAGAGATAGAACACACTCCTTTATACTGAGCGTCAGACAGCCACACCCACACTCATTCATTACACCATAAGTAGTTATACATATATTTATTTAGATTATAATACATAAAAAACCTCCGTTACATTTGGTGACCCTAGACTCTCTCTGTGTTAGTTAGCATTAAGTCATGCATATTTATATTTATTAGAGGGCACCACTAGTTATTATATTTATACAGTTAGACTAGTGGGCTTATCTCCCTTGAAATTCTTAATTATATTGTGTATGACTGAGATGTTTTGTTTTGTGTGACAATGCCGTCTCCGGCGTAACGGCTGTGCCTGTGTACAGTTTCTGGGCACTAAGGATTTAATTCTTTTTCTGTCTGTGGGTTGCTATTTTCTTATTTTCAGCTCTGTTCTTCTGTTAGTGGGATTGTTTGTTTTTGGTTAGTTCTTTGCTGTGTAGGGTTCTGTCCTTTCATGCGTGTGGTTGGGTGTATGTTCTCTTTGCCCTTATTTTAAGTAGGTTGTAGTGTTAGAATTTCAGCCCCATTTAATTTAATTTATTTTATTTATTCATTGTGTTCTTGAGTTGCATTGAGTTTGATGTTATAATATTCTGTATTTATGTATGTAGTTATGCTGGATTATCCTTGTTAAATTGTTTCCCTTGCTTTAGCTTGGTTGTTAAATTGTTTCCCTTGATTTAGTTTAGTTGTTAATACATTGTTTCCTTTGGTTCATGTTGGATTGTTAGTGCTGATAGTTTGTGTTTTGTGATTTTATTTGGTTTAGTAATTCTGTTTGACTTTGAATTTAATTGGATATAGATTAGTATAGTAGTTAGTGTGATAGTATTTAATTTTTATTATTTATAAAATTAACCTTCATAATACTTTGTTATTTGGTTGACTTTATTTTCCTTGGCCGTCAACTTGGTATTATAGTATTATTTAGTTATAGTGTTTATTGTGTTGAGAATTAATTGTTTTTTTTTCTCATTTCATAATTCTTTATGTAATAACTTTGTTTAAATAATATTTCCTTTGTGGGCATTGTATATATTTTTCATTAGGATAGTTTTTTTACACTGTTTATATAATTATACTCTTGGGGAAAGGGAGGTAACAAATTTGATTGTGAGTGTTGAACGTTGGTATATTTTATTTGACTTAGAAATTTATTTTAATTTTTTTTTTTAAATTCCTATTGACATTAATACAAACTTTAAATACTTGTGAATAGATTTATTACTGTGATTATGCATAATAATATTATCATACTTTAAAACTAAAAGACTGTTTGACAAATACTTGGTTCCAAACTTAACTTAGTAATTTAATCTCTCACTGTATATTCATTGTGTTTATTATCAACTTCAGTTGAAGTTTTTCAACATATGTTGTGAATATATTGACTTGGTGTATTCCATTTGATATTTAAAAAGATTTTTTGTCATTGCTTCACAACTTGTAAAACATATTTGGATAATATAATATATAATTTGCTTTGTTTACATTAAGACTTGACTGCTTTCATTATAACTTGAATTGTGCATTGTATTGAAAAGCTGCTTTTGAAAAAACCTTAATTGTTTTCATAAGATTCATTGAGCAATTTATAGTTGTTTGATTGATTGCATTTGACCATTTCATTGTTGATACTTTGATATTTTATTGATTTACTGGTTGAACACTTTGATACTTTTATAGTAATTTTTTTGTTTTGTTGGTTATTTATCTACATTGTACTTAGCCATGTCTGATGATTATGATCAGTTGTTCCAATCTTTTATTGCTCAAGCTACAACTTTGGGTATTCCTGATAAAGAACGTGGAAAATATGTACAGGATTGTTTTGATCGTCTTGAGAGACAAAGATTAAGAGATGAAAAAAAAATGGAAGCGGAGATTGAATTAGCTAAAAAACAAGCAGAAATTGAACTAGCTAAAAAACAAGCAGATGTTGAATTAGCTAAAAAACAGGCAGAAGTTGAACTAGCAACTAAACAAGCAGAAGTTGAACAAGCAAATAAACAAGCAGATGTTGAATTAGAAAAAGAGAGAGAGAAAACTAAACAAAAGGAATTTGAGTTCCGTTCTGAACATAGACCTGAGGAACAAGATACGGGTTTTGGAAACAGAGGTAGAGATAGTACTTCTTTTGGTGCTAGACCTGTTTACCCCAAGTTGCCTCTTTTCAAAGAAAGACAAGATGACATAGATTCTTACCTTTTTCGTTTTGAGACTCATGCTACAGCCCTTGGCTGGGATAAAAGCAAATGGGTTACATTTCTTTCAGCTTTGTTAGAAGGTAATGCACTGAACTTATACCACAGTCTTGCTGCAAATGGTCAGGTTGATTATCCAACATTGAAAGACAATTTGCTTAAGAAGTTCCAGTGTACTGCTGAAGGTTTTCGCAAGAAATTCCGTGAAGTCCGACCAGACTCAAACGAACCTTTCCAAACATTTGGTATTGAATTGAACAGATTGTTTGATAGGTGGATAGCTTTGTCCGGTGTTCCTAGAAACATGCAAGGAATAATGAATCTTGTGTTAGGTGAACAGTTTCTAGAATGTGTGTCACAAGATCTTGCTACTTTCATTCGCGAGCGTGGACTTGTCACATTGGATGATATGGTTAAAACTGCTGAAAGTTATCGTCTTGCTCGTCCCGGAAAGAACTTAGCACGCAAATCGGCTGCTACAATTTTCGGTTCAGTAGGATCGGTTGATGTAGCTGAGGAATCGCAAGCTGCTGCTGGCTCTGCAGATTCTCGCGGTGGTTACTCAAACTATCGAGGTCGTGGCTATTGGAGAAATCGTGGTGGTTTTCAAAAGAAAGACCCAACATACACAGATTCGAACCAAAAGGTCGAAGGTCGTTTTGATCAAACTCGGGGATCTTATAGACGTGGACGTGGAGGTGGTTCATTTTACAACAATTTTGATAATTGCCCTCTTTGTGATGGTAAAGGTCATGGTCCTAAACAATGTCCCCTTCGAAATAGTCAAAATCCTTGCCCTGTTTGCAACATTGGTGGTCATACTAGAAAAGCTTGTCCCTTTGTTGTAATGAAAGCCACAGCTTCAGATGATAAGACAAATAAATCAAGCTCAGGTTGTGCAGTTGTCCCTGTAGACTCTGAAGTTGTTTGTTCTGTTTTTGATCAGACACCTGGTCACTTGCATTTAGAAGTTGGTTCTGTAAACTCTACTGCTTGCTCAGTTCTGCGAGACACAGGTGCTACCATTTGTGGTGTTCGAAAACGTTTGGTTTCTGATGAGCAGTATGTACCAGGTACTGTTCGTTGTAAAACTTTTGGTGGAGAGATAAACATTTATCAGCAGGCTAAAGTTGTTGTTTCTTGTCCATATTTTGTGGGAGAGTTGGTTTGTTGTGTTCTTGAGGATCCAGTTGCTGACTTGATTGTGGGAAATATTCCAGGTTTGATTGTTCAGCAGACCCAAGATACCAAAGTTGCTGCTGCTGCTGATGTCCCTGTTGCTGCTGTCACTACTCGTGCTCAGGCTAGGAAGCAAGATCTCCCGCACAAACCTCTTGTCACTGTGTGCGATGACTTGAAGGTCACTCGTGTTGAACTTATTCAGTTGCAGAAAGGTGATGCTACTTTGCAAGGTTGTTTTAAGTTAGCTGTTTCAGGTGAAGAAAAGGTTGTTGGTTCTGCTACCTATACTTTCTATTTTAAAGATGATATTTTGTTAAGAAGGTATCAGAAATCCAAGGATATTTTGCATCAGGTTGTCGTTCCTGAAAAACTTCGTACTTCAGTCATGATTGCTGCGCATGATCAACTTTTGGCTGGTCATTGTGGAGTTCGTAGAACTTTGACTAGGATTCTGTCCCAATTCTTTTGGCCTGGTGTTTCTGCTGATGTGAGTGCTTATGTTCACACTTGTGACATTTGCCAGAAGACAATTTCAAAAGGAAAAGTTCCCCCTGTTCCTTTGGCGACTATGCCTCTTATCTCGACTCCATTCGAGAGGGTCGCTATTGATCTAGTTGGGCCTTTGTCTCTTCCATCTGTTGAAGGTCACAGATATATTCTGACTTTGATTGACTTGGCTACTAGGTTTCCCGAAGCTGTTCCTATGAAAGACATTTCTTCTGTTGCAGTTGCTGAGGCTTTGATGAGTATTTTTTCAAGGTTAGGTTTTCCCAAGGAAATTCTTTCAGATCAAGGTTATAAGTTCAACTCAGATTTGATGAAACATTTTCATGCTTTGTGTGGTACTCAAGCCATACGTACTTCGCCCTACCATCCTCAAGCAAATGGTACTGTTGAACGGTTTCATGGCACTCTGAAATCTATGCTTCGAAAGGTTGTTCATTCTCAACCTAAAGCTTGGCATCGCTATCTTCCTGCATTGCTCTTCGCATGTAGAGAATTGCCGTCAGAAAGTGCAGGTTTCAGTCCTTTTGATCGGATGTTCGGTCGTAAACCGAAAGCTTCCATTTCTACTTTTTTGCTTCCAGATGTCGAGGTTGTGGAACCTCAGTGTTGTGTTTCTCATGTGGATGTTTCTACAGATAGGCATACTGTCCCTACAGTAGGTATTGGCGTTATCCAGGATGATGGTTCATGTCCGTACAATAGTTCAGATTCACTCTTGAACCACTTCCAGGTACACAGAATGTGTTCGCGGATCTGTTGTCACGCGCTGATCGTGATCAATCGGTTCCATAGATCAAGGTTTCGTGGTCGTTGCTGTGTTTTGACATTATCCTCAGAACTTGTAAAAAATAACCTCGGTCGGTTCTTTTTTTCTTTGGGAGGGGGGTAGTGTAACGGACGCAGTTCGTACACTTTTCTGTAGGAAGACGGTATGACGTCACTGCGTAATTTTTCGAATAGTTTCTGAGCTGTGTTAGCTCAGAGACTATACATCAGCCTTAGTGACAGGACGTGGGGTGCTCTAGAAAGACCTGATTCTTTAGGAATTACTTTTGCTGTATAAAGAATACAGGTATTTACTATTATTATTACTATTAGTGGTATTTATAATGAACTGCTAAGCTATTCTTACGAAAAAGGGAAGAGTATTGCTTTTTGTAAATTAGTACGTTTAGGGTACAGAAGAACCCATGTTTGAAAACAAAGTTCGATAACTCGTGTCAATATTTATTTGATCATGTGTATACATGTATGTGTGACTCAGTTTGTAATTATGATGCCATTTTTATATTCATTCATGTGTGGATATGGGGCTGAAATAGGAACGTATTTCAGTTGTGTAATTTGTATATCTATTGATGAATGAATGGGTATAAATATGTTATAAAATGGAGGTGAGCTGTGTTTGTAATATTTGGCTCATAGTCCATTGTGTGTAGCCTATGCAATGTGTGTAAAGTGGCTATACTAGGTATTGTCACAGGAATGGTGACAGTAGTGATTGTAGTGATTGTGGTGGCGTGTAGAGACATTCTACAAAGGAAAATGATCCTTGCTCAATGTGAGCTATAAAGACATACAGTCTCTTTAAGGATAAGAGCGAAAATTTACGATTGTGTACATGTTGTATACAGCGGAGCGGTTACGGAGCAAAGGACCCCTGATGTGCGGCGGATGGATTTGGTCCCCATGACATCACTGGCTTGACCTGATGTGGACACCATCATCGCCGTAGCTCTCCTTCGGATACCATCACTGGTGCAGAATTGCAACAACGGTACCGAAGTGAATCTCCGGATCAACGCCACGAAGACAACTGCAGCGTCTTCAGTGTGTGGCTGTGACCCCAGCGTCGGCTGTGAATACCGCGCCGGGAGTGTTTGATCCGCGTAACACGGTCAGTAGGCCTAAATAAAAACTGTGACATTTTCTGTGCTCCGGTGCTAATGGAAAAGAGAAGAGTCGAGTGACGTCCTTAGAAAGGACAACGACTTTTGCTAGCGTTGAACTCTGGAAGTAACTATGTGGCCCCATCAACTTAACTGGGTAAAAGTACTACGTTAATTATATGTGCTTATTTATCAGCTATGTGATTTATTTATACGCTGGAAAGAATCGTATGATTTAATGTATCTGTAACTTGTTGTATACGTGAAGGATTTATTGTGTATATGTGAATAATTGAATGAGAATAGAATAACAGAGGGCAAAGAGAAATAGCTGTGTATTCTTTGTCTTTGTCTGTAAGTACGTGTGTGGCAGTGTATGAGTAGAGTAAACAGAGATAGAACACACTCCTTTATACTGAGCGTCAGACAGCCACACCCACACTCATTCATTACACCATAAGTAGTTATACATATATTTATTTAGATTATAATACATAAAAAACCTCCGTTACAGCCGATAGCCACTCTTTGGAATGGTTCGTCCATCAAAGGCATCTTTTGTAGGGGTACCTTGCTAACTCGACCCCTTGGTGTCACTCTCTGGCATTCAATGCATGATGCACAGTACCTGCGAACGTCTGCGCACATACCTGGCCAGAAAAACGTATTCCATATACGTTCGCGAGTTCGTTTTCCTCCTAGGTGTCCTGCCATGGGAGGATCATGAGCTAGCCTCATGACTTCTTTTCGTAGTTTCTTGGGAACTACTAGCTGCGATGTCTCCACTCCTCGCAACTGATGCAACCTGTATAGTAACCCTTTCTTTCGCGTGAATTTTACTGTAGCATTTCCTGACTTCAGTTCGCTCTGGGCATCAGCCAACGCTCGAACTTTTTTAAGACTATCGTCTTCTTCTTGCAATGCAGCCAACTCTGTCGGTGTGACTTCCACTCCTAGAGTTTTCGATACCTGCAAAGGTACTGTCGCTCGTTTTTCACGTTCTATTTGTCCTCTTGTTTCGACTGCTGCTGCTACGGCACATTCACTACCATCAATGGTAACTGGGCTTCGGTAACCAGATGAAAATGTAATCCAGTTACCCAGAAGAATGTCAGGTCCCATGTGGTCAAGGACGAACAGTTCAACAGTCCCTGTCACAAAGCCTGATTCAAGTTTCACCCATGCTGTAGGGTACTTTCCTGTTTTTGTCTGGTCTGCTAAGTACACTTCAACACTCCTCCCTGTGTAATCTTCAGGTTTGACCCATTTTGAAGCAACTGCTCCCATCTCTGCTCCAGTATCACGCATGATGCGTACTGTATTTTCGTTGATCCGACCCTCACTCCACGGGTTATAGGGTTTAATAGATCGGACGTCTATTGGCGGAGTATAGATCGGTAGGGTGTCGGTCGCAATTGTAACCTGACTGACTGCATGCGTTTTCATGCATTGCCTGGCGAAGTGCCCCTTACCCCCACACTTATAGCACTCGTCTGAATTCCTCCTGTCTCTTTCATCTCTACCGGCAACTGGTCTCCTAATAGGTTCCCTCAATCTCGTTTGTGACTCGTTCGGTCTACGCTCGGGTTGACTGCTCGGTGTTCGTGGACTCGCTCTTTGGAAAACAGGTCCTCGGGATACGGCTCGTTTTACGTCCAAATGCAGTTGAGCATATTCGGCTGCTTGTGCGGCGTCTGTCGGCAATCGTTCACGCACGAACATCTCGAGCTCAGGATTCATTACTGAATATATCTGTTCAGCCAAAAACATGTCTAACACAGACTTCGCGTCATCGATGTCTTTGTCTGCCAAGGAAAACCATCTTTCTACAGATGTCTGCAACCGGATGAGAAATTGCGGAAAAGTTTCATTTTGTTCTTTCTTGGTCTCTCGGAACTGTCGGCGATACCATTCCGCATCGCGGCGAAAACGACGTAACAGCGCGTTGCGTACTTCTTCAAAATCTTGAGCCTGTTCGGGTGTCAGACGCAAATACGTATCGCGCGCTTCTCCTGACAATAGTGGAGACAACCTTGCTGCCCAGCAATCTCTATTCCATCCTTGTGATTCAGCTATGAGTTCAAAATGACGCAGATAAGCTTCGATGTCTTCTCTACCATCGAAAGGGTGAATTTTCAGTCGGTAACCATCATGATGTTCTCTACGAGTTGAACGGTCAGCGAAAACTTCGCGTTCTTCTCTGATCACCTCCATCTGCATTTTCATCCGTTCTTTCTCTGCCTCCATTCTGATTTCTAATGATCTTCGTTCTTCTTCTTTGTCTTCCTCGCGTCGGCGACGTTCTTCTTCTTTCTCTTCCTCTCGTCGGCGACGTTCTTCTTCCATTTTCCTCTCCATCAGACGTCTGTCTTCTTCTCTTTCCTCTTCTCGTCGGCGACGTTCTTCTTCCATTTTTCTCTCCATTAGACGTCTGTCTTCCTTTTCTTCTTCTCGTCGGCGACGTTCTTCTTCTTTTTCTTCTTCGCGTCGGCGACGTTCTTCTTCTTTTTCCTCTTCGCGTCGGCGACGTTCTTCTTCTTTTTCCTCTTCGCGTCGGCGACGTTCTTCTTCTTTTTCCTTTCGCTCTTCTTCCATTTTCCTCTCCATTAGACGTCTGTCTTCTTCTCGCTCTCTTCGTTCTTCTTCCTTTTGGATGCCATCCACGACAAATCTCGCTAGCGCCTCTTCTCGCAGGCCTAGGCTCATACCTAATTCTCTATACTTCACGGATACGTCAATCACTTCGGACGTCTCTTGGTTCCTTGACGGTTCTACGGCTACCGCCATGCGAGGGAAACCTAAGACAGACGTACTCAGAGTCTCTTCTCTCGTCAAACTGGACATGGTCGCTTCTCCCGATGCTCCCAGTACAATATCGGCTGAGTCGCTGCTAGGGGTGATCGATGTCCCTTCCCCACCAATCGTTTTCTTGGCTCCAGCACGTTTTGTACCTTTCCGGGTGGCGGACATTTTGCTAGCCGACCACCTTTTCTTGTATAATTGGTAAACAACAAATCTATTTACCAACTATATATCTCAGAGTTCAAATAGCTCAACAGTTATACCACGGTTTGGCTCAGATGACACTAAGTTGTATTATAGTAAAGTGTGGGCTTGGTTGCCTACCTTATTACTGTCGGGTGCTCTAAGTGCGCCCACGCGATTCAAAACGCTCCAGCACCCGCCAACCACCCACGTCACTTACTCTGATTGTATGGTATAACACAACAATGTCAACGTAATTCTATCTCCTCCATTCATCCGTTCGATCCCACCGCTGCCACCAAATATGTCAAAGCCCCCCCTTACGGTCCTTCGTTTCTCTTACCATAAAGGGGAACTCTGAGCAGTGTATGCAACCATACGTGAACAACGGATGAATAGATAGAGACAAGTATTACGTTGGCAAAATAAAACAACAATTTATTCACATGAACATAACATGGAGTCGTAAATGAATAACTAAAATTTATAAAGGTGATAAAATCAAACGACAGAATGAAATGTTCTTTGTTTTAAATAAATTAAATGGTTCTACACAGTATTCTCGTTCAGTCTCTTTGTTTTCCTTTTCTACTGTTCACTCATTGTTCGCACACAACCTATGCACTGTTTACACATTTGTTGCTACTACTGTTATAACGATTTCAGTTCACAAGTCCCGTTTTACAAATACATATCACACTCCTGCGATCAAACCTTTGCAATACGAAATTGCATAATAACAAAAACGTCCCGAAGACACTAGAGCATGAACTCGCTCAACGCAGAAGTGAAATGTATATATGTCCCGGGAACACAGTAGGCAAATAAACTAAAAATTGTCAATGCACTAGATGTAATCGATAAGTGCATACACCTCGAATGTCACTGGGACTGTAGCTGCTACGATTAGATGCATCCGCCGTGGTCATCCAATATTTCAAAGTCTGTGGTGAAGAAGCGAAGGCAAAAAGTTTACTGGCAAAAAGTCTATTATAATACAATCGGTGAAAAGTGATGGTAAAACCAAAAACAAAGTCGAAGTTAAAGTTGAAGTTGAAGGTAAAATCGAAGTTGAAGATGAAACCAAAGGCAAAAAGCGAAGGGTACACTGCAACATAACCCATACAAAATCTTCTAAGAATTTGAGTAACAATTTATACATGCTTCCTGATGCAATTGAAAACTCAACCATTTTCCTTAATAATAATAATCGCTAACTCTTGTATTGTAACAATCACAAATGTAAATCTAACGCATGTATGAATGAATGACTGCAACCTTGAATGTTTTGTATGCTTGGAAGAATAATGATTGTAATAAATATGGTATCACTTATTCGAGTATAATACTTCCCCATAATATTTTAGCCCCACAACATAATGATAACCAACAATGACACGACAAAATACGGACCACAGAAATAAATGACAACAAAGAGACACCCGACTAGCCAGTGAAAACACCCAAGTCCACACTTACTCAACTACCCGTGGATACGGTGATGCGGCTAAGGTCGGATACGTCTCTTCATCCGCAGCATTCCTTTTGGTACAGGTAGGTCAACGGTCAGGTCTACTAGTCGTCTCGATCTTCATTGACTAAAACAAACAGTCGAACTTGCACCAGTTTCAAGGTCGAACTCTTTCTCCCTCATCGTTCTCAAACGACTTCTGGTGAAAACTCAAGTTCTTGTCGTAGGGCACCGCTACGTGAGGATATCACGTACGTATTTCCTTAAGCGTACAGTTGACGGATAAAGGATTAGCAGGGACGAAAAACGATTCAACACACTGCTCCTAGATTCACTGTTCCTGGGACCTCCATGTAACGACCAAATACCTGTCTTCTTTCTCTTTCGTCATTTCCTCTTTTCTACGACAATAAGTTACGTCACACTTTTCATTTACTTTTGTCCCGGCTTATTCAAAGGCACACAAAACGATGATTCATAGGCACTTGCGAGAAGACCACCTATCTACAAACAACAATATAAAGTTCAAACTGAGTGTGGGTCGTGACAATCTGTCCAAAATGCATCGGGACTGTCAGTTTCATATCTGAAGGTCACCACCTCAAATTTAAATAATAATCTGCAGTGATGGAGATAACGTACAATCGTAGGCTACGTGTTTCACGTACTGAGTTGGGAAATCACGTAACGAAAATGTAATGAAAGGGTATAAACACGCACAAAGTCAGTGCCAAAGGGGTATGAAAACGTAAAGCTAAGTTGCTGGGAGGTATCATCAGGTACAACTATTTCGGTCGTGCGTACAGCTTTCGCTCGATTTGGATCGTGTGCCTGTGCGACCTGCGCGACCGCCTACCACCCTATCTCCCCCTCCTATTCATTCTGTCGCTTCCGAGAAACAGCCAATCATATGCACGATAATATTCACTATTTTTTCTCGACGCTTTTGATTGGCTATATAGACTAAGACTGACAACAACCCAACATTAAACATGGCCGACAAGCAGCGATCTGAGGGGAAGCCGAAGAAAAGGAAAAATAAAGCAGACAAAACTAATTGCTCAAAAAAATTAAAACAAGATGAAGGAAAAGAAAAACAAACTTTTTTGTCAGCCTTTGGCTTTGAGTGCTCGGTAAGAGAAGAAAAATGTGAGCCGCAACCGGGCCCGGCTGAAGAAACTCAAACTGATGAAAAGACTTTCCACGCAAAGTGTTTATTACGTTTGTTGGTGTACCCCCTAAAAAACTGAAAGGGGGTATAAAAAACCCTTATGTTTGCAATGAGGGTATGAAAACCCCCACATGTTTTGGTTGAGGGTATAAATACCCCTAGCTTAAAAACTTTCTCCATCACTGATCTGAGAGTATCAGATCTTATTAGTAGTATGTTAATCACGTCATGGCCAGCAATAGAATACGCATGGGCGACAGTCATCGGAGTATTGCGGCATCATTTATGAAGAACAAAATTATGCGCAAGTGAAGGTCGCGCGAAAAGGTTACAGCATAATTAATGAAAGCATGAATGCCATTGGTTGGAGTTTATGTGGTCGGTTCCAGAACCACAGCTTTTACCATAGCATTTGTGTGTTTATTATTCATGCGTCTGCGCCATGTAGAACAAGAAAAGTAATCGTTCAGGGGCAGGTTATTCGGGTTTGGGGAAGAAGAGCGTTATTATTTCCCTTCTCTGTCCCTCTGTCTCTCTCTGTCCCTCTCTCTACCTGTCCCTCTCTCTATCTGTCCCTCTCTCTCTCTGTCCCTCTCTCTCTGTCCCTCTCTCTCTGTCCCTCTCTCTCTCTGTCCCTCTCTCTCTGTCCCTCTCTCTCTCTTTCCCCCCTCTCTCTCTGTCCCACCCTTTATCTCTGTCCCTCCCTCTCTCTCTGTCCCCCTCTCTCTCTCTGTCCCTCTCTCTCTCTGTCCCTCCATCTCTCTCTGTCCCTCTCTCTCTCTCTGTCCCTCTCTCTCTCCCTCCATCTCTCTCTGTCCCTCTCTCTCTCTGTTCCTCTCTCTCTGTCCCTCCATCTCTCTCTTTGTCCCTCTCTCTCTCTGTCCCACCCTCTATCTCTGTCCCTCCCTCTCTCTCTGTCCCTCTCTCTCTGTCCCTCTCTCTCTGTCCCTCTCTCTCTGTCCCTCTCTCTCTCTGTCCCTCTCTCTCTCTCTGTCCCTCTTTCTCTGTCCCACCCTCTATCTCTGTCCTTCCCTCTCTCTCTGTCCCTCTCTCTCTCTGTCCCACTCTCTCTCTGTCCATCTCTCTCTCTCTGTCCCTCGCTCTCTGTCCCTCTCTCTCTTTGTCCCTCTCCCTCTCTCTCTGTCCCTCCCTTTCTCTCTGTCCCTCTCTCTCTCTGTCCCTCTCTTCACCTGGTAGTGATGGTGATAGCCGTCTGCAATGGAAAAAGCAAGCAAACTTACAGAGAAACAAGCTGGGTGTGGGGGGAGTAGAATGAAGGGGGTGGGGGGAATAGTGTATATAGTCTATGGTTACAACAACAACAGCCGCTTCAGCAGCAGCAACAACAACAATAACAGCTTCAACAACAGCAACAACAACAAAAGCCGCCGTTAGTCACCTTCATCCTCACCTAATACTACTTCCACCACTATTATTTCGACGAGGACGACGACGATGATGATGATATAATTATGATGATGAGGATGACGGCTCAACCTCGCTTCTGGTTAGCACTGTAAAAGTATTTTATTATGAATAACTCTATGTGAAAAAAAAATTATATGGAACTTAATACGTTTTGATTGTTGTTCTTTTAAATATCTTTCGTTTCATCGACACCTGGAGCGATGCTCCTTTTTATCTTCCGAATTCACGTTTGCATTTCAATTTAACAATTGATCTTGATAACAAAGTGAATTTCCCGGGACGTGTGTCGTTATTGCTGTTGTTGTTGCTGTTGTTGTTGTTGTTGTTGTTGTTGTTGCTGTTGATGTTGCTGTTGTTGTTTGCCTTCCACTTCAAATTACGACAATAGATGGGTGCAGTTCCGACATCGCTTTCATTTGATAACATTTTATTTTTGGCGTCTCTTGGTTTTATTTTTGAACAAACACCACTAACAGTAATAAATAATACAAATACATTATAGTAGATCATTTTGAACGACAACAACAACAACAACAAACAACAACAACCACATACACACACACTATACTACTTCATTTTAAAACTATAACTTTCTACATTTCATTATTTTGGGCTCTCCAATTTTGACTGGATCCTTATTTTCTTTTTTTTTTAATAGGCGGCAGGGATAGCTCAGCCGTCAGAGAGCACGACTTTGTACGTGCGTCTCGGGCGACGTGGGTTCAAATCCTGACAACAGCAAACTATTTTGTGATTGCTGGATAGTAGTGGCCAGCGCTTTGAGAAGCTGTATGAGCTTGTAAGTGCGCTATATAAGAATAATCTCTTTTTTTTTATTCCTTCTTCTTTTTCTTCGCCTTCTCCACTATCGTCTCCTTCATCCTTCTTCTTCATCTGGTAGCAGATACGTGTTGGCAACGTAAGCGTTTTGGCGTTGTGAACAACGTTCTGGGTTGGCTGGAATCGTGTTGTTAGCCTTGCCTCACGCAGTCAAACTATCGCCGCGTTAATTGCAGCTTGAATCTTTCATGATCACAAAGATTGGATCGTGTGGGGTTGGTATCGCACGCTGCCTTGAAAGGCGCTTCGGCGTCAGTTTTTGGGATGTTACAGTCACGGCAGGATGAGAGTATAAACTGAGGTGTAATCTCCTGACACGTATATCGTAGACGGCGGAGTGCCAGCTACCCCAAATACACCCAATAAACACTAGTTCCTTTCTCCCCTATTGCTTGTCGACCAGGATTGTGCTCAGTTACATTACATTACATTATTATTGCTTTAGGTCCAGCGAACTCTTCCGAGCCAAATCAGGACCGGACAACCCCTGATCCGCATAAAAGATCTGCTGAAACAACCCTAGTGGTAAAACCGAAAGCTCTCTACCAGCCAGTCACTTTACAATAAAGACATCCCACGCAGGGGACGGCAGAGGCTTCACCCCAACTTATTGAACCCCCGGTTACAAAAACAAAATAGAATACAAACATCATTATAAATTATCAACAAAACATATACATATAAAATGCCTACATTGCTAAATAATAACATCATAGGAAGCCCCAGTGACCACCCGGCAGAAAGCGTCCAACACTCCCAAGCTGATCCAACAGACCTCATACACAAACAAGGAGTCTTGTCCATGAAGAGTTTTCAAGAAAAAAGGTAGGTCATTGATCTAGCGAAGAAGAAGATAGTATAGCAGAGTGATTGGACAGAGCAGGAATGGGAAAGAGTAAATGAGGAAGACAGCGACAGTGGGAATTTAAAGCACTAAATTTCCAGAAAGAGGGGATACTATTTATACTGAAACCCCCGGCACCCCAACGGGGGAATTGTGCTCAGTTGTCCGGGCGTTGGATCAATGGCCTGTCTTAACTGGAAGATTCGTGAAGATTCCACCAACTTTTTTTTTCGAGGTTGTCAGATCCCAAACCTAGGTTGCAGAACCTTTTGGACACATAAATGTTCAGGAACGTGGGTTCGGAATCAGAGAACCTCAAAAGAAAAAGTTCGCGAACCTCCACGAACCCTCCAGCTAAGGCAGGTCATGAGGCAGGTCATGAGGCAGGTCATGAGGCAGCAAGTGGGCGCCTTGAGTTAGATCCTGTGTCAGGCAGCGCCTTGAGCAGCTCTTGAGCTGGGAAGCGCGCGCTGTATAAGAACTTTTACACTAAATACATACATTACACTAAATACATACATTACACTAAATACATACATTACACTAAATACACACATTACACTAAATACACACATTACACTAAATACATACATTACACTAAATACATACATTACACTAAATACACACATTACACTAAATACACACATTACACTAAATACATACATTACACTAAATACATACATTACACTAAATACACACATTACACTAAATACATACATTACACTAAATACATACATTAAAAGGTGCAAAAATCATTTCTTTGTAGGCCTAAAGCCATTACGGTGTTGGAGCACCTTATAAAAGGTTACATAGTTGGTGTTGTTGTGCTTGCAAGGCGCTTCGGCGTCAGTTATGGAGACGAGGGTCAACTAGGCTACATAGACTTGCTTACCGTTGTGTCATTACGGGGTTGGAGCTCCTTAAAAGGGTTTATTACCCTGTGGGTGTTGTAGCCATGCAAGGGACTTAGCTTTCAGTAATAGGATATACACTCCTAGGCAGAGGAGTATTGAATAATTCTGATTAGAGTCGTAGCGGGCGTTGGAGCAACTTATGGAGGTGTTTGCTTGTGTAGCTTGTTGTAGGTGCGATGGACACTTCGAAGTCAGTTGTGTGATATACAGCTCCATGAAAAATTGAGTGTTGTGGCCTAATGATGTTGGAGCAAATTACGGGTGTCTCGTAATAATAATAATAATAATAATAATAATAATAATAATAATGATAATGATAATGATAATAATAATAATAATAATAATAATAATAATAATAATAATAATAATAATAACTGTTTATTTATATACCACACCATTACATATAATAAAACACGCACTCGCTGTGGTTGACAACTTCACACATTACAAATTGTTAGCAAATAATAGATTAACATACATATCTAACATATAACATTTTTCAAACAGGCTAAATACTAATACAGCTATAAAATCTAATTATAAAAATAAAGAACATAATATACACAGTCAACAATAGGACAAACAACAGCTCACAAACAAATCATAGCAATTAAAATCAGCATAGAAATCAGCATACAAATAATACATCAAACAGCAACTCCGTCGCCAGCGCCAACAATCAACCGTCCAGACGCCACATTAGTTATCACAGCACACACACACACACACACACCCACACACACGCGCACACACACACACACGCTCCCACACACACAGCACGCACACACAGACCTACTACCGTCTGACAAGTCATATCTCAGCTGTAGTCAGTGTAGATTTTGATTTTTGATTTTTGACACTTTATTGTCCCTTGTTATCGAGAAATTCTGAGCCGCCTCCCCTGGGGAAGGCGTAGAGTAGCAGCCTGTGGCGCGCCCAAGCCCAACCTGCCTAATATTAGTGGTGATTTTAAAATTTGCTGGGGGAGCAAACTAGAGTACCAGGAGAAAATCCCCGAGATGTTGCCCGAGTCGAAAGTAAATAATTTTCAGATAAATATAACGCCCAGAGGCGGAATCGATCCCACACCAGTTAGGCGCCATTGGTTTGTTGTCTTTGGACTACGCGGCCACACCACTCGCTTGGAGTGTTCCTATGAGAAAAAGATTCGGAATCTATTTAGTGACCGGTACTACGTGCATATTACCGTCACGTCTAAAAACCTTGTTAACGTTGGGCTGTGTCAAATATTTTTTCCCAAAAAATGTATTTACTATTTTTGTTAAAACATTATTTTAATTGTTCTTATATAGCGCTTTTTTAAAAAAAAAACATCGCGTTTTATTCGTTATCCTTGCGGACAAAATTTGGCTTACCTTTTCAGGGAAAGCGCAGAGCCATCTAAGACAGGGGGGAACAGAACCCAGTGCCTGTAGTTATAGCAATGATGATGATGATGATGATGATGATGATGGTGATGATGATGATGATGATGATGATGATGATGATGATGATGATGATGATGATAATAATAATAATAATAATAATAATAATAATAATAATAATAATAATAATAATAATAATAATAATAATAATAATTGTAAGGCGCTTTCCCTAGTTATGTGTCTGGTACTCCGTGTGAGGGAATGGATGCGTGCACCGACTAGACCTCGGTTTATACTCTCATCATAATGAGTATTCACTTTATGTATGGGATCCATTGGGCGAAAACAACAACAATAAGAACAACAATAACCAACCGTTCTGCTGTGTGATGAGAAAAGAAAGGAAGTCCAGACAATCGACATTTTGTGTTACGATGTAGCAACAACACATGCCAAGAGTTGTCGTCCGTGATGACGAATAGAGTTACCCCTGAGTGTGCCCACAGAACAGCAGTATGACATTACGGGCTATTTCTAGGCGAAAACTTATCAGAAATAAATAATTTTAACCAATAATTATTACGGAAAGCCTGTAGCTTCGGCTTTTATGCAAACGGAGACGTCCGCGTCCTAAGAGCTGAAGTGGCAAGTGAAAAGATGGGTTTTATCGTGATAATTGTTACTAAATAAGAAGAACCCTCGCTAGAACTTTGTGTACAGAAAATAAAATGCACTATTTCCATGTCAAAGCAAAAAAAAAAAATAAATTGAAATTCGACCGTAAAATACTTTAAAAAGTGGTTTTTAGTTCCTGCATGTAGCATCAACATATGCCAAGAGTTGTCGTCCGTGATGACAAATAGAGTTATCCCTGAGTGATAGGCCTAATAACTCTAAGTGATAGACCTATTTATGCTTACACACTTCAAAATACAAATAATTTGTCATGCCTGATACATTAAGTTTGAGTTTTTTTTAATTTGTTTACAATTATCACATCAAGGACTAACTTACTAAAGCGTTAAATTAACATTCTGTCCAATATATAAGCATACCGTCGGCCGGTCACCTAAAATGCAACAAAAGCTGAAAATGCTGATTCGGCGTTTTTTCTTTAATGCTTATAAAAAAAGTTTTCAACTAATGTTAAAAAAAATTTGTTTGGGCAATAGACATGTTATCCTGTATAAAATTTAGGTTAATAAAAATATTTGGGGGTGGGAGGGGGGGGGGCTTTGAAAAAATGCTGTGTTGTTGCTATACGATGACCCTTTTTGTCTGTGCCCTTTTGATGACGCACTTGTCTGGATCTTTCAATCTAAGGACACCTGACCTCATGCGCCTCATTGTGTTATCTACCAAGCTAAAAAGAAAAAAAATCCTGACGTTTGAACCAAACATATGGGATTACTTAGGGTACGTTCATGCTAAACCCGGCAATTTGACGTCGGCTGCCGCCGGCCACTGGTTGGAATCTGTGGTTATGCCCTTTTCTTCTTTCCCACCATGAAAACCGGCGATGCACGTTCATGCTGCAGCCAGTTGCCGTCAGCCAGCAAAATGCTTTGTCGCATGTCACAAAAAAAAACGGCTGGCTGGTCAAAGCGCCATCTTTGTATACAAAGTAAAGTGTGGCAGCAATTCGCAACTTCGGGCTCTACCGTGAACACTGGTGACGGCAACTGGCTGACGGCAACTTGCCGGGCTTAGCATGAACGTAGCCTTAGAGTTTGTATTCACTCGGCAGAACCGTTTTTCCGTTAAAGCTTTGCGTCATTTTATGTCACTGTTGAAATTTCAGAGGAGCATATTGCACAGTCTTGTAATAGTCGCCGACACTTTATAACTCTGC
Source organism: Oncomelania hupensis (assembly GCA_036898135.1). Classification (NCBI taxonomy): domain Eukaryota; kingdom Metazoa; phylum Mollusca; class Gastropoda; order Littorinimorpha; family Pomatiopsidae; genus Oncomelania; species Oncomelania hupensis. The sequence goes on from CM072512.1 coordinate 8,763,485, forward strand.
AACGGGCATAAAAACCAGATTTTACAATTAACAGTGTGAGATTAAAAGTGTGATATAATGGTGTTTGATTTGATATTAACTCTCCGTGCAAAATTTTTACTTCGGTTTGTGCGATAACTAAATTCGAGGTCTGATAGTCTGAACGCTTGGAACGGTAAGTTGAACCAGAGAAACACAGTTGCTATCTGTTATGCGACCGTGTAGTCTTAGACTTGCGGTTGTCTCAGTCAGTGCATCATCGTCCTGTTGGCCAAGCAGCATGCTCGGTCTTTATAAATACAAACTTTTTATTAACAGCACCGCAATCGGCTGTAGTGTGATGCCCAGAAAAAGGTTCTGTAATTGTTGTTGGGAATGCATGTTACGGGAGAGAGAGTGAGAGAGAGAGAGAGAGAGAGAGAGAGAGAGGGAGGGAGAAGGAGAGAGAGAGAGAGAGAGAGAGAGAGAGAGAGAGAGAGAGAGAGAGAGAGAGATTCGGATTCGGATTCGGATGTTTTATTGAAAAAAAGGCCATTGGTCCATTTCAACATATAAAATAGCATCAACATAGCATCAAAAAAGTTGTTTGAAATTATCAACTACGTAAACGATACACCGACATGGACAGATGATCGATTATATTCAAGAACCAAAGTAAAAACAGACGCAACACGTGATGACATACAAATGGGCGACTCACACGGACATGCCTAATACTGTAACATTTACATTACCGCACACACTGACAACGAATAATAATAATATTACTACAGAATGTAGAATGTACCCCTCTCTTCAACTCCCACATGTAATGCACAGATTTACTTTCTCTATCACACAATATATGAAGGCACTATACAAACACTTGAAAATTGAAATTAACCAAGCTCACCACAACAAAACTCATCTCATACGTACAATCGCACATGGAGGACATATATACATACAACATACATAACACACATATATACATACATATACATACATACATACATACACATATATATACACATATATACATACAGATATACACATATATACATATATATATATACATATACACATACATACACATATATACACACATATACAAACACACCCATACACATACATACACATACACATATACAAACATATATATATATATATATATATATATATATATATATATATATATATATATATATATATATATATATATATATATATATATATATATATATATATATATATAAACACCAATGAACACCATTTATGCACAGAGGCGAGAGAGGCCTTCCTAACAGTTAACAACACGACAAAATAGCAAAAGCATGTGCATAAACAAATATGAAAATGTAGGGAACATTTTAATGCAAAAAACAAAACAAAACAGGAGACCAGTGTTATTGATAGCAAACACACATAAACAAAAAACGTACATCGTCTACTTCTATATTTGAATTAATCACTGTCCTTTGGCGTCATCCTCATCGTCATTATCGCATAAACTCTCTCTCTCTCTAGAGAGAGAGCTAGAGAGAGAGAGAGAGAGAGAGAGAGAGAGAGAGAGAGAGAGAGAGAGAGAGAGAGACTGTGATAAAAGAGAGAGAGAGAGAGAGAGGAGGGACAGAGAGAAAGAGACAGATATGGATGGAGTAACAGAGAGGAGAGAGAAAGAGGGACAGAGAGAAAGAGAGAGGGACAAAGAGAAAAAGAGAGAGATGGAAAGACAGAGAGACTTCAGACTTCAGAACTTTATTTTAAAAGGTTAAGATTTTAGGCATGAGCCTATTCTTACAATCAGACCTTTTGTAATAAGATAACAACGACAACATCAAAATGTACTAGACAATTTAAAAATAATTACATTTAAAAAAAAAACACCAAAAAAAACGTTTATTAAGGGAGAGAAAGGGAGAGAGAGGGAGGTAATAATACATAAAAGAGAGAGGGAGGGACCGAGAGAAAGAGAGAGAGAGGGACAGAGAGAGTGAGGGACAGAGAGAGAGAGGGAGGGACAGAGAGAAAGAGGTCACAAAGAGAGAGAGGGACAGAGAGAAAGAGAGAGAGGAACAGAGAGAAAGAGAGAGAGAGGAACAGAGAGAAAGAGAGAGGGACAAAGAGAAAAAGAGAGAGAGGTAAAGACAGAGAGAAAGAGAGAGAGGGGGAAGGACGGACAGAAAGAAAGAGAAAGAGGGACATAGAGAAAGGGAGGGAGGGACAATGAGAAAGAGAGAGAGAAGGACAGAGAGAGAGAAGGACAGAGAGAGAGGGAGGGACAGAGAGAGAGGGACAGAGAGAGAGAGGGAGGGACAGAGAGAAAGAGGTCACAAAGAGAGAGAGGAACAGAGAGAAAGAGAGAGAGGGACAGAGAGAAAGAGAGAGGGACAAAGAGAAAAAAAGAGAGAGGGAAAGACAGAGAGAAAGAGAGAGAGGGGGAGGGAGGGACAGAGAGAAATGGACAGAGAGAAAGAGAGAGAGGGACAGAGAGAAAGAGAGAGGGACAGAGAGAAAGAGAGAGAGAGAGAGAGAGGGACAGAGAGAAAGAGAGAGAGAGGGGGAAAGACAGAGAGAGAGAGGGAGAGATGTCACAGTGTTGACCCTGATAATACATAAAATACCTAACGCTGGTGAAAAAACGGAAACTCCGATGGTATGGCCACGTCACCAGAGCATCAGGTCTTGCAAAGACCATCCTGCAAGGCACAGTGCAAGGAAGTAGAAGAAGAGGGAGACCGAAAAAGAGGTGGGAGGACAACATTCGAGAATGGACTGGTTTGACACTGAGCGAAACAATCGGGGTTGCTGAGGACAGGGAAAGATGGAGTACGCTGGTTAAACGATTATCTGCGGTGTCCCAACGACCTCCGAGTTACGGGATAGGATAGGATAGGATAGGATAGGACCTAACGCTTCTGTTCCAAGCAAGAGCAGATGCGGATAACCGTTCCAGGACAGAAGGGAGATGGGGTTGAGGGTGGGGAAGGGGAGGAGCTTAAATCAACACTGAACCACTGGAGCAATCTTAATGTTAAAATGGACAGTGAAAACTGACCACTTTCATCTTACCCCCGCTGGATTCGAACCTGGGTCATTGGTGTGCTGGGCGAAGGCTCTAGTACTGAGCTACGGCGGTGGGCTCTGGAAAAAGACGTGCTTAATCGGAGGTCAACACAGTAAGTAGAGTCATGTAATACGCTTTCCTGGACCGACTATTCCTATATGTTACCTCACCCTGTCTTAGCTTCCTGACGTGATCTAAGTGCTAACAAGCAATTCACAAATTGAAGTGAAAATCTCATCGTGCAAACCTCTGGCGACGTCTGAGAATAAGGGTACTTAATCGGAAGTGGACAGAGTAGAGTCGTGTAATGCGGTTTCCTGGACACCGCCTCGTCAGCGATTCCTCGGACATCCCTCCATTGACCAAGGCGTGATCACCTTAACTGGATTGACCACTGATGGTCAGCGACTGTGACTGCTTTAATTTTACGACCCCTGACGCACCCTGGTATCTTAAGACCAACGAAGAAATGTTTTTGCTGGCGTGAGATGCAACAAGATAACAAATGTATTTTTTTGTCCTTCTTGTTCCTTTCCCTGTCTCTGTCTCTCTGTCTGTCTGTGGGCCTGTTACTTGCGTTGTCTGGTCAGTGTAGGTTTATAGCAGAGAAGAAACAGCGCATTCTTGACTGAGTTAAATGCTATCATTCTCTACAAGGGGGACACGTAACTCCTTATCAAAAATGGTTCATAACTTTGGTAAATAGTGGTCAAGTGAAGTCAAGTAAAGTCAAGTCAACAATTCTTTATTCCAATAAAACGGAAGATGTGGATGACATAAGTACACTTATAAAGATTACAAAATATTAATTTTTAAAAAAGAAAAGAATAAATTCAAGACGTAATAGTCGTTTGAACATGGAACAAACGGCTAGCACAAAATTAACTTCACTCAAGGGGTGTCGGATAGCGCAGTGGTTGGAGCACTCGCTACTGTGTCGCAAGTTAAGCACCGTCCAGTGCGGTTAGCACTTGGATGGATGACCGCAAAACGTGAAGCGACAAATAACAGCGCCCCAAGTTGACTCAACTGTGACTGAGTACCTACTCTCTTAAGGGTGGGGAAGGTAAAGCAGCGAGGGAGAGAGATGGGCATCACCCTCATTACGCTGGCCCAAGATAGGTGTGATCTCCAACATCACGCTCCCCTACGGCCACAAGGCTATGGGACTACCTTTACCTTTACCTTTACGTAATTACCATGGGCATGGCTTATACATTCATACCTGCGCGTGCACTCACAAACCCACGCTCACACAAACGCGCGCCCACTCACACACACACACACACACACACACTTACACACACATGCACATATGCACATAAACAGCAGCGTTGTGGTAGATTTAATCAATTATATCAAATCTAGCAATGCATTTGCATACAATAAAATGTCCATGGTCATGGCAGTAGTAGAATGTAAGTATCCAATCTGTTACGTTGAAACGCGAAGGATAGTATGTCTGAAACGCGCACGATAGATCTAATCGTTTCGCTTTGCAAAGTATTCAGTAATAGAGTGTATTTACCTTTGATTTGAGTTTGCATTGTTGTTAGGAGAGGCTTTGTATAACGTTGATAATTTTCGTTAGTCGATATTATTGGAGAATTCTCTAGATTTACTTGTTTACTGTCGATCGAAGTTTCTTGATGGGCGTAGATATTGGAGAACATTCTTTTGACAGAAAGGAAGGTTGTATGACGTAAAACAGTGATGACGAAGTTAATTCTGATTGGTTGTAACGCGTCATTCTGGAACGTCCTGAGGTTATCTCGAGTTGAGAGAAAAAATATATAATGGACACACTGTGTTGTGAAAGAGAGAGAGTGAAAAGGTGATTGTATGCAGTTGTTGATGAACGCTGAATAAAGTTTGAAAACTTTATACGACTCCGTGGGTGGTATTCATGACCGTTGGTTAAGGCTTAACCAATGTTGGTAAAATTAACGACGTTGGTTAAGCTGGAAATTTTAAATTCATGAGGCCTTAGCAGAGTTAACGACGGTTGCTAACCATGGTTATTTTAACGGAGGGGGCACCACCCGATAACCAATGGAACACTGGTTAAAAATGGCGGCCATCGTTTGGTGGCAACTTCGACAGAGACGAGCTCCGAGGAGAGAGAGAGTATTTCGCGACAGAAGTAATCCACTTGACAAATTTGATGATGTGGAACTGGTATCAAAATTTCGTTTTCGTCGGCATGATATCATCACGTTAACGAACGCGGTAGACAGACTGAAACTGTGTGATCGGCAAGGCGTTTTGTCACCACTTTTACATGTGTGTCTCACTCTTTGTTTTTATGCCTCTGGCACCTGTAATAATCTGTCATATTAATAAAACGGGTTAATATTATTATTATTAAAATATTGTTGTTGGATTTTGACTGGTGATGTGTAGGCTTATTGTGTATCTGTATAGTTTATACTCGTAGGGTAATGCAACCCTACGAAATAAAGACAACATTTCAAGTTCCAAACTACCCAGAAACGGCAGAAATTGACACCTCAGTCTAAAAACAAAATGTAGGCCTAACATTACAAACTACAAAGTGATCAAAAGTGATTTCTCTCCTTTCACCCCAACAAAAAGCTCGCTCTCCTTGCTCACTATGATATCCAGCATGCTGTCGGTAGGCTTGCTAATCACGCCACCATTGCCAGACTTTAATCGTGCGGCTGCACGATTCCGATGGGTTATAGGCCTATTTTGTTGACGAAAGAAGGAAAACAGCTGCTTGAATTATGCCCCCTTACGGATATTCCCGCACAGCCCAAAAATAGCCTTGGTTAAGTAACAATGCGTGGACACTCGCTCATGAATAGCGATCTGCTAAACGATGGTTAACGATACCATTGTTGGTTACAAAACCAATGTTGGTAACGTTAACCATCGCCTATAATTTAACTGGCCATGAATTCCACCCCGTGCCTTGTGGCTGTTTGAACGGGTTGCGTGGATAAACGAATCTGGGCTACACTCATCAGTACTTCAGCATTGGGGCTGAATCAACTACTGATAGAAAAACACTAACATCGAATGAGTGTAACACAATCTAAATAATATGTTATTTTCACAGTGACGGATCGGCTAGCTCATTATGACCTGTCGCCCGGCACTTGGTATTTAGGTCTACTTATATCATATACTACTACTACTACTACTACTTCTACTACTAACTACTAGTAGTAGTAGTAGTAAACTTACTATTAGATTGCTTTTTTCCTATTAACAAATCGGTTCAAAGCGCAATTCTCACCCATTCACACACCAATTAAAAAAATTCATTAAGATTAAAAAAAATTGAATAAAATAACGGATACACCAAATAGAAAATGGATGAAAAAAAACCCACCCACAACAATATATACACGCTGGCAGATTTGGGTTAGTAGAGACCAAGTCAGCTGGATTTGCTCACGTGCTCTCTGTTAGACTACAGACCATTGTGAGTTGCTCTCGTTACAGAGATCAGAATTAACATTCTACCACTTAAGGGTCGCAACACGTTTTGTTTCATGCAAATGGCAGAACGATTTACAAAAGCTATAAGTAAGTTTTAATAGGAAGTTACCTTTCAACCATCCTGTACAGTCATAATTCTAGAAGATTCTCTACAAAGTGTTTTTGTGCCTATGTTCGACCTAACTATTACAAACCCGTGCAATAATTATAGTACGAAAAGGATAATGACTATTTTGTAAATGGAGTTGACATTAATACTTTGTAAATGCATTTGACATTAATGAATTAATCAACTACTCTCAAGTTGCTTAACGCCGTATCAACGTCTTTTACATACGCAGACTGTGTTAGTCTTCCTACCCCCCCCCCCCCTCTCTCTCTCTCTCTCTCTCTCTCTCTCTCTCTCTCAACTCCAACAGTGTGTGTTAGCCATTTGGCTATTGATCGCGGGGGCCAAGATGAGACCTTAATTGCCAGTTTTAGGGAGAGAAATTTAGCGCCCCCTGGATTGAGACTGACGCAGGAGGCAAGGGACGTAATTCAATAAGACGGGTGGGCGTATCCTACACCAAACGGCTTTATACCTCTGGACCAAAAGAATGGCGGTTCGTTTTTCATTACAGGCTGGTTGAGCTTGCTCCAGCTGTCTGGTTGAGGCGGCTCGGTCTGAGGTTAGCGGAGAAAGAGTACTGATCAAGCCTATTCTCAATAGTGGCTACGTTAAGGGAATGTTTCCCACAGGAGTCGTCCCCTAGCTCTAATGACTATTTTTAGATGGCCCTTTCGCTTCGTTCTTTTGCCGTTGTCGCCACATCTGTACGCTATGAAACCTGTTCATTGTACCAACAAAAGCGCTGGTAGATGTTAAGCTCCAAACTAAAGGCGAGTTTACTATATAACTGACGGCATGTGACACTGTAATGATTTGTGTGTTTGAAAATATGTTGTTTGCACTCTAGCGTCATTAGATTTTACAGCATGTTACTGCAAAGGGTACCCCTTGGGGTCATGAGCAATCTTGTCACTGTAGATTGTTCTAACCTATAAAGGGAAAAGTGAAAGCCCCAGTTGAAAACCTGTCTTGCCTTTGTAGGCATGACAGATTCACTGCGGCAACAGTACCCCCGTTGGAGTGCCGGGGGTTTCAGTATAAATAGTATCCCCACTTTATGGAAATTTAGTGCTTTAAATTCCCACTGTCGCTATCTTCCTCATTTACTCTTTCCCATTCCTGCTCTGTCCTATCACTCTGCTATACTATCTTCTTCTTCGCTAGATCAATGACCTAACTTTTTTCTTGAAAACTCTTCCTGGACAAGACTCCTTGTTTGTGTATGAGGTCTGTTGGATCAGCTTGGGAGTGTTGGACGCTTTCTGCTGGGTGATCACTAGGGCTTCCTATGATGTTAGTATTTAGCACTATAGGCATTTTATATGTATGTGTTTTGTTGATAATTTATAATGATGGTTGTATTCTATTTTGTTTTTGTAACCGGGGGTTCGCGTAGTTGAGGTAAACCCTCAGCCGTCCCCCGCGTGGGATGTCTTTATTGTAAAGTGACTGGCCGGTGGAGGGCATTCAATTTTCCCACTAGGGTTGTTTCAGCAGATCTTTTATGCGGATCAGGGTTTGTCCGGTCCTGATTTGGCTCGGAGGAGTCCGCTGGACCTAAAGCAACAATCAATCAATCAATCAATTACTGCAAAGGGCTATGTATTTTATAATGGCGTTGTGAATGTATGAGAGGAATGATGATGGATTACGTGCCTCTTGTGTGTGAGTGTTTACCAGCATCGGAGCAAATTCCTTGTGTAATATCACTAGGTGGAATAAATTCTGTATTTCACTTGTTCACATTATATCGTCGCCACATCTGCACGCGATAGAATCTGGGAATCATGCATGTTGAAAATTAATAGGAGGTTTAAACTGTGCTTGGCGCTGCGCTGCCGACGCGGAGTATCTGTGTTTTACTTTATAGTATCTCAATACTGCTTTCAAAAGAAAAGCGAATTTGGGTGTCGCGAACCCTACTCACAGTCTTCTCTCACTCTCTCTTTTTTTCTATATCTCGTGTAATGTGAATGTGTGTGTGCGTGTGTGTGTGTGTGTGTGTGTTTGTGTGTTTGTGTGTGTTTAAATCGTTTCAAAAATCTTCTTCGTTGCATTGGAATTTGTGTGAGTGATTCAGGTGATGACTTGCTCACAGTGGTGAAGAAACGGAAACTCCGAAGGTACGACCACGTCACTAGAGCTTTAAGCCTTGCAAAGACAATCCTGAAAGGCACGGTGCAAGGAGGCAGAAGATGGGGGAGACAGAAAAAGAGGTGGGAGGACAACATTCGAGAATGGACTGGTTTGACACTGAGCGAAGCCATCAGGGCTGCTGAGGACAGAGAAAGATGGAGTATGCTGGTTAAACGATCATCTGTGGTGCCCCTACGACCTCCAGGTTACGGGACAGGATAGGATAGGATTCAGGCTAAGATGTAAAACGAATCGAAGATCCCACAGGGAGGGAAAGGGGACTGTTCTTAATCCTGTAAATAAGCCACAAATATATTGACAATCCTTTGTACAATGAGAAAGGTTTTAGAAGCAGTAAAATAATAACGATTTCATTATAAAAGTGGCAGGCTATCAAAGATGTTTCTTCTTCTTTTTTTTTGGTGACAATAAGTTTACTTGGGAAATTGCATTCCTATCCTATCCAATCCCGTAATTCGAAAAGTCTTTGAGGCACCACAGATGATCATTTAACCAGCGTACTCCATCTTTCTCTGTCCTCGGCAGTCCTCGTGGCTTCACTCACTTTCAAGCCAGTCCATTTTCGACTGTTGTCCTCCCACCTCTTGTTCTGTCTCCCCCATCTTCTGCCTCCTTGCACCGTGCCATGCAGGATGGTCTTTGCAAGGCTTAAAGCTCTAGTGACGTGGTCGTACCTTCGGAGTTTCCGTTTCTTCACCACTGTGAGCAAGTCATCGTTGTTGTCAAATGGCTTTGTGTGATGGTCTGTCGGACTTCGTCGTTTTGATGTGCTTGGGAATAAGAGATGCCCGGAAGTCTTCTGTAGCACCTTATCTCCGTTCTTTGCATTCTACGTTGTAGGTCTGCATGTGATGGTCAATGTTTCGCAAGATGTTTCCTATTAATGGATGACATTATATAAACAACCGTTTCTTAAACTTTGGAACTTTGTCCTTTTATTACACGTGCCACAAATCAATGACATAGTAAACGAGACTCCTAGCCCATAGAGAGGGAAAGGGAGGTAAGCAGTACAGCCAGACAAGCGGGCGGAGGGGAATGGGGAGTTGGGTGTACACAATAAGCTACAGACATCAAAAGAACACGGCATGGCATAACGTAAGAAGCATTGCAGTACATGATAGCAATAAAACTGGTATTAAATGGTATCAACTGACCGCAGCGTTGTGAAATTATTGGCTTCTCTGGTTTGTTGACATAACGAAATAACTGTAACTACTGTTCAAATTGCTGCCCTTGTGCTATTTTAAAACTCAACCTTGATTGATTAATAGACACACGAACAATGGAATTTTAGCAATAATTTGGAAATATATAAAACCCGTTATTTCTTTTTTCTTTTTTTTTGAAAGTGGCTATCTGACGGCTTCGACCTTATTTTTCTTGTGGGGCAACACTTATTGTGAATGTAAAAAAATAAGGATCCGTAACCCTGAAATGGATGATCTTAAGGCCTTTTAAAATTAAAGTACGAAGGTCATTCAATAAATAAGGTGCATTTTTCGGTATAAGGACTTCTAATACAGATAGAAGTTTACTTCTTTTTTTGTCCCCACAGATAAGCTCAAAGTCCTTGCAATGTCATTCACTGTCACCCTTCTGTCCGACTAAATGAGGTCATTGACTGATTCGATCACCTCAGGAGACCTCACTTCTGTAGGTCTCCCAGGCCTGTCTTCATCCTCAACACTGCTCCGTCCTTCTTTAAACAATTTAGCCCACTTGTAGACATTTTTTTGGGCTGAAACATGTGGCACCATACACAGTTGACATTCTCCTATGAATTTCAACTGGTGTGCACTGTAAAGAACGGGTTTTTTCCGGTATTCTTTAAATTAAAATTAATTAATGATTTTTGATTGGCTAAAAGCCTTGAGCCAATGAACGAAGAGATAGTTTGAATTAGAGGGGAAATTACTCAGTCGAACTGTTGGTGTCGAGCTATAAGGTCGAGTGTGTGTGTAGGCCAGGAAAGAACAAAAAGTTAAAAGAAGAAAAGAAAAAAAAAAGAAATTAACTAAAGGAGGTAGAAAGCGTGAAAGCCTATCAAGGTGTATAGGTGCTACGGACTTTCTCTCTGGAAGTGGATCGTTATTTTGTGCTGTAAAAAATTACAGGTATTTATAGTGTTTTACATGATTGTAAAATGGCGGATAAGTATATTTTTGTATTGAAAGGTAGTGAGCTGTTGTCCACTGAGATGGAATGTTGAATTTTCATTGATGTAGTAATATTATTAATTACGTGGGGCGATAGTTGTAGAGTAGTAGATAATGAAATATGAATGGAATGCGTGAGCTTGGTTAATAGTAATTTTCATTCATGAAGTGATTACCTGGATATGAATGATAGTGGTGGAGGAAGGAAAGTGGTGATCGCATACGAAACGGAATGGAACAAAGCGAGGAACAAAGGGAGGTGAGATGGGGTGAAACTAAGGACGAATAGATACGTTATCCGAGTCAGAGAATTGACGTTTGAATATGCATATTGTACAGCGGCCTACTTGGAGCCGAGAGACCAACTGGAGATTGGGAGCCTGTTGGGGCTACTGGCTTACTGGGAGCAGAATTGGCTCTATCTTGTCCAAGGCGAGGACAGGGCGTTTTCCAAGGTATCGGAGGGGAATCGACGCAGTTTCCACACTTGGACAAGACAACGTTTTCTCCGAGCGGACTGGGGCAGGAGGAGTCCCTCCGCTCGTCGACATTCATCGTTCGACGATACTCGTCACTTGTCGACGTAGTTTTGGCAACGTGTGCCAGATTTTTCGAATCCGTGATCTTCGGAGATAATAAGGTACAGTGAAACTTTACATATTTGTTGTGTTGGCCAGGACAAGAAATTGCCGGTCTCGAATTATCCGTCCCGAGTGTTCAGGCTCGACGGCGTCACGTTTCTATGAAACAACTGTGTTAGATTAACTGCATGAAAGAATTGGAGCGAAAGTGTGATATGAAATTGTTGATTATTTATATAAATTTTGAGAACGTGGAACGGATAGCTGGTGTTGGTGTTTGTCTGTGTTGGGAAGAGTCCGTACGTTTGTGGGAATGTCAGTAAACAGAGAACGTACACGCACGCATATTCTGCTATAGAAGTCAGATATATTTTTGCACGCACACAGATAGTATAAACGGGCACCCACACTAAAATATCCATCCGCTACATGCACTCTTCAGCAACCAAAAACTTGATAACTGACCGCTGTTCAATCCTGGAGCAGGCTTCTTGGTC
>CM072512.1:8782983-8865483 GCA_036898135.1 Oncomelania hupensis
TTGCTGTGGTTCAATCCACCTCCTGCGGTTTATTTTCCTGGATTTAATTTATTGTCTGTCTTTTCTGTCTGCCTGTCTGTCTGTCTTTCTTTGTTCTTTCTTTCTTTGTTGATCTTTATTTTTTTCTTTCTCTGTCATCATCATCAGCATCATCATCTTCTTCTTCTTCATCATCTTCATCATCGTCATCTTCATCATCATCATCACCATCATCTTCATCATCATCATCATCATCATCATCATCACCATCACCAGGGCCGGACCTGCCCTAGAGGCCCAAGGGGCCCGGGCCCCTACCCTTTTTTGAAAAAAAAAAGAAAAAAAAAAGAAAGAAAAAAATGTGGGGGAAAAATATTAAAAAAAAGAAAAAGAAAACCACACGCACACACACACACACACACACACACATAAATAAAAACAAGTAATACAGAAACGAGAGTCTCTCTGCAGAAACAAACGAAAACATAAAATCAGTGGCAAACTATAGCACCAAAATTTTGCAATTTACATGCTCAGATTGCACCAGATTGCACAATTTTTTCTCCCTTTTCAAAACATTTTCCGGGTGAGCATGCTTCCGGACCTCCCTAGCAAACTAGGCGCTCGCGCCGAGCCGACGGCGCTTTGCGCTTTCACTACTACCCTAAAATATATTTGGGCCCCTACCCCTGAAAAACTTAGGTCCGGCCATGCATCATCGTCATCGTCATTGTCGTCGGAAGGGCCCACTAACTCATCCAAAACGTGTACACCTCTCCTCCTATTCCCCTCCTACTAAGCACCAAAAAGAAAACACCCAAAGGAATAATAGAAGCCACAAGACGGCCAATGCGTACAGTTACGTGGAGCTTATCCTTATCCGTATCCTATCCCGTAACTCGGAGGTCGTAAGGGCTCCACAGATGGTCGTTTAACCAGCGTACTCCATCTTTCCCTGTCCTCAGCAACCCTGATGGCTTCGCTCAGTGTCATTCTCGAATGTTGTCCCCCCACCTCTTTTTCGGTCTCGTGGAGCGACAGCGATCAAACCCGCTTTACCAATAACCCTGTTTTACCATCCTAGAATTAGAACCAGAGTCTTTATTGTTCCAATTTCAAACAGCAAGCAAAATGGTTTCGCAGTGTACACGTACAGCAATCAATCAATTAATCGGTCAAATCAGTATTTCATTTATTGTCTGTTTACACATTCAGGTGATATTAGACATTAATTATTAACAACAACAATATTTGATGTTTTGATGTTGTATATGTACGTATTGTGATTTATTAAATAAAAAAACAACAACAAAAAAAACAACAACAACAATATCAATCAAATCACAAATAAGAAACTTTATAACAAAATGGAATGAAAGGGACAGAGGGATTTCACACTAAACTATAAAAGTCTACCAATAGGCGTATTTGCAATAATTTTCACAACTGCTGTCATCTGTCAATGATGTAATACCTCACCTAAAGGCTGTCCTAGTCATCAGGCACAGTGCAAGGAGGTAGAAGAAGAGGCAGACCGAAAAAGAGGTGGGAGGAAAATATTCGAGAATGGACTGGTTTGACACTGAGCGAAGCCAACAAGATTGTTGAGGACAGAGAAAGATGGGGTACGCTGGTTAAACGATCATCTGTGGTGCCCCTACGACCTCCGAGTTACGGGATAGGATAGGATAAGATAGGATAGGGTAGAAAAGAATGTCCCTATTCAGTCAAATGATGTCCTTGGTTTACGTACAGCAATCATAGACAATAACATTGACACAAGACAGTCAGCCTAGAATAAAGCATGCTATCAGTAAGAGCTTGTGGTCTGGGCGTCAGACCAATACGCTTCAAGGCTGCAGGTGAGCGCCTCGGGCAGCTTGAGTTAAATCCTGTACCAACCAGCGCCTTGAGCAACTCTTGAGCTTGGAAAAGCGCTCTATAACAACGATTGAATACAATAAAAAAAATTTAAGCCACAAGCCTCTAAATACACCAGTCCTACATTCAACCATTTGTCTCAAGCTGCTCCCCGTTGAACTAAAAATAAACTTGAACATTCAGCCTTTTCACCCACCCACCCCCTCTCCCCACCCCTCCTCGCACTCTTCCCACCCCCTAGAGGGTAGAGATTGCAGAACTGGGGCATAGAACAGAAATGATCCAGTATGAGGTATAAAATATACCAAAAATTGAAGGAATGGCGATCTTGGTAATGCAAGAAAGAAGAAAAAAGAACACAAAGAAAAAATGAGAGAGAGAAAAAAAAGAGAAAAAAATCAGTAAAATAAGCAAGGAAAAAAGAGATCCGGAGTAAGAAAAAGACAGAAAATGAAAAGAACGATATTAAAAAAAAATAAGTGAGAAAAAACAAATGAGCGAGAAAGAGATGACATGCGTCCTACCACTTAATGAAAAGGGGATCATATTCAAGAAATTTTGCCGCTTTTCCCGTTCCCATCTCCCAGACCTCCTCTTTAAATCTGTTCTGTTTTTCTTTTTCTTCTTCTCCCTTCTTCTCTTCTGTCGCTTTTGGATATTCTCGCCTCTTAAAGCGTTTGGAAATGAAATGAAGAGTTTTCTCCCTTTAGTGATTGGAATCTGGGAATCGACTGTCAGAATGGCCAAACGGGAAAAAAAAAGCTAAATGAAATTTGTATTTGAATCTTGAGAAATGGCCAGAAAGAAACGAGTGAATCTGCTGAACTATTAAGAAAGGAAATAGTTAATGTGAAAATGGTTATTTGAAGGTTTGTATGATCGTGTTTAATGTGGAGATCAAAACTAAAAGTTGAATAATTATGATCCCGATTTTTTTTCTCATTTTATTTATTTGTGTTTTTTTTTTCAAAATGCACTAGCATGACTTGCTAAACTAAACTAAACTAAACTAAACTAAACTAAACTTAACACGCACTATTGAACTTATCAAACTATTGAACTATTGAATTGATTATTGAACTATTGATTGCACTATTGAACTTATCAAACTATTGAACTATTGAACTTAACACGCACTATTGAACTTTAGAAGTGTTAAACATAAAAAATAGAACCATTTTCATCGACTGATTTATAAGTAATAAGTAGGCTGGTCTGTTCAAAACACATTTTAATAAAATTTAAGTTGTTACCGGTAAACTATCAACTGGGAGAAGTGGTTTGTAGTTCCAATTCGCATTGACCATTGATGCAGCGCAGTGGCTGCTCCGTTTACAGCAAGAAAGCAGAGATCAATTTTAACTATTTCTGGAACAGGTAAGTCTTTAGATAGGCGCGAAAGGAGGAGGCAGCGTCTGAGTGACGGACATTAAAAGGAAGGTGGGTCATTCCAGATGCAAGGAAGTTGGTAGCTGAAGAATTGCTGGCCTTATTTTGTTGTTCTGGCTAAAGGAATTCTACAGAATTTGGAATCTTTGACTGGTAGTTTGGTGCTTGGACGGTGTCTTATAATATAGAAGAGATCAGACATACTGAGGACAATTGTTCGAAATAACATTGAAGCAAGAACGGGCAATCTTATGTCCAACTCGAGAAGCAACAGGTAACCAATGAAGGGAGCAAAGGAGTATAACGTCACATGCTCAGATTTGTCTAGATTTGCAAACAAATCTCGCTGCAGAAGTTTGCACACGCTGAAGACATTTGTTTTAGGAGATTCTTGTGACAGCCAGCGAGAAGACTTCTGCACCAGTCCAGATTGGAAAGAACCAGAGAGCAGACAAGTATTGTTGCTGCGTCTGTCGTTAAAGCCCTATCTTAATGGGAAGGTCCTTGGAGGTTCGCGAACCTTTTTATTTAGAGGATCGCCGATCCAGAACCTAAGTTCCCGAACCTTTTGTGTAAAAGGTTCAAAAATCTGTGTTCGAGATCTGAGAACCTCGAAAAAAAGGTTTGTGAACTTTATGAACATTCCAGTTTCTGATCTGTTGTGTAAGCGGACTTACAAAGCTGACCCTGAGAGAAAGGAGGTCCTAACATCTCTTCTAATTCTTACCACGGAAAGGTTCCGAGAAATCTCTCTGTACCTTCTTTCGGTTCGCCTGAGTGTTGCTCGACTTAGAATTTAGAAAGGGTGCTTGCACTAAAAATAGGAAAAGCCTGTGTGGGTAAAAAAAACCCCCCGTTTGTCAGAGGTAATCAGCTGGGTGGCTTCACGGAAGTATTTGCAATGGGCAAATCAGATCAGGCAGCAGGAAAAACAAGCAACACACTGTTTTAAGTTCTTGTCCTCCCTAACTTGTCATTGGCGTGTCTCTGAATTGTCTCCAACCTGTCTCCATCGACTCTTTCTTGCGTTGTTTCCAACCTGCCTCCATCGTCTCTTCCTTGTCTTGCCTCCTCCAACTTAGCTCTTCCGTGCGCTTAAATTGTCCTTAAGTTGTTTCTGACCTGTCACTACTTTTGCTTCTAACTTGTCCTTGACTTCATGTCCCTGGCAGGGGTTTAGGAATAACAGATTCTGTAAGCTAGCGCATGCGGGACTAATATCAGTTGGTCGTACGTTGATTCGGTGAGCGTTCACAATCAAGACAAGTTTGTTGTCTATTTGGTGGGCAGGAGGAGGTTACATAATAATAGCCACACCTCGTCAACTTATTTTTGAAAAAAAAAAAAAAATTTTCGGTGGGAGGGCAGAGGTGAGGGGCGGGAAGGGGGACGGAAGGGGGGAAATGAGGGGTGAGGGGGCATACTCAGACCAAGATCTGCAAACAACCAGTCCAGATTCTAGATTCCAAATCAAAGAGCGTTAGCTCAACTCTTGGAGAATGGGGATACTTAAGAATACATTACATTACATGGTTATTGCTTTAGGTCCAGCGGACTCTTCCGAGCCAAATCAGGACCAGAAAGGTGAAAGAGGACTCACCCTTGATCCGCATAAAAGATCTGCCGAAACAACCCTAGGCAATCTACCAGCCGGTCACTTTACAATAAAGACATCTTACGCAGTGGTCGCTGAGGCTATACTCTAATTTATCGAACCCCCGTTTACAAAAACAAAATAAAATACAAATATTATTATACAATATCAACAAAACACATACATATAAAACGCCTACATTGCTAAATAATAACATCATAGGAAGCCCCAGTGACCATGTGGCAGAAAGCGTCCAATATTCCCAAGCTGATCCAACAGACCTCATACACAAATGAGGAGTATTGTCCAGGAAGAGATTTTAAAAAAAAAGGTAGGTGACTGGTCTAGCGAAGAAGAAGATAGTATAGTAGATTGATAGAACAGAATAGGAATGAAAAAGAACACAGGAGAAAGACAGCGACAGTGGGAATTTAAAGCACTAAATTTTTAAAAAGTGGGGATACTATTTATACTGAAACCCTCGGCACCCCACAGGGGGTTGGGGGGGGGGGGGGAACTTAAGAATAAGCCACGAAACAAACAGTTCACTCTTCTCAGTGTGTTCGCTCAAGGTCGCCACAAAACAAAAAAAAAATACCGAAACGGTCAAGAGCTATACGCTTTCGGCCTTTTTTTGTGTGGATTGTGTCATTCCTTCTTCCTGTGTTCATTTCCTTTCTCAGTCCGCACAGATAGTAAGAACGAAAGATGGAATACAGATGGAAACTGTCATGTAGGGGAGATAAATCAAGTAGGGAGAGAGGGAGACAGTTGAGCAAGTGAGTGTGTTTGTGTGTGTGGGTGTGCGTGTGGAGGCGTGAGTAGGCCAAGAAGTGTTGGAAGCGGGAGGGGAAGGACCGAAGGAGAAAGATAAGTTTGAAGTAAAAAAATGGACGAAAGAAGTTTGTATCTTGTCCATCCACACTTTCCCCTTTAGTTATAAATATGAATGGGAAAATACGGACACCCTTCCAAAGTTAGAATCGTCTGATTCGGTTTTCAATAAATAAATAAATAAATAAATAAATAAATAAATAAACTACTCCAACCTATGTTCGTAGGCGAGAAGACAGGCAGATGTAGTCGAATATTCCCACACTTTCCTTTTCATTTTAAATGTTGGATTGGAAAACATGGACGTCCCTGATGAATTAGAATCTGCTGATTCGGTCTTTTAAAAATCAAAACTACACGAAACGTTTATCCGGGAACAAGAAATCATCATCATCATCATCATCATCATCATCATCATCATCATCATCATCATCATCATCATCATCATCATCATCATCTTCTTCTTCTTCTTCTTCTTCTTCTTCTTCTTCTTCTTCTTCTTCTTCTTCTTCGTCGTCGTCGTCGTCGTCGTTGTTGTTGTCATCTCTTCTTCTTCTTCTTCTTCTTCTTCTTGTCTGATTGCTGTTCGTTGCTGTTCGTTTAACGTAGTGTGTTCTAAGGTGATTCGAATTTTTACATCTCAAGGGAGACTAGAATCGTTAAGGTCCTGGAACAAGAATTCGTCGTCGTCGTAGTCGTCATCATCATCATCCTCATCATCCTCATCATCATCATCATCATCATCATCATCATCATCATCATCATCATCATCATCATCCTCATCATCCTCATCATCCTCATCATCATCATCATCATCATCATCATCATCATCATCATCATCATCATCATCATTATCTTCTTCTTCTTCTTCTTCTTCTTCTTCTTCTTCTTCTTCTTCTTTTCGCGTACGAAAATTCAGTAGTGAATTGTGTAATTTCAGAAGGGACAGAGAAACTGAAGACTCAGTGTGCGGTTGGGACACCTTTTTATCTTTTCATTTTTTTTCTCTCTTCCTTATTGAAGTCTTGGATACACTTTATCTTTTCTTATAATTCCAGTATTCTGAGAACAGGCTGGAAACTGAAGACGACTGAACGAATATCGGGGCTTGGGATAAATATTAATGTGATTTTTCGTTCAATTTTGTTTGGTTGTTGTTGTTGTTGTTGTTGTTGTTGTTGTTGTTGTTGTTGTTGTTCTTCTTCTTCTTCTTCTTCTTCTTCTTCTTCTTCCAAAAGAAAAATCGAACACGAGGAAGCGAAAGTGGGAGGGAGCCAGGGACTATATATTTTACGGCCTGAAATGGAGTCTGTCTTACGTTCATTTCTGCTCTCGCTATTCCCCTGCGATGTGCTTCCATCACGTTGCCAGACAGACCGCAATTTTTAATACTTCCAGAAACTTCCTTTCCCGCCAGCTCCCCCTACCCCCTATTCCCTTCCTCTTCCCTCTTATCTCCCCGTCCCTTACTCTTCAGTCCTGTCCGTTTTGCTTCACACCCATCCCCTGTCTCAATTGCCAATAGGGAGTTACTTTACAGCCACCCTGTACGACATTCTTTCCGGCTCTTCCTCGGCCTGTTACTTTGTTTTAATTAACTTCCTTGATCTGCTCCTTCTACTCTTTCTACTTCCTCAGCCATTTACGTCTTAGTGTCATTGCCTTGGCTTGGGCAACGTTTAATAGTACATATCTTTTGCGCCTTCACTACAACTTCAACGGGGCTATAGCGCTATTCAAATATTGTATTTAGAAACCATCATCGTCTCTCTCCATCGTTGAATGTATAAGCCATTTATTTATTTATTTATTTAGTTATTTTAAATTTATTTCATTTCAAATTTATTTGTTCCTGCAGTAGATATCAGCCGTAGTGCGATAGCCGGTTGCTACAGAAAGGCGAAAAGTGGCGCCACCTACTGAAAAATATGCGCAAAAAGGGGAGGGAATCTGCAACAAACAGAATCTATATCCATTCTATCTCTCAGCTGCTATGATATGTCTTTTTGTTAGTTAGTTGTTTTTTTTCATTATGTTATTTTATTTATCTATTTATTGTTATAGGTAAGTTTGTGTTGCAGATCTCCCATCCCCTAAAAATGCTCAATTTTTCCCACACCCACCCCACCCTATCTCTCTCTGTCTCTCTGTCTCTGTCTCTCTCTGTCTCTGTCTCTCTCTGTCTCTGTCTCTCTCTGTCTCTCTCTCTCTCTCTCTCTCTCTCTCTCTCTCTCTCTCTCTCTCTCCTTCTCTGTCTCACGGTCAGCACTGCGCACGCTCTTGTTTTTTCATTGCCCCGTATTTTGCAGATTATCGCCATCTGCTGTCCGTTCCCCAGCCCTTGCATGTCAGCTTGATTAATTTTTGGAATTTGTACATTTGACAGACCCATCCTCCTCCTCCTCTGGCTATCTGTCTGTCTATCTGCCTGTCTGTCTGTCTCTCTGTCTCTCTCTGTCTGTCTTCACCAGAACGCCATGTCAAGGAAATTTATTTGTCAGTTATGATTTTTCCAGCACAACGAAACATAAAGAGATGCACAGAAACACAATGTTATTATTTTTTAAAAATATAATTTATTTCCACCTTTTTTTTCGATGTATTTATTGTTGTATTTATTTATATTTATATTTTGTAAATCTTTCTTAAATAGCGCTTTTCCACCTTAAGAACTGCTCAAGGCGCTGACCGATACTGGATCTAACTCAAACCGCACGCTTGCAGCCTTTGGGCGCATTGTGTGATGCCCAGACAACTGAGCTCAATCCTGGGCGACCGCGGACCTAGTGCTGGTGTAGCCGGAACCCACCCGTCTACGGGACATGAGCGTCAGGATCTTCAGTCTTTGCGATGGAATTCCTCCGTGCAGAGACTAGACCTCGGTATATACTCTCATTCGAAGGAGTAGTTTCTGGTAACTGTCTGCAGACCAACAGTACTGCTTTTTTTTTTCTTTCTGCTAAGCCTTCTAGATAGTAAACCTAAGTTTGTTATGTATTTATTACTTAATAATAATAATAATAATAATAATAATAATAATAATAATAATAATAATAATAATAATAATAATAATAATAATAATAATAATAATAATAATGGATACGCTCTTTTCCCCAATTTACCAATCAGGCTGAAAACACGGCGATCTGCATGTTTCACCCACTCTCATACACAGCAGACACACTTCTACCACTCAAACATGTGCTGTAAAGGCAAGGGAGATCGCTATTAGAAGACGGAAATGAACTCGAATTTTTTTTATTTTTGAAACTTTTTAGATTGACTGCTTCAAATACCATCATTGAAGGGAGTGAGGAAACCGGAGAACCCGGCGGAAACCCTCGGTGTCCTGAAAAGTCTCGTACACCTCAGTCACGCAGGTTCGTCCCACGCGGGGTTCGATCCCGCGACCTTCGGCATAGTAAACCAGCTCACTGTCTGAGGTACCAGGTCCCCCTTGTTAGGCCGTTCATTCCGCCACGATCTGCTCTTATATTTCCCGACCCATGTAGACTGCTATACCCTTCATTTACTCTGTCCGATGGTTCCCCCTCGTTCTTGCATTTACATCTTCCTGGAGCTTCTGCCATATAGGTTTGGGATATTTGTACTTGTGATTTACATGCGAGGAGGCAAGAAGGAGGACAAATGTCCCCCGACGCCACAAAACGAATTCACCGAATACAGAACAAGCATGTCACATTCTGTATTCTCTGGCACGTCAGGTGCTTTTTGAGACGTACTGAAATTGTG
This sequence comes from Oncomelania hupensis, assembly GCA_036898135.1. Taxonomy (NCBI): domain Eukaryota; kingdom Metazoa; phylum Mollusca; class Gastropoda; order Littorinimorpha; family Pomatiopsidae; genus Oncomelania; species Oncomelania hupensis. Next base: position 8,792,414 of record CM072512.1, read on the forward strand.
TTTCACATTGTAACCTCTGCATCTGCGTGCTCTTGACAGCTAAAAGAACATACATGTATATTCAAGATCTGAATGTAATATCCTAATGTAAAAAAAATAAGAGAAAAAATACACACACAAATGTGCATGTAAGTAAGGCTTTTAGATATTTTAAGAAAGAAAAAGATAGAGAAGAAGTTCCATAAACTCGAACATCTGGTAGTAGGAAAATGACTTAAATCTTTCCTATCTTTCCCTAATAGTGCTATATCCAAGGTGCTACCATGTAACTCCATCTCGTTGGAAACATGTTTATCTCCCTTGTTCATTCTAGCAACCACATTATTTTGAAATTGGAAAATGGAAGCATAGGTATTGTAAGAGACGCGTTAATTTAAACTGGAAAACAAAGCATGAGTATTCTAACAGATGCATACTTTATTTCAAAATGCGACAAGGAACATGCCTTAATCTTATGGACAGTCTTTCAAACTTGGGAAACGAAACATATTTTTTAGTTAACAGACACAGTATTTCGCATTCGTATTAGCATTTCAAAAGGGTAGCTGTCTAAGCATGCTCATTGTACGAGACGCATCATTTTGAAAATGGCAGAACGATACATACTCGATTATGCTAACAGTTCTCACGCGAGGAGACGACGAGGTCTGAGAGACAGATCAACAGTTACACCGTCTTGGCCACTTCTCGGGACCAAATCTCGCCCCATCTCGTCAATCCGAGATGATGATGTCACGTCCTTGATTTCCCATGATGCTGGGGCAGATTGGGCCGCGCTGTGACATGAGTTATGGGTTATGGAAATGAAACCAAAGCCGGTTGTCTGTAGCGCTGAGAAATCCAACATTATTTTCCCTCTACTTGCTGTTTGGCTGTCTCTGCGCTATCAAATGTCGTCCCTGTCAAATACGGTTGCAGCTATAGCGGCTGTCGTAGCACTCTGTTTCACCATACATTTATCACGGCATTCTTCTTTTTCATTGACCACTGCCGCCTTCATTCATAGCAGTGAAGTTTTAGTAGACTTCGGAGTTTACGTTGTAACCTAAATCACTGTGAAATATCGTCGCGTCCAGGTAAATCCCCCCACGGTTGCTACATCACTTTTGTGCCACTGAGTTATTATCCCATCATTGCAATATCTTGCGTACGTTTATCATTGTTCTACGATGCATTGTTATTGATTTGTTTTGTTGTTATTGTTTCTGAATGGAGGGCTATGTCTTTACAATGGTATTGTATCTATTTATTGTGGCTAGGACATTTTGTTGACTTTAAAAGTCGAATTATCCTGTAAAAACACTGTCGTTGCATCCACTTTTCATAGCAGAAGGTTTCGAATTGTACAATACATACTATGATCGTTGCGACAACATTTCACAGCATAAATTGTATGGTATCATACTTCTCTCTCTCGCTCGCTCAATATTGCGATGTATCGCTTAAAAACGTCACCGAACCACAACTAGCTTTTTTATTTTTTCTCTTTTCTTTTCCCGCTAGTGCAAGGAAGGCGGTAGCTAAGCAATAAAGGAAGAGAACCCTCCACTACACCATCCGCACCAATCTCTCTCTCTCTCTCTCTCTCTCTCTCTCTCTCTCTCTCTCTCTCTCTCTCTCTCTCTCTCTCAGTGGTAAGAGTGCTTGCCTGGCACACCGATGACCCAGGTTCGAATTCCGTGGTGGGAAAGATAAAAAGTGATCATTTTTCACTGTCCATCTTAGCAGTATGATTGCTCTGGTGGTTTGATGTCGATTTCTGGTGGTTTGATGTCGATTTAGGTCCATATGATACCCCCTTTTCTCCTGGGTTGATTATGCACCCGGCTGCCGTATCCCCAATGGCGGTTGTAAGTATTAAACTTCAATATTCAATCATTCTTTGTCTGTCTTTCTGTCTGTCTACATCACTGTTTGTCTTTCTGTTTTCGGTCTGTTTTTTTGTCTGTCTGCATGTATGTCTGTCTCTGTCTCTCTCTGTCTCTGTCTGTCTGTCTGTCTGTCTCTCAGTTTTCTCGTCTCTCACCGGGTCACTCCTCCTCCTTCTTCATGTTATATCCACTCTCTGCGCATTGTCATAACTATCAGACTGATTGCCAGCTCAAACAGAGAAACGCCTTAAACGGAAAACCATTTCGTACTCTGATCTATAATTATGGTTCCTGTTTGGGGAAATTGTCGCTCTTGTTTAAAATGTGACATTGTCATTTGCACCCTACAAAAACTCTGCCTTAGCTGTCAATCGGTACTTGCTTCATTTTAGGGCTGACTTGGTAGCTCAGTTGGTAGTGCGCGAGTTTCCTAGGCCCCATTGTCGCGGACCCCATCACCCATCCTTAGCTCTCCCCTCCTCCCTCCCTCCCTCCCTCCCTCGTCTCTTATTCGTTAGCAAGTGTCTGATTTTATTTTGTATGAAGCCCGATGTTTAGAATGAATGCGGGAGTACTGCGCTTTGAACTGATATTGTTCATTGGGAAAAAGCGCTATATAAATATCCTTATTATTATTTTTTTAACAATTATTAATTTATGATTCTAGCGTTCCACCCTTCACCCCCCACTCCCTTTTCTCCCTGCCACCTACTACCTCCACTCCTCCCACGGGGTTCAAACTTCTGTCATTTAGGTTTGAGATTGTTCACGACACCGAGGTTGTTGCTTTTGTCCCGGGTACTCCGGTTATATCCCTCTCTTCAATAATTGTATTTTATGCAGTCAATCTAGAATTGCAAACACCACCACCACTACCTGCTGGCGTGACGTTGGCTACCTAATCAAAATGGTTCCACCACGAGTACTTTCTAGTTTTTCAATTAAGATTCTGAGTGTTTCATTGTAAATTATATGGCTGTAGGTTTCTGAAAAATTCAATGGAACAGTTATTATTACTTTTTTATACCAATGGGAGGTGTCCAAAAAGTGGCTACCTAAAACTATTTACGTGTTCTATTTAATGAAATTTATTTATTTTGATGTAAAAACTTAGGTGGTGTTTGTTTGGTTAAGAAATATCAAGAAATATATTTTGTATAAAATTTAGAATTGAAACACCACGTGTTTTTTGTGGTTTAAAAAAACCAGAGTCAAGCGTATTACTTCCTCACACTGCCCATATGTCCAGATTTCAACACCAAGTTGCGTGAACTCGTTTTAACGATTGAAATGAAAAATAAATATCTAAACGTTAATCAAATGTAACCAAACTTGGCAGAAACATTGCCTAGAATGTTACTAAAGTGGTGAAGGAAAATTTTGAAAATCCAATCAGTAATTTTAGTTTTATAGTGATTTTCTGGAACATTGTAAAAACCCGTGGCATAAGCCGAAAATGGCTACCTAAGAAAGTCAGTGACAGCGTCCTTAATTCAATTAAGTAGAATGCCATGTGCATATGAGCTAGTTACATTCGGCTTGACCATCATTAAAAACTTAACTTTGTTCATCGTGGCGGGAGAAATGTGGATTTGGGGTTTTTATATCCGATTTAGGTCACCATGTCCAGTTTGGAAAAGCACCACCGCGCTTATTTTGGTCAACACTTTTACAAAAAGTTAAAACTTTGACACCATGTACTCAAAAAACTTAAATTCGATACTATTTTTAATTATTGTAATGATCTATGGGCTTGGTGGCGAAGTATTATAATAAATGTATCAACCGTATTTTAGCTTAGGTAGCCAAGACAATCGGTGGCAGTCAAAATCAATCAATCGCAAAGCTGTGTGAAAACTTTCAGCAAATATACAAACATTGTAGGTAGGTATTTCAACGGTGCGTTGTTTGCAACCAAAAGTGTGTAAATAAGTCAAGCAGAACGGGTGTTATACTGCTTGGAATGTCCCCACCCCCAATAACTGTTCTCCGGACAAAGAAAGAAAGAGAGAATAGACTGGACCTATCCCGATTGACGTCATAACTTTGTGCGTATTTATTCGCATATTTCTCACCATGACGAACGATTGTTGTGTCAAACATTGTTCGAAGCGAAGGTCTAGAGATCTTGGGATCTCTTACCATAGAATTCCGACGATTATATTCAATAGAGGCACCAACATACGCGAGCTGACAGCTAGGAGGAGAAGGCTTTGGATCGCCCAAATCAATCGAAAGAAGATCACAGACAAAACAGTAAAACCATGGACCCGTGTGTGTTCACGTCACTTTGTGAAAGGTAAGCATTTTCAATAATTGTTCAATGGTTCACATGCATTTTGTTATTGGTCTTACTAGGCCATTGCAAAGTTGCAGCTGCCCACTTTCACTGACAACCTGGCAGTAGTGAAATCTGACAATTTTGAGCAGGTCGAGTGTTGGAGAGTTTTTAGATTACTTTTGCTCTGTTCTAAAAATTTCATAGATAGAATGTGCGTTTAGGCTTCGTGATTTAAATATAAAGACTGGGACTGTATTAGTTTTTTTTTTTCAAATTTCACGTTTACTTGAATACAAAATAATAATTTAAAAAAAAACCCACACGAAACACCTGAGGAGAAACATTGTTTACCTTTTTCCAGAATCACAGAGGAAAGACTAGAGACGAGTAGAGTGCTTGTTTTGTTTATCATGCAAGTCAATATTTTAGTGTAGTTGTTATTACATTTTGACTTGATTTTGATGACAGGAAAACGTGCGGAGTTCTATCAAGATGATACGCCCAACTGGATCCCAACTTTGCACCTTGGCTACAACATTAAATGTGCATCCACTGATGTGGACCGGTTTGAAAGTAAACAGAAGAGAGAGCAACAAAAACAAGGAAATGCCCACAACAGTATGTAATGAATATTTACTTTATGAAATATTTCATAGTTTATCTTCAAGTGTAAAGAAATTGTGTTTTTGAAACAATGCTGCCTTTCTAAAATGCAATTTTTAATGTTTGTAAATCTAACATTGTCATGTATAATGTCATCGCCTTCGTATTTAGATATTTGATGTAGTCCATGAAATTATGCTTTTGAAGGTAATGCAGTTGTTAGTAAGTGCACAGGAATGCAGTTTTCCAGGGAAGCATGCCCCCAGATCCAGAGTTAATTTTTTTTCTCTCACCGCAACCCGTTCCCACCACTTCATCATTATGAATCTCAATTAATCAGTATTAAACTACAGTTAAATAAACTGTCTTCAGTTTTCATTTTGGTTAATATAAAAAAAGCCACATCTTGTCCTATAGATGGGAGGAACACTGATTGCCCAAAATAGGCATTTACTCATACTTTTGAGTAAAAAACAAAAGTGAAACATTTCAAGGCAGTATGATCACCTAAACATAGAATGTGCTTGAAGTAAACAAATAGTTATGTGTATGTTATGGTTCTTATTTGTGCAGATCATGCTGAGGACGGTGAGAACACCACAGACAGTGACGTATCTTTTTCCACTTTGTAAAGATTTGGACAATAAAGTTTACTGTTTACTGTTTACTGCATCTATGGGTGATCTTGGAGGGGACACTGATTTAGAACTGGGTGAAGAAGCTACTGATTTGAAACGAACTGTGGAGCAGGAAGTCCAGACTGATATTACCATTTCCTACCTGGAAGCCATGAAGTCTGAGCTTCAGACTCTAAGAACAGAAAACCTCACTCTTCGTATGAAACTGAATGCCAGCACTATGTCAGATGACTTTTTTTTTAAAAAGAAGATGGGTCTAGAGATGATGAGAAAGTGAAATAATAGGCCTACCATCTTTTTTTACTCTTGCTGCTCTGGTGTCATTCCTGATGCCTCATATTACTAGTGGGCCCAGATCTATCACAAGCAAATTTCAAGAAGTGTTAATTGTCCTCACTCAACTGAGGTTGAATCTGACTGTACAGGTCGTTGTTGATTTGTTTGGCATTTCTGACACTTCAGTGTCACCCATATTTCTCAAGGTGCTGACTGATTGTGGGTTTAATATCCATGATAGTGTTGGACTGATGTGTGGTGAATTTAAGATACCAGCTTTGACCAAAGGTAAAAAAGCAACTATCTGCTTTTGATGTAGAATCAACACGCAAAATAGCACATGTAAGCCACAGTAATGATTCTTGTTAAAAGGGTGATTGGTAACATTGTTTAAAACTATGCCATTATTGATTCTACAATTCCAGTCACTATGTTGACTTGTGCAGAAGGTGCAACTGTGACCACGTTGGACCAAATTGTCACAGTGTGCTGTGCTCTGGTGAATATTTGTCCATCCGTTGTTCCTTTCGATTAGAGATGGGGTGAGAGAAACTTCCAACTAGGTAGTTTTGTTGACAATAACTATCATGGATATTAAGCCCACGATCAGCTAATTTTGTTCACCTAGATCATCAAGAAGCTTGGTTTTGTATCCTTCTTTCTTCTACCAACTAGGTAGTTTTGTTGACAATAACTATCAACTAGGTAGTTTTGTTGACAATAACTATCATTAAAGCTTGGTTTGGTATCCTTCTTGTTTTTATTATTATTACTTCCAACTAGGTAGTTTTGTTGACAATAACTAACATGGATATTAAACCCACGAACAGCTAATTGTGATCTCCTAGATCATCATGAAGCTTGGTTTTGTATCCTTCTTGTTGTTATTATTATTAGTTTTATTAGTATTGTTATTATTATTGTTTTCATTGTTACCATATATTATTAGTTTTGTTGCTGCTGCTGTTGTATTATTTTTAGTAGTTGTATTGTTATTATTATTATTTTTATAATTACTCTTATGATTACGATTATTTTTTATTACTCTTATTATTACTCTTATTATTATTATTATTATTATTATTATTATTATTATTATTATTATTATTATTATTATTATTATTAAATCACCATTGTCACCTTCATCAGGTTTTCACCAGTACTCAGTATTGTAATTTTAAAAAGATAGCTTTGCTGAAGTCATTAGTACTTTGTCGCACCTAGTTATTTCAGGAACCTAATAATATTATATTCTATTCCATTGTTGCTGTCGTTAGTGCAAGGTGTATGCAGACATGAATGGAGGGGTGGGTGCACGAGTAAGCATGTGTGTATATGTGTAAATGGGTGTATGTGTGTGCATGGATGTATGTGTGAGTCAACGAGTTGAGTGGTAGGAAGGATGAAAAGTTTTCAAGTACGAGTGTATAGATACAGGAGTGAAGTGTTGTGGATGGCTAGGATGGGTCTAAGGCATGGAAGAATGGGTGGGTTTGAGTGGTTTTGTGTATTGTTGAATAATTATCTGTGTGTCTAATGTGTACGCATGGGTATGTGACTGGATATCTGTTTAGGCATGTGTGCTAGTGGTGATAGATTTGTATTTCGGTATGGAAGTTGGGTATGATAGTATATCAAATGTATTAATATTGTATGTCTATGTTTTTGATGTTATCTCTTTTCTTGCACTGCAAAACAAATATCCATGTCATGTGTTTGGACAATAAAGAATCTTGAAGTGATGTGAAGCTGTTTGAAAGTATTGTTTTACGTGGTGTGTTCTCACATAAATGTCTGTTTATGCATTTCAGTATGTTATGGAACCCTATGAATGAAGGTCTTACTAAACCACCGCATTAAGTTACATTACAACATATTAAGCAACAGTTCAACATGTTTTACTAAGTTACGTTTCACATCCAGGTAGCATTTTAACAAAGTCACAGTTCCACAAAATAAAGTTACTTTCCGAATTTTGAGTTCGAGGTAACATTTCACAGTTATAAGTTACAGTTCTATCGTTATAAGTTACATTCCATGTTGAACTGTTACTTATAAGGCTTATAAGTTCCCGTGTGTGTGCACCAATTAAAAAAAAGGTTACCCCTTGAAAACTATTGTGTTTTTTTTGCTCATAAAAATCAACGCACAGTCGGCATCACCTTATCTAAAATCGAATGCACACATTTCATTTTAAAAATCAAATTAACTGCTGCTTCCATTGGTATTGAAATTTGCACACTGCAAATCATCCATGAGTTATATATGTATTGTAATATTTGTCGGCTCTCCCAGAATACAACTGAATTGTACTATAAAACTATGAACTAATGGCTGTAAGGTTATTTATTAGCTGGTCAATGTTTTTTAACAAATTGTTTCATGTCAATTTAACAACATAGCATATTAGGTAGCCATATCACCATCAAGTAACATTTCACGTAATAGGTAGCCGTGGTGGTGAACTGCTTAAGTCGCCATTCACAGGCAGGTAACCATTCACATTTAGGTCGCCTGTCGTAAAATTGGGTTCAAAATTAAGTAGCAGTTCACAAATATGGTTAAGTAGACATTCACATTATAGGTAGCCGTTCAAAATAGTAGGTAGCCAGTTCACAGTGATCGGCTACCTAAATGGTATTTAGGTCGCCAAACCTGTGGAAATAAAGGTTCACCACCACCACCACCACCACCACCACCACCACCAACAACAACAACAACAGCAAATCTATTTCCCTACATCTTCTAAAAGCGATGTATCTGCCTTCATACCGCATGCTCTGAGCAATAAATTTGCGTATGTTGCATATCTAGGAGTGTCTGTAACGGGTGAGCGGTGTATGTTATTTTTTTCAAATTAAATCGTACTTATATAGCGCTTTTCAAGCTCAAGAGCTGCTCAAGGCGCTGGCCGATACAGGATCTAACTCAAGCCGCTGGAGGCGCCAACTTGCAGCCTTTGGGCGCATCGTAATAACGCTCCAGACAACTGAGCACAATCCTGGGCAGCCAGGGATGGGGGAGAAGGACCTAGGTGCATGCTGGGTGTGTTCTTGTCACCGGCACTCACTCGTCTAGGACATGAGTGTCAGGATTTTTAAAATCCATTATGATGGAATGTATGCGACACAGACTAGACCTCGGTTTATACTCTCATCCGAAGGAGTAGGAAACGGGAGTAAAGTGTCTTTCCCAAGGACACAACACAATGCCCCGGCCTGGGCTCGAACCCGGGACCTTCAGATCCGCAAACCAAAGCTCTACCACTAGGCCACCGTTACAGATCGCCGCTCTTTGAGTCTGCTTTAGGAATTATTAATTATTTTTTAGTTTATCATTCTTATATAGCGCTTTTTCATAGCTATTTTCAAATTTATATAGCTCGCTTAGCAGCTCAAAGAACCGCATAGGGCACCGAGATATGCACTTGGTGCAAGCTTGCACTTACGTTAGTATGTAACGCCACGGACCATCGAGGCCACTCCAGCCAAGTATGCCTGACTCAAGCGTTATGTGTAAAACTAGAAAATTGCAATGTTTGTGGGTGAAATTACTTTCGTCGTTTTTCGTTTTTTCTGAGCACCGGAAGGGTCGATAGTGTAGCAACTGAAAAGTCAATAGACAAGACAGGCTTTCTAAATCAATACAAGAAAAGGTTTTCTTTACAGTTGAGAGCACTTACTTCAACTACCGCTTATTGTGCTCTTCGCCTACTTACAGAACTCGTGATTTGCTGTACGCTAAGGAATGTTACTGTTACTTGGGGTGGACAAGGAATGTTCAAGTCAAGTCAAGTCAAGTCAAATAATTTTATTGCCAAGATAAAACACCAGGAATATGTCTCAGAATCGAGATAACACGCACGCACACACACACACAAACCTACACACCCACACACACACACATGTAGCAAGCTAAGACAGGCAGTGGGCTACAGAATTACAGTTCAAGTGACTATGTTACTATACAACTTTTCTAAAAATTATACGAGCTTTTCCTTAAAACGCACATCTTTAATAGGCCATAACCCAAAAGCTTTCGCGCACATACGCACGCACGCACACACTCACACACAGTTCGCACACGAGCCAACATACTGCATGCAAGCACGACAGACAGAACCACACCCATGAGCCACCGCGAAAACCGTATGCAGAGGTTGAGGTCGAGGGGTCAAGGCCAAAGGTCGCTCTGTCCATGGCTAGCAGCAGTACAAACAAACACACGCGTAACGGTGTAGTTCGATGTAAAACCGAAGAATTTGTTCTGTGCGAGATATAGACTTTAAGAAACTGTGAAATTGAAAAAAGAAAGGATTATTTGAAGAGGGAGCGTACTAATAGAGTAATGGAGACTCAGAGAAAGGGTCGCAGGGCAAGAACCAGAAGGTACGTGTTGCATGATCATGTCTGTCGCTACACACATGCAGAGCCGCCACACAGCACACACTTCATTCCAATATCATAAACATGCACTTAAAAACAGATAGGGCATAATAATTAAAACAGTGAAATGTACCACACACATTTATAAATTTATAAGCGAATTTATCACAGTGGATACAAAGTCTAATGGATCTATATTCTATCCTAATAATACAATAATAAAATAAATAGTAAAAGTAAAAATGAGACTACAAGTACAAGCAGCACAAAAAATAATGTTAAGTGGTTGTTGTGAAACATGGCTAACCTAGCAAAAAATAGCACAACATTGATCATATTAGGCATGGTAGTCTTCAAATATTTACATTTTCCACAACTGAAAGTGTGTAAAACTACTTGTCAGAATATAATATAAAAAGTCAATTAAAAAGTAGGTTAGCCCATCAGTGGTTGGTATGTTTACATCTGGTTCATGTACACCATGTAACTTAGATTATAAATTTGGCTCATATCCACACTAAAAATAAAATACTTGTCTCTCCACCCCCCACCCCCCCACCCCTTGCAAACACTCATTTACACTCTCCTACACACACATATACTTCATGATTAATAATACAAGCTTTAAGGAAAACACACAAACACAGACACCCACACATATACACACATACACACACCTTAGCATAGAAGCCTGCACATTGCATGTATAAAATACTGGCACACAGAATATTTATTTATTTATTATTTAATCACTTTTATATAGCCTAACTCATTAACTTCCCCATATCTCACCACCCACCCACTCTGCCTAGTCAATAACAACAACAAATGGAGACAGCATACTAGACAGCATATTAGCATTAAATTGTTGGGATAAGAATTTGATGTGAAACTTAAACTGAAAATTAAAAGTTCAGCTTAGTCATGTAAACACACAGTCACAAAGCTTCCTCAGCATGATATGGCAGCGCGTTGAGGTGACTGGACAGGGCACGGACTGCGGAGGGGAAGAAGCTGTCAGCAAACCGGACCGTTCTGCTTCTAAAGTGCCTCAACCTTCTGCCAGATGGGAGCAAGACAAACATCTGTGATGCTGGATGAGACTCATCCTCTGCAATGCTGCTAGCCTTCTTCAGCAGTTACTTGGGGTAGGAGAGTGGTATACAAGGGCACAAGGATGCATAATCTAGACCACGCCCATGCACAAGGAATATACAAACACTTTGGTCAATGCTGCAGCACTGTAAACGGATAAAGCTGATGAACAAATTGACAAAGCAAACGCCACTAAAAGTTAAGATGAGTAAAAGCTCAATGGTCACAATACTCCCCACTGACATGCAGGACAATCTGGGATTCCAGTCTTCGTATGAGAGTATAAACCGAGGTCTATTCTGTGCACGCATGCATTCCATGGCAGGGACCTTACCAAGTAACACCCCCAGCAACCATCGCTGTAATATAGTTTACCTGTTATCTAGCTGTGCACTAATACTCCTCCGGATGAGATTGTAAACCGAAGGCGAGTCTGTGCACGCACGCATTCCATAGCACGGACTTTTAAAGACCCTGAGGCTCGTGTCCTAGACGGGAGAGCGCCAGCTACGCCAATACGCTCAGCAATAGACACCTTCTGCACAATTATACATATGTACAGTACATATTCTGATAGTGTACTTATTATCTGACGGCCGTCTTTTTATTTTATTTTATTGATATCTCTTCCTGCATGCGCATTGAACACGTCACTTAACGTGGTATCATCATCATCATCATCATCATCATCATCATCATCATCATCATCATCATCATCATCATCATCATCATCATCATCATTATCATCATCATTATCATCATCATTATTATCATCATCATTATCATCATCATTATCATCATCATCATTATCATTATCATCATCATTATCATTATCATCATCATTATCATCATCATCATCATCATTATCATCATCATCATCATTATCATCATCATCATCATCATCATTATCATCATCATCATTATCATCATCATCATCATCATCATCATCATCACCATCACCATCCTCATCCACCCATTGCACATAGCTACGATCGAAAGAAAGTATACTCCAGGCACACGCTGTGCAACAGGCCAAAGTATGTCCCTTGTCCCTTGAAGGGATACTTTGGCGAGGTTAGTAGCCTGCTCAGTTACAGTGTCGGTGAAAGACTACAAAGTAAGTTTCGTCTCCTCTAGGCGACGAATTAGGTCACGCTGTATTTGTTTTTAGGTCAGCTGTCTTTTACGAACCGTTTGAGAATCTTTTCGAACCGTTTACTGATGCCGGACAGTGTCCTCACTTGGTTTCGTACAATTTAAGAATCCAATAAGGCAAATGTGATTTTGGGACGGAAAAAGAGCATTTCTGTAGAGGAAAGGGTTAGGGCTAGGGATAGATCTACAACTAACCCTTACCCGAACCCTTGTAGCAATATTCCGCTCTTTCCGTCACTTTTAAACAGTACTGCGGTTCGCATCCGCGGCTAGCAGCGAGCCCAAAGTATACTTTGAAGGGATGGAGGGAATACTTTCACCTGCTGCTAGCGGGAGTTTTGGCGATACTTTCTACCGATCGTAGCAATGTGTATTACCTCCCTCATCTTTATCATCATCATCATCATCATCATCATCATCATCATCATCATCATCATCATCATCATCATCATCATCATCATCATCATCCTCATCATCATCATCATCATCATCATCGCCATCACCATCATCATCCTCATCTTTATCATCATCATCATCATCACTTCATCACCACCATCATCATCACCTCCTTCATCATCACCACCATCATCATCATCACCACCACGTCATCACCACCATCATCATCACCTCCTTCATCTCCACCATTATCATCATCATCATCATCATCATCATCATCATTTCATCACCACCACCATCATCACCTCCTTCATCACCACCACCACCACCACCATCATCATAATCATCATCATCATCATCATCATCACCATCACTATAGGTTCTCTCTTTTTGTCGCCCGGTCGCCCAGGATAATGCTCCTTCAATTGTCACGGGCGTCAGACGATGCGCCTTGGGCAGCTAGTGGGCGCCTCGGAAGGCTTGACTTAGATCTTGTATCAGCCAGCGCCTTGAGCAGCTCTTGAGCTGGAAAAAGCGCTATATTCAAACGATTTTTAAAATAATGTCCTTTACCAACAATTTGTACTGTAATTTAGGATATAAAGCGATAGGACTTTAAAATTTGATTTTAATTCTCGAACGATTTATAGATTTATCAGTTCGGTTCACTTCTTATTTCGTGAGAGTAAAGCAAAGGCTATATTATTTTGAAACCGTTTTGTTTCAGAACAAGGCTAAGTTCCAAAACACAAAAGAGCCACTTGTCAGTCGCTATGATGCAACGGGGCGGCTAATGGGAGACTACTCTAGCGTGAGTGGCAGGCAGGGGAGAGAACTGCATGACAATGAAGTCTGGCGGTTTATTGTGGACCTTCCACCCGTCGTCTGCTTGTCAGTCGCCTGTCAATGGAGGCATCACTCCTTTGCTCGCTTTAGTAAGCTTCCGCCGGAACGACAAGGGAAAATAGTTCCGTTACTTCTTCCGTCGTGCAGTCAAGATAACTAATGGTATTCGTCAAGCTGTCAAATGTAGGGTTTTTTTCTCGGTTTTTTGTTGTTGTTGTTTTTGGTGGTGGTGGTGGTGGGGGGGGGATTGGAGTGAGGGTGGGGTGTCTACCTGTACAGTGCATCCTTATTTTATGACTTCGAAATAGTAAGTAAGAAACCGTTAGAGATGAGCTCGCCGAGATTATACTTATTGAGGTCCAGAAAGGTGTCCAATCCAATGTTACTTAAGATAAAATCTCCAGTGAAGACTGCTCATCAAGACGTTTGTGGATGTTCGGACAACATTCTTCATCCTTGCGGGCAAAATTCCAGTTGCTTTCTCAGCAAAAGTATGGCAGCCGCAGGGTAGTGCAGGGTTGGAGGAGGGGTGGAGTGGTTGGTCAGATATATTATATTAGGGCTAGCTTGCAGGATGTGTTTTTTTATATTTTATCTGGCATCCACTTTAGGACATGAGTGTCAGGATGTTTAAAGTCCGTTGTGGGATGCAATGCGCGCAAAAACTAGACATCGGATAAAAAGTACTCTTATTCCAAAGAGTGGGAGGAGATGAACTGCTCACACCTTAGAAGTTAATATTTCCACCCTTGCGTGGATAGAACACACGGACGTTCGTTCGACACTGGGAACTTTGGTACTGGTAACTGTTAACTTTGGTACTGTTAACTGTTAACTTTGGTACTGTTAACTTTGGCACTGTTAACTGTTAACTTTGGTTATGGTAACTGTTAACTTTGGTACTGGTAACTGTTAACTTTGGTACTGGTAACTGCGAACTTTGGTACTGGTAACTGTTAACTTTGGCACTGGTAACTGTTAACTTTGGTTTTGGTAACTGTTAACTTTGGTACTGGTAACCGTTAACTTTGGCACTGGTAACTGTTAACTTTGGTACGGGTAACTGTTAACTTTGGCACTGGTAGCTTCAACACTTATAACCTGCTGCGTGTGTTTTGGTATTAGCACTCAACACTAGGACCTGAGTGTCAGGATCTTTTGAAGTCCGAGCGTTGAAACATATGTGTGCACGGACAATAGATCTTTTGTATTGTAATTATTTATAGGGGTATTTAGACCTCGGTTTATACTCTCACCAAAAGGAATACTATAAGACTGTGAGTGGCGACAGAACTTCTGGCAAACACAGTCGGTCGGCCTCCGCTTCTCTGACAACTAACCAGTACATCTGGAATCCAGATCCAGATCCAGATCCAACGCCACATTATCTTTTAGCCCAAATCTGACGGGATTTTCTCTTACCGTTGTAGCCAAATGTTGAGATCCGCATTCTTCAGATTCCCTTTTAGCAACTGTCAGTTGTCTGGCGCATGTTATGAAACTCCCCTTATCCCCCTCCCCCTTCCCCTCCCCTCAACCACACTCTCAGCTCTGGTATTCCAGAGACTCCCAGCTTTTGTCAGCAGACAATACGGACATCAAGAATTACTTTGGACAGGTTCAGGTCCCTCTCTACCGCTGGCTCAATCCACAACCTAATTTAGCTGGGCCTCTTACATTCTCAGTATAAAATACCTTTTGAGATCACGTTGACTGATTTGTTGTTTAGGCCAGAAGAGAAAGGCGAAGATGAGGAAGGAGGAGGAGGAGAAGAAGAAGAAGAATATGATGATGATGATGATGATGATGATGATGATGATGATGATGATGATGATGATGATGATGATGGTGATGATGATGATGATGATGATGATGGTGATGGTGATGATGATGATGGTGATGATGATGATGATGATGATGATGATGATGATGATGATGATGATGATGATGATGATGATGATGATTTGAACAGTTTTGATGCCTGTCACGATTCCTTAAAAGAGGCAATACAGATTTATTCAACTGAATAATAATAATAATAATAATGTTCGTCAATTGTAAGGCGCCTTCGCCTAAGGATCAAGGCGCTGGCCGATACAGGATCTAACTCAAACCGCCCGAGACGCCCACCCGCAGCCTTTGGGCGCCTGGTGGAACGCCCGGTCAACTGAACAGAATCCTGGGCAGCCACTGATGGGGGAGAAGGACCAAGTGCATGCTGGGTGTGTTCTTGTTACCGGCACTCACCCGTCTAGGACATGAGCGTCAGGATCTTTAAAGTCCGTTATGATGGAATGTATGCGACACACAGACTAGACCTCGGTTTAAACTCTCATCCGAAGGAGTAGGAAAACAGGATTAAAGTGTCTTTCCCACGGACACAACATAATGGCCCGGCCAGGGAATAGAAGAAGAAGAAGAAGAAGAAGAAGAAGAAGAAGAAGAAGAAGAAGAAGAAGAAGAAGAAGAAGAAGAAGAAGAAGAAGAACAATGACAAGAAGAACAAGAACAAGAAGAAAGCGGATACAGTTTAACAAAGGGGGTGGGGGAGGTGAAAAATGGGGGAAGGGAAAAAAAAGAACTTATAATTTGTTTCCGACCGCGAAAGAGTGAGCGCACGAACCTAATTTCCGATCCGATCTTTTCATTTTCCGTTACTTTTGCTTTGAATTTGAATGAACTGCTATATTTATATCTTCGCGGAATGTAGACAAGTAATTTTGCGTCATTTTATTTACGGGACAGCATAACGGTAGTGTACTCTTACTTTTCCTTCCATGTCAAAATTTGGTAGTAGACTATGTAGCCTACTTCTTTGATGAAGTTTAAACGTGAAATTTTTCGTCACGACAGCTGTTATTGGCTTTATGATACGTTTCGGTACTTTTGGAAACTTGCAATGGAAATCACTTAATATAGGCTTATTAAGGCGGTGATATTTCCTTCAAAGTCAGCATTTGATGTTGTATGCTGCTTTGATACAGAGTAAACATAATTATGTAGTCGTGCGTGTTCTAATACTTTGTTGGTACCTTTGAAATCTTGCAAATGGAAGTAATTATTAATCCATTTTTTAAAAGCGTTATTAAAAGTATGGTGACGACAGTTTTGTAAAAATTTACTTCAGTGTCAACATTTTATGTTGTACGTTGCCTTGAGCGGAAGATTAAACGTAATTGTGTAGTCATGCAAGGGAAGTAACTACTATATTTATGCAAGCGAAATTACTGCTACATTTAGGGTTGGCTTTAGAAGCAGATCGTCAACAGTTGTGTAAACTTTTCCTTCAAGGTAAATTGTGTGCCGCTTTCAGGAAAATTAAATATATATATATTTTTTTTAGTCGTAAGATCTATTAGTTTACGTTAGTTTTCGACACCTTTGAAAACTTGCAAGGGAAGTAACTAGTACATTTAGGTCGGCATTAGAAGTAGGTGGACAACAGGTGTGTAAAATTAGCCTGCGGTTCAAGATGTATTTCTTTGATAAAGATTACACTTAACTGTTCCGTCACGAGAGCTGATAGTTCGCGGTACGTCTCGTTACCTTCCAGAACTTTGCAAGGGACATGACTATCACATTAGGTTAGAGTTAGGAGTAGCTAACTTCTCACCCTTCATCCTCTCCTTCCTGTCCATGGGAAGGAAAGGAGAGGAAAGTTAAGGATATTATTAAGAAGTTCTTTGGGGGAAAATCTGTATATAGGGAAATCTGTATTTGAGGAAATCTGTACTTGGAGAAATTCGTTTTGGGGGACGTGCGCGTAGATATTTCTTGTCTGTCCATCTTGGAAGAGCTTTTAGATGAGTTTGGACGAGTTCGTCTCGTAACCGAGTTCTTTTTTCACACGCACACCTCTGAGCGATCGCTTATACCCACGCGTCCACACTCCCCACACCCACCCACACACACACGTGCACGCACAAACAAAGCCCAACACACACTCATTAACCCAAATACACGTTCTCACGCACAGAGCAAACTGATTTCAATTTAATTTAACAGTTCATTTAATGTCTTTTTACAAATCCCGTCGAGAACGACATAACCTAATAATGTACCACAAAATAGTCAATAATCATGTACCACACTATATGTATAATCTTATTCCACCACTAGTTGCATATATTAACCCCACCACTGACGTAGACCGCTTGAAAGACACGTTCCTCATAAAAAAACTGAAATAGACCACACATCTTTCTTCCCATCAACTACTATCTCATGGAACTATTTACCAGAGAGCACACAAGAAACGGTATCAACTGGAGCCATCAAGCATTACCTTCGAAGAGATGTTGCCTGCATCCCCCAGGATTTTCTGGTGAGGATATGGGATGAAGGAAGGGGGGGGACTATCCTATCCTATCCTATCCTATCCTATCCCATAACTCGGAGGTCGTAGGGGCACCACAGATGATCGTTTAACCAGCGTACTTCATCTTTCCCTGTCCTCAGCAACCCTGATTGTTTCGCTCAGTGTCAAACCAGTCCATTCTCGAATGTTGTCCTCCCACCTCTTTTTCGGTCTTCCTCTTCTTCTACCTCCTTGCACTGTGCCTTGCAGGATGGTCTTTGCAAGACCTGATGATCTGGTGACGTGGCCATACCATCGGAGTTTCCGTTTTTTCACCAATGTGAGCAAGTCATCGTGTTGTTCAATGGCTTGTGTGATAATCTGTCGGACTTCGTCGTTGGTTATTTGCTGGGTATAGGAAATGTCTAGAAGTCTTCTATAGCACCTCATCTTCATGCTTTGTTTTATTCACTGTAGATCTGCTGTGAGGGTCCATGTTTCTCAAGCATATAGGAAGATGGAGATGACAAGGGAGCGCAGCAGCTTTACCTTGGAATGTAGACTGATGGTCTTGTCTTTCCAAATTGGCTTCAACCTTGCCAGGGCAGCAGTTGTTTGTGCGATCCTGGAGAGGACGTCCTGTCGGGACCCATTGGCTCCTAAGAATTTCAAGCTATGCACTATGTCGAGGGATTGGCCTTGGACTTTGATGTCCGCGTTGGTGCCATTGGTGTTGTTGGTCATCATTTTGGTCTTCTCTGCACTTATTTCCAGGGAAATAAATGCAGAGAAAATAAATAAATTGTTCTGGACCTTTCTCAAAATAACTCCCCGGGTCAAGGGCTGTAGTGGTTAAAAGTTTATTTTTGTAGTGGCTGTTCTGGACCTGTTCAAGTTTAACTACCCTTTGGTGTTTTATAAATATGTTTGTTTAGGAGCTCCTCTGGGCATGTCCTGCCTGTATTGCCTCTCATCTTGCTAACGTATAATCTATAGCCATTGCTAACCAGAGAGGGGGGGGGGGGAGTGGGGAGTGGAAAAGTCTGGACCTGATCCAGTGTGACTCCCGAGTAGTTGTTTTCGGACAATTAAAATTGTCCCAGAATAACTCCCGTAGAGGGCATCTGGGATTGTTTCACATTTAATCTCCATTGAAAAGGGGGCTGTTTTGGCACTTGTCCAGTTTAACTCCTTGTAGTTTTTCTGGTACAAAATTGTCCAATGCCTAAGTAACTCCCTGGGGGCTGTTCTGGCACAAATAGAGAGTCAGTCCAGTTCATGATCTTGGTCGTCACCATGTAATCTTCATTCTCCGATTAACTCCTGGGAGTTGATTTGGAACAGAAGGGGAGCCATTCTGGGCCATGACTCCGATAGAGTTAATCTGGGCCTGGACTTAAAACTATTCTAAGGAGTAAAACTGATAATTGGGGGCTGTTTCGGCACGTTACAACGGCTTATACAAGCTTGCTTCTTGCCATTCTGGCACACAATAAAATATTTTTCTTTGGCATGTTTTTCCATTAATAAAACACACGCTCAAACCAATGTCTTTGTCAAATGTGATATTAGACTAGGATGGACGCGCGCGCACACCCAAACACACACACATTTACCCCCTCCGCCTCCAAGAAAAATTACATTTGATCCTTTGATGATATATGCAAATTCAATGTATTAGAGTGTAATGTATTAGAGTGTAATAAAATATTTCGTGTGCGTGTTGTTGATGTGGTTGTTGTTGTTGATGATGTTGTTGTGTCTGCGCGTGTAAGCTTACAGTATGTACGAGCGCACGGTTGTTGATTAACACTATTACAACTTTTTTGTTTTGATAGACGTGGAAAAGAAAGTTAAACGATATTCCTGACATGTGCTGATTCTTCCACACCCTTACAACGGTACAAAAACAAAACAAAAATGTTTTAAACTATTAAAAAGTTTTCGATGATTCTTGATGCGTTGTGGGGGTATGTGTGGGGTATATATATATATATACATGTATATATATATATATATATATATATATATATATATATATATATATATATATATATATATATATATATATATATATATATATATATATATATATATATATATATATATATATATATATATATATATATATATATATACCCCACACATAACTCCCCGGGTCAAGGGCTGTAGTGGTTAAAAGTTTATTTTTGTAGTGGCTGTTCTGGACACATATATATAGATATAGATATAGATAGATAGATTGATAGATTGATAGATTGATAGATTAATAGATTGATAGATAGATTGATAGATAGATAGATAGATATATAGATAGATAGATAGGGTTTATGGGTAAGGTAAAAGTAAAGGTAGTCCCATGGCCTTGTGGCCGTAGGGGAGCGTGATGTTGGAGATCACACTTATCTTGGGCCAGCGTAATGAGGGTGATACCCATCTCTCTCCCTCGCTGCTTTACCTTCCCCACCCTTAAGAGAGTAGGTACTCAGTCACAGTTGAGTCAACTGGGGGGCGTTGTTATTTGTCGCTTCACGTTTTGCTAACCGCACTGGACGGTGCTTAACTTGCGACACAGTAGCGAGTGCTCCAACCACTGCGCTATCCGACACCCCATAGGGTTTATTGGTGTTTTGATATCTGAGGATTTGCTGCGTGCCTATTTCTCTCTTAATATTAAATCTTATACTTAATCCCTGTTATAAAAAGAAACAGTTTCAAAACCTCTCTCTCTCTCTCTCTCTCTCTCTCTCTCTCTGTCTCAAAAATGTGTTTGAGTCAGAATCATATTTTGAATCAATGTACATTAAATGCTTTAGAGATTGCTTGACAAAGCTACGGCTTGGTGTGCTTCCAGTGAAAGCATCCTTTTTAAGAATGACATTAGACTGTAGTAGAGATGTGCTATGCCAGTGTTGTAATGTGTTAGAAGATGAAGATCACTTTTTAAATGTATGCACCCTATACAATAACGAGAGAAAGAAATATTTAACATTCCCGTTTCAAACATATGTACATGTTCTAAGAAATGGCTCAAAATTTCAGATTTGGAGAATATGTATGTTTATATTTCATGCCTTGAAAACAAGAAATGAATTTTATGAACAAGTAACACTAAGCTGAACCTTCATTATGTGATGGATTGTGTCTTATATCCACAAGCTGACCACGTGATCTACCTTATATTCTAGGGGCTGGAGGCCCACAGAATTTGTGTTATTGTTGTGTAATTGTGTATTTTTTGGGAATTAAACGGACGATGTCCAAAACGTCTCTCTCTCTGTCTCTCTCTGTCTCTCTCTGTCTCTCTCTCTCTCTCTCTCTCTCTCTCTCTCTCTCTCTCTCTCTCTCTCTCTCTCTCCCTTTCTCTTTCTTTCTATTTCTTTCTCTGTCCCTCTCAGCATGTATTTGATTCTCTATGATTTATCTCTGGTGGTGCTAAAATAGGTGCTTGTCGCTGGATGTGTTCTAAATGTGTGTGTATATGGGTGTGTGCATGTGTGAGTGGGGGTGTGTGTATATGTGTGTGTGTGTTTGTGTGGATGAGTCATACAGAGTTATCCAACTGGAAAACTCATTTATTCTTTAAAAAATGTCTGATCTCGCCCCCTATCACCATCATCGTTCCTTCTTTTGTGATTGAGACCACCGCCGTCACACCGCACGCCCCCAGCCCCCTCACTCCTTAGCTGCTCTCCTCCTCCCCCTCCCTCCCTCGTCTTTTATAGCTTACTTGTAAATATTATTGTCTATGTTTGTATTATGTCTTTGCATAATTTATTAGTGTCTTGTTTTCGTTTAACTTCTTTTTGTATGTGTTTCGATGTTAACGTTAAGTAGCAATGCCTGGGCTTTGAACTGATGTCATTAAGGAAAACAAGCGTTATATAAATACCCTTATTATTATTATTATTATTATTATTATTATTATTATTATTATTATTATTATTATTATTATTATTATTATTATTAGTTATTGAATGGAGCTTGGATGCTGAAAATTAGGGTTTTGATGGCAGGAAGTGTGGGGGGGGGGGGGGGGTTGGGGGGGAATGGGGGTTTGGGTGTGTATGGTGTAAAATAATTCCTTGAGCGAGAAGTACAATGTAGAAAGAAATCTAATACAAAAACAATACATTTTCCCTTTCATACACATTTTTCCAAAGGTAGACATTCCCATATCGTGATTTTAGAGCGCCTCTCCAGATAGCGCGTCTCTTTCTGTATTGTATTATAGGCCTACTATTATAACAGATCCAAGATATTAGTTTGGTTTTTGTATGTATTGTTTAACATCTCCTGTGGTCATTTTATTACAGTTTGTTTATTTCTTTAATTTAACGCCTTTCCACCTTAGTGATTTTAGAATTATTTTATTACAGGTACATCAACATCATTGCACATTCATGAGTGTTACGTTGAAACGCGCACGATAGTTCGTGTGTGACGCGCACGATAGATGCGATCGATTTGTTTTGCTAAGCATGCAATAACAGAGTGTATTTATCCTTGATTTGATTTTGCGTTGTTGTTAGAAGAAGCTTTGTATAACGTTGGTAATTTTAGTTGGTCGATATTATTTGAGAATTTTATAGAGTTGGTTGTTTACTATCGATCGAAGCGTATGGATAAATCTAGTGGTAACTAAAGAAGCTTCCATCCCAAATAAGGTTGTATTATGTGAGACAGTAATGACGAAGTCTGTTCTGATTGGTTGTGGTGTGTCATGCTGGGGTATTCTCACCCTTTCTGGAGTGTAGAGAGACTATATATATAGTGCCGCACTGTTTCAAAAGGTGGTTGATAGTTGAAAATTGTAGAGGATTGTAAAGTGAAAAAGTGATTGAGCCTTTGTATGCAGTTGTTGATGTTCGCTGAATAAAGTTGGAAAACTACAGACGACGACATTGCCTTGTTGCTGAGTGAGCAGGCTGCGTGGATAAACGAATCTGAGTTACACTTGATCAGGTTTCAAGCATCGGGGCTGAATCAACTGATAAAAAAAACCAACATCGAGTGTAACAATGAGAATAGATATTATGTCATATTACATCATAAATACAACAAAGTGACCAGAGTTTGAGCATTTACTCATCCAAAAACCAAAAATCGGTGTAGAGTTTGCTTCTTTTTTTAATCTCTAAGAGTACAAACATTATAAAGCAAAGAAATGAATGAATAAAATTCATTATATATCTAAGACTCTTACATCAGCTACATAAAGCGCTTGCTTCCCTATCTTTGGAAACAAGAGAACATTATTTAATCTTTCTCAACGCTCGTGGTTGGCGACAACAACCTGCCAAAATTGTGGTCTGCACAGTTTTTGTATAATATCTACTCAAAAGATATATACCAACTCTTTGTTTTGGTAACTTTAATGCAAAAACACCCTGAAAATGTGTCTGACGTTGATTTTATTTCGAACGTTGGACAAAGGCGATTATACCACACACATTTCTCCAGTCTTAGTGGTTCAGAGCAATCCTCGATCTCAAATCCAAAATGGCGCCTTAGCTTCAAAGCTATTGGAAATAGGCTCCGGCATTTCTTACAGTCAGATTTGGGCGCCTGTGGTTCTGGCTTACGACTTTTGGAAAAAAAGATGCACGAAAGAAAAAAATGTAAGAGATGCGGGCGCCTGTGGTCAGAACTAAGGATAGGATGTTATTACTTAAAACTTTCAGACAGTTTCTATATTAATTGCTTCCGCAGTCTGTGATAATATTCTTAGGGAAATGTCGACAAATGTAAATATTATTTGGCTGCTTGCAAATCGTTGGCTTATACTTCAATTATTATTGACGTTCAAAACTGTTTGTGATGTCAAACTTGAATAGAAGTTATCAAACGGCCTCTGATATGCACAAGAGAATTATAAAGAGAAACAAAAAGCGGGTTAAAAAGGTTCCTTTCAGTGGCCATTGTTACCGGGGTGTCCTAATCTGTTCGTCTCCCTGTCTCTGTGCCTTTGTCTGTCTGTCTGTCTCTCTTAAATCTTACTTAATCCCTTTGTCTCTGTCTCTTTCTCTGTGTCTGTCTGTCTCTTTCTTTCCCTCTCTCTCTCTCTCTCTCTCTCTCTCTCTCTCTCTCTCCCTTAGCTTCCTCCACCTTTACCCTTACTTACACCCCCTGATCCGTCCACACAGCAGTGTCCATCGTCCCTGGTGACCCGTTAAGTCAGTGTTGGCGTGAGGACGGTAGCCGTAAGGCGCAGGCCCGATGTCTGAGTGTGATGGAACGATGCAGCATCTCTGGGGTATGCCACGTACCTCTGCCTCTGTCTCTCTGTGTATGTCTCTGTCTGTCTGTCTGTCTGTCTGCCTCTCTCTCTCTCTCTCTCCATCCCTCTCTTTTGCCTGCCCACGTCGTCTTGCCGTCCATTTCGCCCTGTGAAACCAAAGTAAATATATAAGACATAGAAATGTGTATTCGCCAAGTAACACTTTTCAAAACAAGCCTAGACATGCTTAGAGTTTATTGTTGCTGTTATTGTTGATGTTGTTGTTTTATATTGTGGATTTGATGTGTTTTTTTTTTTAAATTTAGTTAATTTTATAGACATTGGACTTTCTCTAACTTTTGTGTGTCCGTTTGTTTCTCTTGTTAGCGTTCACTTGGTCCTCTTATGTCTTGTGTCATTGGAACGTGCTCACGCAGTGTCAGTGGACGAGCCATTAATGCTGATTTCATCATTGTAGAAGAAATGGGAGCTCAGCAATTACATTCTCCTACTCTATGGATCACATTGCAGGTTGTTTCATGCAAATGCATTACTAATTACAAAAGTTATAACCATTTGTTAGAGAGGCACGTGGTCTAATGGTAGTGCTTTGGCTTGCGGATCTGAAGGTCCCGGGTTCGAGCCGTGTCCGGGCCATTATGTTGTGTCCCTGGGACCCGTTTCCTACTCCTTCGGATGAGAGTATAAACCGAGGTCTAGTCTGTGTGTCGCACACATTCCTTCATAACGGACTTTAAAGATCCTGACGCTCGTGTCCTATACGGGTGAGTGCCGGTAACAAGAACACACCCAGCATGCGCTTAATTGGTCCTTCTCCCCCATCCCTGGCTGGCCAGGATAGTGCTCAGTTGTACGGGCGTCAGACCATGCGCCCAAAGGCTGCGGGTGGGCGTCTCGGGCGGTTGGAGTTCGATCCTGTATCGGCCAGCGCCTAGAGTTTGGTCAAGTACGGCGAGATAAGTGCGCTATAAAAATCCTCAATAATAATAATAATAATAATAATAATAATAATAATAATAATAATAATAATAATAATAATAATAATAATAATAATAAGCCAATGGGGAGCTACTTTTTAACCACCTTTCTATATTCTCATTGAAATCTTTTCAGATTACGTTTTTTTTTTATTTTTAAAAGCAGTTCAACTCATTTGCCTATACACACACCATCGTCATGCAAGCAATGTAGCATCATAATAAACCAAGGACGCGGTGGAACCCCTAGATACACACTTTGTGCGTTTGGATGCAAAGACGTCACGCCTAAAAACGGTCAAGGATTCTAATAGAGCGCTGACCCCTAGCGTCGTAAACTCACCACGGAACGAGCAGCCGCAAATTGCCTCCAGATAGCTCGACCATATTGGGATCTGTTTATGAGTTCCGAGGGTGTAAAATGTACTAAACCGGTAGCCGTTGGGAAAAACACAACAATCTTATTATATACTGGACTATACGATCTGCTTGCTTTGGTCGACGTTATATCTATTAGGCATGGATTTAGATACAGTAGTAGACTACTTTATTGTTTCATGCTTCTTTGTTTCATATAAATTAACAGTAGGGTAGGTATCCCCAATTGCGGACAGTTTCGTTTACCTCATAGAGGCTACATTACTTAGTCGTAACAGCCCACATGACCGAACATTTCGAAGCAATTTTAGTCTTCCCTCAGACATTGTTCGAAATTGGGCTCAATCGTCTGGTCGGCGTCAGACGACGCACATATGAAAGACAGAGGATGGGCGCCTCGGGCGGTTCGAGTTAGATCCTGTATCGGTCAGCACCTTCAGCACCTCTTGAACTGGAAGGGCGCTATACAAAAAACGAAGTAAATACATAAACTAAAACACAAACATGTCTAGATATGTTTCAGTTGCTGGTAGTAAATTTGCAGTCTAAAAAAAAACAAACATCAACAACATGGGTCTGAAAAAAACCACCACCACCTGAATAGACTCTATTAACCCCACTGTGTCTAGTACGCACACTATTATATCGTTTACCATGCAGGGTGTCGGGACATTCATTCCTTTCACAATATCGAACTACTACCGTCAAATTCCCCTGATAGTGTACCAAAGACTACCAACCTATGGAAGGGGAGAAGCGAAGATGGAAGCAACATCAATCAAAATCAACGTCCGGCGACCATTCTCTGCAGGGACTCATCCATTTCTTGACTTGAGTGCCGAAACAGAGTTTAACCAACGTTGCTGATAGAACAACTTACAGGACAGGAAGACCAGCTAGTACCAAAAGACAGTATGCATAGCTTTTATAGATAGAATACACAAGAAGTAAGGACGAATGAGAAGGGTTTGCTAACAATTGTAACAGCTATTGCCCTGACGTCATTTTGAATTATTGAGAATCTGTAAACCGTTCTTATATATAGCGCTTTTTCATCTCACAATCTGCTCAAGGCGCTGGCCGATACATACATGGAAATGGAGAACAAAGGGGCTAGTGTGTGCTGGGTGTAAGCTATTCGTGTAACCGGCACTCCACCTCTAGGACTTGAGCGTCAGGATATTTAAAGACCGCGCGTGCGGTGGAATGCGTGCGTGCACAAAGTAGACTTCGGTTTATACTCTCATCTGGTTACGCACCTGGTAACCTGAGTAATTCAGGTCAAAAACACCCAAAAAATCCCAAGCAGTTGTCAAATTTTGGGTTCCAGGGAATGCTTCAGCTGGAGGAAGCAAATTTGATTCAGCAACTAAACCCCCCACCCACCCACCCCCCAAAAAAGTAAATAAATAAAAATAAATAAAAACATATAAAAGTTAGCATTTCTATTTTTAATGTGTATTTAATTTGTATTTATTTATTTTAAAACAGCCATTTTTTATATTTATGTATGGTATTTTGCAGTGTGAGTTACAAGGGGTTGCAACATTTGTTTGCTTTATTAGAAGCGGCCCCATTCCTGCCTGTTCACTTGTTGATCATTATACAGGATGGTTGAAAGGTAAGTCCCTATTAAATATTTCTTATAACGTTTGTAAGTAGTACTGCATTTTCATGAAATAAAATGTATCGTGATCCTTATAGTAGGGGTAATAAGGGGGAATATAAATGCAAATCTTTAAGTTCATCTTACGATGACGGAAGCAGTCCATAGTTGCCCGCGGTCTGTTTGTGTTAGGGACTCCAATAGCATAATGACAAGGTTGAAGCCCATTTGGAAAGACAGGACCATCAGTCTACATTCCAAGGTAAGGTTGCTGCGCTCCCTTGTCATCTCTATCTTCCTATACGCTTGCGAAACAAGGACCCTCGCTGCAGATCTACAGTGAAGAATACAATGCATGGAGACGAGGTGCTACAGAAGATTTCTGGGCATTTCCTATACCCAGCACATCACCAACAACGAAGTCCGACAGACCACCACACAAGTCATTGGACAACACGATGACAGGCTCACAGTGGTGAAGAAACAAAAACTTTGATGGTATGGCCACGTCGCCTGAGCATCGGGACTTGCAAACACCCTCCTGCAAGGCACGGTGCAAAGAGGCAGAGGACGAGGGAGACGAAAAAAGAGGTGGGAGGACAACATTCGAGTATGGACTGGCTTGACGCTGAGCGACGCCATGACGGTTGCTGAGGACAGAGAAAGATTGAGTACGCTGCTTAAACGATCACCTGTGATGCCCCACCCACCTTCAAGTTACGGGATAGGATAGGAAAGGATAAGATAGGATATAATAGGATAGTAATCTCGTCTCCTACGCTTAGGAAACAAAGAATGTGGACGTATAATAATTCCACAATTGTGTTTTGTGAAACTATGGAATGCAGGTTTACAGGATATTAAAACGTTAAAGCCACTACTAACGAACATGAACTTAGTATAAGGGTCACGTGGATCGCTAAAGTCAGAGCTGTTCTAACTCAGCATTTCAGATCCACACTGGTCATGGATCGGTCATTCATCTAATGCGGACTAGCCCTTAGTGACCACTCGACAGATGGACAGGGCGGAATGGATTTAGGACATGGCAAGTCGTTGCCTGGTCACTAGACATAAGGATTGAGAGACTGGACTCTTGGTCAATCCATCAATCTTGATGATGTGTATGTGGGAATTGTGAAGGTAGGGGGCGGGGTGGTTGTGTGGGGTGTGTATGTGTGGATATGTATGTTTGTGTGGGTGGGCGATATGTGTGTTTATATATGTGTGCGAGGGTGTGTTTGTGTGTGTATGCGTGAGTGTGCGAGTGTGTGTGGGTGTGTGTGTGTGTGCGCTTAGCATTAGTAAGATGCCATGCTGTGTGAAAGCTACTTGTAGCAGGTAATGGGTCCAGTTAAAAATAAGACACGTCATTGTGCGTGAAATCAGACCAGAAGTTTTATTTTGCCGTTAAAAAAATTATCTTATTTCTTTTTAATATTCTTTAATGTTTGCTTAATATTATATTATACTAGAACAATATAACTGTCTGTGTAGGTCTGAGCGTGAATGTGTGTGTTAGCATGGTGGAAAACATGTATCCTCTCTATGTGATTGTGTCATTGTCGACAAGTTTTAATCACTGTAAATATCAACATCATTCTTTATTTTCAATTTTATGTTGCTATAATGATTTATTTTAATAGTTTTGAAATGTTATGAGCAGATGGGCCTATCCTATCCTAACCTATCCCGTAACTCGGAGGTCGTAGGGGCACCACAGATGATCGTTAAACCAGCGTATTCTATCTTTCTCTGTCCTCAGCAACCCGAATGGCTTCGCTCAGTGTCAAGCCAGTCCATTCTCGAATGTTGTCCTCCCACCTCTTTTTCGGTCTCCCTCTTCTTCTACCTCCCTGCACTGTGCCTTGCAGGATGGTCTTTGCAAGACCTAATGATCTGGTGATGTGGCCATATCATCGGAGTTTCCCTTTTTTCACCACTGTGAGCAGGTCATCGTGTTGTCCAATGGCTTGTCTGATGGTCTGTCGGACTTCGTCGTTGGTGATGTGCTGGGTATAGAAAATGCCCAGAAATCTTCTGTAGCACCTCATCGCCATGCCTTGTATTCTTCGTTGAAGATCTGCTGTGAGGATCCATGTTTCGCAAGCATCTTCCTGTATGCTTGCTATGCTTGAGCAGATGAGCACTGCACAGAAATTCTTCTTGTATTGTTTAGTGGGACTATAAGAGATTCTGTATTCTGAGAGGCAGTGACTGAGTGTGTTGACGTGAAGGATAGTGATGAGGTGTGTGTGTGTGTGCGTGTGTGTGTGTGAGTGAGTGAGTGTGGTTGTGTGCCTGTGCATCTGTTTGTGTGTGAGGGTGATAGTATTGGTTGTATGTTTGTGTGTGTGTTTGTCTGTCTGTGTAACTATGAGTTGTGATGTATTTAAATCAATGCAGACAAAGAAGAAAAAAACCACCCTACATGGACAATAAATTGAAGCTAAAAGGACATTAATCTTCAAAATAAATGAATATTCAAACATAAAAAGAACACCTAACATTTCCATTTTCTAATTTAAGTTGTTCAATATGTCGTTGGCAGCTGTCAGAAATCCACGGAACTAGTTTATTTTTCCTTTTCTAACTTTTAACACGTCTGAATTTTTAAAGTGAATTCAAAGCTGTCCTAATGTTGACCATTTATACTTGAAATATAATTTTCTTAATTCAGATCTTTTAAATATGCGTCGCATTATTTTTCTACAACCTACTAACTTTTCTCCTACGAGATTAGCAAAATGTCAAAATGTAATGTCTTTCTCTAAGCTAAAACTGAGCTCAGGATTATTTTTAAAATTTGATTTGTAGAAACTGGCATACATCCGTGCAGATCTTTTTAATAAGCATCGCGCTTTTTTTCTACAGATTAAATCTATTCAGTTTTCTCCTACGTTATTAGCACAATGTCAGAATGTAATTTCTTCTTTGTTTTCAAAAAACCAGAACTCGACATTAATCTTTCCTAGACTTATAGGGTGCCGCCATTATTCAACATTCAGAAACCCTATTTCTTTTGCGATAAATGTCTTCCTGAGGCAATTTATTTCGTATTCTTTTCTTTGCAATTTATTATTATATTTTATTACTGTTTTCCGTCTCCACTGTTTTATTATATTTTATTACTGTCATCTTGTTTGTAATCTGTCATTACTTTTTATTGCTTTCTTCTGTTTGCCTGTAAGCTTTTACTTTTTTTAATGCCTGTCCTTTTTCGAAGTCAAGGAGCGGAGATCGCCACCTTTATCCCACTAGCTTTGATGTGTTTGCATTCAGCTTGGCACAAACGGATCACATCTTTCGCTGTCACTGAACGCACGGTGTTGGAGACGTTTCCTGCCATACAGATTCCTTGTCGCTCTGTCTCATTCAGTCTCACAAGCCAAAGTGTTTGTGTTTGGATTTTTTCCCCCAGCTGACAAGGAGATTGGGTGTAAGCTGTGCGTGGTAGGAATGAGAATCCATACAAGAAATATAACAGTTTTATTATTATGATGTTTACTCTTCGTTGACCGTTTGTAGGCTTTATTCAGAAAAGGGAGGTAATTGGTCTTTTTGCTTTGCTTGTAGTTATCTAGAGTTATCCCGCCGGACATCTCGTCTCGGAACACTGTGAAAGCTACCCCGAGCTGTCAGCTTTTCTTCGGGAAAGGGTGGTGGTGGTGATTGCAGGTAAGTGCAAGGCCGAACTAGCGGAGCTAGCCAGGATTGCAACTGAAATCAACCTTTGGATTGATCCGGAAGGTTTGATGGAAGACAGAGCAGAAAAAGTATGCGACGAACTGTGTTCGTTTGCAAAGAATGTCCGCCTAACGTTAGACATCTCTGTGGCAACATGCGGGCAAGCTGGCCAAAGTTGTTTCCCCTCGTATTTCCCAGCTTGGCCTATTGTACACCTCCATGAATTTTTGTTGTTGTAAAAGATAATAAAGTTGTCTTGTCTTATCTTATTTTATCTTTTTTTTATCTTTACAAAATAAACAGTTATGCAACCTTACACAAACAATTCCACATATGAAATTAATAATTTTTAAAAAATAAATCATCATCATCATCATCATTATCATAATCGTCATCATTATCATCATCATCATCATCATCATCATCATCATCATCATCATCATCATCATAATGGATGCTATATACGCGCTTTCTCCTAAATTACCAATCAGGCTCAAAGCGCGGTGATCTGTACCATCATACACCTGACATGTTTCACCCACTCTCACACACATAGCAAACATACATCTACCATTCAAATATATGGTGTAAAGGCAGGCAGGTCGCTTTTAGAAGACGGAAAGAAAATCGAAGTTTTAGTTTTCAAATTTCTAGATTGACTGCATCCAATACTACAGTATTAATAAAGAGAGAGAGGAAACCGGAGTGCCCGGAGAAAACCCTCGGTGACCTGAATAGCCTATCTAATTAACATAAGTTGGCCCCTTGATAAAAGTCATTTTGATATAGATGGTAAATGTAATTTGAGTCAATAATTGACGAATAAATAAATACATAAATATTTGTAAAGGGCTCATAGATATGAAGCATGGAGCTTTATTCTCTTGATTTTTTTCATTTTTGCATAACAACATTCAACAACATCTGACATGCAGTATAATAGCATCCTGGTCCCAAATTTGTTGATTTCAGAAACACTGAAAACACCGCAACATTGAATTTGGTTTTTGTTTAACGTAGACAAATATTGAAACAAATGAAACCCAGAAGATTGTAATTTTACCGTTTGTGAACATTCAACGATCAATAAAACACAAGAAATTAAGTTGAAACTTTGTGAGTTAGTAAAGCCGTAATCATAGAGGTTTTTGCATGTTTAAATAGTCGTGGGGATAAAACAAAGCAAGGTCAGAACTTACATTCATAGTTTAATACTCGGTTTGCTCTTCAAAGCACAACTGCTCCGAACAGGAACAAGACTGATAGGAGCCATTGCTTCATAAAACTAGTTCTACACTGAGGATGAAAAAATGGTCTGTGAATAGATGACTGGCGAATTTGTGGTGTTGACGAAGGTCTTGCCATCGCCCCTCCTCCATCTTGGTTGCTGGAGGTCTTGTGGCAAGGACGCCCTCATCGTTCATCCGAATACCGACATTCCTTCAATCCGGCTTAGGGACTTCTTCATTCTTCCACTCTTTACATACAGCTCCTGTGTTCCTCTTGCACCTCCTTCTCCTTATTCTCCTCCTTTTCTTCTTCCTCTTCCTCCTTCTTCTTTTCCTCTTCATCCTCCTCTTCTCTTCCTTCTCCTTCTTCTCCTCCTCCTCCTTCTTCTTTTCCTCCTCCTCCTTCTTTTTCTCCTTCTTCTTCTACTTCTTCTTCTTCTACTTCTTCTTCTTTTCCTTCTTCTTCTTTTCCTTCTTCTTCTTCTTCTTTTCATCCTCCTTCTTCTTCTTCTTTTCCTCCTCCTCTTCTTTTCCTTATTCTTCTTCTTCTCCTTCTCCTTCTTCTTCTTCTTCTTCTTCTTCTTCTTCTTCTTCTTCTTTTCCTTCTTCTTCTTTTTCTTCTTCTTCTTCTTCTTCTTCTTTTCTTCTTCTTCTTCTTCTTCTTCTTCTTCTTCTTCTTCTTCTTCTTCTTCTTCTTCTTCTTCTTCTTTTTCTTCTTCTTCTTCTTCTCCTCCTTCTCCTCCTTCTTCTTCTTCTACTTCTACTTCTCCTTCTCCTTCTCCTCCTCCTCCTTCTTCTTCTTCTTCTTCTTCTTCTTCTTCTTCTTCTTCTTCTTCTTCTTCTTCTTCTTCTTCTTCTTCTTCTTCTTCTTGTGCACTTCCTTCGGTTTTCATCGTGGCTACAAAACGTCTGACAGCTTCTCTTTCAGATGAAGAGAGTCAGTGCTCGTTTTTCATTCTCAACGACACAAAAATGTTTGACGGCTGCTTTTAAAGACGAGGGCGACACATCGTTGGCTTAACTCTATAGCGAACATGGGGGATAAGAATGAGAAGCTTAACCTTAGAGAAAGAGACAGAGAGCTGACCTTTTAAAGAAGGAAGATGCTGTCTCCGTTCTTAGGAAAGAGAATGCCATCGAATCAAATTAATATTTCGTGTAAGGTTTGTTTGCACATTTAGGTGATATTGGACATTTGAAATTAAGCTGAAAATGTTAAAAGAGAACGTTGTCCCATCCATGAAGCGGAAAGGAAGCAGAACAGTTAACCGTAAGGGAGGAAACACATAGTTAAGTTTAAGTGGAGGTGGATAGCTTGTGATTATCTGTCATCCTTGTTCGCTCACTGATTGTGGACAGCAGAAGATGGAGGAGGAAGAGGAGGAGAAGGAGGAGAACAAGCAACAGTGATAGCAGCAGCAGGACCACACAACCACAAACATGAACAACATAAGGTTCCGACTCACCGATTCACCCCCGTTGGGGTGCCGGGGGTTTCAGTATAAATAGTATCCCCACTGTCTGGAAATTTAGTGCTTTAAATTCCCACTGTCGCTGTCTTTCTCATTTGCTCTTTCTCATTCCTACTCTGTTCTATCAATCTGCTATACTATCGTCTTCTTCGCTAGCCCAGTCTCCTACCTTTTTTCTTGAAAACTCTTCCGGGATAAGACTCCTTATTTGTGTGTGAGGTCTGTTGGATCAGTTTGGGAATATTGGACACTTTCTGCCAGGTGGTCACTAGGGCTTCCTATGATGTTATTATTTAGCAATGTAGGCATTTTATATGTATGTGTTTTGTTGATAATTTATAATGATGTTTGTATTCTATTTTGTTTTTGTAAACGGGGGTTCGATAAAGAGTACAGCCTCAGCGTCCCCTGCGTGGGATGTCTATTGTAAAGTGACTGGCTGGTGGAGAGCTTTCAGTTTTACCACTAGGGTTGTTTCAGCAGATCTTTTTTGCGGATCGGGGGTTGTCCGATCCTGATTTGGCTCGGAGGGGTCCGCTGGACCTAAAGCAATAATCATGTAATGTAATGTAACTCACCGATTCAGATATTTTATTTGCAACGAAGATGGCGATTTTAGGCTATTAGGCTAATATTACAATCTGTCCGTTGCGACATCCAGTCTGACCACTGTGCACACTACTATAAATATCACACAGTATATTTGAGGAAGGGTTGGGAAAGGGTGGGGTGACAGTCACTCATATATTTTATTCACAAGTACAAATATGACATTGATAGTTACATATAATGTTAAGATAAGGGTATATATGTAGCACACATCAAAATAGTAAAAACTGGTCTAGCGAAGGAGATAGTAGATTGACAGAACAGAATAGGAATGAGAAAGAACAAATGAGAATGCCGCAGACAGTGGGAATTTAAAGCACTACATTTCCCGAAAGTGGAGATACCATTTATACAGAAAAACACGGTCAAAACAACGTATGTGGCGTTTCATAAAAGTCACAACAACGGCGTTTTTTTACAAACGTGTGAGGACAGGAAAGTTTAGAGGAGGGGGTAGTGGAGATAGGATTGGGGTGGGGGGGGATTGGGTTTGGAATGAATGGGCCGAATGAAAAATGCCGAGTTCCTGTGCAGGACAAGCCGCCATGTCAAACGTTAAGACGGCGGCGTTTGCCCAAGGCAAGCTCAGGTTGCAGAGGGCATTGACAAAAAGAAAAGGGAGGTTAATTCTCCTCCGCCCTTCTTTGCAAACTGGACCCACTCACTTGCAATAAGAATGTCAAAGAGCCGTGGTCCACTACTCTCCTTTGCTTCAAACGTGTTACACAGCAATCACAGGCATATCAAAGACCTTAAAGCGGCGTACTGTACTTTGGCGCTCGCTTGTTCTCAAACTAGCGACGCTACACTCAAAAGTTTGATATTTGGAAATGGTTTGAAAAGTAAAAGTACGTGTAACTTTTTTTAAACTAGCGCTGGATTTGCTCAAAAGACAAAGTATTGTAATCCCTATGTAATGTAATTGCTGACCTCCGGTTTCATATCTCACAGTTACGAGTGCAGCTCCTAACGGCCAGTCGCCAAGTTATCTGAGCTGGCTCCCACAGTGTCAGGCAGCTCTTGTCAGTGTGAGACAAGACAAAATTCTACCGCTGAAAGGATCACAGTACGTTTTGTTTCGCACAAATGCTAGACTGCTGACAAAGGTTTAAAGCCATTTTTGATAGGGAGTTACTTTTCACCCTTTAGAACCGGAACCAAAGAAGATAGAAATTTGGGGAAGGTGTTATCCCCATTGACTTTGATTGGATACTTACCGATTTGACCAAATAAAGTGTGGACTCGTGGCGTGCGCGAGCTTTTCCTAATTGGAAGGTTCATGGAAGTTCCAAAACATTTTCCTAGTTTTCCAGGTCCAGAACCTAGGTTGTGGAACCATGGGAACAAAAAAAAGGTACATGAACAGGTTCGGGATCTGAAAACCTGGAAAAAAAGCATTTGAACCTCCACGAATCTTTGATTGAAGACAGACCATTAGGCGAACCCAAGGCAACGGTCCCCGCTTTCTGTCACTTACTTTCAGAGAATAAAGGGTTATAGAGTTAGACTGTAGAGTTTTCGGTCATTGTGATGGCCATGAGCGTTGCTGAGGATAGAGAAAGATGGAGTACGCTGGTTAAACGATCATATGTGGCGCCCCAACGACTTTCGAGTTACGGGATAGGATAGGATAGGTTAGGATAGGTGATGGTAATCCCAAACTTAACACACACACACATACACAAACACAGGCAAAGGATTTGGCCTCAGAGAACAATTTGGGGAGCCGGTTGAAGACCCCCGTTGGGGTGCCGGGGGTTTCAGTATAAATAGTATCCCCACTTTCTGGAAATGTAGTGCTTTAAATTCCCACTGTCGCTGTCTGTCTCATTTGCTCTTTCTCATTCCTGCTCTGTTCTATCAATCTGCTATACTATCGTCTTCTTCGCTAGACCAGTCTCCTACCTTTTTTCTTGAAAACTCTTCCGGGACAAGACTCCTTATTTGTGTATGAGGTCTGTTGGATCAGCTTGGGAGTGTTGGACGCTTTCTGCCGGGGGGTCACTAGGGCTTCCTATGATGTTATTATTTAGCACTATAGGCATTTTATATGTATATGTTTTGTTGATAATTTATAATGATGTTTGTATTCTATTTTGTTTTTGTATCCGGGGGTTCGAGTAGATGGGGTAAAGCCTCAGCCGTCCCATAGTTGGGGTGTCTTTATTGTAAAGTGACTGGCCGGTGGAGGGCGTTCAATTTTCCCACTAGGGTTGTTTCAGCAGATCTTTTATGCGGATCGGGGGTTGTCCGGTCCTGATTTGGATCGGAAGAGTCCGCTGGACCTAAAGCAACAATCAATCAATCAATCAATGTTATCTGAGCTGGCTCCCGCAGTGTCAGGCAGCTCTTGTCATTGTGAGACATGACAAATTCTACCGCTGAAAGGATCACAGTACGTTTTGTTTCGCACAAATGCTAGACTGCTGACAAAGGTTTAAAGCCATTTTTGATAGGGAGTTACTTTTCACCCTTTAGAACCGGAACCAAAGAAGATAGAAATTTGGGGAAAGTGTTATCCTCATTGATTTTGATTGGATACTTACCGATTTGACCAAATAAAGTGTGGACTCGTGGCGTGCGCGAGCTTTTTTATATGGCCTGTCCTAATTGGAAGGTTCATGGAAGTTCCAAAACATTTTCCTAGTTTCCCAGGTCCAGAACCTAGGTTGTGGAACCATGGGAACAAAAAAAGGTACATAAACTTAGGTTCGGGATCTGAGAACCAGGAAAAAAAGTATTTGAACCTCCACGAATCTTTGATTTAAGACAGACCATTAGGCGAACCAAAGGCAACGGTCCCCGGGTGTCTGTCACTTACTTTCAGAGAATAAAGGGTTAGAGTTAGACTGTAGAGTTTTCGGTCATTGTGATGGCCATGAGCGTTGCTGAGGATAGAGAAAGATGGAGTACGCTGGTTAAACGATCATATGTGGCGCCCCAAAGACTTTCGAGTTACGGGATAGGATAGGATAGGTTAGGATAGGTGATGGTAATCCCAAACTTAACACACACAAAACACAGGCAAAGGATTTGGCCTCGGAGAACAATTTGTGTAGCCGGTTGAAGATTCGCCTTTCATTTCATTTCATTTCATTTGGATACGTTTACCGTCCCCGGACACTGAGGCGTATAGGAGACATGATGGAAGACTTCACAATAATATAAGAAGTCATTGGTGTTGTATTAGAAGCCGAGGTGTTGTATAGAAGCCATGGTTTGAAGTCATTCATTGCAAGCGTTGGCGTCGTAACACAATGTTGTGCGCAAGGTGGATGGGTCGCCGATGTCGCAGCGTAAGGGGAGCGAAGAGGTGTGGCATGAAGCCATGCGAAGAGTGAAGTGAAGGCAGGCATGGGGAAATACTGGCGTTGCACGCAACTGTTGTCCAGAGGTCGCCACCCTCCACAGATGTCCCAATGTCGCCCTATTGTAGTAAAAGGGTGAAGAGCAGCCAGGGAAAGTGAGACGGTTGCAAAACGACGAGGCGCCTTTCGCCGCAGTTCTTCCGCCACCCAGTCGAAGGAGCTCTACCATTAGAAAATGGAGTTTGAAGTTTGTGTGGAGTATCGTTTCGGAATCTCCGGTCGGACCTCAGCATGCCGCTCCGTCTTCGAACTTCCGTGGATATTCTCGACCGCAGTGCCCCATGGCAAGAAACAGTGGAAGTCGTCCAACGAAGAGACAGCGCACTCGGCCGGTCTGAACGCCTCCTGAAGCGCTAACGCGGGACTGCCACCCCCGCAACAGTCCTGCCACGACTGTCGGACCACCGCGCTTTACAGCTGATGTTACTGCTGTGTGCTCGCCTGTGCGTGAGCTGAGAGCCCTGCCCGCTTCTGACTGAGATTCGCCTTGATTTAATTTAGCGTTCTTATACCCAGCGCTTGACCACAGCGTCCTGCTCAAAGGCACTGGCCGATACAGGATCAAACTCAAGCCCTCGAGACTGCCCGCTTGCTGTCTTATGCGCTTCAATGGATGAAGTGGGTGTCTGGGTCGGTTTCGGTTTGACTTTGTTTTTGATCAGCGCCTTAAGCAGTTCTTTTAACTGATAGGGGCGCGATACAAGAACAATTCATTAAAAAAAAATAATATAATAAAATAAAACACTCACTCTCGTCTGCTCACTGGAATCTGTAATATTAGTCCCGTCGGCAGAATGTTTGAATGTAACAATACAGGATGCTAGCACGCGCTTTTTTCTTCAGTCGAACTGAAAGCGCGGCGATCTGACGAAAACGCTGTTACAGAAGGCGGAAGGGAAATCAAAATTTAGGATTGTTTTAAAATTTGGATTGATTGCATCCAATACCAGTATTGGAATTCATCTTCTTGTTCCTGTTCCAGTCTCCAACCTCCGTTTTGCGGATGGCATTGATGGACTGGCTGGAGGGGAACAAGAACTTGAACAGCTGATACAGACGCTTGAAACCACCTCCAAAGCCTTTAAAATAGAAATAAGTGCAGAAAAGACGAAAATGATGACCAACAACACCAATGGCATCAACACGGACATCAAAGTCCAAAGCCAATCTCTAGCTCTCAACACGGTGGACAACTTCAAATATTTTGCTTCCCGACAGGAAGTCCTCTCCAGGATAGCACAACCAACTGCTGACTGACAAGATTGAAGCCCATTTGGATAGACAGGACCATCACTCTACACTCCAAGGTAAGGTTGTTGCGCTCTTTTGTCATCTCCATCCACTTATACTCTTGCGAAGCATGGATTTTCACAGCAGATCTACAACGAAGAATACAAACATGGAGATGAGGTGCTACAGAAAGCTTCTGGGCATTTCCTATACCCAGCACATCACACAAGCCACAGGACAACACGATGACATGCTCACAGTGGTGAAGAAACAGAAACTCAGATGGTATGGCCACGTCATAAGCAGGCCTTGCGAAGACCATCCTGCAAGGCACGGTGAAAGGAGGCAAAAAAAGAGGGAGACAGAAAAAGATGGGAGGACAACATTCGAGAAAGGACTGGCTTGACACTGAGCGAAACGATCATTTGTGTTGCCCCAACGACCTTCGAGTTACGGGATAGGATAGGATATAGATGAGGTGCTACAGAAGACTTCTGGGCATTTCCTATATTTTTTTAAAATCGTTCTTATATAGCGCTTTTCCAGCTCAAGAGCTGCTCAAGGCGCTGGCCGATACAGGATCTAACTCATGCTGTCCGAGGCGCCAACGTGCAGCCTTTTGGCGCATCCTAATAACGCTCCAGACAACTGAGCACAATCCTGGGCAGCCAGGGATAGGAAAGAAGGACCTAAGTGCATGCTGGGTGTGTTCTTGTCACCGGCACTCCCCCGGCTTGGACATGAGCGTCAGGATCTTTAAAGTCCGTTATGATGGAATGTATGCGACACAGACTAGACCTCGGTTTATACTCTCATCCGAAGGGGTAGGAAACGGGAGTAAAGTGTCTTTCCCAAGGACACAACACAATGCCCCGGCCTGGGCTCGAACCCGGGACCTTCAGATCCGCAAGCCAAAGCTCTACCATTAGGCCAACGTGCCTCCATACCCTATACCCAGGACATCACCAACGACGAAGTCCAATAACAATCACACAGGCCATTGGACAACACGATGACATGCTCACAATGGTGAAGAAACGGAAACTCCGATGGTATTGAAGTGTATCTGGATTCCGAACAGCGAACGACAAACTAAAAGAACGTCAGCGCAATTAAGACCAACGAGGCCGTGCACGACCGCTACCGACATTAGCGCCTGGCCAGAGGTGTGGATAGATAACCAGCTTCCAGGACCGTTGTCCGTGCCGCTCCGACACCGCGATCCTACATCATCAACACCCAGCACGGTCAACAGCGTCGTAAAAGGCGTGATCTGCGAGAGAGGTTTACAGGTGGCACGAAGACTAAGACACAATAATTCAGAATGGACTAAACTATTTATCCGCCTCAGTTTATTGTTCCAGCAGTATTCAAACACTTTCTAATAGTTCGTTGTTACATTTCAGACTGCAGTTACAAGTTGCGCTTAGCAGTAACTATATTTACAGTTTAACTGTGCAGTGTTACATCAACTATGAACACTACAGTTAATAGTCAAGTTTATTAGCCTGTCTTCGTTGTGCTATATATCGTGTCATTTAAAATCTATATTGACAACTCATCATAAACGTCAAAGTGAGATGAAGCGTATTTGAACTATAATCCTGCGTATCCAAGAAACAACCGTTTTTATGTTGTAGAGATATGTACAGTATCCGGGAAGTACGCACACGTACAGGACAGTTACGACCAGGCTAGAGAAAAGACAACAGGTATGGCCACCAGAGCATCAAGCCTTGCAAAGGCCAGAAGAAGAGGGAGACAGAAAAAGAGGTGGGAAGGCATCATTCGAGAATGGACTGGCTTGACACTGAGCGAGGCCATGCGGGTTGCTGAGGACAGAGACAGATGGAATACGCTGGTTAAACGATCATCTGTGGTGCCCCAACGACTTCCGAGTTACGGGATAGGATAGGATAGGATAGGATAGGATAGGATAGGGTTCTTGTTCTTCTTGAGCGTCGTGGTCGTCGTTGTCCTCCCCTCCATCTTGGAGGATAGACACATGAGGATCTTTTGTTTCTCCCTCTGTCTTACTTTCTGAGCCTGCTGAGCATGCTTTCAGCCTGAAATCGTCCACACCAAAATCATCGTTACTTTTTCGGGCTGTCTGCCTCGGTATTTCGCTCTCTGTGTCTCTGTCTCTCGCTCCCTCCCTCTATCTTGCTGTGTGTTTGTCTCTCTCTCTTTCTCTCTCTTGGTATAACACCGAGTTGTATTTAATAGTTATTGTTAAAGCCCCAAGGGCAAGATGTAATAAAGCGCATCCAGCGCTTACTCTTTTAACCTTGCAAAATAAAATTCTTATTGTATCTTCTCTCTCTGTCTCTCTTTGTCCCTTTCTCTCTCTCTCTCTCTCTCTCTCTCTCTCTCTCTCTCTCTCTCTCTCTCTCTCTCTCTCTCTCTCTGTCCATCTCTGTCTGTCTGTCTGTCTGTCTCTCTCTCTCTCTCTTTCTCTTCATTTACATTCTCCTACCTTTCCTCACCACACTTCCCCCCCCCCCACCCTTTCCATTTGATGGGAGAGTTTTCAGCCCTTGTCTCCTCGTCTATCTTACTCCGCCTATTAGACCTTTTAGGGGAGATCACCCTGTCACAGATCAATATGCGAGGGGAGGCTACCGCCGTTCTTCATCTTGGGAGTCTGTCAGAGTTCCATTTCCTAGCTGGATGAGATGTGTATTACCAACAATTCCGTGTGTCAAGAGCTGTTTTTTGCCAGGAAGCCAGGTCACTGCTGTCTGCAAGCTAGGATCTGGAAGCGGACTTTATGAATTATTATTATATTACAAGCTATGAACCGCAGAAGAAGAAGACGACGACGACGACGACGACGACGAAGAAGAAGAAGAAGAAGAAGAAGAAGAAGAAGAAGAAGAAGAAGAAGAAGAAGAAGAAGAAGAAGAAGAAGAAGCAAATTGAGAAGAAGTACTAATATGAGCTATTATTATTCTATACAATTTCTTCTTCTTCTTCTTCTTCTTCTTCTTCTTCTTCTTCTTCTTCTTCTTCTTCTTCTTCTTCTTCTTCATCATCATCATCATCATCATCATCATCATCATCATCATCATCATCATCATTATTATTATTATTATTATTATTATTATTATTATTATTATTATTATTATTATTAACTAACGATGTTGGGTAAAGGTAAAAGATAAGGCCTATTGTATCTTCACTCTCAAAGCTACTTGCTGCCTTAGTGGCACCTTAAAACTTTTCGGCCACTGTGCAAGAGAACAAAGAACAGTTAAGAAACTGGTAAAATGGTTGTGATGCAGTAAAAACGGCTTGAAGACAATAAATAAAACCTGGCCTTTTGGGAGAAAACTCCTTCAGTGGTTTAAAAGATGTTGACAGGTAAAAGGTTTGCAGTTGAGGAGTTACTGTCAAGCTTAAGACACACATTTTTCGCAAATGTTACTCCCTACTGAACTAGTCATTTCCAAGAGCGCTCTGTAGACTATTAACGTGTGTTCCAGTTGATGTACTGTCGTTTGTTCTGTGTGTGCTCTTTTAGAGCTGTGTGTGCTCCTTTAGCTCTTTTTCTTCGCGCCATGAACTTTCTTGGAAATATGCGCAATATAAATCCCATTATTATTATTATTTATTTTATTGTCATCCATAAACTAGCAACAGCAGCAAACCGACAAAAACACAACAAAACAGGATGCTACCTCGCGCTTGTTCTTCATTTGGAACTCAAAGCTCGGCGATCTGACGAGATCGCTAATACAGAATATAGTCTGTTACTGGAGCTGCAGGGTTAAAGTTATTTTTAAAGTTTTTTTTTCTTCTTCTATTTATTAACTATTGCTATATACAGTCTCTCCCCCCCACCCCCCACACCGCCAGGATTGTTGTTATATATAAAATAGCGCCTTTTCAGTTTAAGGGCTGCTGAAGGTGTTGCTGACCGATGCTGGGTTTCACTGAAGCGGTCCGAGGCGCCCACTTGCGTCCTAAGGCGCCTCGAGACAACTGAGCCCAATCCTGGACGACCGAGCATGGGAGAGGAAGATGTCTAATGCTAGCTGGATGCATTTAAGTAACTGGCGCTCACCCAGCCGGGAACATAAGCGTCAGGGTTTTTAAAGGTCGTGCGATGGCACGAACTAGACCTTTACATTACATTACATTATTATTGCTTTAGGTCCAGCGGACTCTTCCGAGCCAAATCAGGACCGGACAACCCCCGATCCGCATAAAAGATCTGCTGAAACAACCCTAGTGGTAAAACCGAAAGCTCTCCACCAGCCAGTCACTTTACAATAAAGACATCCCACGCAGGGGACTGCTGAGGCTTCACCCCAACTTATCGAACCCCCGTTTACAAAAACAAAATAGAATACAAATATCATTATAAATTATCAACAAATCACATACATATAAAATGCCTACATTGCTAAATAATAACATCATAGGAAGCCTTAGTTATCTCCGGGCAGAAAGCGTCCAATATTCCCAAGCTGATCCAACAGACCTCATACACAAACAAGGAGTCTTGTCCCGGAAGAGTTTTCAAGAAAAAAGGTAGGAGACTGGTCTAGCGAATAAGACGATGGTATAGCAGATTGATAGAAAAGAGCAGGAATGAGAAAGAGCAAATGAGAAAGACAGCGACAGTGGGAATTTAAAGCACTAAATTTCCAGAAAGTGGGGATACTATTTATACTGAAACCCCCGGCACCCCAACGGGGGTAACTAGACCTTGGTCTGTACTTCAATCCGAAGGACATATAAAAAGATTGGAAGAGTTTGGTTGGGGGTGAAGAGGTAGGTAAGGGGTGGGGGGGGGGGTGTTTACAGGAAATAAAACGAAACAGCTGTGCATGATTGACAAGGCACACAGCAACAAGATGCAGGATCTGTCTTGTCAAAGAAGGGTCAAAGTGCAAAGAACGTTCAACGGGGTACTCTGGTTCCGTCGACGGAAGTTCATAAATTCTCCGAAAAGTTGTTTCAAGAGTTTTGCAGGCCGAAGTAGGAACTGTCAGAAGAGGATGCCGGATTCCTGAAATAGGAAACAGCTAGTCTTTACAAATCGATCTGGGCGCAGGGATAAAGGAGGGAAAAAACAAGTTTTTTGCAGCATTGGAAATGCTTGAGTTGAGAAGAGGAAGTGTTTATAAAATAACCAGTGGAGTGCTGGTCTGGCTGGCTGGCTCTATATTATTTGCATGCAGTTGGTAAACGTTTTGTGTAACGTTACTTTTATGATTACTCTGACAATACTATTCTGTCTGATCTCTTCCACATCTTCACTCTTTCTGCACTGTTCGCCATATTGCTGACTGACTGTGGCATTTTATACAACCTGTTAGTATTGTTTTTTAATTGCATGAAAGACTGTGATGTTTAATGTTTATACTGTATTTTCTACTTTAAAAACTATGGTATTGCTTTTAAGGACTTGTTTAAATTATGCCATTTGTATATCAGGGATTGTCTCACGATATTGTTGTTTGTAATTATTTTTACGCTTGTTATTTTGTGTTTGGTGTTTGATTGTCTGTGCTATTTTGTATTTTGTACAAATGTGTATGTTGTTTTTAATATAGTAGTGTAATTTTTATTGTGTTTGGTTTTGGTGACTGCTATTGTTTCTGCTATGTATGTATTGCTATTTTAGTGTTGTAATCAAATGTTTACAATGGTTTTACTGTGAAGAGCAGCGTGCCTTATCGTAGATCAGGAAACAGCACTATATAAGTCAGCTTTAATATCATCATCATCATCATCA
The DNA here is from genome assembly GCA_036898135.1 of Oncomelania hupensis. NCBI lineage: Eukaryota > Metazoa > Mollusca > Gastropoda > Littorinimorpha > Pomatiopsidae > Oncomelania > Oncomelania hupensis. The sequence goes on from CM072512.1 coordinate 8,836,800, forward strand.
TCATCATCATCATCATCATCATCATCATCATCATCATCATTATTATTATTATTATTATTATTATTATTATTATTATTATTATTATTATTATTATTATGATTACTACAGTTAAACTTAAAATTGTTAGACTTTGTGTATTTAGGTTGTATGAGTCTCCATGCCTGAATATGAAAGTGAGGTCTAAAATAGCTTTGTCCCACCGCCGTAGCTCTAGTGGTAAAGCGTTCGCCTGGCTCACCAATGACCCAGGCTCGAATCCTGTGATGGGTAAAATAAAAGTGGCCATTTTTCACTGACCATTTTAGCAGTATGATTGCTCTGGTGGTTCAGTGTTGATTTAGGTCCCTACGCCTTGTTCCCTGGGATGGTTATCCCCGGCTGCCGTGTCGCCAATGGTGGGTGTAGACGTTAAACCTCAATGTTTGTTCATTTTCAAAATAACATTCGTGTTAAGGCGTTAACATAAATTATTGAATTGAATTTATTTTATTTATTCAGTCGATCTTATATAGCGCACTTCCAGATCAAGAGCTGCTCAAGGCGCTGGCCGATGCAGGATCTAACTCAAGCCGCCTGAATTCAATGGAATGGAATGGAATTCTTTCGAATTGTGTCTGGGATAGCTAAAACATAATATGTAATTTATGATCCCATTGGATTATTGATGTTATTGTATAGCGCACGTTGAAGCTTAAAGAGCTACCCAGGATGCAGTCCATCGAGACTTAACATGCATATAAACGTCTCCAAGAAGCGTTACAAAATATTTTGCTGCAAGCTTGCACGTGGTGTGAAATTATGGGACACAGATTTGCTCCAACCAGCGGAAAGAAACCGGAGTACCGGTGGAAACCCTCGGTGAACAGAGAGAGAGAGAGAGAGAGAGAGAGAGAGAGAGACAGAGAGAGAGAAAGAGACAGAGACAGAGACAGAGTTGGGGGACGGGGTATAGAGAGACTCGTCATTTTCAGAATCACTTTTTCCTGCTGAAGTTCCACATCCCTACTTCACAAATATCTCCAGCGACATTCTCTTTCCACTCTTTTCCTGTGTAGAGGACGACTATGTTATTTATGTCAGTGTGGGGATGGGATCAGGGTAAGTAGCGTCGCCTTAAGACGCGGAACACGTCTTTGCAGCGTGCCTACACAGGCGGAATGGCAGGCGGAATGGGCAACTTTATTCAGACCACCGAGTTTCCCAAACTTAACGACGTTTTTGCTATCTGCGAGAACGTTACAATCAACAGTGATAACACTGAACCCAGTGCCAAAGAAATTAATCCCCACTTTTGCCAGTGTTTGCTTTGTGAGGGGTGTGTGTGTCTGTCAGTCTAACAAGACCTTCCACTGGTTCTCTATAACAGATAGTGACTTCGTTTGTCTATTAAAGGGCCCCAATTCGAAGGCTTTGTTAACTCTTGGCAAAAACGAGTATACCCTAAAATTGGCATTTTTTAAGTGACACAATGATAAAGTGGGCTTTGTTATCACATTACACAATGATACAGTGGGCTTTGTTATCACATTACACAATGATAACTTGGGCTTTGTTATCACATTACACAATGATAAAGTGGGCTTTGTTATCACACTACACAATGGTACAGTGGGCTTTGTTATCACATTACACAATGATAAAGTGGGCATTGTTATCACATTACACAATGATAAAGTGGGCTTTGTTATCACAGTACACAATGATAAAGTGGGCATTGTTATCACATTACACAATGATAAAGTGGGCTTTGTTATCACAGTACACAATGATAAGGTGGGCTTTGTTATCACATTACACAATGATAAAGTGGGCTTTGTTATCACATTACACAATGGTAAAGTGGGCTTTGTTATCACATTACACAATGATAAGGTGGGCTTTGTTATCACATTACACAATGATAAAGTGGGCTTTGTTATCACATTACACAATGATAAAGTGAGCTTTGTTATCACATTTCTATCCTATCCTATCCTGTCCCGTAACCCGGAGGTCGTAGGGGCACCACAGACGATCGTTTAACCAGCATACTGCATCCCTCTCTGTCCTCAGCAGCCCTGACGGCTTCACTCAGTGTCAAACCAATCCATTCTCGAATGTTGTCATCCCACCTATTTTTCGGTCTCCCTCTTCTTCTACCTCCTTGCACTGTGCCTTGCAGGTTGGTCTTTGCAAGGCCTGATGATCTGGTGACGTGGCCATACCATTTAGTGGTACTTCGCCCTGCCCTGAATCCTGCTTGTTCTTCAGCTATGATTTGTTCAACTTGGGGTTTCAACCTGTTGAGTATTATTTTCAGGAGGACCTTGCTGGGATGGCTGATGAGGCTGATGGTAAAGTGGGCTTTGTTATCACATTGCACAATGATAAAGTGGGCTTTGTTATCACATTACACAATGATAAAGTGGGCTTTGTTATCACATTACACAGTGATAAAGTGTGCTTTGTTTTCACATTACACAATGATAAAGTGGGCTTTGTTATCACATTACACAATGATAAAGTGGGCTTTGTTATCACATTACACATTGATAAAGTGGGCTTTGTTATCACATTACACAATGATAAAGTGGGCTTTGTTATTACATTACGCAATGATAAAGTTTGCTTTGTTATCACATTACACAATGATAAAGTGGGCTTTGTTATCACATTACACATTGATAAAGTGGGCTTTGTTATCACATTACACATTGATAAAGTGGGCTTTGTTATCACATTACACAATGAAAAAGTGGGCTTTGTTATCACATTACACAATGATAAAGTGGGCTTTGTTATCACATTACACAATGATAAAGTAGGCTTTGTTATCACATTACACATTGATAAAGTGGGCTTTGTTATCACATTACACAATGATAAAGTGGGCTTTGTTATCACATTACACAATGATAAAGTGGGCTTTGTTATCACATTACACAATGATAAAGTGGGTTTTGTTATCACATTACACAATGGATAAAGTGGGCTTTGTTATCACATTACACAATGATAAAGTGGGCTTTGTTATCACATTACACAATGATAAAGTGGGCTTTGTTATCACATTACACAATGATAAAGTGGGCTTTGTTATCACATTACACAATGATAAAGTGGGTTTTGTTATCACATTACACAATGGATAAAGTGGGCTTTGTTATCACATTACACAATGATAAAGAAGGCTTTCGTTGCTCAAACCAACCGCTACAGTTTGAATTTTTCATTTTGATTGTGACAGGGAGTGATTGTTCCTAACTAACGGTACATAGAAGAACATAACAGTGTGACCTTTGATCCTATGTCTGAGTAAACAACGAAACTGAAGCGTGGGTCTTTGGTGTCTGGAGTAGGGACGGGTCTGATTTATCAACCTCAAACGAAAAGACTTACCGAGCAATTATTATTATTGGTTCTTTCTCTTACCGGCTTTGGTATATGCTATTTTTAGCTCCAGAATGCTGGTCGGCCAGCCAAGGGCTGTTGTTATTAATAATAGGCACACAAGACTACGGAAAATATTCATTTAAAAAAAACAACAACAACCTATACTATCGAAAAAGTTGTTTTTTTGTTGTCAGCTTATTTTATTCAGTGGGGCAACACTCATTGTGAATGATAAAAGAATCTATGGAAGGAGCATGGTCAAAGTGGGTCCCTTTAAGTTAGCAGAGTTTGATGCTATATTTCATGCTTTAGATTAATTACGTTTGCTGTAAAGGTAAAGGCGTTTCCCCTATAAAAAAAACACGTTTGGTCGTTGAGGGCTTTCTCTTTTCTCTGAGCCAGCTTTATGAAGGTCGGGCCCATCGACTCATTTTTTATCCATCTTGTATACGAACTTTTAAAAGTGATTAAAAGTTACAAACATCGTGAAGCTGTTGTAAACAAGGGTGATGAGTTTCAAATCAGTGGGTAGATTACCGTCCCCGGACACAACAGCGTATAGGGGACTGGGGTAAGCTAATGAGTTTGTGGCCAATGCTCGTTTTTATCCGAAGCCAGTGGAGTCCTCGCATTTGCAGAACTAATGTAAAAGTTTGGAGCGAATGCATTATTTTAACTGGAAGCCAGTGGAGTTTATGAAAGGCAGCGCTAACGTAAGGTCGCGACTCAGTGTGCGGGCAACGCCGTGTTTAATTGGAAACCAGTGGAGTGAAAAACAGACCAAATGTACCATTTTGTCGTCAATGCGATTTTCCACTGGAAGCCAGTGGAGGTCACATAAGAAAGGGTGAATATCACGTCCGTGCGTTCTGTCTCTAAGGTTGGCTACAGCTCGTAGCTGCGAATTAAAACCCCTTTGTTTTGTGTGTTCAGACTACTGTAAAAATCTATCGCTGAACTATATCGTTCTTAAATTCGTATCTTGCGTTTTCGCTGTATATTTTAATGTAACAGAGTCCCTTAAACGTGTATCGATTTACCTTTCTGTGTATGTGTATGTACATGTCCGTGTCCATGTACGTGGGTGTGTGTGTGTGTCTGTGTGTGTGCCTGTGTGTGTGTCTGTGCATTATCATTTCGTGATTATAGCTTGTCTGTGATGTAGTATATACACAGGTCCATTTTTGATAGTGTATTTATCCAGTGCACGCGATTGCGCTTATAGTTGCTACCGCGTCTGTAAAAGATCTCTTAAATGAAGTCGTTGTGTAGATGTTTGTGTGTGTGTTGTGTGTGTGTGTTGTGTGCGTTGTGTGTGTGTGTGTGCGAGACCGTTTACTAACCTCGGGGCAATCTCCATATGTGCAATAATGTATGTTTATCATTTGGCTGAATACATTTTGTATTGTAGTGTGTATTCTGTAGTAAGATAAACATACAACAGTATTATTACACGGGCTGATCATTCTCATAATAATGTTGAATTGTTCTTATAGACCGCTTTTCCATCCCAAAGAGCAGCTCAAGGTGCTGTTAAAGAACGTGGCGTAACACAAGCCGCCCTAAGAGCGCCAACTTGCTGCTTGATTTGCGGTCCCTCACGCCTTAGATAACTGAGCGGTCTTAAACGAGCAAAGAGGGAGAGGATACTTTTTTGTTTGTTTGTTTGCAGCGTGTGTTTAGATATCTGCGCTTTTGGCTCGTGTACTGGGAAATCGCGCTACATAAAAGCGTTATTATTATTATTATTATTATTATTATTATTATTATTATTATTATTATTATTATTATTATTATTATTATTATTATTATTTTTATTATTATTATTATTATTATTATTATTATTATTATTATTATTATTATTATTATTATTATTATTATTAATTTATTTATTTATTTTAAAAATAATTATTATTATCTTATCCTATCCCGTAACTCGAAAGACGTTTGGGGCACCACAGGTGATCGTATACATTACATTACATGATTATTGCATTTGGTCCAGCGGACTCTTCCGAGCCAAATCAGGACCGGACAACCCCTGATCCGCATAAAAGATCTGATGAAACAACCCTAGTGGTAAAACTGAATACTCTCCACCATCCAGTCACTTTACAATAAAGACATCCCACGCAGGGGACGCTGAGGCTATACTCTAATTTATCGAACCCCCGTTTACAAAAACAGAATTGAATACAAACATCATTATAAATTATCAACAAAACACATACATAAAAAATGCCTACATTGCTAAATATCAACATCATAGTAAGCCCTAGTGACCACCTTGCAGAAAGCGTCCAATATTCCCAAGCTGATCCAACAGACCTCACACACAAATAAGGAGTCTTGTCCCGGAGGAGTTTTCAAGAAAAAAAGTAGGTGACTGGTCTAGCGAAGAAGAAGATAGTATAGCAGATTGATAGAACAGAGCAGGAATGAGAAAGAACAAATGAGAAAGACAGCGGCAGTGGGAATTTAAAGCACTAAATTTCCAGAAGATGGGGATACTATTTATACTGAAACCCCCGGCACCCCAACGGGGGTAGGTGATCGTTTATCCAGCGTACTCCATCTTTCTCTGTCCTCAGTAACCCTCATGGCTTCGCTCAGTGTCAAACCAGCCCATTCTCGATTGTTATCCTCCCACCTCCTTTTTTGTCTCCCTCTTATTCTGCCTCTTTGCACCGTGCCTTGCAGGTTGGTCTTTGCAAGGCCTGATGCTTTGATTACGTGGCCATACCATCGGAGTTTCTGTTTCTTCACCACTGTGAGCATGTCATCGTGTTGCCGAATGGCTTGCGTGATGGTCTGTCGGACTTCGTCGTTGGTGATGAGCTTGGTATAGGAAATGCCCAAAAGTCTTCTGTAGCACCCTCATCTCCATGCTATTCAGACAATAATAATAGTAATACCAGAGCATCAGGCCTTGCAAAAACCATCCTGCAGGGCACGGTGCCAGGATCCAGAAGAAGAGAGAGACAGAAAAAGAGATGTGAGGACAACATTCGAGAATGGATTGGCTTGACACTGAGCGACGCCATGAGGGTTGCTGAGGACAGAGAAATATGGAGAACGTTGGTTAAACGATAAACTGTGGTGCCCAAACGACCTTCGAGTTACGGGATAGGATTGCATAGGATAGGATTATTATTATCTTCATGCGGCACTCATTCGTCGAGGACATGACCGTCTGAATCTTTAATTCGTTTCTATTCAATCATACAAATGTTTATCACTATCAAGGGAATGATGCACAATAAAAGCACGTAATATAAACGACAGTTCTTAAACACCCAACACGGGTTTACCTCAACAAATGTTAATTGTAGAGATTCGTTCATTTTTCTTACCTATACGCTTACTAACAACATTTTTAAAAAACTTTGTTAATAATAAATTCATTAAAATACAATGTCAGAATACAGTTTTAATATTAGTCCGCGTGATGGAACCATAGCCTAATTAAAACCGCTAAAGACGTTTATAAGGCTTCTTTAAACGGCAAGTCTTTTGCGCGGGGTGATGCATGTATTTGTGGTGCCTGGTCCGCATGATGCATTAGCGAGTCGTTCAGTCTCTTTCCCTTCTTTTTCCAAGATTTCTTCTAGCCGGCCAACATCTCTGCGCGTCTTGTAATTGGGCGCACCCGCTTTCCGATGCCAAAGGATGACTGATAAATGTAAAACTTGTTGTCCGAGGAGCCGGCGCGCTGATAGCGGATGGGGTGGGGGTGATGAGAATTCGGTAGGGCCCATAAACAGGATTAGCTGTGAGGGAAAGAGGGCTGGAGTGAGTGGGGTGAAGGGAATGGGGGTAGAAGTGGGAGAGGGGGGAGGGGGAGAGGACATTCTTTTGCCAGCAACACGGACATTGCATAGCGAGGCTTCAGTCATTTTTGCTGAAGGAATGATAGGAAAAGGACTGAGGAAGAGGGATGAAGAACAAAAGATAGTGACTGACTACTGCTGAGTATAAAGCAAACGAATCCTCCCCAACCCCAACCCCACCCCCACCCCCCCCCACCCCCCAAAAAAAGAAAGAAAAATAAAAAAGAGAAATGTTGTGGTTGTCTTTCCTAAACAAGCTGGGACTGGAGTCCAATGACAGGATGTTGGATATCATAGTTTTAACAAGAGGAATAAGGGTTGATGGGTAGATGGAGGAAGTAAGAAGAGGAGGAGGAGGTGACGTGAAGTGAACGTCGTCCTGAAGTCGAATCCAAAGTCTTTTTTCTATCATATTTGGGTAAACCATCATTTTACATTGTGAAAAAAAGAAAAGAAAGAATATTAAGAAAAGATTATGAGATCATAATAACAGTCAAGAATTGTGCTAAACTGGCAAGAATAGTGAATACTCGTTATGATAATATTTGCCTGTGGTGTGTGTGTGTGTGTGTGTGTGTGTGTGTGTGTGTGTGTGTGTGTGTGTGTGTGTGTCTGTATGTGTGCGCGTATATTCATGGAATTAGGGGTGCTAAACTTGCCTTTTATGCACAAAATGGGACATTTAGCTGGCGCCCCACTTTTTTTCAACCCCCCATTTTGTTCTAAGCACGTTTGGACTGATTGATTGATTGTTGCTTTAGGTCCAGCGGACTCTTCCGAGCCAAATCAGGACCGTCACGTTTGGACAAATTTGAAGAAAAAGGGTTAGGATAAGAGTTACGGTTAGAAGACGAAATGGGTAATCTTTCTGACAAAAAGAGCCATTTAAAAAATCCAATTCTTTACTTTTTAGATGAATTTTGCGTTCTGTCCGTAAAAAAACCCACTTTCTGATGATTATATTTCGTCCCAAACCCCAATTTGCCATGAATACAAACTTGAGTGTTAGTGTGTGTGTGTGTGTGTGAGGGTGTGTGTGTGTGTGTGTGAGAGAGAGAGAGAGAGAGAGAGAGAGAGTCTTTATCAACATGGAGGCAATTTGCAGTTGTTGTAATGTTCTGTTGTCATTTGGTTGAATAAATAAATTCTAGTATTGTGTTATCTGATCATAAAAGAAAAAAAATAATAATCATAATAATAATAATGGATGATATATACGCGCCTTTCCCCAAATCAATCAAGCTCAAAGCGCGGCGATCTGTACCAACATACACACTCACCTGTCTCATCCACCCTCACACACACGCAACAAAATACACATCCATCACTCAAACAGTTGGTGTAAAGGCAGGGAGATCGCTGTTGAAAGACGGATAGAAAATCGAATTTTTATTTTTGAAAGTTTTATATTGACTGCGTCCAGTATCATTCTGATGATCAATCGAGCAAGAACCTTAATTTTTGTTGTTTTTGTTTTTTAGTTTGAAGTTCGTCTTCTGTGACCACCTTGTAACCAGTTTTGCACTGGAAATAATAACAAGGACAACATCAAGCATATGAACACAATTATTCCAGAGATGGAGTTTTTTCCCAGAAAATCTTCAACTTTACACTATAGGTTGTAGGACTGCTCTTCCAACAGCCTAGAGATTTGCAAGCTCTGCAACAATGTGCAGCAACTCATGCTGCCTCATTTTATGATGAGAAAAATCTTCTGTCCTTTCAATCTGGAACGAAGATTTAGAGTTATTTCTCTATATGCAGATTTTCTACAATTGTTTGTAAAGAATATATCATTTTAGCTCGTGTAGGGAAATGTAAATCTGGTCTGTCTGACAATTCACCTATCGTATGATTTGTAACTGTAACTTCGTAACTTCTAACTACATATTTTGCGCACGCTATCTTCATCGCTTCATTTAAAGATAGGATTCCTGCAGCCTTATATGCCTCTGATGTTCTAGAATGAATTGGTACTACTAACGCTAGTTTGATAGCTCTGCTATCAAGTCTTTGCAACTGCTTGAAGTAGGTTTTAGGTGCTGAAAAATGTACTTCCTGGCCATTAGACAATTTTGATCGCAATAATGAATAGTACTATATGTAGTAATGTTTTTGTGTCTTGACGCCACAATTTTCGACTAATTATTTGTAAAAGATAATAACATTTGATAGCCGTTTGCAAAAGGTAGTGAGAATGTTTGGGTTTTTTTCCTATTTAGTTTACTGGTAAAGTAAACACTCAAATATTTTACTTCAGTTACATATTTTATCTCACGATTTTCAAGATTCAATTTTGGGTATATGTTTGGACCTTGGCTATTATTAAATAACATCATTTATTGGGAACACCAGTTGTTAGTTCTTTTTCTACGTCATCAGTCCTGTTTTCGGAAACTCAAACAATTAGGTGACATTTAAATACCAGCTCTTTCACACATTTTTTTGGGGGGTATTCCGGAAAAACAGACATTATGATCCTATTCTTCAAGTCTCAACCTAAACAATCTTAGCCTTGGAAAGATGCTATTCATGATAAAAATATCTAAGAATGGTAATACTCTCTAAGCTAGCAGCTTTCTTTTTAGTGTGATGTGTCTCCATTATGATCGTCCCTGTTCGCATTTTTAACATCGGGAGATGACTGGCAGCGATAGAACTAAGAAGTCGCCATCTGATTACCATCTTTGCGTATCTTTTCCATTTTTGTGTGTGTAAATGTAGATTTTGACATGTTTCGTCTTAAAGAGTTGGGATGGGAAAACCTAAGAAAAAGAGAGAGAGAGAGAGAGAGGGTTAGGGAGAGGGAGAGAGAGAGAGAGAGCAAGAGAGGGAGAGGGAGAGAGAGAGAATTGAAGAATGAGTGAAAGTTGAAATTAAGCTGGCATAGCTGAACTATAAGAGCATAATCATCATCATTATTTTCACCACCATCATTAGCAGCAGAGGTAGAAGAGGCAGTCATAGAAAAAAGTTGGAAAAGCAAAATCAAGCGTATTCCACGATCAAAGTTGTATAAACAATCTTTCTATTGTGAATATTTATCATAAAGGTTTACATGGAAACAAACATCCAAAGTAAGTTATACACAATAATTATGAAGCCTATAATTATAATAATCCGCTATACAGCATGCGTCTAAATCGAACTGCACTCGGCAAATATCACAGAGCAAAAGATTTGGCTCTAGATCTACCTCCGGCAGAATGTCAAGAGTTGCACAGCCCTCCACAGACCAGTCACGAACAGAAAACACAAAAAAAAACAACCGACTTAAATTCTGACAGTACCACATCACAAAACAAGATGAAGAGGGTGGAAAGGGAGTAGGAGGAGAGAACCAAAAAAAGATAAACAGCAAACAGAAAACAGTATGGCATATGGCGTCTTATCTCGCGTCACAAGGGGCATCACTCTGTTGCTAGGTGGCGTGGATTAATTCCCCTTAGCTGACGATCTGTAATCTGTGTGTACTCTCCAAACTCAAATATCCAGGGACGAGATCATAATGGAGTTGCGTCCCCCTTTGTCTCAAATGTCCTTATTTATCAAAACTTTTCTCTTTTTTCTTTCTGTTTCTGGCGATGTCTCACTCCGTATTATGCTAGTCTACATTGAAATTTGCTTTAAGCAGTGGATTTTACATTTTAATAGATTTGCTCTTTTGTGTGTATGTATGTGTGTGTGTGTGTGTGCGCGCGCGCACGCGCGCTTTAAACTTGAAAGTACATTGTACTAACAAGATTATGTAAAATTGTATGCCTGGCAACATTCCTGTGCTCTAAGCTTTACAAGGGTAATGACGACCAACATTAAAGCATTTACCTTTTCACATGGTTTGGCTCTGTTAAAAAAAATTTTAAACTGTGAGAAAGAATAATTAAAGAAAAAGTTAGTTAGTTATTCATTGCTTACAGGGTCCAGCGGACTGCAAAGAGCCGAATCAGGACCACAAAATCAAGACCACAACTTCGCTGAAAGAGGACTCACCCCTGGTCCGCATGAAAGATCTGCCGAAACAACCCTAGTGGTAACACTGAAGGCACTCCTCCAGCAGGTCACTTTACAATAAAGACATCCCACGCAGGGGACGCTGAGGCTATACTCTAATTTATCGAACCACCCTTTACAAAAACAAAATAGAATACAAACAGCATTATAAAATATCAACAAAACACATATATTAAAAATGTCTACATTGCCAAATAATAACATCATAGGAAGCCCCAGTCTGATCCAACAAACCCTAAATACAAATGAGGAGTTTTGTCCCAGAAGAGTTTTCAAGAAAAAGGGTAGGTGACTGGTCTATCGAAGTAGAAGGTAGTATAATAAATTGATAGAACAGAGTAGAAATGAGAAAGAACAAATGAAAAAGACAGCGACAGTGGGAATTTAAAGCACTAAATTTCCAGAAAGTGGGGATACTATTTATACTGAAACCCCCGGAACCCCCACGGGGGGGTGGGGGGGAAGAAAAAGTTTCGCTTTAAGGAAACGATACTCCAGAAGAAACAAGGAATGGGAGATAATCTTTAGGAATATTCTCTGTCTCTCTGTCTCTGTCTGTATCTCTCTCTATCAGTCTTCTCTTCCTGCCCTCACTCTTAACCTCCACCTTTTTTCCTCTCCCCCCCCCTCTCTCTCCTCTGCACCAACCAACTCACCCTCCTTGTAACCTCCAATGATGTTCGCCGAGTAAAGCAATCGTAAGTTCTACACGGTTTCTAAAGGATGGAGATGGGAGAGAGTTTTTGCCGAATGAAAGGCCACGGAGGATCCGTTTGCTTTCCTACAGTACTGTAAGGAGGGAAAACCTGGGCTAACTACATCGTCGAGGAACCAGCTTATTAGCTCAAGACGTGCACTCGGATACTATGTAGACGCTGGTCTAATTTACAAAAGGGAGGTGAGGGGGAATGTGGGGGTTGGTGGTGGTGGAGGATGGGGTGAGTGGGGGGAGAGGAGGGTGTTGGACACAGAGCGTTCGACAATCGCGTGCTGAGCATTCGACAATGGATGGAGACACGCGCGTTGTAAAGGAATCGTTATCATCATGATCATCAGGATCAGGATCATGGTCATCACCATCACCATCATCATCACCATCATCATCATCATCATCATCATCATCATCATCATCATCATCATCATCATCATCATCATCATCAAAGAAGCTTTCAGTTTGAGATAAAGTTAACAAATCGAAAATACTACATTTTGCAGAATATTGCCAACTATTTTGTGTTTGTTTGTTTAAATATAGCTGCAGTTTTAAGCAATAATACATCTTGATAAGGCCAAAATAAGAAAGAATATCTGTTTACCGTATATCCAGACCGACCCTAATTTTTTGGCCCGACCCTAAACTTTTTTTTTTGGGGGGGGGGATCGTCTGAAAAAAAAAACAGAAGAGAAAAGACAAAAAAATCACACCCAAAGTGAAAAATGGTATAAAAAAAATAAATAAATAAAAAACGCCGACTTACTGACCATATGTTTTTTCTCCCTATGTTACCGCAAACAGACGTTTTATTTTATTTTTATTATTTGGGTGGGGGGAGGGGGTAGGGGGGAGCCTAGAACGACTGTTACTTAATTTAAAGGACGGGCCATCTTTTAGTAGCAGTCCGGTTGTCAGTCAGTGAGTCAGTCAGTCAGTCGGTTCGTCGCTCCCAAGTTGTGTTTTTTTTTTTTTTTTGGGGGGGGGGGGGGGTTGGGGGGTGGAGCGGGAGGTGGGGGGTGGGTGGGGGTGGGGGGGTTGGTTTGCCTTATTTCAAGAATATCAGAACCAAATTATTTTATTCTCTCTCTCTCTCTCTTTCTCTCTCTCTCTCTCTCTCTCTCTCTTTATTTTATTTTATTTTTTTATTTACTTAATAGACTTTGTGGATACTTAAGCTATTGCCAAGCATGTTAGATCATTCGTAGTGAGCTGTTGTTTTGCGCTGATTGTGATCCTAGTTTTGCTTTGCAGGTAGTTCAGATGATGGCCTATCATTCCACGTTTTACTTTGGCTTCGTAGGGATGAAGCCGTGTTACAACACCCACAACAAAATGAACACTTTTGAAAAAAATTGCTTTTTTTTTTAACCGTGTATTTGTGTGTGTCTGGAAATACATTTGAATGGCTTGTCATCTTGTTAACGATTACAGTTGCTGGCGGTTTTGCATTGTTGCTATGAACAAGATGGAGTACGCAGGTTAAACGATCATCTGTGGTGCCCCAACGACCTTCGAGTTACGGGATAGGATAGGATAGGATAGGATAATGAGCACAGTGTGCGTCTACAAAATTATAGATGCGATTGCAGAATAATTGGGCTATTATATTTCTAGTCCGGTGGGTTTCAATCACTTACTTTCTTCGGTTGCTTTCAGACTACAAGAGGTAGGCTACAATCTCACCTGTAGGATAAATTATGTATAGGCAAATACTGTGAAGTTTACATTGCATGAGTTTCTGTTCTATTCATTTTGCCCTGGTTTGCGCATTTAAATGTAGATTAGCCATGTGTGCGTGTGTATGACGTGGGGTTTTATTGTTGCTGGGCTCTGCACAATGGACTGCGGCAGGGATAGCTCAGTGGTCAGAGCGCACGACTTGTGTGAGTGCGTCTTGGGCGACGTGAGTTCGAATCCTGACTTCAGCAAACTATTTTGTGATTGCTGGATATTACGGGCCAGCGCCTTGAGAAGCTCTCTGAGCTTGTAAGTGCGCTATATAAGAGAAATCTCTTCTTCTTCTTTATTACCCACTCGTCTTAGTCTATGCGGATCGCTAGTGAATCTCTCTGTGACTTAACTTAATACATTTATTTGTTTAGCTCGGTCTGTGTTTAGGCTGGGGTACAGAGATTGATTGATTGATTGATTTATTGTTGCTTTAGGTCCAGCGGACTCCTCCGAGCGAGCCAAATCAGGACCGGACAACCCCCGATCCGCATAATAGATCTGCTGAAACAACCCTAGTGGGAAAATTGAACGCCCTCCACCAGCCAGTCACTTTACAATAAAGACATCCCACGCGGGGGACGGCTGAGGGTTTACCTCAACTACGCGAACCCCCGGTTACAAAAACAAAATAGAATACAACCATCATTACAAATCATCAACGAAACATATACATATAAAATGCCTATATTGCTAAATACTAACATCATAGGAAGCCCTAGTGACCACCCAGCAGAAAGCGTCCAACACTCCCAAGCTGAAGGGTACAGAGATAGAAAAATTGTAAAAGATCACTGTCACACTAGCTTTCACACGGCTATGAATCATAAGTAGTCCAGCCACTTGATAACAGTAAAAATCACACATTTATTTCCTCTACTCTATACACAATCTTCGAAGTACGAAACTAACTTAAAAGTTCAAATGTCAATGCGAATGGTTCGCTCGCTGATAGGTCTAGGCAGCTACTTTCTCATCATAGGGCACTGGATACTTTCTGCCCTAATGGTCAGAGTTCTTGAAGAGTGGACTACTGTGGTCCTGTTTATACAGAGTTTGATGCACTGAAGGCTGTGTACTAAGCTCAGTGTCCGAAGAGCTGTGTTGCGGTTGATTCCTTGACACGCTGTGTTGTCTTGGAGTTTTTTCCCTGTGGCTAGACTGGTGGACTCTCTTTGCTCATTGCTAGAGAGGCCTCTGCAGACCAACTTTCAGCGACGACTTGTTCTGGTCTTTCGCCGAGTTGGGCTCACGATACAATGCCTGCTCGTCTGTAACATTGTGATGAGGGGTTTTATTGTTGCTGGGCTCTGCACAATGGAATGCTATAACCCTCACGTCTATTCTATGGGGACGCTAGTGAGTCACCTGGTGAATTACTTTAATACATTTATTTGTTTAGCTCGGTCTGTGTTAAGGCTGGGTACAGAGATAGATAGAAAAATGGTAAAAGATCACTGTCACACTAGCTTTCACACGGCTATGAATCATATGTAGTCCAGCCACTTAATAACAGTAAAAATCACACATTTATTTCTTCTACTCTATACACGATCTTCGAAGTACGAATCTAACTTAAAAGTTCAATTGTCAATGCGAATGGTTCGCTCGCTGAGAGTCTAGGCGGCCACTTTCTCATCATCGGGCACTGGATACTTTGTGCCCTAATGGTCAGATCTTGACGAATGGACTACTGTGGTCCTGTTTATACAGAGTTTGGTGCACTGAAGGCTGTGTACTTAGCTCAGTGTCCAAAGAGATGTGTTTCTGTTGATTCCTTGACACGCTGTGGTGTCGTGGCTTGTGTTCGACGGGTGGGCTATCTGCGCGCAATGCTGTAGATGCCTCGGCAGCCAACTCTAAGCGTAGATTAGGTTCTGTTCTTTGCTGAGTTGGGCTCACGATATACCGCCTGCTCGTCTATTCGACAATGTCAGGCTGTGGCTACTTGATTGAATTCGGATATTCAACAAGTACTGCTTCCCTGGTCTATCAGTGGAGAGATTTCTGCTCAGAAGTAGCTGTGTACTGCCCAAAGCTTTCAACACAAAAGACCCACTACAGCCTTGGCCTACCCAGTCAAAACTGGCTCTACCTAACAGTGCTGTGTTCTGATAGGCTGAAGAAATCTGAGTGGTAGTAAAATTGAAAACCTTCTATCGTCAGCTGCGATGATGTCACTGCTATGCGGACGTCAGGCTACAACTGTGTTACGCATGATCCCTTCTGTCGTCTGCCAGAGACTAACAGTAACCTTCTAATTCTAACTGAATAAACAAGCAAAATCTCAAAGTGTGCAGGGTAAACAGGTCCTCTTGTTACAAACATGAGACGAAATTTTGCACAACCCTGTATAATAGGTGTGTGCAGAGCGTCTCACTGAAGGCCGAAGTAGCCCTCAGTGATTAGTTCCACATCTCTATATATAAGCAACGAACATTCTGCTATGTCCGTGGTCCACTGGAATCTCCACTCTAATTTCCTATACATATATAAATATAAATCATGGCTAACTATACACATAGAGAAAGAATTAATATTATACACATTCTCTGGTACAGCCACTGGTCTGCAAGCATACGTATAGGTTAAACAACAGTGGTTCCGTACGTAATACAACATGGCGTCAAACCCGGTTGTGTTCGACACGTGGTCACGCAACGTCAGACTAACAATTTAATTTTATGCATAGCAAATTTCACACAAATAATTCAAAAATAATATAAATACATCACGATGAAACAAAAGTATGTTCATTTACCTTCTTGACAATGTCAGACCGTGGCTAACTTGCTTGAATTCGAATATTTAACAAGCCCTGCTTTCCTAAGTCTGCTCAGTGGATAAATTCTGTCAGAGTGTAACTGTGTACTCTAGGCAGTTCGAATCTAGACTGACCCTCTACCTGCCTCTGCTTGAATCAGCCAGAACTGGTTCTACCTAACATAGCTGTGTTCTCATTGGCTGGAAAATTCTGAGTGGATGTAAAATCGAAGCTCTATCATAGGCTGCGATAATGTCATTGCCTACTTGGCTATCGTCAGCATACAACTGCTACGCATGATCACTTCTGTCGTCTGCTTCAGATTACCAGTAACCTTCTAGTTCTAAGTCTACACTGACTAAACAAGGCAAAAGTTTAAAATGTGCGGGGTAAACTGGGCCTCTTGTTACAGTGTGTGTGTGTGGGTGTGTGTGTGTGTGAATGTGTATGAGTGATGTGTGCATGCGTCCATGCTAGCGTGAATAGACTACTAATTGCTCTTATTTTCACTGAAATCAATCGTATCCTCCTAGCAAATCTTTTGGTTCATTCTTTACCTAATCAAATGATTTGCAAATGGTATGCACATATAATAGACATTACAATCAAAACTAAACACAAATTTCAAGTGCACAGTTTCCAGGGACGTCGATCGAATTTTCCTTCTAATCCTTCCCCTCAGCGGGCTAGAGCTGAGAGCAAGAGCCCACCTACGGTCTGAAGGGCTATAGGCAAGGCGAAGTAAAAAAAAAAATTCATCACGTTCCCATAATTCCTTTCCGTCAGCATGGTTGACGTCATTTGAGATACAGCGCATGCGTCCGTTGTGACGTATTATAAATAATTGATCCTTGATTGGTCGTTGACGATCGTTGATATGAAAAGTCTATTATGTTTCGATTCACGAAGGTCGAATTGCATTGCTTGTACTATTAGCTTCATATTGAGTACGTACATTGAATATTAATGTGTTTTCTTGTTGTTGTTTTTTGTTTTTGTTTACTAAGCACACAATATATATACAGGTTGATTTTCAATGTCGGATCGCAGAGGCACAGGACGTAAACAAATCCTACTGAAAAGCTGATTGTAGTTTTCCTTGGCGGGCGCCTATGCATTATTTATAGGAATTTCCCGTTTCCAACGCTGCGGTGTTACTGTTGTCCTCGATCTAGACTTGAAGTGTTTTTTTTTTTAATTTAGAGAGAGAAAGAGAGAGAGTGTACGCGTGTGCGTGTGTGTGCCATGAGTAGTGTTCACAGTTAGTGCTCAGTCAAAACACCTCACATTTGATGTGTGTCGCACACTAGAATACTTAACTCATGCATTTATCAGCTGACTGTGTGTACAGGTATGTGTGTGTGTGAGTGCGCGCGCGTGTATGTGCGTGTGTGTGTGTGTGTGTGTGTGAGTAACCAGGTTCTCTTGAAGTACAAAGCGTTCATAGCGATCTTGTCACCCCTAGCACCTCGTGGCTGCTGTTGCTATTTTCATCCCCGTTGTTTTACTATTGTTTTTCCTTGTGTGTGTGTGTGTGTGTGTGTGTGTGTGTGTGTACGTACCTAACCATAACAGTGGGTTTATGCATAGGTTACACTTACGTGCAACTGGGTTTAAAAAAATACTGGGTTCCAAAATCTGAAACTCAGTTTTTTTAAAACCGGCTTTGCAATAGGAATAACAAAAAAAGTGTATACACAAAGTCTGAGCGAGAAACCCACAATTGCGGTTGAGTCAACTTTGAGTTTGAGCCAGTTAACACTCCGCGATGTGTGTTCCCGCTGGTCAACCAGTCGAATACACGCACTGTCAGGGGAAGTAACTCGGAACGCCACACGCTACGTGCCGGCTGGCAAGATGGAGGTATGTGTTTTTTCATTTTATTCAGTTGTATTTTGTCCTCCTGTCTCTGTAAATAGTTCTTTAATCTATATTTTGTGCTTCTAGGATGTAGCTTTAAAATGTCCCCTTGTTAAAATTTCAAGCTTTTTCTGTGTGCTTTTGTACTTTTAAAATCATATCAATTTTCGTGTGGATGTTGTGGTCGATTGTCAACACAGGGTCTGCATTTTTGTTTGTTACTTTTTGAATTGTGATAAAAACGAACACCAAAATACCTAAACTAGAATATTTCGTGTAAATTGTTACACTTCATCAGCTACACACAAACAAAACGAAAAGCTTACTTTTTGAAGAACACAAAAATAAATTTGCTGCATTTTAAGCGTCCTTGTATGTGATATTAATGATGACTCTTGTGAAGTCTCTTGAACATTGAAACAGTTACCATGAGAAATGTATGTCTCCTTTGTTCACACTGGGGTTTTCAAAACTTGCATTTTTTCTCATTTACAAAAAAGACAGTCAGTGAAGATAGTACAAGAAGTAAATAAGGGAGGTATTGATGTGTTATTTTATTCATATGTAGATTGATTAAATAAATGTTTAAAAATATTTTTGCAGAATAACAATTTTAGCAGGCAAAATGCAATGTTATCAGAATAAAAAACAATAAGCTTTTAACATGTACCGTTTATTATACTGCAACTTTTATTTTTCTGTATTTTCCTTGTGTTCTGATGTAATTAAAAAAAAAAACATGTTGCAACAAACAGTAAAATACAAAATTCTGGCTGCCGTTACCTACATAAGTTATAGCTTTTGGTTTATGGTTCACCTGTCTGTTTTCCTTGGATGAAGGGAAATAGAATATATGAAAACTGATTGATGCATTAAACTGTTTAACATGAGTGTTCGCATTTAATTAGCTATTTCATTTGTTAAAATCTTTATCTGTTTTGCAGACAACTGGGAGTGTTTTTGCTGATAAAAATGAAGAAAAATGTGATCTTGAAAATTTGTGAGTACGTTTAAAATCTGTCTGTTATTGAGCTTATTTATTCCGGAAATCCAAATAAAGGTTTAATTTAGATGAACACCATATGGGAATAGTTTATAATTTCAGTTTTTGTTTTCTGCTGTTTACCGACTTAATATTCCTCATCATGTAGAGCTTTGGCTTGCGGATCTGAAGGACCCCGGGTTTGAGCCCAAGCCGGGGCATTGTGTTGTGTCCTTGGGAAAAACACTTTACTCCCGTTTCCTACTCCTTCGGATGAGAGTATAAACCGAGGTCTAGTCTGTGTCGCATACATTCCATCATAACGGACTTTAAAGATCCTGACGCTCAATAAGACGGGTGAGTGCCGGTGACAAGAACACACTTAGCATGCACCTAGGTCCTTCTCCCCCATCCCTGGCTGCCCAGGATTGTGCTCAGTTGTCTGGAGCGTTATTACGATGCGCCCAAAGGCTGCAAGTTGGCGCCTCGGGCGGCTTGAGTTAGATCCTGTATCTGCCAGCGCCTTGAGCAGCTCTTGAGCTGAAAAGCGCTATATAAGAACGATTAAATAATAATAAATTAATAATATCAGTATTATTCCTAGACTGTTTTTAGCATGGTCATATTTTTTGTAATCATTCAGCTTGTGCTGCCTAAACATTTAAGATTGAGTAACCGTTAGATCTCATGCTGTCATTCAACACATTGATAGTGTAACATTAATAGTTCCTATCCTATCCTATACTATCCCGTAACTCGGAGGTCGTAGGGGCACCACAGATTTTAGTTTAACCAGCGTATCCCCTATGCTGACTGTGCCTTCATGATCTGCAAGGGCACTGTGGTCTAATGGTAGTGCTTCGGCTTGCGGATCGGATGGTTCCGGGTTCGAGCCCTGGCCGGGCCATTGTGTTGTGTCCCTGGGAAAGACACTTTACTCCTGTTTTCATACTCCTTCGGATGAGAGTATAAACCGAGGTCTAGTCTGTGTCGCATGCACTCCATCATAACGGACTTTAAAGATCCTGACGCTCATGTCCTAGACGGGTGAGTGCCGGTGACAAGAACACACCCAGCATGCACTTAGGTCCTTCTCCCCCATCCCTGGCTGCCCAGAATTGTGCTCAGTTGTCCGGGCGTCAGACCATGCGCCCAAAGGCTGCGGGTGGGCGTCTCGGGCGGCTTGAGTTAGATCCTGTATCGGCCAGCGCCTTGAGCAGCTCTTGAGCTGGAAAAGCGCTATATAAGAACGATTAAATAAAATCTGACAGTATGCGCTCTAGGAAGATGTTGAAGATTGTTGGAGAAAGTAGGCATCCCTGACGCACACCGATTGTTGTTCTGAACCAGTTTCCGATGGCGCTGTTGTGGAGGACAGCACTGGTAGCCTTACAATACAGGCTTTTAATGACTTCAATAATTTTAGGGTTGATGTTGTACACTCTCGTGGTTGTCCACAGAGCTGCATGCCAGACTCGTCAAACGCCTTTTTGAAGTCTACGATTACATGATATAGATGTTGGTGCTGTAGGTATTTCTCGCAGATTAGTCTGAGGTTGAAAATCTGTTCAGTGGTACTCCCCCTGCCCTGAATCTTGCTTGCTCTTCAGCTATGATTTGGTAAGCTTGGGGTTTCAACCTGTTGAGTATTATTTTTAGGAGGACCTTGCTGGGATGGCTGATGAGGCTGATGGTGCGGTAATTTTCACATTCCTGAAGGTTACCTTTTTTGGGAAAAGTGATGACAAACGACTGGGCCCATGGTGTAGGCCACTCCCCACTCTGCCAGATCTTGTTACAGATACTGGTTCCCTTTCTTCAGCGATTGCACTGCTGCCTCAACTTCTTCTCGGAGGATTGGGAGGATTTCTTCTTCTCTGTTCTCTGGACATGCTAGAACTGATGGGTCTCCGTTTGGTGTGGTTGTAAAGGTCAGAGCAGTACTCTGTCCATCTGTACAAGACTTCTTGTTCTTCTGTAAGGCATACGCCAGACTTGCTTTGGATCGTGGAGACCTTGGGCTGTTTAACACTTGTCAGCCGCTTCACAATCTGGTAAGCCTTCTTGCTGTTGTTCTTGTTCAGACTGTTCTCTATTTCCTGGCACTGATCTTCTATCCAGTTCTCCTTTGCTGTGCGCATGCCTTTTCGGATGTCATTGTTGATTTTTCGGTAGGCATCAGCTCCCTGTGAGGTGTTCTTTTTCTTTTTCATCTCTCTTCTTTTATCACACAGGTCCAAAAGTTCAGGTGTGATCCACAGCTTCTTCTTTGGCTGGTGCTTTCCAAGGATCTTCGTGGCGGCATCTGTCACAGCTAAGTTGAAGGTGGTGGTCATGGTGTTGACATCTACTTCACCAGCTCCCAAACTGAGCAGTGGTGCAAAATTTCCCTCCAATTGTGGCCTGAAATACTTCTGCCACCTCCGGGTCTTGCAGTTTGTCCAGGTCGAACTTCAGTCTAGTGCACTTTGCTGTGTTTACTCTCTTCAAGTGAAGCCGGAAAGACATCATCACGAGATCGTGGTCACTTCCGATGTCTGCTCCTGGAAAAGTGCGTGTTCTGCCAATGTTGATGCTTGATCTGAAGCGTTTTTTGACCATGATGTAGTCGATCTGGTTGTGATGCTCCCCGCCGGGACTGTGCCATGTCCATCGTCTGGATTTTTTGTGGAGTCCAAGCGTGTTTGCCAGTATCAAATTGTTGTATCTGGCAAACTCCAACAGTCTCAGACCCCTGTCATTTGTCTCGTTGTTGCAGTGGGGTCCACATTAATAGCTAGAGCACCATTTTCAGATCTGCATCTACTCCATTTCCCAAATTGTTAGCTGTAAATCTGAGTAAGCATAATTATTTTAATAAGTTCTATTATTCCTTTTTTCCCCAGAACATCCTGTTATGCCTCGAGTTTATCCGGTTGCGGAGAAGTCGCTGTAGTCCGACGCCGCCCCAGGAGGCGTTTGGAAGGAAGACGTCCCACTCCATCACCATAACATCTTCATCGCCTTCATTGTACTCATCAGGTGACAGCTGGTGTGTGTCAGTACTTATTGAATTTTATAATTTTTACCACCTGTTTGAGTGATGTATGTGTATTTGGTGTGTGAGAGGTAAATGAGACAGGTGAGCGTGTATGTTGGTATAGATCGCCGCGCTTTGAGCCTTGGGGAAAGGCGCGTACATAGCATCCTGTATTATTATTTATTATTATTTACTGAGTAGCTAGTAAGCATAAGAGTTTCTATAACTATTTTATAACTTGGTTGCTAGTAGCTAGTGTGTCGAAGTGGTTAGTGGGAAAAAATGCTGTCCCACTTCCTCCGGGCTTTTGTGCCCTTTTTTCCCCAACCTCTACCCCCTAAACTTTAAATGTGTTTTGCTTGTTTCTTTTACACATTAAAGAGGGTGAGTAGTACATTCATGTCCAAGAAAATAAAAGTCCAGAATATAATATTTCATTGATGAATCAGTAGACAGTATTGTCAGTCAATCCCTTTTTGTTGTTGAGCCAGTTCAAGCCTCTACTCTTTTCAACTTCCATTCCCTTCTCCCACCACAGGCCCACCACCCCACCCTTTGACCATCCTCATACCTTGCTTTGAAAATGTTCTTATGCCGATGTATTTGTTCTGTTGTTTAAACCCTGTGTTCTGATGCTGCTACTTGTTCGCAGGAGGGCTGAAGAGCAGCATGAGGATTCTAAAGACTCTAATTCATCGGAAGGTTCAGTCACGAAACAAGCTAGAAAAAGGCGTCAAAGCCAGCAGACCGAAATGCATACAACATACCCATCATCAGCTTTGTTGCTGCCATCAGTGCTACCCCGTTCTCCAGGGTGTGAACCAAGTGCCATGAATCGTTTAGATATAGAATATATATTCAAATTTGTTTGCAAATCCATTCAAAGTGGGGTCCTAAATAGTAAAAGAATTGCATGTTTAAATGTTGTCTGTCTGTCTGCCTTCCATCTGTGCAAAACTTTAAAGTGGCTAATTACATGAGACCTCGAAAATTATCAGTGATTGAATGACTACACTTCAAGGTCAAGGTCACAGGTTCAACTAATGTTAGTCAAGCTATGTCAATTTTACACAAAATTTCTTGTTAATCCTAAGTTATTAGTATTAACTAAACGTCAGATTGTTTGATGCATGATAGGTATCAATGAGACGCACATGCATATTTTGTCAACCTTGCTCCAAGGTAAAGGTCATTGGAGATGTCCAAAATAATAAAATCTGTTGCTGTAGTTTATTTTATCG
Organism: Oncomelania hupensis; assembly: GCA_036898135.1. NCBI lineage: Eukaryota > Metazoa > Mollusca > Gastropoda > Littorinimorpha > Pomatiopsidae > Oncomelania > Oncomelania hupensis. The sequence goes on from CM072512.1 coordinate 8,860,322, forward strand.
TACATGAGTGCATTTATAGCTGGAGGTCAAGGTCAAGAGCATCGAAATATCAAAGCTTGTATTACTTTGCATTTTAAACCCACCGTTTCAATCATTTAACTTTTTTTTCTGGCATCTCGTTTTTGTGTTATTTATTGGGAGTTCCATAAGGAGCATGTGAGTCATATGGACTTGCCTTTCCAGTGATTGATGGTGTTCATCATGTTCAAAGCTTTTTGAGGTGCTACTTGTCATTAAGTAATGGAAATTTACTGCTCTGTATTGTGTAGACTAGTTTTTAGGCCAGTTTTGTTATGTAGTAGATTTCTGTCTTAAACTTAAGAGAAAGTGGTGGATTAATCTGGCAAAGTACCAAATTATATTTCTTTGCCAAGTTAATACATATGTTATTCTCGGGGTTCTTGTTAATCAAAAAGCAATGTCAAGACTAATGACTATATAATAATATTCTGCTCTTCACATGGTTTTATGCAACCTTTGAGGTACTGGAAAAAAAACTAATTATAAGTGGTTGCACTCAATTGATCCTTATTCAGAATATATTAACGTAACGGGAAACCATAAACAATTTATGTAAAACCTAACTAAATGAAGTTGATAAAAAAAGTAATAATAATATATACAAATTATGCTCTACTAGACACTTTCAAAATAAAAATGTTAACAAATTATGTCTGTGTTATGTTGTTCATATGTTTGTTTTACATTACCAGTTCTCTGCTTTTTTATTTTTCCATTCCTATTCTTTTCCAATGAAGATTTGTATACTTTTCCACCCTTCTCATTCTTTCTTTTCCTCTGGAGATTTTATGCTTTTTCTCCACGCTTTTCCTCATTCTTCTTCTTTCTATTAATTCTTCTTCATACTCCTCATACTTTTTCTTCTTTCGCCTTCTTGCCTTTTCTTCAATGATTTGATTTAAATCTGGAAGTAAAGTAATAAATTGAACATGAAAAAATTATCCACAGTTAGCATTTGAGAACGACAAGATATCTTTTTTTTGCAGATCTTCCAGTCTGGATTCAAATAAAAAAAAAACTTTAAAACCATACAATACAAAGTAAATGTAAGCAAAGTAAATATGACAAGAATGTTTGCTTAATGCCGAATTTTTCTTTTCGATTTTTACTGACACCAGCTAATAATTTTTTTTGGGGGGGGGGCTATGGGGAGAAAAAGAGGGTCACGCACTGACCTATCCAGAGGTACACTGTAACAACCTCAGACCTTTCGGTTCTCAGTTCAATGCTTTAACCACTGAGCTACCGCCCAGTTCTTAAAGTAAATGGCAAAAGTATATCCTTCAATAACAGCTCTAATTCTATAGAGTAGCCTATATACCAACTGAAAATATTGTAATTGAAATTATAAAAACAAAATCAGAGGAAATTCTGAGCAATAGTAAAAGTTGTTTCATTAGTTGAATTAAACTAAAAGTGTCAGTGTACTGCACACACGTACTGAAAATCTTGCAAATGCAACCTTGGCCATTTATACGTTTTGGTTGTGTCCGTGTGTGTGATAAACCCAGTTTTTCCACAGAAACCCAGATGTCCAATATGCATGTGTAAAAACCCACTGGTATCAAATGAACCCACTATTTCATAGCGCAATTTCTCCTTTTGTTTTTGTCAAAATTGAAAACGGTTGTGACAGATAACCTTACAAGAGGCTATTGTATCCGTTGAGTGAATAGGAATGGTCTGTAATGAAGGGAAAGGATGGAACCCAGTTTGCCTTGTTTTGAACATAAACCCACTATTATAGTTTTGAACGTATATGTGTGGGTGTGTGTGTGTGTGTGTGGGTGTGTGTGAATGTGGGTGTGTGTGTGTGTACGTGTCTGTAATCTAGCACTATTACTTGTTTGATTATTTAGTATATTTGTATGTTTTTCCTTCAGGTTAGGATCATTGGCGACTTTTAGGTCCCATTCTAACCGTTGTATTGCGAGTATAAAACAGCTCTTTTGAGCTGTAAGTGCGCTATTTAATGGTAATGTATTTTTACCATTATTACTATTAATATTACTAATAATATTATAGTATGATGACTAGGTTGTATGGAATTTCAAACTGCTGGACATTTGAGTCATGTAGGCAAAAGAGTGACGGCGTTCTTTAGGATTCCATAGATTTTATTGTATTATTTTATTTCATTGAACTTTCCCAGATCAAGGGCTTCTAAAGGCGCTGGTCTGAACACGATCTTACACAAGCTAACCGAGAAGCCTGTGACGGTGGGTCTATTGTTGCTGGGCTCTGCACAATGGAATGCTATCACCCACTCATCTTTCGTCTGCGGGGATTGGCTAGTATAATCACCCTGTGACTAATCTTAATACATTTATATGTTTAGCTCGGTCTGTATGCAGATAGGGTTATGGATATAGGGAGAAAATGGTAAAAGATACTGTTACACTCGATTCGATGTTGGTGTTTTTCTTTATCAGTATTTGATTCAGCCCCGATGCTGAAGTCCTGATAAGGTGTAACTCAGATTCGTTTATCCACGCAGCCTGCTCAATCAGCATACAAGTCACAGAGTCGACGTATGAAGTTTTCCACTTTTATTCAGCACACATCAACAACTGCATACAATCGCTTTTCCACTCTCCTTTTTACTTTCAACACACACTATCAACAACTACTTCCAAAACAGCGTGGCACATGAATATATAACCTCTCTCTCTCTCTCTCTTCCGAACAATTTAGAACACGGTAGACTAGAATGACGCACTACAGCCAATTAAATAAAAGATCGTCATCGCTGACTTACGTCATACATATTTCTTCTCCTTCCGGGAATGTTCTCATACTTCGATATTTATCGGGAAGTTTCCATCGATAGTAAATAGGAGAGTCTAGAGAATTCTCCAATAATATCGACTAACGAAAATTATCAACGTTATACAAAGCTTCTTCTAACAACAATGCAAACTCAAATCAAAGGTAAATGCATTCTATCATTGAATACTTTGCAAAACGAAACGATTAGATCTATCGTGCGCGTTTCAGACATACTACCATTCGCGTTTCAACGTAACAGATACACTGACACACTAGCTCTCACACAGCTATGAAACATAGGCAGGTAGTCCAGCCACTTGTTAACAGTAAATATCACACATTTATTTCCTCTACTCTATAAATAATTATCTAAACACTCTATTCACTTAAATGTCCAAATTCACTTCGAATAGTTCGTTCCTTGATGGGTCTATGCTGCTACTGTTCTTGATATTTGCTACTGTCTCATCAATGGGCTATTTGTTCTGGTTGGCCTAATGTTGATTTCAGGAGAGTGGACTACCGCACAGTCCTTCTAGATCAGTGTTAGTGCGTTTCTTCTTGCACTTAGCTGATTCGTTGAGGTGTGGCGATGGTGTCTCCTCCTTGGTTGTTGACTATTGGCCTATCGGAGCTCAGTGTTCGATGTTCCCCTGCAGGCCGAATGTCAGGGTTGACTCCTAGTGGTCTATTTCCTGCATCAGACCAACAAGCCTGCTCGTCTGCAAAACATAAGACGAGTTTCTGCAACCGCTTGTATACTAAGGGTGTGCAGAGCATCTCACTGATGACAGAAACAGCCCTCAGTGATCGCTCCACTTATACAATACAAGGGACGATCATTCTTCTAAGTCCGTGGTCCACTGGAATCTCCAACATAATTCCTATACTTATACATACATCATGGTTAAACTAACCACATGGAGAAGTAATGAACAATATACACATTCTCCGGTACAGCCACTGGTCTGCAATACTACACATAGGAGAAACAACAGTTGGACAGTATGGGCTACCTCGTGGTCTCGCAAACCGGTCGCGGATCAGCCACGTAGTCACGCTAAGTTTTACAAACATTCACAATGATAAAACATGGCAAGACTTCACAAGCATAATACAGCAATAATATCAATAAACGCGATGAAACAAAAGCTTGATCATTTACTTTTTTGAAAATGTCAGGCCGTGGCTATACTGCGATGAATGAATTTCACCCGTCATCTGCTTAGTCTACTGCTGTAGAGATCTTTCAGAGCGTTGCTCCTTCTCGTGTGAGAGTCAGACACAGAATGACTACCTAAACCCTGTGGTCAGCCTAAGCCCACGAAAACTTGTGATACCTGAGCGCCTCCTAGCGGGGGTGGTTATACATCTGCACGATGAGGTCACTGTCTACCTTAGCGAGAGTTAGTTTACACATGCTTCGCACACAACTGACTTTTGTCGTCTTCTAGGCAGCAACTTTAATTTACAAAGGCTACAGCCGGCTGAACTATTTAAGGCGTGAAGCCGTAGTTCAGGGTCTAAATAGCCTATTGTGACAAAGCCCACTTGCTGCGTTCGGCGCATCGATTATCTCCCCAGGCAACTGGGCATGGAATCCTGATTTCGACTAGCGCCGCAAGCAACTCTTTGAGCTGGTTCATGTGCTTTAGTAAAAAATAAACTAAAATACCAGCAGTTCGGATTAATTTTTTTTTAAAATAGGAATGTTGTAGCATAAAAAGTTTATTTATTTTGAAGGCAGTGTGTTAATATTGTTTGTTCTCTGTTCTTTGGAATTCTGTCGTGCCATGCCTGTGGGTCACTTGCATAATTCATTATCCAGCAACTCAAACACGTGACGTTGGTGAGGTCAGCGAAGGGGTGCGAGTAGAGAAAACGTGTGTGTGTGCGTGTTTGTGTGTGTGTGTGTTTGTGTGAGTGTGTTGTGTTGTGTTGTGTTGTGTTGTGTGCATGTGACTATGTGATGTGCGCCCGTACTTGTGCCTGTGCTTGTGAAAGAGATCAAACAAATGTGTGTGCTGTGGAGTTTGTGTACGTCTGCTTGTTTGAATATTTGTGTGTTTTGTGTTAATTTGTGTACTTGCGGAGTGTGGTGTGTGTGCGTGTGTGTGTGCGCGTGCATATTCGTCAGTAGACGAACTTCACTTTCAAAACATTATTTGTTTTTGACTGCTTCTGGATATCCTGGGTTCTTTACGATTCATTAGAAAAAAGAAAAAGTAAATACATAAACAAACAAGCACATAAATAAATTAATAAACAAATACACATAAATAATCACGTGATGCATTTTAAAAATAATATATATATATATATATATATATATATATATATATATATATATATATATATATATATATATATAT
>CM072512.1:8870483-8904997 GCA_036898135.1 Oncomelania hupensis
GTAGTCCTGAATTCGGCTATTCGCAATCCTCTGGACCCTAAAACCAATGACCTAACTAACAAATTAAAACTTTAGCGGTTAGTTTGAGCAACGAAAAGCCCTCGTTATCATTGTTTAATGTGATAACAATGCCTCTTTATCATTGTTTAATGTGATAACAATGCCTCTTTATCATTGTTTAATGTGATAACAATCCCTCTTTATCATTGTTTAATGTGATAACAATGCCTCGTTATCATTGTTTAATGTGATAACAATGCCTCTTTATCATTGTTTAATGTGATAACTATGCCTCTTTATCATTGTTTAATGTGATAACAATGCCTCTTTATCGCTGTTTAATGTGATAACATTGGCAATTTTAGCGGAAACCCGTCTTCGTTAATAGTAAATAAAGCCTTCGAACTGTGGGACCTTTTAAAATCAGACGCTGCAGATCGGATGAAGGAGGGACTCGCGTGGGTTCAGGACTAAGCCGTGCAGTCAATCCATGTAGGTGCTCGCCAAGTATATAAATCGAACTTACAGGATTATCCCCCCATTACTTGTGGACTTATATGCAGTTATGTCCCCTTCACCCTTGTTTACATCCAACATCTACATTAGAGTCGATCTTCTGACAGGATTGTATCCCTGACCAAAATGTCGGTTATTGACCGTGGTTCGATCCCAGCAGATGGCAAGAGAGAGTAATCTGGGGGACTACTTTAGACGATTTTGTTCCTCGTGTCGTCTCTACAGTGGCATGGTAAAGAAACTGGGTATAATTTCTGCCATACTCACGTAGTACATGCAATCACAGGTCCGTCTGGGCGCACAATTACGGGAGCGTACAGATTTGTGTATGTGTGTAGTGTGTGTGTATAGGGTGTTTGTGTGCAGTGTGTGTTTGTTGTTGTTGTGTTATGTTGAGTTTAATGTGTGTGTGTGTGCGTGTGTGTATGCGCGCACGCGTGCAGGCAAGCGGAGCAGAAAGGAGCCTTTCAATTATTGATAGGCCGTGTTCGACCATCCTGGTTCTAAAAACACACAGCACCACACCCCATAGCTGAGTGATAAAGTTAACAGAGAGAGAAATACTTCTTCTAGTCTCAGCTACGCTTTATGACACAGCGCCTGACGTTTTTGGGGCTAGCGTCTGTTCCCACAGTACTTTACTGCTGCTGTTTTCAGGTGCTGCTTGCTATACGTTGTAGGGATAGCGTCTGTTCCCACAGTACTTTACTGCTGCTGTTTTCAGGTGCTGCTTGCTATACGTTGTAGGGATAGCGTCTGTTCCCACAGTACTTTACTGCTGCTGTTTTCAGGTGCTGCTTGCTGTACGTTGTAGGGATAGCGTCTGTTCCCACAGTACTTTCCTGCTGCTGTTTTCACGTGCTGCTAGCTATACGTTGTAGGGATAGCGTCTGTTCCCACAGTACTTTACTGCTGCTGTTTTCACGTGCTGCTTGCTATACGTTGTAGGGATAGCGTCTGTTCCCACAGTACTTTACTGCTGCTGTTTTCACGTGCTGCTTGCTATACGTTGTAGGGATAGCGTCTGTTCCCACAGTACTTTACTGCTGCTGTTTTCAGGTGCTGCTTGCTATACGTTGTAGGGATAGCGTCTGTTCCCACAGTACTTTACTGCTGCTGTTTTCAGGTGCTGCTTGCTGTACGTTGTAGGGATAGCGTCTGTTCCCACAGTACTTTCCTGCTGCTGTTTTCACGTGCTGCTAGCTATACGTTGTAGGGATAGCGTCTGTTCCCACAGTACTTTACTGCTGCTGTTTTCACGTGCTGCTTGCTATACGTTGTAGGGATAGCGTCTGTTCCCACAGTACTTTACTGCTGCTGTTTTCACGTGCTGCTTGCTATACGTTGTAGGGATAGCGTCTGTTCCCACAGTACTTTCCTGCTGCTGTTTTCACGTGCTGCTTGCTATACCTCACAGCACTCTCCTGCTGCTGTTTTCACGTGCTGCTTGCTACACATCACAGCACTTTCCTGCTGCTGTTTCCACGTGCTGCTTGCTATACCCGTTGTAGGGATAGCGTCTGTCCTCACAGAACTTTTTTTTACTCGAATTCGTCGGCACAGAAGACCGACAATTGACCACGAAAACAGGCATGCTGTAATTTCAATACAGATGCCATGCTGTTTTCTTGATAAATCGTAGGTCTTCTGTGCTGACGAATTCGAGTTCAAATCCCACAAATGACATATACGTCTTCAGTTGGTCGAGCTGTGGCAATCATGGCAGTGCGCTGTTTGATGTTCCTTCCTGTTTTGCCACGTGCCGTGCGATGCGATTATAGTACTTGTCATTCTTAGTGGTATGGTTGTGGCGACTTCGGGACATGTTTTGCGCCTCCTGTGTCCATGACCCAAAGTTCAAATCCTACTGTTGTCCTGCTGTTGGTGTTCAATAATAGCATACTAGCGGATACAATAATTATTGTACATGTAAATATGGAAGTATTTTCTTTTGATAGAAAACTGTTGGTTTCTAGCTGTGGTTATCTTGTCCTTTCAACGATCATTAATTGTATATGTTGCGGCGAAGTGCACATTCCGCGTCAGTGAAATCGGGTTTGAACTTTGTCCTTGTATTAACAAAACCACATATAATTCCAAGCATGAAACAAGGCTCATAGCCCAGGGGGCATTTTAGCCAAAAATAGGGGAAAAGAGGGGAGGGGGGATTACAGACATAAAAAAACAAACAATGAACGGCACAAAAAAGACTCCTCCATAGATATCGCAAGACAAAACTCTGAAATGTCAAACACCCGTTTTAAGGTTTACATTGGTTCAATATGGAAAGAAAAGTGTACAGCATCGCATGGTTCACAGAAGAAAACAAAAAGGGAATGCTATAACTCCAACAAGGCTGCTTAAATTTAGCAATCTGCTTTTGATTCAGTATTCATCAGCTGATTAAATGTAAAGACATTGGAATGAGTCCAAAAGTTTCTAAAAAAAAATAATTTTTTCAAAAATGTTTTCTATCAGCAAGGAATCGTTACAGGTAAATAAATAATGAAAGTCGTCACCAATTTTATCTAAGTCACACATAGTACACAACCGTTCTTCTCTAGGTACATTATTGTCTCTTTGAAACTTTGGAATTTTGTAACTTTGTCCTTTAATTTCAAACATCATCAAATCGAACAGGTGACCGTTATCGTGGTTGGATCTTGGCCACGTGCTGTCTTCCTTCGAGTTGAAAGATGGCCGCCAGACCATGTGGAAATAAAAGTGTTATATAAAACATTGTTTTGTTCAAACAAAATGTAAAGATCGTTGGGGATCTCCTTTTTTCTCTGGGCCTGTTTAATGAAGGCGGCGCCCATCTCCTCTCCCACGCTACCTTACCTTTCCCGGTTCTAAACAGAACCAGGTACCGACTCACAGCTTGGTGGAATGGGGTGCGTCGTACGATTGTTTTTCTTGTCTGTGTCGTTTGGGGGTTGCATTCCAAATGTGGTGACCCATCCAAGTACCAACCACACTGGAAGTAGTGTCCACACCACTACGCTAACTGCGCCAGCCCAAGGAATAACAAATACCATGGCACGGGAAGCTGGACACTAACCCAGGTTATATTCCGATGAAGATTCAACACAATCCGTTCTGTGTATCTTGAAATTAAGCGTGCAGCGGACCGACTGACAGACCGATCCACCGGCTGACAGGCCGACATGTGGTTCGTTCTGATTCTCGACTATATGAAAGTACTTCCGAATAGTATCTGAAAATTCCAGATATTATCTTGGAAAAAAAGAAGAAGGGTAGTGTTACTTTAATGATGACAAATGTGGGTCCAGTGAATTTAAGCTTTTGGATAGCGATTGTGTTCCCCTTTCCCTGCTGTTGTGTTGTCACGCGCTTTCCGACTGACTGCTGTACTTGACGATGGCAATAGCTGTGGGGACGGCACAGAAGTGAGAATGATCGTTTTGCGAAAGAATAATTTGGTAATAATTGCAGAGTAGCGTCAGATTAATTCATTCTTTTATTCATTCATTCATTCTTTCTTTCTTTCATTCTTTCTACTACTACTACTACTACTACTACTACTACTACTACTACTACTACTACTACTACTACTACTACTACTCTTTCTTCTTCTTCTTCTCTTTTTTCTTCCATGTTGCACCGCCGTTGCTCAGAGGTAGAGCGTTTGCCTGGCACACCGACGAGCAAGGTTCGAATCCCTTGTGGAAAAATAAAAGTGGCCGTTTTTCTTAAACTGTCCATCTTAATATTATGATTGCTCTGGTGGTTCAGTGTTGATTAAGGTCTCCACCCCCTTCTACCCGGGAAGGTACCCCTTGGGGTCATGAGCAATCTTGCCACTGTAGATTGTTCAAACCTATAAAGGGAACAGTGAAAGCCACAGTTGAAAACCTGTCTTTCCTTTATAGGCAAAACGCTTCACTGCGGCAACAGTACCCCCGTTGGAGTGCCGGGGGTTTTCAGTATAAATAGTATCCCCACTTTATGGAAATTTAGTGCTTTAAATTCCCACTGTCGCTGTCTTCCTCATTTACTCTTTCCTATTCTTGCTCTGTCCTTCACTCTGCTATACTATCTTCTTCTTCGCTAGATCAATGACCTACCTTTTTTCTTGAAAACTCTTCCTGGACAAGACTCCTTGTTTGTGTATGAGGTCTGTTGGATCAGCTTGGGAGTGTTGGACGCTTTCTGCCGGGTGGTCACTAGGGCTTCCTATGAATGTACTATTTAGCACTATAGGCATTTTATATGTATGTGTTTGGTTGATGATTTATAATGATGTTTGTATTCTATTTTGTTTTTGTAACCGGGGTGTTCGCGTAGTTGAGGTCAACCCTCAGCCGTCCCCCGCGTGGGATGTCTTTATTGTAAAGTGACTGGCCGGTGGAGGGCATTCAATTTTCCCACTGGGGTTGTTTCAGCAGATCTTTTATGCGGATCGGGGGTTGTCCGGTCCTGATTTGGCTCGGAAGAGTCCGCTGGACCTAAAGCAACAATAAATCAATCAATCAATCAACCCGGGAAGGTTATCCACGTCTGCCTTATCGCTAGTAGTGGATGTAGATGTTAAACTTCAATGTCCATTCTTCATAATCCTGTCCCCCGTTGGGGTGCCGGGGGTTTCAGTATAAATAGTATCCCCACATTCTGGAAATTTAGTGCTTTAAATTCCCACTGTCGCTGTCATTCTTATTTGTTCTTTCTCATTCCTGCTCTGTTCTATCAATCTGCTATACTATCTTCTTCTACTTCTTCTTCTTTATCAGTACAACTTATGTTAATCTGATGAATAAAAATTGATGCAACAACAACAACAACAACAACAACAACAACTTCTTCTTCGCAAGACCAGTCACTTATCTTTTTTCTTGAAAACTCTTCCGGGATAAGACTCCTTATTTGTGTATGGGGTCTGTTGGATCAGCTTGGGAATATTGGACGCTTTCTGCTAGGTGGTCACTAGGGCTTCCTATGATGTTATTATTTAGCAATGTAGGCATTTTATATGTATGTGTTTTGTTGATAATTTATAATGATGTTTGTATTCTATTTTGTTTTTGTAAACGGGGGTTCGTTAAATTAGAGTACAGCCTCAGCGTCCCCTGCGTGGGATGTCTTTATTGTAAAGTGACTGGCTGGTGGAGAGCTTTCAGTTTTACCACTAGGGTTGTTTCAGCAGATCTTTGATGCGGGTTGCCCGGTCCTGATTTGGCTCGGAAGAGTCCGCTGGACCTAATGCAATAATCATGTAATGTAATGTCTTAATCCTGTCCGTTTTTTTTTTTAAGTTGCCATCTTTCATTGTGCTTTCCATTGTTGCGGAGACAATAGCATTATGTCAGGTGGCTTTTATTGTTCCGCACATGTTAAAACAACAACAACAACAACAACAACAACAACAACAACATTATTGTAATTCAATGTTTCTGCTGTGCCGAGAAAAAAGCATTACACATCGACCGACAGACGGCAAACACATAGAAATACTTTTTGTAGTTGAAATTATTGGCCTGACATATTGGTGGAATTATATCTGCCACAGAAAATTGCATCTTCGAGAAAGCATTTTAGAATTTCTATTAACAACTTCACGTTGCTGACGAGCCCTTGGCGATACAGAGAAAATAACTCAGAATATAAGATATTATTATCGACACCATCATCATGATCATCGTCATCGTCATCATCATTATTATAAACATCATCACCGTAGTCGACGTTGTAGTTATCGTCAGAGCATAATTCAGAATATAAGATATCGTCGTCGTCATCATCATCATCATCATCATCATCATCATCATCATCATCATCATCATCACCATCATCAACATCATCGTCACCGTCGTAGTCATCGTCAGAGCATAATTCAGAATATAATACAACGTCATCATCGTCGTCGTCGTTATCATCATCATCATCATCATCATCATCATCATCGTCATCGTCATCATAATGAGAACATAACTCAGAATATAAGATATCGCTATCATCGTCGTCGTTCATCATCATCATCATCATCATCATCATCATCATCATCATCATCATCATCATCATCATCTTCTTCTTCTTCTTCTTCTTCTTCTTCATCGTCATCATCACCATCATTATCATCATCATTATCATCACCGTTGAAGAAATAAATATCCAAGTCCGTAGCGAATTATTGACCACAAGGTACTATATTTGATAGGACGGGCTTCGGAGGCAATTGTTCGGGCGCGTCAGGTGCATACTAGAACTTGTAATGTTACCACAGATAGGGTCGGATTCGCTGTGCATGCTGAGATGACGATTTTTCACCGGACAGCTGATTCTTGCGACACAACTCTTACTGGATGACTGGAAGCCGAGTATAGCGGCATAAGCATCTCTGCGATATGGTGTTGCGCGCTATACTAAAGTACAAGCGAGGCATTAGAGGTTGACTGCGCCTTCTTCTTGCTGTTGAGCAGCCACAATCGGTCAACTTACATCAGCTGACACAAGACATAAGAAGACCTAATAAAACTAAAAGTGTCCAGCGACGGACCGCTCTCATCACAGTGAGATGACCTTCCCAGGTTGAATCACCATTGAACCACCAGAGCAATCGTACTGGTAAGGTTTTCCTATGTTCTCCTTACGCGCAATCATCATCATCATCATCATCATCATCATCATCATCATCATCATCATCATCATCATCATCATCAAGGTAGACCGTTAAAAACGGCCATTTCAATCTCTACATGCCCACCGCAGGATTCAAACCTGGGTCATGAGTCTGCCAGGCGAACGAGCTACCACTGAGCTTCGAGCGGTGGTCTGTGTAGAGTAAATGAAGAGAACGACAGAGTAACTTTTCTTTTAATATAATAACAACATTGACACCATTACGAAAGCGGTCCTCTCCCGTCTTTTTTTTTAACCTCAAAACAACTTTATATGATTGTTGTATGTTTAACACTGTGTTTACCTATCCTTTAGTGCTGTATACATTAACGCCAATGAAGCGTATGACACGATGAATGCATGTGTGACTGTGCAAGAAAGGATGTATTTCGTTGTCGCCATGCCACACCACACCAAAATCCTTGTAACGTTTTTACTTGGTGAATAAATATTCTTATCTTATCTTATCTTATCTCAGAGAGAGGGTGAGAGAGAGAGAGAGAGAGGAAAAGAGAGAGAGTAATTGCCTTTCTAGTGCAAAAGAGAGAGAGAAGAATGATGGAGAACCAAAAACCCGAGTGTAGGAATTCCACTAGCAGAGACTAAAGCAACGATCTTTTTATAATAGCAACGACATTAAAACCGTCATGGGAAAAGCGGTCCACTCCCGGTTCCCGTCTTCTTTCTTGAGATGAACGGAACCCGGTTGTCTCAGAGAGAGAGAGAGAGAGAGAGAGAGAGAGAGAGAGAGAGAGAGAGAGGGGGAGAGAGAGAGAGAGAGAGAGAGAGAGAGAGAGAGAGAGAGAGAGAGAGAGAGAGAGAGAGAGCACGGAATCGTAAATCGGTGAATCTACAAATCCGCGGAAGAGAGAGAGAGAGAGAGAGAGAGAGAGAGAGAGAGAGAGAGAGAGAGTGAGTTCCCTTTTCTCGTTACTTTAAAAGCTTTTAGAGTAGAACTGAAAAGTGTGAGAGCATAAAGCAAGAGAGATACTACTACTACTGCTACCATTACTACTGCTACGACGCTGAGCTGCAAAGGGACTTGGGAGAATTACTACAGTCCCATCGTTGCCCGCCAGCGCCGACTTCGCTTGAACGTGGCTGACAGACACACACTGTTGCTTGCTTGCTGTTGCTGGTTAGCTTTTGGTCGATCGAAGCTTGCAGCCAGCTAGCATCGTACACACGTGTTCGTGTCAAGCTGGAAAGGAGAAGAGTGGTGATGTGATGTCTCTAGTTGTAGGCTTTTCAGTTTTACACTTGTGTATTCGATTTTGAGGTAGGTGCAGTTTTTTGTGAATGGAACATTGTATAGTTGTGCGCTTGTGATCCAAGACAATCACCCGTTCTGAGTTCTGTTTTAAAAAAAAAGTTGTATCATACATAGGCTGGTTTAAAACGCTTGCTGTGTTTACTAGTGTCTGTTGACAGGTCTGTTGCAACTGAAAATTCTCAGCGTGTGATTCTCAAAGGTTCGTTCAACGCTCGTTTTGTTTATTGTGTCTATCAGATCTGTGCAACTGACGATTCTCATTACAATATAAATAGTAATAAGTCGTGAGTGTTTAAAGAACTCGTTTGATGTTGAAGCAGTTTGAATTGTAGTGGTGCGTGTGTGTGAGGGTGTGTGTGTGTGTGTGCGAGGGTGTGTGTGTGTGATCAAAGGCAATCAATCACATTCCAGGGTGATAAAAAAATAGGTTGGTTTAAACGCTTGTTTGGTTTATTCTGACAGTTCTCTTGCAAAGGAAATTGCCTCACAGACTCGACTCAGGACAATACTATGACCTAATGAGTAGTGTTTTAAGAGTTCGGTTCGATTTTGGAGATCTGCAGTTTGGTTTGTTTAGAAGAACAGAGAAAGTGGTGATTGGTAATTTGTGAAATTCTCACAGATTGGTTAATACAATGCAATACAATAAAATTCCACCATACAGCACAACGTTATCGCAAAAGGAATTACAATATCTGTATGCTACCTTTTTGTTCATAGGTCATCAGCGATTCTCAAAGCCTGGAGAACACTAAACGGTAATGCTTTGCGAGTTCGGTTCGATTTTGAGGTATACAATTTCACATTTTATATATTATATCAGTGATTAGTTTTCGAAGCAGCTAATTCAAGATTTTAAATAACCTAGAAATAACACTGAACAGGAAAAATTTACGAATTCGGTTCTATTTTGAGGTATGAAGTTTGAATTGTACAGAAGAGAGTAGTATGTGATCGGGAATTTGTGTGTGTGTGATTCTCACATATTATTTGTTATAATAGGATACTTGTTTGTTGGTAGTTCGCCAACGATTGGCTCTCGAGGCAACTTAATTCAAATTTCTAAAATAGGTAGAGATAACGCTGAACAGTAATGCTTTACGAGTTCGGTTCCAATTTAAGGCCTGCAGTTCGGATTGTATAGAAAAGGGAGAGTTTGTGGTTGGTGATTTGTGCGTGATTCTCACAGTTGGGTTAAATACATGCTTTGTTCATGTCGGAGAGTTTTCAGCGGAAGTTTATCGCTACAATGTAACGGTAAGTAGTGTTCATGAGTTTGATGTAAGGGTGTATTTTAAAGGTCTCCTCTCTGAAAATCCTTCTCGGGAAGAGAGGGGACCATAAACTGATTAAAAAAAATGAGTTTGATTCGAACTTGAGGTTTGCAGAAACTGAGAATCACACAAAATCACTTAATCACACATTGTGTGTGATTCAGTAATTTTGTGTGATTTTCAGAGATTGGTTCAAATTTAATACTCGTAGGTTTATGTATAGTTTTCTGTTCAATTGAAGGGTCATGGAATATTCTTAGTACTATATAACGGTGCATTATAGTAATGTTTGGTCACTTGCCATTCGATTTTGAGGCTGAAATGTGTATAATCTGTGATTGGTAATTGGTGGATGGTTTTTATTTTTCTTTTAAAATTAAATTTAGTTTTTTAATAGTTTTATTTTTTAGCGATGAGTTCGTGGTGCAATTATTTGAAGATTCTGTGTACCATGATTGCATGTAACAGAATATTACAGAATATGTATGAGCTTCGGCTCAATTCGCAATACATACTGAACTGTGGAGAAGAGAATGCGTGGATCGATGATCTATCCATCTAAAGTCAAAGGAGACCCACTGGTTTTAAAATGTCTCCCGATACTAGTTCCCAATCTTTTCTAAGCTTTCAGAACAGAGCTACATGTACTATAGTGTAAACCATAACTTTCCCACTGACACTCTTACTAGTATGCTCTACGGTTTTGAAAATAGGCCTCCATTGTAGTTGTTAGCCATCCTAGCCAGACAACTGTTTCTACTCTGGGAGCGTCTTCAGTGGTCACGGGCGTTTTCAGTGGGCAAGGATTTTAAGACACAGAAATGTGACCGCCTCTGTAACGGTGGAGACAGTTTGCCTGACAAAGTTTCCCCATAGTGTGCTGTGCTACAAGGCAGAGGATGGAGAGTAACCAAGCTGGAACTTGGAAGAAAATTGGTAGTGACGAATTGTCGTGTTGAGTCTTGGAAGCTCTGCCGCTCGCTGGTGGTTCCAGGAGCCAGGATGTCGTAGATAAAGTTTATTTCAAGGGAGGTAAATACAAGCAGCGCTGAAGACCCAGCATTGAAGTGGAATCTACCCTATGCATTTAAGCATAAACAAGGGGCGACCACCAGCATCCAAATGAATGCACGTTCTCATCTCTAAAAAAAATGGAGGGCAAGTAAAATAAAGTGTGAAAAGAGAACAACTGGTGTTTAAATGTCACACCGACTTTTACTAAGGTTCAGGACAGAGCGGCTGTAGTGTAACGATGAAGGAATTATGCGGCAGCACATCACCATTCAACAACCAAAACTTTTACAGTGCCACTCTCTCACTACTGTGCACTACGCTTTTGAAAATAGGTCTCCATTGTGTTTGTCAGCCATCCTGACCAGACGGCTGTTTCTACTCCGGGAGCGTCGTCAGTGATCACGGGGTTTGTGAGGCACAGAAAACGTCACTTTAATAAGGTTCTGGCAGAACAACTGTACTATCTATCTATCTATCTATCTATCTATCTATCTATCTATCTATCTATCTATCTATCTATCTATCTATCTATCTATCTATCTATCTATCTATCTATCTATCTATCTATCTACTTACCTACCTACCTATCTACCTAACTACCTACATATCTGCCTACCTACCTATTTACTTATCTATCTGTCTACTTACCTACCTACCTGCCTACCTACCTACTTATCTGTGGTGAAATTCACACTTGGTGTACTTACCTGACAAATGCGCGTGGCGTTGAATTTTCAAGACGATTGGATTTGGTTAAAAGATTAGTTTGGTCCTGATTTGGCTCGGAAGAGTCCGCTGGACCTAAAGCAATAATCATGTAATGTAATGTAAAAGATTACTGTCAGCATTATAGTTTATGAGTCTGCGTCAGATAAGACTTGTGTGGCATTGTCAACTTTTCCGTGAAAGTTCATCAGCGATAAGTTCTCTGAGCGATTATCTGAAGATTCTCCGCACATTATAACATTGGTTAAAATAAGCTGTTGATATCAGTCGTTATTACATTTATAGATTGTAAATTATTTAGATTTATTACAATTTCCGCAGCGTTTTCGGATGATGATGATGATGATAATAATAATACTAATAATACTAATAATAATAATAATAATAATAATAATAATAATAATAATAATAATAATAATAATAATAATATTATTATTATTATTATTATTATTATTATTAACAACAATAATAATAATATATTATCATAATAATAATTAAAATAATAATAAATTATTATTATTATTATTATTATTGTTATTATAATAATAATAATAATAATAATAATAATAATAATAATAATAATAATAATAATAATAATAATAATAATAATGTTCATCGTTTGTAAGGCGCCTTAGCCTAAGGATCAAGGCGTACAAGGGGTTGGGGGAATGGGAAGACAAGACAGAGAAAACTGGACAAAAGATACATAATATGTACAAAATACAGTTAAACTATGAAAAACACAAGCACGCACACCTGCTTACACTCTCTTGTAAATGATTAATTGAAATATTCCCTAAAAAGGTATGTTTTCAACTGTGATTCAAAAGAGGAAATGGAGGAAGAATGTCTAATCTTGTATGGAAGGGAATTCCAGAGTTAAGGACCAAAGACAGGTAGAGAGCGGTAACCATGCGATTGTCTGTTGAAGCGGTTCTGTCTAAGAAGACGTGTGTCAGCAGATGATCGCAGAGCTCGAGAAGGAGTGTATATGGATAAAATTTCAGAAGTATAAGCAGGAGTGTATTGTATTTATATGCGTTCAGCAACTGGTAGCCAATGGAGTCTGTGTAGCAAAGGAGTAACGTGTTCACGGAGGTTTGAACGGAAAATGATGCATGCAGCAAAGTTTTGAACTTTCTGTAGGGGATCAAGTGCAGATTGGGGTAAGCCAGCCAAGAGTGAATTGCAGTACTCCAATCTAGATAGGATGCATGATGTAACTAAGGTTTTAGTTGCTTCAACAGTAAGATAGCGACGGATGGAACTTATTCTCTTTAGTTCAAAGAAACACTGTCTACAAACTTTACTAATGTGTTCTTTCATTTCAAGAGAAGAATCAAAAATGACTCCAAGATTTCTGGCACTCTCAGAAAAAGGTATGCTACTGGAGCAAACAGTGACAGCTGATGGCAGATCAGAGGAGGAACATGAGCCAGAGAACAGAAGAGCTTCGGTCTTGTCGTCATTTAACTTAAGTCTATTGTCTGTCATCTGTTATTAATTTATTTATTTCATTATTTATTTTATTACGCGCAATACCAGCAACACTATATGAAGTCTGTTCAAAAGGCAAAATTCCTTCATTCTCACGTAATGTACAGTGACACAATGTGACATACATTACAACAGAGGTTGATATACAGAGATGAGGCTATTGGCTTGGCTTGCCGGGTAGCTCAGTTGGTAGCGCGGCTTACTAGTAACCGAAAGATCTCTGGTTCGAATCCCGGATTGGCCAACTTATGACCATATTATTTTGTCCTTAGCATCATGTCAACTGGTTCGCTGGTGTCAGAATAATGTGACCAGTATTCGCCTACAAGTTCCAGTGTCGTGTGACTATAATCTACAATTGAATTGGCTTGGCCTGTATGTGCCGACAAAGCGTGATAACACAACTAGATGTATAAAGAATCTATTAGTCTGCTGTGTATTGCTTTTGTCAATATTTTTACTTATCTTTTCCGTTTACTGGCGAGCTCGTGTGAAGCACCAGTTGGTTAAAATAGTTGTTCGTCACGTTTACATGCGACACATTGTTGACCGTGCAATTTAGTTTATTCTTTTAGAGCCAATAACAAATTATAAACTAGTAATTATTGGTTAGTGTTTGATGATACTCAGTCTATTGGAATTGTATGTTTTATTGCCGTATATTGTCACGTGGGGTTTATGGGCTCTGCACAATGGAATTATGGACCCTCACGTTTATTCGGTGGGAACTGCTAGTAGGTCACCCTATGAATTACTTTAATAAATTTATTTGTTTAGCTCGTTCTGTGTTAAGGTTGGGGTACAGAAATAGATGAAAAAATGGTAAACGATTACTGTCACACTAGCTTTCACACGGCTATGAATCATATGTAGTCCAGCCACTTGATAACAGTTAAAATCACACATTTATTTCTTCTACTCTATACAAGATTCTCTAAGTACTAATCTAACTTAAAAAGTCTCTTTCACTGCTAATAGTTCGATCGCTGATAGTCTAGGCAGCTGTTATTCTTCCTCGGGCACTTGCTATAATATTTCATGTAGATTTGGACTACTGTGGTCCGTTTTACAGTTTCTGAAGAGTTGGACTACTGTGGTCCTGTTATGATCAGTTTAAGTGCACTTTCGGAGAATACACTTAACTTTCTGATGGTGCTGTCGAAGTCCTTCTGTGAGGTAGCTTCTGGTACACCTTTGTAGTTGTGTAGTTGGGTTCCCTTGCCACGCTGTGGGGTCTGACAGGGTGTTTCTTCGGGTATCTCTTTCCGTCTTGTGCGGTAGAGTCTCCTCAACCAACTAGTCGTTTCTGTGGAGTGGGGCACACAGGATAGCTCGGGATAGCTCGGGATAGCTCGCCTGCTCGTCTGTAATATAAGAGACGAAATTCTGCACAACCCTGAATAATCGGTTTGTGCAGAGCGTCTCACTGAAAGCCAAAGTAGCCCTCAGTGATAGCTCCACATCTCTATACATAAGCGACGAACATTCTGCTACTTCCGGGTTCCACTGGAATCTCACTCTAAATTCCCATACATACATAAATATAAATCGTTTCTAACTATACACATACAGATTTAATAATAATATAAACATTCACGGGTACAGCCACTGGTCTGCAAACATACATATAAGTTAAACAACAGTGGTTCCGTACGGGATACAACATGGCGGCGCAACCGGTCGTGTTTCGCCTCGTGGTCGGCTCTTTCACGTGGTACGGCAAATTCGGATTAACAATTCACATTTATGCATAGCAAATTCCACAAACATAATTTCAACAATAATATAAATATATCACGATGAAACAGAAGGGTGTTCATTTACCTGTTTGACAAGTTCAGGCCCGTGATGACTTGAGAGAATTCTAAGATTTCTAAGTCCTGCTTCCTGGTCTATGAGTGTAGAGATTTCTCTAGCTGTGGAGATGTTGACTCTACCTCGTCTCACACACGACTGATTCAAACTGTGTTAGGCTCTGACACAGTCAAACTGCTCTACCCACTGAGCCTGCTTCTGATTGGTTAAAACGGTCCGATTCAAAGCTCAAGTGCTGACTCACTGCGCTAGCGTGGGTCGGGCTCGCGGTGTGTGGTCTGCTGTGTAATTTACTGACTCTCTTAATGTTACAAAGACTACACATGGCTAAATAGTCAACAAGCAGAGTTAACACTAGCCAGTTCGTGACAGGCTCCCTCAATTGAAAAAAGGCGATGACTACTGGATTCGACCTTTTTCTACTACAGAGCCTAGTTTAACACTGCACTATCCTAGGGTCCTATTTACACACTAGTTAAGTTGCTCTACCTGAGCTGCAATGCTGTGCCAGGTAGCTATGGACACTAGTGACCGGGTATTACTGGACGGGGACGAATTCTGGTGCTGTGGCCCTTAGTTGTGTTGGGTGGGCGACAGCTGCTGTGTCCTCCACGAGATTGCGACTGAGGTAGTCGGCTCCGTGGTTCTCTTTGCCGGGGATGTACTCGATCTGGAATGAGTACGCCTGAAGGGTGAGTGCCCATCGCATCAGGCGAGAGTTCAAAGACTTGGAGGCTGCCAGGAACGATAGTGGTTGATGGTCCACCTGCACTGTGAAGTGGGTCCCATACAGGTAGAGTTGGAATTTCTGTATGGCCCAGACTAGTCCAAGACATTCTTTCTCCGACGTGGCGTAGTGGGTCTCGGCGGGTCTCAATTTTCTGCTGGCGTAGGCGACGGGGAATAGCGTCTCCGCATTCTTGGGGTCGCGCTGTAGCAGTACTGCTCCGAGGCCTAAGTCGCTTGCGTCGGTGCGAAGAACGAATGGCTGAGTCAAATCGGGTAGGTGGAGTACTGGCGCCGATGTCATTCTGTCCTTGAGTGTTTGGAATGCTGTCTCGCATTCCGCTGTCCATACGACTTTGTCCGGGGCGATTTTCCGGGTTCCATTTGTCAGTGGTACGGCGATGCTGTTGTAGTTGGGGATGAACTTCTGGTAGAAGCCGCAGAGTCCTAGAAACGACTGCACTCCCTTCTTGGTCTTGGGCCTAGGAGCATCGAGTAGGCGTTTCACTGTCTTTTCTACCGGTCGCAGGCTTCCTTGACTGATGGTGTGTCCCAGAAATTCTAGTTCTGTGAATCCAATCTGACATTTGGTGGGTCTTGCCGTCAATCCCGTGTCTCTGAGGCGGGCGAGTAGTTGTTGTAGGAGCGTGACATGTTCCTCCCACGTAGGTGTTGCGATGAGGATGTCGTCCATAAACGAATGTAGGTGCTCGCTGCTCAGGGGTGCCAGGAGTTTTCGCATCATGGCGCTGAAGATGCTGGGTGCGTTGTGGAGTCCGAATGGAAGTACATTGAACTCGAAGTGTCCTTCCATAGTGCTAAACGCTAGGTACTTTCGGACTTGTGGTTGTACTGGTATCTGGTAGTATCCTTTGCTGAGGTCGATACGTGAGAAGTACTTCGCTCGCTGTAGCTTGGCAAATAGGTCGGTCTGGTCCGGGAGTGGCTCTGGCTGGAATTGCGTTACGGCATTCAGGAGTCTGAAGTCGATGCACAGTCGATGCTCTCCGTTGGGTTTTCGCAACAATACCGTGCCTGCGCTGTAGGGTGAAGTAGACTCTGAGATGATTCCGGCTGCCAGTAAGGTGTCTATCTCTTCCTTGATGGCTCGCTGTTGCGACAGTGGCATCGGGTAGAGCTTCTGGCGGACGGGTGTTGGGTCGGTCACCGTTAAGGTTACTTCGACGAGGTCTGTCCTCCCTGGTCGGTCTGTGAGCACAGTCTGATGTTGTCGAATGACCTGTAGTACTTGCTGTCGCTGGGTAGCGGCTAGGTCTCCGTTGAGTATCACGTCTTTGTAGGTTTCTTTGGAGTGCAGGGGATACTCTACTGCATTGGTCTCCATGCTTTCTCCTTCTTCCGCGATGGCGATGGCTAACAAGTTGTGAGTGCTGGGGGTCGCTGGTCGGTCCGTATACTTCTTGAGGAGATTGATGTGGTGGTATCGGGCTCTCCCGTTCACCTCTACTTGGTAGACGGTCTTGGATTTCTTGGCAGTCACCCGGTACGGTCCTCTCCAAGCGATGTCCAGCTTGTTGGTTCCACTTGGAAGTAAGAGTAGCACTTGATCGCCGACTTGCAGTTCTCTGTCCTTCGCGTGGCGGTTGTAGTACTTCGCCTGACGGGCTCTTGCCTTCTTCAGTGCTTCACCAGCTTTCTTCCACGTTGCTTTGAGGGTTTCCTGCAGGTCTGCGACGTACTTGGTGGCACCTCTTGGTGTGTCGTCTATCTTGGCCTCCGTCCAACTTCTGCGTAGGGCTTCTAGCGGTCCTGCTAGCGGTCTGCCGAATAGCAATGTTGACGGGGTGTAGCCTGTGGCTGCATGGGGCGTTTCTCTGTATGCGAACAGTGCCGCATTCACGTAGGTGTCCCACGCTTCTGGATTGTCGTCGGCGACTTTCCTGAGTATGGTGAGAAGGGTTCCATTCAGTCTTTCTACTTGTCCGTTGCTGGCGGGGTGATATGGTGGTGTGCGAATGTGATGAACTTGTATCAACTCGAACACGTCTTGCATCAGGCGGCCGGTGAACTGAGATCCGTTGTCCGTTCTAATGCTGTCCGGGAATCCGACTCTGGTAAAGATGGCGATGAGTGCATCTGCGATCTTCTTGGTGTCGATCGCTGGCAACGGGACTGCTTCGCACCACATCGTACATGCGTCGACGAGTGTGAGTAGAAATCTGTTCCTCTTCTTGGTCATGGGCAGTGGTCCTACTATGTCTACTGAGACTTGCTGGAATGGCACGCCGACTACTACCGATGGTCCTAAGGTAACTGGTACGGTGTGATGTCGCGGGGAATATCGTTGACATTGGTGGCAAGATTTCACGTAGCGCTTGACATCCTCCGTGATTCCTGGCCAATAGTAGTGTGCGCTGATTCTCTGCACTGTGGCTCCAATTCCCATGTGTCCGCTGAGTGGCATGCTGTGGCCTAATTCTAGTACTTGGGCTCGAAGGGTGGCTGGTAGTACTAGTTGGGTGTGATCTCCATCTCCTTGTCGATGTAGAACTCCCTCTTCCATGTAGAAGTCTCCCTTGTGCGGGGGTGTGTGCGCCTTGGGTAGCTTCTGGAAGCACTTCGCTATCGAGGTGTCTTCTTTCTGTGCTGTTTTGATCTCTTCGAGTCCTGGATTCGGAGCGAACTCGGGCTGGGGTGGTTGGGTTTTAGCTTGGGCCCTGGTTTGCACTGCAGCTATCTCTACAGTTTTAGGGGGCGTGCCTAAGAACACATACCTACAACCTAGCACTAGATCATACAGGGGTTTCTGTAAAACAGCTGCT
This sequence comes from Oncomelania hupensis, assembly GCA_036898135.1. Taxonomy (NCBI): domain Eukaryota; kingdom Metazoa; phylum Mollusca; class Gastropoda; order Littorinimorpha; family Pomatiopsidae; genus Oncomelania; species Oncomelania hupensis. Next base: position 8,888,744 of record CM072512.1, read on the forward strand.
TGGATTCGTCCTGTGACGTACCTACTCTCTACTTCGATCCAAGCTATTGGGCAAGTAGTCGTCGGTTTCGTCAAGTCTGCTCCTTGTAAGTCGACTGTCTTGTCTGTCAAGTCCGCGCGCGATACAAGAGATTCGCTAACTATCGCGTCGTATGATAGACCTGTGTCATACAGACAGTTCGCTTCTTTTCCGTTGACCTTGACCGTGTCTGTCACCGATGGGTGATCTCCGATCGTGTGTGGCTTGTTACCGCTGCTTTGAGTTAGAACTCTGTGCGCTGGCCGGCTTTCGCGCTCTTCCCTACGTTGTGCGGCCAACTTGAAACATTCTGCGGTGGAGTGATTGTTTCTGTTGCAGAACGAACAATACCGTCTCTGTTCTGCAGGACCTCTTTTCCCGAATTCCGTGTTGGGTCCTTTATTCTGCCCAGGTCTGGGGTTATTCGGCTTATTCGCGGTGCGCTCTTCTCGGTTAGGGCTTCGTTTCTGTGCCTCTTTCCCGTTAGGCTTTAGGTCTCGCCTGAAGCTCTTGGCTTCTCCGTGTGCGGCCACGTACCTATCTGCGACCTTGACCAGATCTTCTAGTCTTTCCGCGCCCTGCTCTACTGAGAATGTCCTCAGCTCGGGGGTCATGGTTTCCCGTAGCTGTTCCCATACTAACAGTTCTGTCAGTCCATCATACGTCTTAGCCGTGGCTGACTGGCTAATCCACTTATCCAGCGTTGTGGACAACCGATCCGCGAACTGCGCATAGCTCTCTCCTTTCACTCTCCGATTGGTGCGGAATTTTTGCCGATAGCATTCTCCTGTTAGTTCGAATCCCGTTAGGAGTGCCTCTTTTACCTTGTGATAGTCAGTCCCTCTGTCAGTCGGTAGCTTACTGTAGATGTCATAAGCCTTTCCTCTAAGCCCTTGACTAAGCTTGAAAGACCAATGGGTGGGATCTAGTTTATACTCTGTTGCTAGACGCTCAAACCTAGTCAGATAGAGATCTAAACCTTCTTCTCTATCATTGAATGTTCCCAGTGGAAATGACATTCCTTGTACAGGGTTGGATGCTACCTCTAGCTGCTCTGAGTGGGGAGGGGTTGAGGAAGAACTTGAAGCTCCTGATCCCATTCTTCTTAGCTCTAACTCATGCTGTCTGTCTTTTTCCTTTTCTGCCCTCTCATACTCCCATCTCCTACTTTCTGCTTCTCTCTCTGCTGCTAATGCTGCCTTCTTCTGTTCTCCTTCTAATTCTAATTTCTTCTGCTCTCTTGCTGCTTCTAACTCTGCTTTCTTTTGCTCTGCTTCTAGTTCTGCTTTTTTCTGTTCTCTCTCTGCAGCTCTCTCTGCCGCTTCGAGTTTCTTCGCCTCTCTCTCTGCTGCTCTCTCTGCCTTAGCCTCCTGCTTCTCTACCTCTGCATTGATATACGCAATTAGGTCTCCCCCTGCTAAGTGTAAAGCTTCCCCTAATTCTTTGAAGCGCAATCTCAAGGCCACTGGGTCCGACATTGCCAAACGTGTCTATGAACAACCTCTGAATCACGTGGAATACCAAAACACTAGCAATATTGCAAGTCAATAAAAACAATGCAAAGACCATCAAATTCGCAATCAATAATAGAATAAAACAAGAGTCAAATGGCATACAACAGTTATTTAAGCAAAACCTGCAAAAGAACAATGCAACATACAGGCACAAAAATATTTGAAGCAAAAAAGTTTTTAACTAAAAAATAGTGCACCCAAACTGAGTCAATGTTACCACTATTCTAAGTTATTCTACTTCTACTGTTATCTAATTTTATTGTACTTAGGTCCGGTTATACCCAATTCCTATTATACACAGATCCTGGCAGGCTCGCCAATTAAAGTGTCACGTGGGGTTTATGGGCTTTGCACAATGGAATTATGGACCCTCACGTTTATTCGGTGGGAACTGCTTGTAGGTCACCCTATGAATTACTTTAATAAATTTATTTGTTTAGCTCGTTCTGTGTTAAGGTTGGGGTACAGAAATAGATGAAAAAATGGTAAACGATTACTGTCACACTAGCTTTCACACGGCTATGAATCATATGTAGTCCAGCCACTTGATAACAGTTAAAATCACACATTTATTTCTTCTACTCTATACAAGATTCTCTAAGTACTAATCTAACTTAAAAAGTCTCTTTCACTGCTAATAGTTCGATCGCTGATAGTCTAGGCAGCTGTTATTCTTCCTCGGGCACTTGCTATAATATTTCATGTAGATTTGGACTACTGTGGTCCGTTTTACAGTTTCTGAAGAGTTGGACTACAGTGGTCCTGTTATGATCAGTTTAAGTGCACTTTCGGAGGATACACTTAACTTTCTGATGGTGCGGTCGAAGTCCTTCTGTGAGGTAGCTTCTGGTACACCTTTGTAGTTGTGTAGTTGGGTTCCCTTGCCACGCTGTGGGGTCTGACAGGGTGTTTCTTCGGGTATCTCTTTCCGTCTTGTGCGGTAGAGTCTCCTCAACCAACTAGTCGTTTCTGTGGAGTGGGGCACACAGGATAGCTCGGGATAGCTCGGGATAGCTCGCCTGCTCGTCTGTAATATAAGAGACGAAATTCTGCACAACCCTGAATAATCGGTTTGTGCAGAGCGTCTCACTGAAAGCCAAAGTAGCCCTCAGTGATAGCTCCACATCTCTATACATAAGCGACGAACATTCTGCTACTTCCGGGTTCCACTGGAATCTCACTCTAAATTCCCATACATACATAAATATAAATCGTTTCTAACTATACACATACAGAATTAATAATAATATAAACATTCACGGGTACAGCCACTGGTCTGCAAACATACATATAAGTTAAACAACAGTGGTTCCGTACGGGATACAACATGGCGGCGCAACCGGTCGTGTTTCGCCTCGTGGTCGGCTCTTTCACGTGGTACGGCAAATTCGGATTAACAATTCACATTTATGCATAGCAAATTCCACAAACATAATTTCAACAATAATATAAATATATCACGATGAAACAGAAGGGTGTTCATTTACCTGTTTGACAAGTTCAGGCCCGTGATGACTTGAGAGAATTCTAAGATTTCTAAGTCCTGCTTCCTGGTCTATGAGTGTAGAGATTTCTCTAGCTGTGGAGATGTTGACTCTACCTCGTCTCACACACGACTGATTCAAACTGTGTTAGGCTCTGACACAGTCAAACTGCTCTACCCACTGAGCCTGCTTCTGATTGGTTAAAACGGTCCGATTCAAAGCTCAAGTGCTGACTCACTGCGCTAGCGTGGGTCGGGCTCGCGGTGTGTGGTCTGCTGTGTAATTTACTGACTCTCTTAATGTTACAAAGACTACACATGGCTAAATAGTCAACAAGCAGAGTTAACACTAGCCAGTTCGTGACATATATAGGGGCCCATATGTGGGAAATATATCTGGGAAATATAATGTTGGTTGTTGAAATTGTATCCGATTCTTATTGCAACTAGAACAGTATAGGTTAGAGTATAATGCTTTTCAAGCACGATGCTATGTGTTAATACATTCTATATATCGAAAGAGAGAGAGAGCAAGAGAGAGAGAGAGAGAGAGAGAGAAAGAGAGAGAGAGCGAGAGAGAGACAGAGAGAGAGAGAGAGAGAGAGAGAGAGAGCTATTTGGTGGTTCCTTTAACTCCTAGGTTGGTTCAAATACTTAATCGTCAAATTTGACAAGGCGAAACATTTTGGGCTGTGCAATTTAGTTGACTCCTTGGTACAATTAAAACAGACCAGGTTAGAGTTAACTGGGTTCTAGCACGACATCGTTGTTTTATTAAATTCTATATCGCAAGATAGATGTGTCTGTTCGGTGGTTGGCGAAATAACAGGTTAGTTCAAATACGTCCTTGTTGTTGTTTCTCCGAAAATACTTGGCGGTGTAATCGTATTGACTTTTGAGGTGTACAGTACGATCGCACCGCCAAGTCTTTTCGGAAACATGTCAATATCATATGTTTTAAGTAATCATTTTTCGATTCGAGTTTTAATTGTTTATTGACTCTTCCGTGACACAGTTAAAAAGCATAAGTTTTAGCGATAAGGGTTCAATTCCTGTTTAATTTGTAATTGAGTCTTCAGTGGTACAATTAAACAGCATAGATTTTAGAGATCAGGGTTCGAGTGTAGTTCATTGTTTATTGACTCTTCAGTGGTACAGTTAAACAGCATATTAAATTTTAATGATAAAGGTTCAGCTTGAGTTTAATCTGTTATTGGCTCTTCAGTGGTACAATTAAGCAGCATAGTTTTACGCAATCAGGGTTCAATTCAAGTTTAATTTGTTATTGGCTCTTCAGTGGTACAATTAAAGAGCATATTTGTTTTAGGGATCAGAGTTTAATTGCCACTTGGATTGCTAAAGAAATTGTGGGTTTGTGATTTTGTGAGATTCACATGCGGGTTGCTTCGAATCAATAACATCCGACTTTCATTACTTTGACCAGGGATGTTCAATGTACATCCCTACTTTGACTAACTTCAAATTGAAAGGTGCTGGTATTATAATGGTACTTTTCTGGCCCTGATTTTGATACAGTAGCGATACCTTAATTTCCGCATTAAAAACGTGCTTAATTAATCGTGGTTGTTTAGTTATTGAGTGGTATTTGATTGGTCCAAGCGGATTTTTCACCCATTTGATCTGGAAGAAAAAATGCACGAAGTTTATAAATGTCTGTATTTTGTTGTTATTGTGAAATTTCGTCTTTGAAAATAATAAAAACGCTTTTTTAAACATCGATTTTCATGGTAGGAACTGAAAACATTATCAGTGAGAGATTCTCGTTTGTATATATATAATGTTATGAGCTTATTTATCTGATGATTGTAACGTTATAGCAATACAGACAAACTGGGCTAGTTTATTATTATGCTGTATAGAATATCCCAAACACGTGGGAACAGCTTTTGGTTAAAGAGAAAAATGAAAAGGCGTGAGGTGTTGGGTAAGTGGGGTATGGGGTGCAACTGAAGACGGAATGGACAGATGGAACAAAACAATATGTTCGCTGCGTGCAGTGAGGTCTATGTTGCAAGAATGATAATGCGGATTTACTTTGTGTACATTTATATGCACTTTCTTTTGTAGTCATTGTAATTAATTTGTCTGAAAGCTTTGTTAGAAAACCTCGAAGGTGTCTCATTGGCTCTTGTTAGTGCCGTAAAAGTGTTCAAGTTTCCCCTCTCCTTGAAGTTTATATGAAGGAGTTAGGATACGGCAGTGTGCGCTCACACGTGTGGTATGTTCAGAAAGCTATACCACAAAAGTCCCAGTTAAAACCTGGACCCACTTTATTCACGACACCCTCCATAGATTCTTTAAGCGTTCACAAAGAGTGTTACATCACTGAAAACAATAAGCGTACAAACACACAAAACAAACAAAAAACTCTTTGATGAATAAATTCATTAGTTTTTGTGCCAATGAACAGCAATGGCGAGGCAACATTCTGGAGCTAAAAATACCAACTACCAAAGCCGGTAAGAGACAGAACCCGTAAAAACATTTGCTCGTAAGGTTTCTCGTTTTATGTTGATAAAATAGAATCCTGACCTGCACCAGAGCCCAACGACGCGCACTCCAAGCTGCGCGCGCGCTTCCCTCAAAAATAAGGTCAAAGGTCACAGGACTGTACCGTTAAAACAGGGGAAATCACTCCCTGTCAGGACCGACATCGAAAATTCGAGCTTTAGTGGCTGGATTGAAGGAAGACCACTGTATCACTGTATAATGTATTAACAATGCCAATGTTAAGGTAAACCCGCTGTGGCTCCTTTCAACTCCAACCAACCACTGAAGTTTGAGTGGTCATGACAGGGAGTGGTTTCCCTTGTTTTAACGGTACATCAATACCATAGCCGTGTGACCTTTGACCCTATTTCTGAGTGAACCACGCGGCGTAAAGAGTGTGTTTTTGGTGTCTGGAGTAGGGTAGGGTCTACTTTATCCACCTAAAACGAGATACAGTACGAGCAAATTTTTTTACGGGTTCTATCTCTCACCAGCGTTGATAGATGCTGATTTTAGCTCCGGAATGTTTGTTAGCCGTTGTCCATTAATAGGCCCCCAAAACAACGTCATTTATTCATGTAAAAAGTAATTACTATACTTTGGAAAGACTTTTTTGTTGTTGTAAGCTTAGTTGTTTTTTTTTATTGTGGGCAACACTCACTATGAATGTTAAAAGGATCGGATGAGGTGACGTGTGGTCAAAGTGGATGCCTTTAATGTGAGCAATGTTTGGTGTAGAGGCGCACGTCTGTTGCACTTTAAATGAAATAAAACGACCACTCAGTTAGTGACAGACGTGGACTTTTCGAGGTCGAGGGATTTACTTACAGTTCCAGCCTAACCGACTTTGCGATATAATTTATACTACGACGACGCCTGGGCGTGGATATGAGTGGTAGACGTGCTTCTTCCGGTAGTCCTTTTTAATAATGCCACTGAAACTGTAGGATTATTGACATTTACAGTTCCGAGACGTCGACATCATTATTCAAGATACAAAATACAGTACAAGTGATACAAGATATAAGATACAATACAAAGTGGTACAAGATACAAAATGATTTTTAGTGTTCTCGTTTGCACAAGGAAATGTGTCAGGGCTTCTGCTTGGTATACTTGGACCAATTATTCTGCCTTCTCATTGTGATAGCTTAGACTTGAGATGGTCACGAAGGGTAAAAATGGTGCTTATTACGGACCCGTCAGCGTCTTGTATTCCTTTGAGCGTCTTGTTCGATGATCAGTTAACTGAGGTGATAGTTAGCTGGTTTCCAAAGCCGAAGGTCGCTGGTTCGAGCCCCACAGGAGATTTAGCTACGAAACTTTCAGGTCACCGAGGGTTTTATCCGGATACTACGGTTTCCTCCTTCCATGGGTTTGGATTCAGTCTCGTCTAAACATTTCAAAATAAAAATTCAAATTTTCTTTCCAATATCTTCTAAAAGCGACTTTCCTTTCAATGTGTGTTTGCTGTGAATGTAGGGGTGTCTGTTTCTGTATAAATAGTATCCCCACTGTATGAACATTTAGTGCTTTAAATTCCCGCTGTCATTGTCTTTCTCATTTGTTCTTTCTCATTCTCTATTCTATCATTCTACTATACTATCTTCTTCTTTTGCTAGACCAGTCACCTACCTTTTTTCTTGAAAACTTCCGGGACAAAACTCCTCATTTGTGTGTAATGTCTACTGTATCAGCTTGGGAATGTTGGACGCTGTCACGAACTGGCTAGTTTTAACTCTGCTTGTTGACTATTTAGCCATGTGTAGTCTTTGTAACAGTAGAGAAGTTAGACTATTACTCAGCAGCAATTAATTTACACAGCAGACCACACACAGCGAGCGAGCCACCCACATCGCAGTGAGTCAGCACTTGAGTTTTGAATCGGACCGTTTTAACCAATCAGAGCAGGCTCAGTGGGTAGAGCAGTTTTGACTGTGTCAGAGCCTAACACAGTTTGAATCAGTCGGGTGTGAGACGAGGTAGAGTCAACATCTCCACAGCTAGAGAAATCTCTACACTCATAGACCAGGAAGCAGGACTTAGAATCTTAGAATTCTATCAAGCCATCACGGGCCTGAACTTGTCAAACAGACGAGCAGGCGAGCTATCCCGAGCTATTCCGAGCTATCCTGTGCACCCCACTCCACAGAAACGACCAGTTGGTTGAGGAGACTCTACCGCACAAGCCGGAAAGAGCTACCTTGAAAAACACCCTGTCAGACCCCACAGCGTGGCAAGGGAACCCAACTACACAACGACACAGGTGGACCAGAAGCTACCTCACAGAAGGACTTCGAACACCCCACACAGGAGTTAAGTGTTTACTCAAAAGTGCACTTAAACTGATCATAACAGGACCACAGTAGTCCAACTCTTCAGAAACTGTAAAACGGACCACAGTAGTCCACATCTACATGAAACATTATAGCAAGTGCCCGAGGAAGATATAACAGCTGCCTAGACTATCAGCGATCGAACTCTTAGCATTGAAAGAGACTTTTTAAGTTAGATTAGTACTTAGAGAATCTTGTATAGAGTAGAAGAAATAAATGTGTGATTTTAACTGTTATCAAGTGGCTGGACTACATATGATTCATAGCCGTGTGAAAGCTAGTGTGACAGTATTCTTTTACCATTTTTCTATCTATTTCTGTACCCCAACCTTAACACAGAACGAGCTAAACAAATAAATTTATTAAAGTAATTCATAGGGTGACTTACTAGCAGTTCCCACCGAATAAACGTGAGGGTCCATAATTCCATTGTGCAGAGCCCATAAACCCCACGTGACAGACGCTTTCTGCCAAATGGTCACTGGGGCTTCCTATGATATTTTTATTTAGCAGTGTAGGCAATTTATATGTATGTGCATGTGCTTTGTTGATATTTTATGGTCCTGATTTGGCTCGAAAGAGTCCGCTGGACCTAAAGCAATAATCATGTAATGTAATGTAATGTTGATATTTTATAATGAAGTTTGTATTCTATTTTGTTTTTTGTAAAGGGGGGTTCGATAAATTAGAGTATGGCCTCAGCGTCCCCTGCGTGGGATGCCTTTGTTGTACAGTGACCGTCTTGTGGAGCGCCTTCAGTGTTAAAAAAAAGCTTCCTCAAGAGTCACAACCCGACCCCGAGGTATACAATCCAATTTCACAAAACCAAGCATGAATAAAAAAAAAAAAAGAAGAAAAAAAAACTTAATGATTTGTTAAACTTTGTGAATTGAGATAATAACCTACTGTTCCTATTGCCCCTTCCCAGCTCTCTTAGCTTGTAAAAACAAGGGGTAACTGCACTGTACAAATAACCCACAACCACGCCACTATCATCACCCACACCGACATCATATTAACAACATCATGATCACTCAGGCTTGATCTCTTAACGTTTGCATAGGAACTGTAAGAAAGCAACCTACGTTACTTGCTCCAGGTGTGAGGCAACAATCGCTGTTTGAAGAGCTGTACTCTTTGATGGTTTTTTGGTTTTTGTTTTAAATCTTTATCGAGCAAAAAAACAAACAAATTGGTTGTTTGATTAGAAATTGGTGCTAAACCTGGCTGTGTTAATTAGAGTGTGAGTCCTGGAATGTGAAATGTCATCGATGACTACGGATTTAAAAAAAAAGCCAAAGGATTATGTCGGAGTGAAACTTCACACTCCGGATTCCTAGTGAGTGTCTGGAAATACATTTGAATGGTTTGTCATCTTCATATTATTATTATTATTATTATTATTATTATTATTATATTATTATTATTATTATTATTATTATTATTATTATTATTATTATTATTATTGTTATTATTATTATTATTATTATTATTATTATTATAATGTGCAGTCCTCCCCAACAGCGCCATCGGAAACTGGTTCAGAACAACAATCAGTGTGCGTCCTGGATGCCTACTCTCTCCAACACTCTTCAACATCTTCCTAGAGCGCATCATGTCAGATGCCCTTGCAGATCAGGAAGGCACAGTTAGCATAGGGGGATGAGCAATCTCCAACCTTCGTTTTGCGGATGACATTGATGGATTGGCTGGAGAGGAACAAGAACTTGAACAGCTGGTACAGAGGCTTGACACCACCTCCAGAACCTATGGAATGGAAATAAGTGCAGAGGAGACGAAAATGATGACCAACAACACCAATGGCATCAACAAGGACATCAAAGTCCAAGATCAATCCCTTAACACAGTGCACAGCTTCAAACATTTACATCAGACAATGGGTCCCGACAGGAAGTCCTCTAAAGGATCGCACAAACAACTACTGCCCTGACAAGGTTGAAGCCAATTTGGAAAGACAGGACCATCAGTCCACATTCCAAGGTAAGACTGCTGCGCTCCCTTGTCATCCCCATTTTCCTATACGCTTGCGAAGCATGGACCCTCACTGCAGACCTACAACGAAGAATACAAAGCATGGAGATGAGGTGCTACACAAGACTTCTGGGCATTTCCTATACCAACGACGAAGTCCGACAGACCATCACACAAACCATTGGACAACACGATGACCTGCTCAAAGTGGTGAAAAAAACGAAAACTCCGATGGTATGGCCACGTCACCAGATCATCTGGTCTTGCAAAGACCATCCTGCAAGGCACAATGTAAGGAGGTAGAAGAATAGGGAGACCGAAAAAGAGGTGGGAGGACAACATTCGAGGATGGACTGGTTTGACACTGAGCGAAACAATCAGGGTTGCTGTGGACAGGGAAAGATGGAGTACGCTGGTTATACGATCATCTGTGGTGCCCCTACGACCTCCGAGTTACGGGATAGGATAGGATATTATTATTATTATTATTATTATTATTATTATTATTATTATTATTATTATTATTAATCATCTTCATTATTATTACTTTTACAATTTATTTTTTAATTTATATAATCATTCTTATTTAGAGGGTTTATCCACCCCTAGAGCTGCTGAAGCCGCGGTCCGAATTGTTGTCTTATGTAGTAGTGTTTTTTCTGTGCGTAGTCGGAAAACCTATTTTGTTTGCAAGTGTAACTGCATGTGGACAAATAAAATCTTGTCTTGAATCTAGTGTATATTTTTACATTGGTTACATTTCATGAGTGCTATTTATTATTCATAATGCATGTATCGATATTGTTATTTTATTCACAACTTCCTAGTTTTATTCATCTATATTCCCTTCGTCGTCGTCATCATCATCAGCAGCAGCAGCTGGATCAGCATCATCATCATGGTTGTCTTGATACCAGACCAATGGGGGATCGCTGATTCATTACGGAATAGGTGTGTTTAGGGTATTACACTTCCAGCAAAGACAAACACAGGAACTCCATCACGTAAGGACAGGAATTGATGACTAGTAATTAGCTGATGACAGAAGGATCTCTTGGGGATATAATATTTACTGACCAGAAGGGGGAAACTTTTCAGATACAAAGCGAGCGGGAAATACAGGAAGGCAGGAATACAGTCATGTGCGTTAACCCTAAATTAAACGGTGCCGGTGTAACTAGGCCAGACAATATGCCAACACTAGTGTATTAATTTCTTCGTGGAACAGACTCCTTCTCGTCGACTTCTTCCTCTACATTCTCCTCCAACCTCTTCTTCTTCCCTTCTGTTAAACGCCAGTGTATCGTGTACTGGATAATGTTGAGTACAACTACAAGTATCATGGCAATCTGAAGTAGAAAACTCTTATAGCTTTATTATTGCATGGTCATTTCCTTGCTTGTAACACAACCAAAAACAACAACAACAATAATAATAATAATAATAATAATAATAATAATAATAATAATAATAATAATAATAATAATAATAATAATAATAAGTTTTGCAGAGGTTTAATAATAATAATAGTTTTGCAGAGGTTTAGGTTTACTTCACCCCTCAAACTGGAGACCTACAAACTACGAGCCTCGGCTGCGCTATCTGAAGTGAGCTGCTCCGTATGTAATGCGTCTCTAGGAAACCTTCGTTCAGGCACGAGTCAAAGGGTAACTGTAGATTATAGTCTCACGACACCGGAGCGTATAGGCGACTACTGGCCACATTATTCTGACGCCAGCGAACCATGGTAAGGCGAAAATAATATGGCCATACGTTGGCAAATCCGGGATTCTAACCAGGGACCTTTTGGTTACTAGTAAGCCGCTCTACCAACTGAGCTACCCAGCCCCACCCAGGCACGAAAGAGTTATGTCCCTTTACAATGGCGTCACCCCCACCCCCAATCTCTCCTCCCACTGTAGGCGTATGCTGCTGTCATATTTATCTCCCTTGTTTTATGGTGATTGGTTTATCAATAATTATTTCCGAAGTATTGATCGTAGGTAGATGAATATAGAAGCTCCGTCGATAGAGGCCCCAATTCTGTGCTCCAAGAGGTCGCGAGTTCGATCCAAGATGCTCGAACAATCGAACGAAATTTGAATAAGGAGATATATGAACGGCTTCCCTCATGAAGCTAGTCCGGAGAAAAGGGTTCCATACGACCGACAATTTGCGAGGAAAACACTGTTAATTTGGACAAATGACACTTTCCATCAGGCCCAGGATTGTGCTCAGTTGTCTGGAGCGTTATTACAGTGCGCCCAAAGGCTGCAAGTGGGCGCCTCGGGCGTCTTGAGTTAGATCCTATATCGGCCAGCGCCTTGAGCAGCTCTTGAGCTGAAAAAGCGCTATATAAGAACGATTAAATATAAGAACGATTAAATAATAAATTAAGATATTTATGATGATGACGCTAATGATGATGAAGGTGCATATTGATATTTTGTACACGTTCATGATAAATAAACAGTCAATTGACGCGTTTAGTCCCCACAAAGGGTCGAAAGTTGAACGAAACACCCTCAAAGGAAATCAGGCGTTAATTTACCTGGACGCGCACCGTTGAGTTTTGATTAATTAACCCTTCCCGATAGGTCACGGCAAAGGTCACCAGGTGTGAGGCGGCTAGTTCACGCTTGGCTGCACGCAATCCAAGAGGAGGCCCACTTGTCACGCAAGAGCTGAAGTTGAGGGTGAGGCAGACGACGGCAATCGGGCAGAACAACGCCAACGACAAGGATTCGAGTAGTAGTCCACTCATAACGAAGAAAAAGAACATGAAAAAGAAACTCCCGTATCCTATGGAAAAAGGACAATAAGGTAAATAAAATAAAAATTAAAAAAATAAAAATAAAAGGGAGACTTACTCACTCCCAGTGTTCGTACACAATGTTCATGTCTCCCAATAAAATTGTCTCTTTAAAAGTTTGCGGTAATAAGGTGCCACAAGCAAGGCTGTGACGAATCTACCGGTTGGTTGAGAAGTAACTCCCTATTAATAAGGGCGTATAGTTTTTATAAATAGAACTGCATTTTGCATGAAATAAAGGTATGGTGATTCCTACAGTGGTGGAATTTAATTGCTGATCCCGGATTTCATTTCACACTGACCAGAGCAGTCCATAACAAGGCCCAGATTTTAACAGTGAAATGTGCAAAACAGACGGTCACAGGAAATCGTGAAGAGTTTAATGAGTTTTACTGCCCTTTAACCGCAACGGAGCGGCTGCCTGGCTTTCATCGTAAACTGACCGCTATATCACTCTTGTAAGAGACCAATACATTATTATATTGCCCAAAACAAAATGCCAGCAACATATTTTTAACTTTTTTTTTTGGTCTTTCATAGTATCAATAGCAGAACGGACATGGAGATAACAAAAATCAAAGCTATTATCATTATCATTATTCTGGAAGTGTCATTCATTATCAGCACGGGACTCTGCGACAGATAGTGATTATTCGCGCGACGACTCACGAATATAGCGGTAGTTGCAGAACTTCCACACTAGCTAGTCCGTGGTTTGATATTTTTGGTTCTGATCAACGCCGTGGACAGAAGACACCGGAAATTCATAATAGCCAATAGTGTGACAATAGGGCTATCATTATCAGCACGGGGCGATAATCACAATAGAGACCGATCGATAATCTGCACGATGATCAGTGAATGTTGTGGCGATGATAGCTGTGTGAAAATCATGTGCACGTGCTTTTGATTTGGGCCTGTTACTTAGATGCAAAGCAGTGCCGATAAGACATGACAATATTATTGCTGAATTGGGCGAAATAGTCACCAGATAGTTAAAGCTGTGCTACAAGTCACTGTCATCTGCTGTTGTTGGGGGCGGAAGTTGTGTTACAGCTGGAAGAAAGAAAGGGTTTGGCCGATGGAATTCGGTAAACTAGGCCTGTTTTATAAATGTATTTGATGCCCGATTATTCGCTTTCTAGGCAAAGCTGAATGAAATGAATAACGTTGAAATAACAATGGGTGCGACTAAAATCAATGAAATCATACAACGATAAATAAACGGGTTCATCCAAAAGGCAGGCCACATCACACCAACCAAGCCCTACCCAAATAAGCTTGTTTGATCATGGGTCGCTTTTGCATGACGATTCTGATCTCCATGCACCAGAGAGATACGACGTTTTTTGCACAGTTCTCATTGATGTCACTAATGTAATTGGCGGACATGAAAGCCTCGACAATATAGCGCAGATATTTCGTGGGTGGAGCGGACTGCTAGCACACACTGATAAAACCATAGTGTGTGCTGTTGGATGGATTGATTTGGATGAAAATGAGATAGGATGGGATGGGAGATGAGGACAGGGTAGAGGGAGTGGGGGAGGGGGGGTGGAGTGGAGAAGGAAACGAGGATGGGCCATGAAGGGGAGCGACAGGAGAAATAATAAACTATAGAAGCATTGATACAACCACCAGTTCTTATATAGCGCTTTTCCAGCTCACGGACTGCTCAAGGCGCTGTTCGGTACAGGATCTAACTCTAGCCACTCAAGACGCCATCTTGCATCGTCTGGCGCCCCGAACACTGAGCACAATTCTGAGCGACCGGAGATAGTCCTTGCTCGGTGTATTTGTGTAGTTGGTGGCACTCACTCGTCTAGGATACGAGCATCCGTGCAGTGGAATGCGTGCGTGCGCTTAGTAGACCTCGGTTTAAACTCTCCTCCGTAGGAGTGTCTTGATACGCGGCTATGTCACAGGGTAAGGCTAAGCAGCGAAAGAGAGGAGACAGACAAACCGCCCTCATTAAGCTGGTCTAGAGAAAAGAGAGGTCGCAAAACGCTTTCCTCCTTCCCAACGACGGAAAAAGTGACGGGAACACCTTTACCATTAACGTTTGAGTTATTGCGATGTTTACTAAAGTACTCTTGAAAATGATCTGATAATTACCCAGTTCCTGTAGTTAAACCCTATTGAGTCAACTACAGTATATGCCTACATATTGACAGGTATACGTTTACCGTAAAGAACAGATATATATGATTATGTAAAGTAACTACATGTATGATCGACGTATTGATTGGCAACTCCGTGATTTATACCACGAGAGACCGCCAGTTATAATCGTTGGGAGCCTCTTTGACTGCATCCAAGCAACGCGATAGCATGGTTATTTCTCTTCTGTTTTTGCTTGTTGCTGTTGTTGTTGTTGTTGTTGTTGTTGTTACTGTTGTTGTTAGTGGTGGTAGTAGTAGTAGTAGTAGTAGTAGTAGCAGCAGCAGCAGCTACAGCAGCAGCAGCAGCAGCAGTAGTACTTAAAGAAAGGTTCTTGTTGTTTTTATCCTCCTTCTTCTTCTTCTTCTTCTTCTTCTTCTTCTTCTTCTTCTTAACATTCTTCTTCTTCTTCTTCTTCTTCTTAACATTCTTCTTCTTCTTCTTCTTCTTCTTCTTCTTAACAAAGGTAATGGGGCACCGATCACGGAAAACATAATTACGGAGAATGGACTCCTGCAAGAGAAAACCCCATCCTGTATCGCCATCCTTAATGGTATTTGAAGCTGATTCACCTGCGTACGAATCGTTCCAAAGTCAATATTGTTTTTACCCTTATAACTCCAGGATATACCGAAACATGCTAATCATAATGGTGTCCATATCTTTGTACGGACCTATAAGCTTATCAGTATATACTATCCTATCCTATCCCGTAACTCGAAGGTCGTTGGGGCACCACAAATGATCGTTTAACTAGCGTACTCCATCTTTCTCTGTCCTCGAGCGTCCATGTATCTAGGTCTGTGTTTGGCCCAAACAGTGGATTAGATGTACAGTATCTGGAGTATTGTCGTGTGGGTGATAGATACTTTGATCTTATTAGTGGTCAGATGGTTGTCAGCCGTCGTTGGTCATCCATCTAATAATAATAAGACGAGGCTGCTACCTCCCATTTATTTTTTCCCCAGCTATCCACAGGATCTTTCTGTATAATTGTTATAATCCATTTTTTGATAATTTCATGATCCTAATAAAGGTAACGTAGACAATGATGATGACGACGACGATGATGATGATGATTATGATGATGATGATTGCGAAGAGGAGGATTGGTTAGCGGCAGCTACAACGACGCTATTGCTGGAGCTGCCGCTGCTGCTGCTGCTGATGCTGATGACAAAGATGTTGATGTTGGCGGCAGGGATAGCTCAGTGGTCAGAGCGCACGACTTGTGTGAGTGCGTCTTGGGCGACGTGGGTTCGAATCCTGACTTCAGCAAACTATTTGTGATTGCTGGATATTACGGGCCAGCGCTTTGAGAAGCTCTCTGAGCTTGTAAGTGCGCTATATAAGAGAAATCTCTTTCTTTCTTTCTTTTTTTAAATGCATGTTTATAGCGTCTTTAATCCGAGCCACTATTCGGATTAA
>CM072512.1:8905497-8927997 GCA_036898135.1 Oncomelania hupensis
TGACGTTTTTCAGCGAAAACGTGTGACAAAATAAATTCTTTTGTGACGTTGTACACACTCCTGTGACGTGAAAGTGACCAAATTGTTTTGACGCAGAATTGGAATTACCGGTTTGTGGATTCACATTTTTGGTGATCATCGTTGTTGCGGTAAGCGCATCTTTCATTGAAATGCTTAAATTATTTCCATTCGTACAACAAACAGTCCAGTGATTTCTCTTTGCTTTTTATGCTATTCTGACTAATGCTTACGTGTACCTTTATTTTATAGTAAACAATTCTAAACAATGCCCAGCCACAAATGCTCACACACACACGCATGCACGCATGCATGCACACACGCACACACAAACGCACACACACACACACACACAGACAGGGATTATTTTGACACACTTTCCATTTCTTTGACATTATTTTGACATTTTTTAAATTTTTGAAGCTATTCCTAACCCAAACCCTAACCCCAAACCCTAACCCTTAACCTAACCATAATGCTAAAACATCTCTAACTCAACGGAGCACTATTTTGACGTCAAATAGTACGGCCTTCCAAAAAAAAGTCAGAAGAAACCATGTGGAGTATCATGTGTGTGTCATCAGAACGTCGTTTTTACATGCCCCCCCCCCCCCCCACACACACACACAATTCTCCCTTTATAGTTACATTTGATTTGGGGACTACTGTGTGTACTGGTACCACAAATAATAATAATAATAATAATAATAATAATAATAATAATAATAATAATAATAATAATAATAATAATAATAATAGCAGCAGCAGTAGTAGTAGTAGTAGTAGTAGTAGTAGTAGTAGTAGTAGTAGTAGTAGTAGTAGTAGTAGTAGTAATAATAATAATAATAATAATAATAATAATAATAATAATAATAATTATTATTATTATTATTATTATTTATTATTATTATTATTATGCTACTTATAATGCGTCTTATGTTCTTAAAGAATAATTCAAAGCGCGCGCACTCTCACATATACACACACGCGCGCGCACTGATAGTTGGATCGGGATATTTTCATGTCGAGCACTTGCTATTATTAACCTTTGGATCATTGAACTTTATATCGTTATATGGCTGTCATGTACGTTTCTTGCAATGCCACTTGTATTATTTCATGCTGTTCTGGCTATTCTAAGGCTATTGCGTACCCCCAAGCCCCCCCCCCCATCCTCCCCCCATCCCAATAGCAATCCCCTTGTCTGGCCATACTGCCCCCTGGGCTAGGCGCATAGTTCAACATATCGTTGCTGTGTTTGCACGTCTGATAAAAGGACAAAGTTCCAAATTCCATAACCTTACACTTCCGCGCGCGCGCGCGCACACACACACACACACACACACACACACACACACACACACACACACACACACACACGCACCCACTCATGCCACAAACCCACATACACTCCCCCAAATCAAACAACCTTCTATCTTCTCTAGCACCACTCGCACCCTCACGCTCACTCGGGGTTCGTATTGTAAAGGATAAAACCGGACAAAAAAGGGGGAATAAATCAAGGTGATTTTAAAGGGGTTATCTCCAGCTTCCCACCCTCCCAGGGGTGCCCTTTATAAGAAGATCTGCCAGCGATTGCAACTTTGAGAAATGAAGCCTGCAGCGCAATAGAGTTCCGGAGAGAGTTCTAGAGAGTTCCACGGCAGTGGGATGTTTTTTTCTTCTCCGCACGCAGTTTTCAACTTGATGAGCTGGACTGTAAGCAAAGAAGGTTCGCTGTACTTGGAGGACACCCATAAACCCGTCTCAATATGTAAACCACGGTGAAACACATCGCGTAGCTGAGACAGCCTAGAACCTAGCGTACTAATGTCTTGGTATGCCTGGGACTGTCTATATACATGTGTGACGGTGGGTCTACTGTTGCTGGGTTCTGCACAATGTAATGCTATTACCCACTCGTCTATCGTCTGCGGGGATCGACTAGTGTAATCACCTTATGACTAATCTTAATTTATTTATATTTTTACCCAGTCTGTGTGCGGATAAGATTATAGAGATAGGGAGAAACGTGTAAAAGTTTCACTGACACACTAGCTCTTGCACGGCTATGAAACATAGGTAGTCCAGCCACTTGTTAACAGTAAATATCACACATTTATTTCCTCTACTCTATACATAAGTTTCTAAACCCTATACGAACTTAAATGTCCAAAACGTAATATATCTGGGATTAACTTATGTTGACTTTGGAACCGATGACGGTGATTCTGATTGTAACCCTGCCTCAATCAGGGATAATGGTAACATTATTGATATTGACTATAACCCTATTTCTTGTGTGGCACTGAATATTTGTGGTCTCAGAAGTAAACTGCTTGCACCAGATTTGATTAGTTTGATCGGAAAATATGATATTGTAGCACTTTCTGAAACTAAACTAGATTATTTAGATAGTCTACCAGGTTACACATTATCTTATTTAAAGAAATAGGAGTAAGCTTATAAATAAATCGGGTGGTATTTTGCTATGTGTTAGGGACAATCTTCTTGATTATAAAGGATAAAACTGATTTAGTAGTACAAAATAAATACTAATTTCTTGACTTTGATCTCTGTTTGGATGCTTTGTAGCCTACTTCAAAGTTGACCGGAGTCTCGGTGGCAAAGATATACGTATAAGCTGTGTTTATCTACCGCTGGAGGGATCAGACTATTTTGACAAATCTAACTTAACAATAACATACAACATAACAAACATACTGGTACAGAGGTTTGACACCACTTCCAGAGCCTATGGTCATGGAAATAAGTGCAGAGAAGATCAAAATGATGACCAACAACACCAATGGCATAAACACGGACATCAAAGTCCAAGGCCATTCCCTCAACAAGGTGCATAACTTCAAATATTTACGAACCTTGTATCAGACAATGGGTCCCGACAAGAAGTCCTCTCAATGATTGCACAAACAACTGCTGCCCTGACAAGTTCGAAGCTCATTTGGAAAGACAGAACCATCAGTCTACATTCCAAGGTAAGGCTGCTGCGCGCCCTTGTCATCTCCATCTTCATATACGCTTGCAAAATATTGACCCTCACAGCTGATCTACAACGAAGAATACAAAGTATGGAGATGAAGTGCTATAAAAGACTTCTGGGCATTTAATATACCAAGCACATCACCAACGACGAAGTCCGATAGACCATCACATAAGCCATTAGACAACACGATATGCTCACAGTGGTGAAGAAATGGAAACTCCGATAGTATGGCCACGTCACCAGAGCATCAGGCCTTGCAAAGACCATCTTGAAGGCACGGTGCAAGGAGGCAGAAGAAGAGGGAGACAGAAAAAACGGTGGGAGGACAACATTCGAGAAATGGACTGGCTTGATTGACACTGAGCGAAGCCATGCAGGTTGCTGAGGACAGAGAAATATGGAGTACGCTGGTTAAACGATCATCTGTGGTGCCCCAAGGACCTTCGAGTTACGGGACAGGATACGGTAGGATAGGAAATTATGTGGCGAGTGATATTGTTAGTCGGGGTTTCGACGCGTTTTGTTTCCTGGGCGATTTCAATACCAGACTTCATTGCCTGATTTTATACAGGATGATTGTGATGATAATATTTTGAGCGATCTGCAAGATTTACATTTTAATACTGCTTTACCTCAGAAAATTTTGGATGATAAAGGTGTCAACACGCTGGGACACTATCTCTTGGATTTCTGTCAGTCATTGGGAGCTTTTATTGTTAATGAAATGTTACAAGAGGCAACAGCGGCAATCATACTTGTAAAGACACCAGTGTGGTTAAAGATGCAGTTGCTTCTAGTTTTCTGCTTGACTACATTAGTAGATTTACTGTTAACGACTTTTGCGATATGTATTCAGACATCCACTGTCCAGTCTCTGTGCATTTTTCTTTTCTCAGTATCATTCACTGCCAATCTAAAACTGACTCGGAGCCTGGAAACAGCAGACTCGCATCCAGACTTAAGTGGCATTTTTGACAGCTATTTGAAATGGTGGGAGAATTGCTAAAATACGAAGCTGATATCAATAATCTGGAATCCAAGTTGTCAGACTTAATGGAAAACACTGATGTTTCACGAAGTCAGTTCGATTATATTTGTTCTAAAATTGGTATTGTAATGAAAGCTGTAGCGGATGATATAGGATGTACAATAAAGCTGTAGCGGATGATATAGGATGTACAATAAAGCTGTAGCGGATGATATAGGATGTACAATAAAGCTGTAGCGGATGATACAGGATGTACAATAAAGCTGTAGCGGATGATATAGGATGTACAATAAAGCTGTAGCGGATGATATAGGATGTACAATAAAGCGACATTAAATGTGACCCTCCACCACGGGATGAGTCGTATTGTGCCTCAGTCCATTCCGAGGAATCACTGAAAATAGGTGCAGGGGGTGTGGGTTGTCGGTTTTGAGATTTTAGTTGTTGCTGATTCTTTAATCATTTATCTACATGTTTCCGTTGGAAGTTTGCTAAAATTCACGTCTAAAAGTATTATAAATGTGTTTTAAAAGCACCACCTATCCCGTTTTGGTGAGAAAATCTTGCCAAAACCACTTCTTTTGAACAACCTGTCCTCCCTATGCTTTTTGAGCCGACCCGATGTACTATGTACCGATTGAAAGGTCTTTGCCTCAGCTTTTAAACTATGTAGAATAAAAATGTAAAAGCTAAAACGATAGGCTAAAAATAATAGTTCTCCGGGAATGCCCCTGTAAACAATTTTTAGACCACATACTTTTTTATTTTATGTTGCTATTTTATAGAAATTGTTGACATTTGCTCATTAGTAATGATTTTAATATTGTTATGAATAAAATTATTATAGTAGTAGCAATCGGCCTGCATAAAAATGTTAACTAAGTAAAACATACATTTTAACATGTATTTTAAAAAAAGTGTACAAATTAAAGTACTTCATACTTTGAAATGAAAATCTGCGTGTGTGTTGTTAATGCTGTGCTAGATTACTGTGCCAAATTTCATTAAGATCCATGCGTGGACATTACTGTCTTAAAGTTTGTAAACACAAATTTCGAGATTTCTCAGAATCGCGTATTTGGGGGGGGGGGGGGGGGCAAAGTAAAAAGCATGTAGCTCCGAGACTATTCGTCAGATTTTCAAACGGTTTTTTCCATTGAAATTGGCATTCAAAATACTTTAAGATAGCACAAATAACTCAAAATGACCCAGAGGCACAATAAGACTCAAACCGTGGTGGAGGGTCACATTAATAAGAGTAATAGGATGACGAACAGCTGCCCATGGTTTAGAAAGGATTGTGAAACCAGGAGAAAATAGTTTTAAAGGCCAAAGATAATTATAGAATGTGTTGAAACTCTGCTACCAAAGAAATTTCACATAAGACAAGTAAAGATTTAAAAAAAGTAGTTACGACTAACCTTTAGCATACATTCCAGGGTGGTGCTGCTGCGCTCCCTTGTCGTCTCCGTCTTCCTGTACGCTTGCGAAGCATGGATCCTCATAGCAGATCGACAACGAAGTATACAAAGCATGGAGATGAGGTGCTCCGGAAGACCTCTGGAAATTTCCTATACCCAGCGCATCACCGGTGGCGAAGTCCAACAGACCATTATTCAGGCCATTGGACAGCGCGGTGGCCTGCTCGCAGTGGTGGGGGGGGGGGGGGGGGGGGGGGGGGGGGGGGGGGGGCGGGGGGGGGACGGAGGCTCCGATGGTGTGGCCAGATCATCGAGCCTTCCGGGGACCATCCTGCGGGGCGCAGTCTATGCAGGTAGAAGAAGAGGGCGACAGAAAAAGATGTGGGAGGACAACATTCAAGAATGGACTGGTTTGACACTGAGCGAAGCCATGAGGGTTGCTGAGGACAGAGAAAGATGAGGTACGCTGGTTAAACGATCATCTACGGTGCCCCAACGACCTCCGAGTTACGGGATAGGATAGGATAGGATAGGAAGTTTATTAAGAGGCTCCGCTCATTAAAAGGCAAAGATCCAACGGTATTCTGTAAAAATAATCAATGTTTGTATGCAGGAAAGAAAGAAGAAGGCACTAAATTGACATGTGCATTTTTTGTGGAGCATTTGTGGGCACTAGGTAATAACACTGTTACAAACGATGATCATTAAATCAACGAATAAGCTTAATTAGTTATTTAGATGATCCTTTCACTGAAGATGAAGTGTCAGCAGCTATTAAAAACTGGCCTGCGAAAGCTCTAGCACGATTGAACTACGTCGGTGGACCAATATTGGATTTATTGCAGTGTTCTTCTATAGCGCAGGATCCAACAGCTTGTTCGTGCTAAACAGTGATGTATCACTGCGTGCATGGCGGGCCGGATGCGGATAACTGCAAAACGACGCGATAAGTTCGGTAGGAAACTGGATAATGGTGAAACATAATGAATTGCCAGTGGTCATGCAAATGGCATTATTTTGCCCCAAATCGGCCATCCGTTTCCTATGTTCTTTCTCGTAGTGTCTGTGTTGGCATGTGGTGTAGGGCGGTGGCGCAAAGGTTTGGCCACACTTTAAAGATCCTGACCCTCATAACCAAGACGGGTGATTGCTAGCTACACAACTACACCCAACATGCACTAGGTCATTTCTCTCCCACCCACCCACCCCCCAACCCCCATAACCGGTTGCTGAAGAATGTGTTCAGTCGTTTGGGCCCATCGGCCGGAAATGGGTCTCCCTGGAGGCTTGAGTTATTAGGGCCTGCATCAGCAGCGCCTTGAGCAGCTCTTGAGATAGACATGCGCTATATAAGAACTAGAGGGAGGAGCCTATGTGTCCCACCGCCGTAGCTCAAGTGGTAGAGCGTTCGCCTGGCACACCGATGACCCAGGTTCGAATCCCGTGGTAGGTGATACAAAACGTGGCCATTTTTCACTGTCCATTTTAGCAGTATGATTGCTCTGGTGGTTCAGTGTTGATGTAGGTCCTTACCCCTCTTTTCCTGGGATGGTTATCCCCGTCTGCCATATCGCCAATGGTGGGTGGAGACGTTAAACATCAATGTTCATTCATTCATTCATTCATTCAGCCTATGCCAACGAATCTTAGGTACGCTGAATAAACCACAGGGGGGAGGAGGGGGGGGGAGGGATCATTGACGGAGCGAAACTTCGCGTGCTTACAAATCGTCTAACTGTAGAACTCCAGAGTATCAGAGGAACGGTGCAGGGGAAACTAATAAAATTATTACTGTCTAGCGTTTGCTTGAACCACGTCCCCGGATTGCCTGGATGAGGAAAATCGTCTGCGTCAAACGCCAGTCAGCCGTTTCCGCGGCGTTGTGGTCTTCCTTGATTGATGGCGCGAGGGCTTTGTCTAGTGGGAAAGGTGTTGTGACATACTGAACAAATCCACAAGAAAAAGACTGTGTAATGACTTTAAGAGAGTCAGAGACAGGGAGACAGACAAAGAGAAAGAGAGAAGAATGAACATTAAAGCTTAACGTCTACACCCACCATTGGCGACATGGCAGGCGGGGACAGAGAAAAAGAAAAGAGAAGAAGAAGAAGAAGAAGAAGAAGAAGAAGAAGAAGAAGAAGAAGAAGAAGAAGAAGAGAGAGAGAGAGAGAGAGAGAGAGAGAGAGAGAGAGAGAGAGAGAGAGAGAGTTTCACTGAGACATTTTATTCACCTCAAGGATACAGATTGTAGGCGGGAGTCTATTCACAACTTTCCGGCACCTCTCATAAAAACTCGTGGGTATCGCCATTATAAATTAAAACGAGGTTAGCATGAAACCAAGTTCCGGTCTAGCTTGTTTTGCTTTTATCAAAGCTTGATGCGTGACTTTTAAATATGGCAAATTGCCGAAAACGACGATTGTTAGAGCCAGAAAACGAGTGGGATAAGTATAAAAACGGTGGAGGAAGTACATGCTCAGTGAAAGGATGCAAAAAACAATCGTAGAGGCCTGTATTTGTGGCGACTTCGGAGGTGCGTCGATCATCGACAGAAAGTGAAACAGGACCTGAAGACTCTTGTAGTTTTCCATAGCTTCGCCGTCGCAACCTTCACAAAACACGAAGTAACTGACTATGTTAGGAGAGCGTTGTGACCAAGTGGGCTAAGGCGGGACTAACTTGCCTTGTTCACAAGCCACAAACCACTGACGCCTGACAGGTGTGGGTTCGAGCCAGCATCTGGGCGTTATGTTTTTCCGAATATTTTTCAAAAATTCACAAATAATGTTAGGTAGGTAGGGTTTAGGCGCGCCACTGGCGATAGAAAGGGATAATAAACTGCAGCAAAAAAAATAAAAATATGTGAGGGTACGATACAGGTGGCCAGTGACACATGTTATTATTCTTGAATATTTGGAAATAACTCACTAAAACACGCGGAGAAAAAAAACCGGAAGTATGTTTCATTGAGGGGATTCCCGTTGGTGCATAGGATAGCAGAAAAGTGTGAATACACTTACATTCCTACGTCTCTCTTTAATCATGCCTTAATAATAATAATAATAATAATAATAATAATAATAATAATAATAATAATAATAATAATAATAATAATAATTGGATGCTATGTAGCCTACGCGCTTTTCCCCAAATCAATCAGGCTAAAAGCGCAGCGATCTGTACCAACATACACGCTCACCTGTCTCATCCACCCTCACACATACACAACAAATACACATCCATCACTCAAGCAGGTGGTGTAAAGGCATTGAGATCGCTATTGGAAGACGGAAAGAAAACCGAATTTTATTTTTGAAATTTTAGATTGACTGCGTCCAGTACCATTATTGAAGGGAGGGAGGAAACCGGAGTGCCCGGGGCAAACCCTTAATACTTAGAATGATGTGATGTTTGTTATAATCTCTTACGATATTTAACGTGTTTTATCTCCAATCATATCGTCGTGTACATATATATATATATATATATATATATATATATATATATATATATATATATATATATATATATATATATATATATATATATATATATATATATATATATATATATATATATAATATACTATATATATATATATATATGTGTGTGTGTCAGATTACGTTTACAATGGATTTTTTTTTGGGGGGGGGGGGGGACGGGAGGGAGGAGGGACAAATACTGCTTATATAATTCTTTGCGCTCATTTTTTTTCTTTGGAAGAGGGATGAATGGGTTGAAGGATTGATCAATATAAGAGCGTTTTAAATTTAAATTTATTTTTGACAAAGCCAGCACACACACACATACACTCCTCCCCTCCTCCCACACACAAACTCTTTTTGTGGCAGGTATTTTGTAGAATGGACGGCGTTTCATTCACTTGAGAAGGGTCTGTGAGATTCACGGCTTTGATAGATGAATCGCGTTTGTGAAATATTTCGTTTGTTACACAACAACGACGCTGTATCATATGCTGAACAACAGTGATGGCTTTTGGACATTTTGTCCCGGAAATCCGTGCGTTATTTCCCTTTTTATTTTGTTGTGGTTTTCGAAGCATTATTTTTTGCAGCGTGTGTTCCTCTGGTTATGTCTGCCTGTTTATTATCTCTTTCTCTCTCTCTCTCTCTCTCTCTCTCTCTCTCTCTCTCTCTCTCTCTCTCTCTCTCTCTCTCTCTCTCTCTCTCTCTCTCTCTCTCTCTGTCTGTCTGTCTGTCTGCCTGTCTGTCTGCATCTCTCTGTAGGTCTGTCTCTCTCTCATCATCTTACTGTATGATGTCTGGTTCTGTCTGTCTCTCTTTCTCTCTCTCTCTCTCTCTCTCTCTCTCTCTCTCTCTCTCTCTCTCTCTCTCTCTCAGTCAGCTTCTTCTTCTTCTTCTTCTTCTTCTTCTTCTGCTTCGTCAAATCACGGGAAATAATGAGAGTAGTACGGTTACAAAATTTAAATGGGCGACCAAACCCTATCGGGAAATAATGTCATCACCTTGGGTTGAATCCATTCTAAATCGCATTGCGGTGGTTTTTCGGGGTTTTGTTTCAAGGATAAATAATAAAGCTCCTTAGCGAAGGTAAAAAGTTCAATGTCGCTTCGATTTATACGAACATTCAGGGTGTACTTGAAAAAGAGAGAGAGAAAAAAAAGAGAGAGATAGAAGAAGATAGGATAAGATAAGATAGGATAACATAACATACGATAATTCTTTATTTACCGAAGGTAGTAGAATAAATAGTAGTCTGCTTTTTTATATCTGGCCCTCGCCCTAAGGAGGAACTAGTTAAAAGAGAGAGAAAGAGAGACAAACAAACAGACAGACAGACAGACAAACAGAGATATGATGAATGTGTGAGAAATGATGGAATATATCTCTTCAAACCTAACCAGGAAATCAAACAGTGCTATGGGACAAAGACAAACAAATAAACAAAGAAAGATAAAGGGAGAGTGAAGGGAGTGTGTGTGGGGAGGCGGGAAGAGACAGACAGAAAGACAGACAGACAGACAGACAGAAGATGATTGCGTGAGAAAAGGAATATCTGTTCAATCAATCTTAACCAGGAAATCAAACAGTGCTATGGGACAAAGGGAAGAAATGAAGCAAAGAAAGACAAAGCGAGCGCTAACAAAGAGGAATTCTTAAAACAGGTGATCCATCATCGCCTTTATATTGAACAGATTCATTATGTGGTGTGTGATGGTCTCTGTGTGTGGGAGAGAATATGTATGTATGTGTGTGTGTGTGTGCGTGTGTGTGTGTGTGCGAGAAAGAGAGAAAGAGACAGAGAGAGAAAGAGAAAGAGAGAAAGAGAGAGAGAGAGAGAGAGAGAGAGAGAGAGAGAGAGAGAGAGAGAGAGAGAGAGAGAGAGAGAGAGAGAGAGAGAGAGAGAGAGACTCAGAATTACACATTGTATTGACAACCAGGATACAGATTTTAGGCGAAAACCTAATTTTACAATCGTTCCTCGTGTCATTCACACTCACGTTCTGCGATCTTTAGTGAAATTTGCCAACGACAAGAGACAGAGAGAGAGAGAGAGATTACTCTTATATAGCGCACTTATAAGCTCAGAGAGCTTCTCAAAGCGCTGGCCACTACTATCCAGCAATCGCAAAATAGTTTGCTGAAGTCAGGATTCGAACCCACGTCGCCCGAGACGCCGTACACAAGTCGAGCGCTCTGACGACTGAGCTATCCCTGCCGCTGGAGATAAATAATAGAGAGAGAAAGAGAGAGAGAGACACACACACACAGAGAAAGAGAGAGAGAGAGAGAGAGAGAGAGAGAGAAGGTTGGGGACAGGGTTACGGTGTTTACGAATACGAAAACTTGATTATAGTATTGAGAAATTACAATTGCATTGTGGTGCCAAACACAACTTACTAAACAGGGCATACAAATACATTATCATGTATTAAAAAAATATATTATTTCACCCAGGAACACCATTTGAGTCTCCTCTCTGAAAATCCTTATCGGGAAGAGAGGGGACTATAAACTGATACATACATACAATACAAACACCATTTAAACTACATCAATATCAGCCATCCATACACATAATTTGCAAGAAAACAAAACAACAAAATAATAATAATTAAAACTTACACCATGTGTGTGTGAGTGGTGGTGATGGTGGTGGTAGTTGGGGGTGGGAGGAATATCCCTGTTATTGATCGTTATTATAAAATGCATTAAGACCCTGTCAGATTAATTTTAAACGCTAAATTAACGGGTTGACTTTGAGACGTTAATTGAAAATGGTTACAATATCAACAGCTTGGTTTTACATTGACATTTCAGCCAATCAATAAGGATACCATTATGTGTAAATGTTGCAAAGTACCAGAAGACGAAGATCATTTCCTAACTGCATGTACATTATACAATGATTTAAGAGCTAAGTATATAACTTTCCATGTTCAATCATGGGTCCATCTACTAAAATACGGAACAAAATTTCATCTTTGGAGAATTTGTTTGTTTATGTTCCACGCCCTAAAATTACGAACAGAATTCTACGAGCATGTGTATTTCATCATAAATTTAAATGAAATTTTATTGAGTTTACAGAACTATGCAATATTTATGAATCATGTGATCCGCAACTCTACATTTCTATGGGCCGGTGGCCCGAAGATTGTGTAAAATGTATATGGATGTAATATTTTTTGGGAAGTAAAAGGACGATGTCCAAATGTCCAAAAATCTCTCTCTCTCTCTCTCTCTCTCTCTCTCTCTCTCTCTCTCTCTCTCTCTCTCTCTCTCTCTCTCTCTCTCTCTCTCTCTTCCCTCGACGCTCCAACCGACCACTTTTTCTCTAACTCTCCTCCTGTAAAAATCTAAGAAGAAACTGTATTCGTCAAAAACTTAAAATTATTCTGGAAGAGTTTCATCCGGCCATGAAAAACTAAAAAACAAGAACTGGACTACCTCTCCCACCCAACCCCCCACGGCATCATGATGACGTCACACGATGACTTCACTCAATGTAACATGGTTTTGTTTAAGGCTCCAGGCATCTGTAAACTCTAAGTACATACGAAGTTAAAAAAATAATTAAAAAAAAAGAAATGTAAAAAAAAAATGTCTTAATAAAAAAAAAAAAGCTGACATCATCATGATTACTTTACTTGATTTGCATAAGTCTGGTTTTACGTTGGAGGCTTACGTGAAGTCTAAGTACAGTAAGTACTCGGGTTACGCCGGTCTCGACTTACGCTGTTTCGTGGTTACTACGCTCCTCCCCATAAAATTATAATAAATAATATTACGCGTCGTTCCGTCTTACGCGGTTTAGCGTCGTAAGCGACGTAAACAAACGGGAGCTAGTTTCTGGCGAGCGGCGGAAGAATACGCTTTGTTGTGGTTATACGGCGGGGAAGACGGCGTCGTTTCCTACGTTGGCGTCGCTTCATACGCTCAGTCACTATACATACGCCATTTTGGTTGTTTACGCCGTCTATCTCTCTCACATGTTTTATTGTTTTTTGCCCTTGGTTATGGCTCCCAAACGTAAGTCAGACTCTTCTGATGGTAGTGCATCAAAGAAAAGAAAGGCCATCACCATGGAAGTTAAAATGGACAGTATAATATTAATACTTTTTTATGTCATTAACAGTTACAGTACAATATATAGCACTGTACGTACAGTACAGGTATTTTTCTTTATGTTTTAACTTACGTTCCGACTTACGATGAACTCGGGTTACGATGCGTCCAACGAACGGATCAACGTCGTAACTCGAGGACCCCCTGTTTAGATCAAACTTGAACCAAATCCCCTCCAGTAGTTTGGGAGAAAATAAGATTAGAAACAAAAAAATTATGATGTCACCATGATGTCACACAATGAATTAACTCAATATACCATACTTTCGTTTTAGGCTCAAAGGCTTCTGTACACTCTAATTACATAGGACGTTTTAACAAATTTATTTTAAAAATTTATTTTATAAAATGACATCACATTGATTACATTACTCGATTTTCATAAGATTGGTTTTACGTTGGAGGCACAGGTAAAATGTAAGTACTTACTAAACTTGAACCTTGGGAGAAAATATGATTTAAAAAAATAAAAAGAAAAACAATTATGACGTCGCCATAATGTCGTCATTCGATATGCATACTTTTTTGTCATCTGGTAGGGGTGTCGGATAGCGCAGTGGTTGGAACACTCGCTACTGTGTCGCAAGTTAAGCATCGTCCAGTGCGGTTAGCACTTGGATGGGTGACCGTAAAACTGAAGCGACATATAACAACGCCCCCAGTTGACTCAAATGTGACTGAATACCTACTCTCTTAAGGGTGGGGAAGGTAAAGCAGCGAGGGAGAGAGATGGGCATCACCCTCATTACGCTGGTGTGATCTCCAACATCACGCTCTCCTACGGCCACAAGCCTATGGGACAACCTTTACCTTTTTTTTTTTTTTTAGGGTTCAGTATTTTGTAACTAAATACCAAGTTTCACAGAAATCCTCCCATTTAGTTTAAGAGAAAAGTACACAAATGCCACCTTCGGAAGACGGACGCTAGACGTCCGACTCCGGACGGACGGACGGACAAAGCAAAAAAAAGTAGCTCCCGAGCTCGGGGACTAATAACAAAGAAAGGAATAACAATCGATGATGATGATGATGATGATAATGATCCCGACGTCCCGACGTTGAGTTGACGCCGATGACCAAAAGGAAACTGGAAGGTTAATTAAAAAGACAAAATATCAAAATATTGAGAACAAACTTCAAGTTTCTTCCCAATTTAAGGTTTGTTTTATTTCTATTTCTTTACACCTCAGTTTATACTCCCATGCTAACAAGGATGCAGATTCACGATCACTCACTTTCGCTTGATAATCGTATGTGACGTTGTCGCGCCATCACGTTTTGCCTAGAACCAAGTTTTATGAACATCCAGTCACTCCATCGTTGACTCATGTCTGCTGTTCGCCAAGTATACAAGTGTATATAGATGAACGCTCTTTTTCCCGTCAGCAGTTTCCCACACCCACAACCATTGGTAATATAAGTGACACCTCTCTCTCTCTCTCTCTCTCTCTCTCTCTCTCTCTCTCTCTCTCTCTCTCTCTCTCTCTCTCTCTCTCTCTCTCTCTCTCTCTCTCTCTCTCGCTCGCTCGCGCGCGCGCAATGCTGCTTTGGGTATTTCTCCAAAGCATTTATGCCTGGCTGTCTTGCAAACTAAAAATCGACACGAAAACAAACGTAAACACCGCTATGCACCAGCACTGAGCGAGTCATTTCGGAATTATGCATGCATAGGGACAACAAGTAAAAGAAGTAAAAGAGATCCCACAGTGCCCAGAAACAAGTAAAATAAATCCCTGGGAAATGGAAATCCTACGTCGAAGGGAGGCGAAAACTTGGCATTACCTTGCTAAGTCTTCGTTCGCGTCGCCATTATTCTAACGAACTGCACAAGCCTTTTCCATCCCGTTTCTCTTAGTGATTGAGGCCATAATGTGTTTTCACATTTCTTCCTCGTTGAGAGGTGAGGAAGGGGTAGGCAAGGAGGTTTGAGTATACAAGGTTAAAAGGGCGAAGGAGAAGAGTTTTATTTTGTTTTAATTTTAATTTTTTTTTAGAGTTCGGTGGTCAGGGCGCATGCTTAATATACGTGGGTCTTGGGCGACGTGAGTTCGAATCCTGTCTTCAGCAAACTATTGTGTGCATGCTAGATAGTAGTGGCCAGCGCCTTGAGAAGCTCTCTGAGCTTATAAGTGCACTATATAACAAAAATCTTTTTTATGTTTTTGTACGCGCATTTCTTTGCACACTTCACTCCTTCCTCCCCTCTGCCTCTCAACCAGTCATTTTTATTATATTTCTGTATTACTGTCTTTCTTCTTCTTCTTCTTCTAACCCCGTGGGGGTGCCGGGTTTTTTAGTATAAATAGTATCCCCGCTTTCTGGAAATTTAGTGCTTTAAATTCCCACTGTCGCTGTCTTTCTCCTTTGTTCTTTCTCATTCCTACTCTGTTCTATCAATCTACTATACTATCTTCTTCTTCTCTAGACCAGACATCTACCTTTTTTCTTGAGAACTCTTCCGGGACAAAACTCATTTGTGTGTGAGGTCTGTTGGATCA
Organism: Oncomelania hupensis; assembly: GCA_036898135.1. Taxonomy (NCBI): domain Eukaryota; kingdom Metazoa; phylum Mollusca; class Gastropoda; order Littorinimorpha; family Pomatiopsidae; genus Oncomelania; species Oncomelania hupensis. The sequence goes on from CM072512.1 coordinate 8,921,040, forward strand.
GCTTGGGAATATTGGACGCTTTCTGCCAGGTGGTCACTGGGGCTTCCTATGATGTTATTATTTGACAATGTAGGCATTTTATATGTATGTGTTTAGTTGATATTTTATAATGATTTTTGTATTCTATTTAGTTTTTTTTGTAAATTGGGGTTCGATAAATAAGAGTACAGCCTCAGCGTCCCCTTCGTGTGATGTCTATTGTAAAGTGACCGGCTGGTGGAGTGCCTTCAGTGTTACCAGTAGGGTTGTTTCGGCAGATCTTTTATGCGGATCAGGGGTGAGTCCTCTTTCAGCGAAGTTGTGTTCTTGATTTTGTGATCCTGATTCGGCTCTTTGCAGTCCGCTGGACCCTATAAGCAATGAATAAGTAACTAAATAATTCTTCTTCATTCTTTTACTTCTTCTGTATTCCCTCACCTCTCACATCATCTTATTTTCTGTTTTCGGATTCAGCTATCATAAAATCTCCGATTTTCTTGATTGTACAGACCTTGTTAATCTTTAATGGGTTTACGCTCATTCACTACCAAACAGAAAGGGTGATTATCAATCAAAGAATGAGTCATTATAATCAGCTAAACAGATCATTGTCGTTAACAACAAAGCAGGTCATCGTGTTGTCCAATGGCTTATGTGATGGTCTGTCGGACTTCGTCGTTGGTGATGTGCTGGGTATAGGAAATGCCCAGAAGTCTTCTGTAGCACCTCATCTCCATGCTTTGTATTCTTCGTTGTAGATCTGCTGTGAGGGTCCTTGTTTCGCAAGCGTATAGGAAGATGGAGATGACAAGGGAGCGCAGCAGCCTTACCTTGGAATGTAGACTGATGGTCCTGTCTTTCCATATGGGCTTCAACCTTGCCAGGGTATTAGTTGTTTGTGCGATCCTGGAGAGGACTTAATGTCCGGACTCATTGTCGAATACAATGGCTCCTAAATATTTGAAGATATACACTGTGTTGAGGGATTGGCCTTGGACTTTGACGTCCGTGTTGATGCCATTGGTGTTGTTGGTCACCATTTTGGTCTTCTCTGCACTTATTTCCATTCCATAGACTCTGAGGGTGGTGTCAAGCCTCTGTACCAGCCGTTCAAGTTCTTGTTCCTCTCCAGCCAATCCATCAATGTCATCCGCAAAACGAAGGTTGGAGATTGCTCTACCCCCTATGCTGACTGTGCCTTCGTGATCTGCAAGGGCATCTGACATGATGCGCTATAGGAAGATGTTGAAGAGTGTTGGAGAGAGAATCCCTGACGCACACCGATTGTTGTTCTGAACCAGTTTCCCATGGCGCTGTTGTGGAATAACAATAACAATATTAATTGACATTGACAATAAAACTCGTTTGTTGTTACAAATCCAACTATTGTTTGCCATAGAAGTGAACATTGGATTGAATACAAATACAGATACGACAACTTTATTATCTTTATGAAAAATTACAAGTGGTTTACATAATAAGACCAAAAGCTGCAGGATTATAATTTGTCAAGCAGTGCATGCATGCACACCCGCAACCCCATATAGTACAAGTGGTTTAATTTATTATCTATTAATCAGACGAACAGAATGTGGTTTAAAACTGTTTTTAGTTCTCAAGGTACGAATCTTAGGCATTCGGAAGCGCCGGCCAGAAGGTATGAGTTGAAAGTGGTGTGTAAACATGTGACTTTCAATTAGCCCTTGTGAACACACGGTATAAATCATCGGCTCTGGCAAAACGTCCTTTTGCGTGCACAAGAACCGAACTGCCTTTGTCTTTTCCTGAAAGAGGGTGGGTGGGAAGAGAGAGGGTGAGGATGGGGTGGGGAAGAGGAACGAGGTTAAAGGCGAACATAATCAACTAATTTAAAAAATAATGAAACTGAGTATGCTAAAGTCATCAAGCATTTTCACAACCCATCTACTTCTGGCACCTCCAGAATAACCCCCACGTTAGGAAAGATCCGATAAGGTTGGTTGGTTGCTTTTGAGTAATGAGGTTGATTACAATGAACGTATATAAGTGAATAAGCGAGTTAGAGTGAAGAAGAAGAAGAATATTGAGTAAGGTGTTATCTTGACTGAGATTCTATTATTTTACTTGCTATATTTCGGCAGCAACACACTGCCATTTTTCAGCCTACTGAAGTTGGAGAAAAATATTGATTAAAAGAAGAAGAAAATTCGAGATAAAGTCACTGAGTTGAATGGAAATGAGAATCTGGGTGAGTTGATTTCAGCGGTATTTGATCATAAATGTGAGGAAGTTCAAAGGCTTGATCACGGTCCAAGCTGGGTTAACGAATATATTTTTCAATTGCTTCTCTGACTGTCCTTTTCTCTGTGTGGTTCAATAAGAATAATTATTTTCTTCCCGTTTGTTTTCTTTTGTACTTTATACATTATTGTTTCCCTCACATCACATTACAGTACAAAACAGAACAATACGTTACAATAGATTGCTATGCATGAAACAAACAACACTGAAACTAACACTAACAGTCAATCATACATGAATTCACACGAAGGAGAGAAGATGGAGAAAAAGATAGAAGAAAGCAGCAAAGAACGGTATTGAGGTGGCATGTAAACAGGCAATAAGCATATACAATATATAGACCAAAAACATTGTAAGCCATCCGTGAACCAATTGTGAAAACTCCGCTAGCAGCAGATTACAAGCCAACCTACATCCTTTAAAAGGTTCCATTCAGAAAACGGTCGTACTGGCTCCAATCATTCAAACAATTTTCGAAACTGCTGGTTTGGAATGCAATGTTGTTATCAATATTATAGCGCTGTTTGGTTACCTTAGAAAATACCTCAATGCGGGGAGTGAATGTTTTAAATTTTAACTGTTAAAGAGAAGATATAGTATTTAGCAATAAGGATAAAAACACATCAAGAATTCTATTAGATTTGATATGATTATCGTAACCCATGACAACTAGAGTTTCCGACAAAGCAAAATTAACACAAAATTAATATTTATCCATCTTTGTACATCAGACCAGAAGTTCCGTGTTATTGGGTAGTCCCAAAATAAATGATCAATGGTTTCTTCATCATGATGACAGAAGGTATATATAGAGGAATATGACATCTTAAGTAAGAAAAGAAAACGTTTCGTGGCTATAAACCTGTGCTAAAGTCTAAACTGAAACCATCTAAGCTGGGTGTCTTTTGTGGTTTTTATAACATGAGAAAAAACAGTATCAGTTTCGATATCAAAATGTTGTGGACCACTTCTCTAAACTTTTATTAATAGGACATCAGTTTTTGTCAATACAGAATAAATCTGTTTTTATCACCCGGGAAACACAATTTCCACACAGGAACATCTTCAGTTACGCTGTTTTCATCAAATTTCAATCCAAGTTTTGACTAGCATTGCTTTACAGATCGAATCACACCTTGAAAAAGCATAAAATGAACGTTCATATCAGGATATTGCGTTTTCAGTGTTATCGTAAGACCAAAATCCACGCGGGCCTATCAAGTGACCGATACGAACAACACCGTTATCAAACCAATTCGCAATGTTGATGACTTTTTTTTATCTTTCATTACATTACTATTACAGTGAAGACATTCCCACAGAAATTCTGAAAAAAAGAAACAGCATACATTTTTAGAGACAGTTACATCAAATGCTTTCACACATCAATCCAATATAGATTACATATAGACTTAATGAGTGTGTTCAAAATATAATTATCGTTGTCTTTTATATAACGCATCAGTGGACCTTCCGCATACATAATTTGTGTAATTTTCCCTTCAGAACGAAGAACTCGTTTTAGCCAATCAACTTTCAGTGCTGATAAAAAATATAACCAAACGTTTCACATTCAACATTTTAATTCTACAACATTGGTGAGATCTTTTAATCTTATTACATTTTCCGTCCCAGAAAAACTGAAACAGACAGTTATTGAAATCATTTAAACATATATCACTTGGATGTGGCACAACCAAAAATAGATGAATAAGTTTACAAATGGCCAAAGAATTAATTGCTGGTACTTTTCCAAAGGGTGTAAGGTTTGTTCGGGACCATGAGTTTAACAATGACTTAATATCTTGGAGTTTATTATTATTATTATTATTATTATTATTATTATTATTATTATTATTATTATTATTATTAATTAGAAAGAGAGAGAGAGAGAGAGAGAGAGAGAGAGAGAGAGAGAGAGAGAGAGAGAGAGAGAGAGAGAGAGAGAGAGAGAGAGAGAGAACGAGAGAGAGAGAGAGAACGAGATAGAAAGTGAGAGAGAGAGAGAGAGAGAAAGTGTGTGTGATGAGAGAGAGAGAGAGAGGAGAGAGAGAGAGAGGAGAGAGAGAGAGAGAGAGAGAGAGAGAGAGAGAGAGAGAGAGAGAGAACGAGAGAGAAAGTGAGAGAGAGAGAGAGAGAGAGAGAGAGAGGAGAGAGAGAGAGAGAGAGAGAGAGAGAGAGAGAGAGAGAGAGAGAGAGCCTATTCTGACTATGACGCATGTTTAGTGTTTACGTCATCATCACTGACCTCATGTTTTTTTGTTTTTTTTTCATCACTGAAGAAGGGCGTGGCCCGAAAGTCTTTGATTTTATATTTTTCTTGGTGGTTTTTGTGTATTTTGTTTCTGATTTCTATATATACTTCTACCAGTTTATTATCATAATTAAGGTTGACTATTTCTTGAATATTTGTAGAGAAAATAATTCCCAGATACTTAAAGGTTGCCGGGTTTCAAATTAAGTTCTGGCATATATCTGGGTCCAGTATTACGTTTTGGACCTAACCAAACAGAAGCAGAGTTTTCAACATGCATATTGAGACCCGACATTAACGCAAACTGACGCAACATTTCCACAAAGCCCTGAATGATTCTCTGCATCCGTCAAGAGAAAAAAAAGGCCGTATCATCAGCGAATTGTGACAAGAGTATAATTTGGTTTGAAAATTTTAAACCGCGAATGTTGCTGTTGTTTTTAATCATTATAGCAAGGATCTCAGCAAAGAGTAAAATTTAAAAGGGTGAGAGAGTGTTTCCTTGACTTGTATCCTTTTTAATATCAAACCTTTGAGAATATTATCGGTTAACAGAATTATCAAGCCAGAATTTATGAAAGACCACGAAACTGTATTAAATGCTTTTCCACAATTGACTAATAAGGCAAGACCCTCGAAGTCATGTGCACTGGAAAAAAAAGAGTAAAGTATCATACATCAATCTTATATTTTCTCCAATTAATAATAGTTTTGGTTTTAACATGGTCAGTTTGGTGGCCTGTAGCTTGAGTTTGGTCAAGCACTGATTAATCACATTTTGATTGATGTTTCTTAAGTCTGTTTTTTAATGCCCGGCCTGTTTCCCCAAGATAGTAATCGCAGCAAATTTCGCATTCAATGTTATAAACCATACCGCATCTTTGCTCAAGGACAGTACTATCCTTCACCAAGAAGAAGAAGAAGTAGAGGCAGAAGGAGGAAGAGAATGATGAGGAAGAAGAAGAAAAAGAAGAAGAAGAAGGATGAGGAAGAAGAAGAAGAAGAAGAAGAAGAAGAAGAAGAAGAAGAAGAAGAAGAAGAAGAAGAAGAAGAAGAAGAAGAAGAAGAAGAAGAGGAAGAAGAAGAAGAAGAGGAAGAAGAAGAAGATGAAGAAGAAGTAGAAGAAGAAGAAGAAGAAGAAAAAGAAGAAGGAATAAGAGAAAGAAAAAGGAAGAAGAAGAAGAAGAAGAAGGAAGAAGAGAAAGAAAAAGGAAGAAGAGAGGCGGAGGAAGAAGGGGTGGGGGCGGGGGGAGGAAAGGAGCAGGTAGAACAAAAGGAAAGAAGAGGAGGGGGAGGAGGTAGAAGGAAGACGACGCAACAGCAGCAGAAGGAGGAGCAGGAAGAAGAAGAAGAAGAAGAAGAAGAAGAAGAAGAAGAAGAAGAAGAAGAAGAAGAAGGGATAAGAGAAAGAAAAAGGAAGAAGAAGAAGAAGGAAGAAGAGAAAGAACAAGGAAGAAGAGAGGCGGAGGAAGAAGGGGTGGGGGCGGGGGGAGGAAAGCAGCAGGTAGAACAAAAGGAAAAAAGGGGAGGGGGAGGAGGTAGAAGGAAGACGACGCAACAGCAGCAGAAGGAGGAGCAGGAAGAAGAAGAAGAAGACGACCCCGTGGTAACAAGAAGATAAGTTATTACATAATAAACTGTATGAATAGTTCCACTGAGGCTGCAGCACGCAAATCAAGATCTCGGCTGGCAGGGATCAAGATAAGAAATGAGTAGGTGTTTTATGGCCAGCGCTGATGATGGAGCCAGGTACAGACGTCAACACAATTTGAAAGCTCTACATCTTGTGCATCAGTATTAAACCCCATCCTTTCCCCGCCCCCCCCCCCCCCTCTTCACCACCGCTCTATCTATCTGTCTGTCAGTCTGTCTGTATCTCTCTCTCCTTCTTCTCCTCCTCCTCCACTTTCGTCTTCTCCCTCTTTCTCCTTCTCCTCCTTCTCCTTCTTCGTCTCTCTCTCTCTCTCTCTCTCTCTCTCTCTCTCTCTCTCTCTCTCTCTCTCTCCCTCTCTCTCTTATCTCCATTTTGCGTCTTGAGTATGGTGTGGTGCAGGATAAGTGCATTTCAATAAGCTAAACTCTTTGCACCGAAGAGCAGGAAAGATTATCATTGATGATCCCAGTCTTTGATCATCGGATAAAACTTAGATGCAGCCAACCTTATGCCCTTATACCCTCAGTTTTCATTCAACACTGTGACCGTGTTGTTCAAAGTGCAACATGGCCTGCCGCCATCTTATTTCAGCAATCTGTTAACTACTGCCACAGAACGTTACGGGTCCAACAACAAATACATCCTGCCTCCAACACGAATTGACTTATTGCTTTCTCGGGACCTCTAATCCTGAACTTTCTACCTTTAAACATTAGAGTGTGTAGCACTTTTCCTTCCTTCAAACGTACATTAAGGCAATATATGACGGTAACCACTGATTTTGTCAACCG
>CM072512.1:8932997-8952997 GCA_036898135.1 Oncomelania hupensis
GTTTCTCGCTTTCAAACGTGTTCTATCGCTTTTGAAATCTTGTCCAGGAACTCTCGTATTTCTGTCTTTTTTAGCTTTTGTTTTTATTTTATTTTTTTGTGAGGATTCCATTTATTCTGTGTGCGATCATTTGCCTAGCGCGAGTCAGGTAAATTAGACTCATTACCACGCTCGCGCGCTCCCCAAAGAAGCGGAAAGCAAGAGGGTAACAAGTAATTAACCCTTTCGAGCTCGTAGCCGTTAACTCATTACCAGCCCACGCCATATCAACAGCTCCCTCGCACTGTTTATCTGTCTCGCATATACACAAAAAAAGACGTGTAAGCGTTTTTTGAGATGAGCGTTCCTCATCATTTTTTGTATTTGTGGAAATACTTTTAATATAGACGGGAGGCAAAACGAGCCAAATGTCGACGTGCATTTCTGTCAGTCTGACCGTCGGTCCGCTCATGGCTCGTCTCATGCTCAAGAACCACTCAAAACAGCTACTCAGTCTATTTTTTAGCATTCATAATTATTTGCCTGTGTCAAAGGTCAAGGTCCCCCGCAGCCCTATCAGTTTCCAAAGACGTTGTGCGATGCATCTCAAATGGGCTTGACCGATGTTGATACATTTTTAGGGTACAGATATTTCAAAGAAATGCCAATCGGTCCATATTTTCTTGTTTGTTCTTTAGGATAAAACCAAAAAAACAACCGCTCCACGAAATGAACACTTTTCTAAATACGTTTGATTTAAGTTAATGTTTTCGGAAATTCTTTTGAGTGGCCTGCAACCATTAAAAAATAGTGAACATGCCTATAGAATGGAAATAAGTGCAGAGAAGACCAAAATGATGACCAACAACACCAACCTGGACATCAAAGTCTAAGGCCAATCCCTCAAAACAGTGCATAGCTTCAAATATGTAGGAGCCATTGTATCAGACAATGGGTACCGACAGGAAGTCCTATCCAGGATCGCACAAACAACTGCTTCCATGACAAGGTTGCAGCTCATTTGGAAAGTCAGGATCATCAGTCTACATTCCAAGGTAAGGCTGCTGCGCTCCCGTGTCATCTCCATCTTCCTATATGCCTGCGAAACATGGACCCTCACAGCAGATCTACAACGAAGAATACAAAGCATGGAGATGAGATGCTACGGAAGACTTCTGGGCATTTCCTATACCCAGCACATCACCAACAACGAATACCGACAGACAATCACACAATTACAAGCCATTGGACAACACGATGACATGCTCACAGTGGTGAAGAAACGAAAACTCCGATGGTATAGCCACGTCACAAGAGCATCAGGCCTTGCATAAACCATCCTGCAAGGCACGGTGCAAGGAGGCAAAAAAGAGGAAGACATAAAAAGAGGTGGGAGGACAACATTAGAGAATGGACTGGTTTGACACTGAGCGAAGCCATGAGGGTTGCTGAGAACAGAGAAAGATGGAGTACGCTGGTTAAACGATCATCTGCGGTGCCCCAACGACCTTTGAGTTACGGGATAGGATAGGATAGGACATGAAAATCCGGTACAATTCGATGGTTATCTGTCTCCAGTATTGTTGATGCTACCGGGATATCGTGTGGCATTCGAAGGAGAGGTATCTGATGTAAATGTTGTGCGGATTTCTTCTGTACAGTTTCAGACGCCTTTCTCCATCTGTGCATTTGACTTAGTATTTGAGTGAAAGGAAGTATTATTTTAATATTATTATTGATTATTATTGCGCACTTATCTCCGATACAGTATCTAACTCAAACCGCGCACCTGAGACGCCCAACCGCAGCCTTTGGGCGCATGGTCTGACGCCCGGACAACTCAGCACTATCATGAGCCAGCGAGGGATGGGGGAGAAGGACCAAGTGCATGCTGGGTGTGTTCTTGTTACCGGCACTCACCCGTCTAGGACATGAGCGTCAGGATCTTTAAAGTCCGTTATGACGGAATGCATGCGACACACAGACTAGACCTCGGTTTATACTCTCATCCGAAGGAGTAGGAAACTGGAGTAAAGTGTCTTTTCCAGGGACACAACACAATGGCCCGGACAGGGCTCGAACCCGGGACCTTCAGATCCGCAAGCCAAAGCACTACCATTAGACCACCGTGCCTCCTAAACATTGCTTAAAAGATTACCTAAAACGTAATCTTGAGAAGAGTTTCATCATCGTATGAACATTATAGGATTTTTGACTTTGAGACTATTCTTATTCCAATTACATATTTTTTAAAGGCCTACTAAATCGTTTATAGCATTTACTGGTAGTAATAGTAGCAGAACAGTAGTAGTAGTAATAATAGTAGTCGTAGTAGTGGTGGTGGTGGTTAGTAATAGTAGTAGTAGTAGTAGTAGTATCTTAGTATGCTTAGTAGTGGTAGTAGTGGTGGTAGTAGTAGTAGTAGTAGTAATAGTAGTAATGATAGCAGTAGTAGTAGCAGCAGTAGTAGTAGTAGCAGGCAATCCTAACTATTCTGGTTGTAACATTTATCTTGTTGTTAAAAGTGTTTGAAGTGTTATCTCATAATTAGGTGATTAGACCTTTAATTACGCCCTTTAGAAAGGCGTTCTGAGTTTTGACTCTTGCACCCTAAGGAGCTAATTACTAATGAAGGATTGGTTGCAGTTTGCCATTATGGATGGTTGCTATTGCAGTTTATATCTTTCCCCCGTTGGGGTGCCGGGGGTTTCAGTATAAATAGTATCCCCACTTTCTGGAAATTTAGTGCTTTAAATTCCCACTGTCGCTGTCTTTCTGATTTGCTCTTTCTCATTCCTGCTCTGTTCTATCAATCTGCTATACTATCTTCTTCTTCGCTAGACCAGTCCCCTACCCTTTTTCTTGAAAACTCTTCCAGGACAAGACTCCTTATTTGTGTGTGAGGTCTGTTGGATCAGCTTGAGAATGTTGGACGCTTTCTGCCAGGTGGTCACTAGGGCTTCCTATGATGTTATTATTTAGCAATGTAGGCATTTTATATGTATGTGTTTTGTTGATAATTTATAATGATGTTTGTATTCTATTTTGTTTTTGTAAACGGGGGTTCGATAAATTAGAGCACAGCCTCAGCGTCCCCTGCGTGGGATGTCTTTATTGTCAAGTGACTGGCTGGTGGAGAGCTTTCAGTTTTACCACTAGGGTTGTTTCAGCAGATCTTTGATGCGGATCAGGGGTTGTCCGGTCCTGATTTGGCTCGGAAGAGTCCGCTGGACCTAAAGCAATAATCATGTAATGTAATGTAAAGTTTATATCTTTTATCTCAATATATCGTTCTTGAGGGTGGGGGGTGGGGGGGCACAGTGTGTTAGTCGCCGGTTTGCTTAGCCGAAGGTCTCGGGTTCCATTCCCGCAAGGGGGCGAATTAATGTGACTTAGATACGAGACTTTGAAGATCACCGAGGGTTTTCTCCGGGTACTCAGGTTTCCTCCCTCCCTTCATTGATGGGGTCGCACGCAGTGAATCTAAAATTTCACACTCAAACAAAAAAATTCCATTTCCTTTTCCTTTGTCTACTAGAGATCTTCCATTACACCGCATGATTGAGTGATGGCTAGATGTGTGGTTGTATGTGAGCGTGTATGTTGGTACAGATCGCAGCGCTTTGAACCTGATTGAGGGGGGGGGGGAGGATGGCAGGTAGGGTTGAGGGGGAGGAGGGGAGAGGGCAGCGCGTATATATAGTTTCCAGTATTAGTATTATTACTTTGTGGTTTGAACCACGCTGGGTGTGTTGTGTTCAGTGAAGATGATGATGGATAAGCACCTATGTCGTCGATGCTTCTTCTTTAACGTCTGTCTATTCAGACCCCTCCTGACAGGTACTGTGACCAGGAGAACCAAAATTTTGGCAGGAAACGTCGGATTTCTTTCTCTTTTTTCTTCTTCTTCAAAGAGAGAGAGAGAGAGAGCGAGAGAGAGAGAGAGAAAGAGAGAGAGGCATAGAGATAGAGAGGACGAGAGAGAGAGGAAGAGAGAGAGAGAGGATCTGAGAGGGATAGAGAGAGAGATAGGGAGAGAGAGAGAGAGAGAGAGAGAGAGAGAGAGAGAGAGAGAGAGAGAGAGAGAGAGAGAGAGAGAGAGAGAGAGAGAGAGAGAGAGAGAGAGAGAGAGAGAGAGAGAGAGAGAGAGAGAGAGAGAGAAAGAGAATTTAACTAGAAACAGTGATAGAGAAACACACAGAGAAAGGAGAGAGAGAGAGAGAGAGAGAGAGAGAGAGAGAGAGAGAGAAACAGAGAGGGAGATAGAGAGAGAAAGTGGTGGCCTGGTAGTGCAGTGGATAGGGCGCTGGTTTGCTAGGCCAAAGGTCGCGGGTTCGAAGCAAGCAAGAGACGAACTTACGTGACTTAGATACAAGACCTTTCAGATCACCGAGGTTTTTTGTCCAGGTACTCCGGTTTTCTCCCTCCCTTCAATAATGATGTTGGAAGCAGTCAATCTATGTTGGAAGCAGTCAATCTAAATTTGAAAAATAAAATGTTTTTTTCTTCTGGCGATCTCTTCCGATCGCCGCTCTTTGAATTCGACTGATTAAAAAGCGCGTGATAGCGTCGTGCATTATTATTATTATTATTATTATTATTATTATTATTATTATTATTATTATTATTATTATTATTATTATTATTATTATTATTATTATTATTATTATTATTCCTACTACTGCTACTGTAATTATTATTATTATTATTATTATTCCTACTACTGCTAATGTAATTATTATTATTATTATTATTATTATTATTATTATTATTATTATTATTATTATTATTATTAAAGTATATTTGACGGCAGCACAGCACGCTTCAAGAAGCAGGAAAGCGAAGGCAAACTCCGTGTGATACAGGCCTCAACATCTTCAAACAATAGCGTGTAATACAGGCCTCAACATCTTCAAACAATAGCGTGTAATACAGGCCTCAACATCTTCAAACAATAGCGTGTGATACAGGTCTCAACATCTTCAAACAATAGCGTGTGATACAGGCCTCAACATCTTCAAACAATAGCGTGTGATACAGGTCTCAACATCTTCAAACAATAGCGTGTGATACAGGTCTCAACATCTTCAAACAATAGCGTGTGATACAGGCCTCAACATCTTCAAACAATAGCGTGTGATACAGGTCTCAACATCTTCAAACAATAGCGTGTGATACAGGCCTCAACATCTTCAAACAATAGCGTGTGATTTCCAAGGTGTTGTGTGACCAGCAGCCATTTGCATTCAAGAAATAGTTCATTTGGCGGAAACCCTACGCGTTTGTATTTTTGTCCCCGCAGCATGTCACCAAGGTAAGGTTTCCTAATTCTCTTTATCTCCGCCAGACGGCGTTCTCCTTTTCCACCCATCTTCCTGTTTAAAGGAAAGTTTTGCCGAGGAAGACTTGTTAGATTGGACTTAGGGGATTGAAACTGAAAGAAGAGTTGTAGAGAACGTGAATTTTCCGGTTCTCAGTAATATTCTAATGGTAGTGCTTCAGCTTGCGGATCGGAAAGTCCCGGGTTCGAGCCCTGGCCGGGCCGTTGTGTTGTGTCCCTGGGAAAGACACTTTACTCCTGTTTTCCTACTCCTTCGGATGAGAGTATAAACCGAGGTCTAGTCTGTGTCGCATACATTCCATCATAACGGACTTTAAAGATCCTGACGCTCATGTCCTAGACGGGTGAGTGCCGGTGACAAGAAAACACCCAGCATGCACCTAGGTCCTTCTCCCCCATCCCTGGCTGCCCAGGATTGTGCTCAGTTGTCCGGGCGTCAGACCATGCGCCCAAAGGCTGCAGGTGGGAGTCTCGGGCGGCTTGAGTTACATCCTGTATCGGCCAGCGCCTTTAGCAGCTCTTGAGCTGGAAAAGCGCTATATAAGAACGATTACATAAATAAATAAATAAATATTTATATTTTTAGAATGTGAGTATTTTTTGGAATATCTTATGTCATTATTTTCATTGGCTAAAATTGTTGAACCAATGGAATAATGAATAGCTGGCAGGAAAGGAAATAGTAGTCCCTCGAGTGTTGTATTCCAAGGTGTCAGGATATGTAGAGTCAGTGTGTCAGGCCAGGAAAAAAAAGATTAAGAAAGAAACAATAAAAGATTGTTGTGAAAAGTGAAGGAGTAGAAAGCACTGAGAACTTAACAGGTTGTGTAGGTTCGGTGGGACTTTCTCTCCGAAAGTGGATGTATATTGTGCTGTAAAGATTACAGGTATTTATAATGTTTTCATGATTGTGAAGTGTTGGAGAGGTATATTTTTGCATTGTATTTATTGTGTTGAGAGGTGGTGAGCTGTTGTCCACTAAGATGGAATATAATTTTCATTGATGTAATAATATTGTTAATTACATGAGGCTATAATTATAGAGCAGTAGATAATGTAATATCAATGGAAGGTGTGAGCACGTTTGATAGTAATGGTCATTCATGAAATAATTATATCTGGGATATGGATAACATTGTGGAAGAAGGAAAGAAGCGATCACATACGGAATGGAATTGGAAAAGTGAAAGAAACTAAGGGAGGCGAGCAAGGATGAAACAAAGAAGAACAATATGATTATAAAGGTCAGAGCATTGACGTGTGTAGATATATATTGTTGTAGCTGCCTACGGGAAGCTGGTGTTGGCTTCATACACTTGGACACACGGCGTTGTCCCGGACAACGGAGAAAGGCCGACTCGAGGAACAGTGGCGGTCGGCCGTGCGTCTTGTACCTGACCAAGACACGTTTGCTACCTCAGACAGACAGGGCAGGCATGCGCACGTCTGCCTGTTTACAACATCACTGCTTGTTCAACTACCTGTTTATAACATCACAGTTCATCTACAGTAACTGCCTTTCTACGAGACTCTGTAGCCTTTGTGTACACCCGCCTCCGACAATTATAGAGTTAACACGTTTTTGTGCTTATTTTGGCTCGGGACAAGCGATTGCCAGCCTAGATTATCCAAGCTCGATTTTGACAGATTGGTATGAAAGATTGCTGTAAAATAGTGTGGTTTGTTTATATAAAGTATTGAGAACGTGGAACGTATATTTTGTGTTGGTGTTTGCCTGTGTTACTGAGAGTCTGTGAATTTGTGGGTGTGGTAGTTAACAGAGAGACTTGCACGCACACTTATTTTTTTTAAATCTAGGAATCAATTATATTTTGCATTCACTTAGCTATTATAAACAGGCACACACATCAAAATATCCATACGTTACAGGGAAGTAGAACAAGCCGAGGCAAGAGAAGGAGAGAAGGTAGATTTTTATTTTAAAGGAGGAGGAAGGAGAAAGTAAGAAAAAATAATTATGTTTAACGGAAGCTTCGCTGTCACTCCAATAATAATAATAATAATTATAATAATAATAATACATTATTTTATCAAGCGCAAAATTCAAACTGACAGTGAGTTTGCTATAAGTGCTCACACGCATTCACACAAACACGCGAGCGCAAGCTTAACAAGAAAAGAATCCAATACATTTTCAAAAAGACGACAAAGTGTGAACAAACGGGTACATATATCATCGATAGTAAAACAGCCAACGGAAACCTATAATTATGTATATGTATTGTGGAAAAAGTAAAATATACAGCCATCCGTGTCCATATTAGGACATATATATTTGAGGAAAAACAAGGACAACAATTTAAGGATAATAACAGTATGGCAAAATAAAAATAAAAACACGCAATGCTTACACATAAGATGCAATATGTAATATCAAAGCTGTTAACAAAGGACAAGGCTTATGACAGCAAAGTTTATACGCTGTCTGCAGTAAGGATTATATCCAAAATGTTGTGTTTAGCTCCAGGCTAGTTTCTCGAGGCCAGGCAGCAATTACCAGCATCTGATATAAAACTTTGTTTGTCCCCATTGAGCCTATTTTCTCTCCCTTTCTTGTTTGTGTATTTTGTAAAAAGCTCAGCCTTGCAGTTTCTGCTATAATGTAACAATGATGTTGGTTCGTAAGAGTGCTTCATAATCTGGAAAATAATACGGAGTATTCTCCAGCAACTTCTATTACAAAGTTTGAAAATGTCCAGCCCTAGTCGTCTGCTTATGTGTATGATAAGGCAAAACGTATAGACTTACACAACAACTAGAACATACCTTATTTTTTTGTGAATATAGTACTTTCGCTAAAGTTTGAAAAACTTTTATTTTCTTTTGTTCTCCCAAAAGAATACCTTCTGAAAGATTTCCGTGTGCGTGCAACAAACAATAGAATGCAAACAGAACAAAATCAGAAGTCCACGCGCTCGCGCATGCGCACTTACTCACGCACACACACACATACACACACACCTGTATAAGGCGATCAACCAGGAATGTTACCAAAACAGGGTACAATTGAGAAATGGTCTCTTTCTCAGTGATATTTACAAATCAAATGTGGTATTTGATAAAATTAAGTAGATTTATGAATGACGTACAGGTTTGAGTTGTAATTTGCCCTTTAAATTTGATTTTTTTTTTTCGTTGAGCAGCTTACTACACAGGTGTGTATAATGTACACACTTGTTAACCCATATTTCGAAAAATTGGGAAGATGCGATTTCTCGATATTTACGGTTGTGCTATACTGTTTTCGAGAGGAAAATATGGTTTTTAAAAAATGGGGTAGATTTTTTGTTACCCATTTTTTTAAAACTACCCCATTTTTTCCTATCCTATCCTATCCTGTCCCATAACCCGAAGGTCGTAGGGGCACCACAGATGATCGCTTAACCAGCATACTCCATCTTTCTCTGTCCTCAGCAGCCCTCATGGCTTCGCTCAGTGTCAAACCAGTCCATTCTCGAATGTTGTCCTCCCACCTCTTTTTCGGTCTCCCCCTTCTTCTACCTCCTTGCACTGTGCCTTGCAGAATGGTCTTTGCAAGGCCTGATGATCTGGTGACGTGGCCATACCATCGGAGTTTCCGTTTCTTCACCACTGTGAGCAGGTCATCGTGTTGTCCAATGGCTTGTGTGATGGTCTGTCGGACTTCAACGTTGGTGATGTGTTGGGTATAGGAAATGCACAGAAGTCTTCTGTAGCACCTCATCTCCATGCTTTGTATTCTTCGTTGGAGATCTGCTGTGAGGGTCCATGCTTCGCAAGCATATAGGAAGATGGAGATGACCAGAGAGCGCAGCAGTCTTACTTTGGAATGTAGACTGATGGTTCTGTCTTTCCAAATGGGCTTCAACCTTGTCAGGGCAGCAGTTGTTTGTGCGATCCTGGAGAGGACTTCCTGTCGAGACCCATTGTCTGACACAATGGCTCCTAAATATTTGAAGCTGTGCACTGTGTTGAGGGATTGGCCTTGTACTTTGATGTCCGTGTTGATGCCATTGGTGTTGTTGGTCATCATTTTGGTCTTCTCCGCACTTATTTCCATTCCATAAGCTCTGGAGGTGGTGTCAAGCCTCTGTACAAGCTGTTCAAGTTCTTGTTCCTCTCCAGCCAATCCATCAATATCATCCGCAAAACGAAGATTGGAGATTGCTCTGCCCCCTATACTGACTGTGCCTTCGTGATCTGCAAGAGCATCTGACATGATGCGCTCTAGGAAGATGTTGAAGAGTGTTGGAGAGAGTAGGCATCCTTGACGCACACCGATTGTTGTTCTGAACCAGTTCCCGATGACGCTGTTATGGAGGACTGCACTGGTAGCCTTGTCATACAGGCTTTTGATGACTTCTATAATTTTAGGGCTGATGTTGTACACTTTCATGGTTGCCCATAGAGCTGCATGCCAGACTCGGTCAAATGCCTTCTTGAAGTCTATGAACACATGATATAGATGTTGTTGGTGCTGTAGGTATTTCTCACAGATTATTCTGAGGTTGAAAATCTGTTCAGTGGTACTTCGCCCTGCCATGAATCCTGCTTGTTCTTCAGCTATGATTTGTTCAGCTTGTGGTTTCAACCTGTTGAGTATTATTTTCAGGAGGACCTTGCTGGGATGGCTGATGAGGCTGATGGTGCGGTAATTTTCACACTCCTGAAGGTTACCTTTTTTGGGAAGAGTGATGACAAGCGACTGGGTCCATGGTGTAGGCCATTCCCCACTCTGCCAGATCTTGTTGCAGATAATGGTGAGAGCATCAGTCATCGCTTCTCCTCCTGCTTGTAGCAGTTCCGCTGGTATGTTGTCCACTCCCGCTGACTTCCCTTTATTCAGCGATTGCACTACTGCCTCAACTTCTTCCCGGAGAATTGGGAGGATTTCTTCTTCTTCTCTGCTCTCGGGACATGCTAGAACTGATGGGTCTCCATTTGGTGTATGGTTGTAAAGGTCAGAGCAGTACTCTGTCCATCTGTCCAAGACTTCTTGTTCTTCTGTAAGGCAAATGCCAGACTTGCTTTGGATAGTGGAGACTTTGGGCTGTTTAACACTTGTCAGCCGCTTCACAGTCTGGTAGGCCTTCTTGCTGTTGTTCTTGTTCAGACTGTTCTCTATTTCCTGGCATTGATCTTCTATCCAGTTCTCCTTTGCTGTGCGCATGCCTTTTCGGATGTCATTGTTGATTTTTTGGTAGACATCAGCTCCCTGTGAGGTGTTCTTTTTCTTTTTTAACTCTCTTCGTTTATCACACAGATCCAAAAGTTCAGGTGTGATCCACGGCTTCTTCTTTGGTCGGTGCTTGCCAAGGATCTCAGTGGCGGCATCTGTTACAGCTGAGTTGAAGGTATTGGTCATTGTGTTGACATCTACTTCGCCTGCCCCCAAAATAAGCAGTGGTGCAAATTTCCCTCCAATTGTGGCCTGAAATATTTTTGCCACCTCCGGGTCTTGCAGTTTGTCCAGGTCGAACTTCAGCCTAGTGCACTTTGCTGTATTTACTCTCTTCAAATGGAGCCGGAAAGACATCATCACGAGATCGTGGTCACTTCCAATGTCTGCTCCTGGAAAAGTGCGTGTCCTGCCAATGTTGATGCTTGATCTGAAGCGTTTCTTGACCATGATGTAGTCGATCTGGTTGTGATGTTCCCCGCCGGGACTGTGCCATGTCCATCGTCTGGATTTTTTGTGGAGACCAAGCGTGTTTGCCAGTACCAGATTGTTGTATCTGGCAAACTCCAATAGCCTCAGACCCCTGTCATTTGTCTCGTTGTTGCAGTGGGGTCCGCATGTGTCTCCCCAGTTGTGGTGCGCATCTTGGCCAACCTTGGCATTCCAGTCGCCTTGCACTATGACTATGTCCTTCTTCGGCACTTGGTCAAGGACCGCCTGTATATTTTCATAAAAATCCTCCACTTCGCTGTCTTCATAGTCTGATGTTGGGGCATAGGCCTGGATGATGGTAATGTTGAAAGGGGTTGCTCTCAGACGGATGGTAATGAGTCTACTGGAGACTGGGCGGCAACCCATGACAGTGGCTAGAATGTTCTTGTGGACCAAGAATCCAACGCCGTGTTCGTGCCTGTCATCTCTACCGCTGAAATAGAGCTTGTGGCCTTTGTCAGTCGTTGTTTCACCTAGGCCTTTCCAGCGCAGTTCGCTGATACCTAGAACGTTCCATCGATAGTGGTCCAGCTCGTGGGCCAGTTCTTCTAATTTTCCTTCCGCAGTTAGGGTCCTGACATTCCAGGTTCCTATGACGATGTTGTTTCTCGTGCGGATCTTGCTAATTTGTCCATCAGTAGCATACTTTTCACCTCCGTCCTGGTGGCCAACGGAAGGCGCGGTCCTTGTGTAGCCGGGCGACGACCGATCCGGCATGGAATTAGTGGATAGCCTCATCATGTGTTGTGTCTTGGGCAAAAAAAGACCTGGCAGGGCCCAATCCTCTCCAGGCTGTTGGCCACAGCCGAAATCCACGAATACAGTGTGGCTCGCCTTGGCCCTGAGCACGTGGTCGTTGAACCTGTAGTAACGTGAGGTTCCTCCGCCCTGGCCGGTGACTTCTGTGTAGAAGACTTTCGCCCAGTGATGCCGTGCTAACATCACCCCTGTTAGTCGCCTCTTACGACACCGCCGGGAAACGTTGGGTCTATTCTATTTGCCCGAACCCACAGAGCGGACCCCATTTTTTACCAAGTTTATATGAAACAAATTCCCCTGTGGTGCGGTTATACAAGTATACACACACACTCAAATATTTGCCTGACACACTCACACACTCACACACACACACGCACCCTAACATATACACAAACACTCTAACACACACAAACACACGCGCGCACTCACAAACACACGCACACATACACGTACACACAGGCACACAGGCACACACATACACATAGAGGTCCCTTCTCCCCCATCGCCCAGGAACCCCCGTTAGGGTGCCGGGGGTTTCAGTATAAATAGTATCCCCACTTGCTGGAAATTTAGTGCTTTAAAATCCCACTGTCGCGGTCTTTCTCATGTGCTCTTTCTCATTCCTGCGCTTTTTTATCAATCTGCTATACAATCGTCTTCTTCGCTAGACCAGTCTCCTACCTTTTTTCTTGAAAACTCTTCCGGGACAAGACTCCTTGTTTGTGTATGAGGTCTGTTGGATCAGCTTGGGAATATTGGATGCTTTCTGCCAGGTGGTCACTAGGGCTTCCTATGATGTTATTATTTAGCAATGTAGGCATTTTATATGTATGTGTTTTGTTGATAATTTATAATGATGTTTGTATTCTATTTTGTTTTTGTAAACGTGGGTTCGATAAGTTGGGGTGAAGCCTCAGCCGTTCCCTGCGTGGGATGTCTTTATTGTAAAGCGACTGGCTGGTGGAGAGCTTTCGGTTTTACCACTAGGGTTGTTTCAGCAGATCTTTTATGCGGATCGGGGGTTGTCCGGTCCTGATTTGGCTCGGAAGAGTCCGCTGGACCTAAAGCAATAATAATGCAATGTTATCGCCCGGGAATATGCTCAGGCGTTTGGGGCGTCGCTCGATGCTTCTAAAGCAGTGAGTGGGCGCCTTGGGCGGCTTGAATCCTGTATTCGCCAACGCCTTGAGCAGATCTTGAGTTGAAAAAGCGCTATCTAAGAACAATATATAAGAAAAAATGAACTGAAAAAAAGAAAGAAAGAAGTGGCCTCGTGGCGCAGTGGATTAGTCGCCGGTTTCCTACGCCGAAGGTCGCGGGTTCGATTCCCGCAAAGGGCGAACTGAAGTGACTTAAGTACGAAACTATTGAGGTCACCGAGGGTTTTCTCCGGATACTCCGGTTTCCTTCCTCCCTTCAATAATGGTATTGGATGCATCAATCTAAAATGTCAAAAATAAAAATTCGATTTCCTTTCCGTCTTCTAATAGCGATCTCCCTGCCTTTACACCACATGTTTGAGTGATAGATGTGTATTGTGTATCTGAGGGAGTGGGTGAAACACATGAGCGTGTGTCTTGGTAAAGATCGCCGCGCTTTGAGCCTTATTGGCGATTTGGGAAAAAGCGCATAATTATATAGTATCTATTATTATTATTATTATTATTATTATTATTATTATTATTATTATTATTATTATTATTATTATTACGAAATATCCTGGAAAAGAAGAGAGAGAGAGAGAGAGAATGTCACGTGGGGTTTTTGGGTTGCTGGGCTCCGCACAATGGAATGCTGTAACCCTCACGCTTTATTCTATGGGAACCGCTAGTTAGTCACCCGGGGAATTACTTTAATACATTTATTTATTTCGCTCGGTCTGTGTTAAGGCTGGGATACAGAGTTAGATAGAAAAATGGTACAAGATCACTGTCACACTAGCTTTCACACGGCTATGAATCATATGTAGTCCAGCCACTTGATAACAGTAAAATCACACATTTATTTCTTCTACTCTGTACAAGATCTTAGATGTACTAATCTACCTTAAAAAGTCATAGTCAATGCAAATAATTCGATCGCTGATAGTCTAGGCAGCTGTTATGTCTTCATAGGGCACTGGCTACTAGAGTTCATGTAGATTGGACTACTGTGGTCCGTTTTACTATAGTTTCTGAAGAGTGGACTACTGTGGTCCTTTTGCTACCAGTTTTAAGTGCACTGATTCCTGGGCACTTAGCTTGTGTGGTGCGGGTTTGAAGCCCTTTGATGAGGTAGCTTCTGGTACACGCTGGGTCGTCGTGTAGTGTAGTTTGGTTCCTTGACAATCTGTGTTGTCTTGGAGAGTGTTTTCCAGGGATGCTCTCTCAGTCCTGTGCTGTAGAGGCTAAACAGCCAACTCGTGTTTTCTGGTGAGTTGGGCGCACGGGATATCTCGCCTGTTCGTCTGTTTGACAAAGTCAGGCCCCGTGGCTACTTGATTGAATTCTAAGATTCACAAAGTCCTGCTTCCTGGTCTATGAGTGGAGATTTTTCTCTGCTCCGGTCTAGCTGTGTAGACTTCGGCGTATTTCATAGGACTGACTCAATCTATGCTAGGTTTTGACCCATTCAGAACCGGCTCTAACCGCTCTGCCTGAGTCCCATTGGATAAGCTTTCCGATTCCACGCACACAGTGCTGACGTCACTACACTGTTTGCGTCAAGCTCGCAGTGTGTGTACCTCCGTTATACTGTAATCGTCTGCTATATACTACATTAACTTTCTAAGATTACATTGACTAAACAAGGCTAAATAGTAAAGTAAGCAGGGTAAAACTAGTCATATCGCGACAGAGAGAAAGACAGAGACAGACAGAGACAGACAAAGACACATACAGAGAGGGATGTTGTAGAATTTCTCTGTTCAGTCAATACAAAAGAGGGTTCACTTTAGCAAGGTCCTCTTAAAGGATACTTGAATGCATTTGAAAATAGTACAAACAAAATAACGGACACACACACACACACACACACACACACAAAAGAAAAAAGAAGAGAAGACGATGATTTTATTATAGAATTTTCTGTGCGGCCTGTTTGATCTCAATCTCCAGCCTGCACAATAGGGAAGGCACAAAAGAAGAACGCTTGCATTTCTGTGAAACGTGAACGCCAAAGAAAGTCAAGAGAAAAGGAGAAAGAATGCTCAAAAGCGTGCATAAAGGTTTCTTTTCTTCCACGCACAAGATGTCCAGGGCTGGTTAGTTAGTTGGGCTGGTAAGGGATTATGTCTAGTTAAAAAGGTCAGGGTAACAATGATTGTTAATTTCTTGTGACTATGACTTTACAGTTATTTTATTTTAAAGCCTATTTTTTATTGCAAAAGGTTTTTTTGGACATTCATACTCGCGCGCGCACACACATACAAACACACACACGCACAAGAATTCACACGCATACGCACACACGAGAGAGAGAGAGAGAGAGAGGAGAGAGAGAGAGAGAGAGAGAGGGAGAGATTTTGGACAAGTTCTTGCATTTTGCACAAAATATCATTTATTTATAAATTACTCCCTACTCCCACCTCACCCACACACATTATTAAAATTTAAAAACACAATATTTCGTCTACTCAACTTCTACCCTCTTACCCCTCCCATCCCAACCCGCACACGTCTTTCGGCCTCATCGTACTCATCACGTGAAGAAATTACATGTAGCAAGAACAACTCAGAGAAAAAAGCTCACCTCACCCAAATAACGCATGCACACGCAGCTGTTGCCAATGCTTTGTTTGTAGTCTGAATGTCTAGGCCACGCGGATTGCTCTTTTGACCGTAGACAATAATTTATTCAGCGCTAACTCATACCATCACTGCTTCTCTGTTACTACTGACGTTAGATTTGTATCTTAGCATCGGAGTCCGTATATGCACACGACTGATTGCGCAACGGAACAGATCGGGGTACCAGATTTAAATTTGAGTGTTGGGGGAAGTGCGCGTTATAGGGTAGGTGTCCCTATTTGCGGTCAGCTCCAGATTGCGGACGCCTACGCTTTCCAGGCGTCACGACAGGTTGATGACGAAACGTTTTCTTCCAGCGTCTGCGCGATCGACCTCCCTTTTCGGTTTGCAGGTGTGCAGGTGCATTGCAATAACTACTTTAGCTATCAATTTTATATAATCATGTTTACAGGTTCGTGGACAGTAATCCTTGAGCTTTTACAAAGTAGTTTAGACATAATGTCCTATCCTATCCTATCCTATCCTATCCCATAACACGGAGGTCGTAGCGGCACCACAGATGATCGTTTAACCAGCGTACTCCATCTTTCCCTGCCCTCAGAAACCCTGATTGTTTCGCTCAGTGTCAAACCAGTCCATTCTCGAATGTTGTCCTCCCACCTCTTTTTCCGTCTCCCTCTTCTTCTACCTCCTTGCACTGTGCCTTGCAGGATGGTCTTTGCAAGACCTGATGATCTGATGACTTGGCCATACCATCGGAGTTTATATTTTTTTCACCACTGTGAGCAGGTCATCGTGTTGTCCAATGGCTTGTGTGATGGTCTGTCGGACTTCGTCGTTGGTGATGTGCTGGGTATAGGAAATGCCCAGAAGTCTTCTGTAGCACCTCATCTCCATGCTTTGTATTCTTCGTTGGAAATCTGCTGTGAGGGTCCTTAGAGATAATGTCATCCCCATAAATATGGAATTCCTTTTATACAATATTTATTTGCGATTTTTTCGGTGTTTTTATTTAAAAACAAAACCAAACGAACTTTTAGCTAAACAATCTTTTTATAGAAGGATATTTTCTAAATAATAATTTGTTTACAATGTAAGATTTCTCTAAATAATATATTTTCTCAGTAAATAACTTATTAGTTACCTAAACAATACATTGTTTGCGTAAATAAATCATGATAAAGATTAAAAAAAAAAGGGTTTGTTTCTAAATATATAATTATTTATTTATTTATATAACGCATTCTGGGATATAATATATCATTTAGAAATGTTTCAAATAATGATTTGTTTACCAATATAAAACATTATTTAGCAGAATTTGCTAAATAATGTATTATTTAAAAGATGTTGCTAAATAATGCATTATTTACGTAAACAATTCATTGTTTATGTGCTGCAATTTTCATTAGGGGATTCAAAGATTCGCTTGAAAACTTGGTTTTTATAATTTGACTGCTTTCTATAATTAAGGTCTTTCCAAAGATTGTTTATGCAAGATTTGTGTTAATTATTTATTTTTTAACATAAATGACTCCACAAATTCGAAGATAATATGTCAGTAACGTCTCGAACACAAACGAAAGGTCAAAGTCAGTTCTGCGCGGGAGTCTTCAGTGTTTTCAGTATCTCCGTCAGAAGAAAAACAAAGTTCGCTTTCTTTTTGTATATATTTACTTCAAACGCAGAGATATGTGTAAAAGAAGAGGCAATAGCAGAAGTATTGCATTGTTGAAAAACTGGAATCAACTCTTCTGCTATTTTTTTTTCACAATATCGCCGTTAATTACGAGTTCTCCATGTTTATTTACTTTGAAGGAAATCCCGCCAATGCACAAATAATGATGGATCCCTCTTTTCCAGAGCCGTTACCGTTGCAATTTGGTGTATTATTACTGCTGCGAACATATTTACAAATAGAGTGAAATAAAGCAGTGGCCTCATTTTAATTCGCAAAACAGCGTAAACTTACGATTGTCCAATTTTCTGTATCACTACACACAACCTCGCAGTAATACGACTTGTATCTGCGAATCCCCTAAATAATGAAAATTGCAGTCCCTAAATAATGATTTTTTTACGTCAATAATGCATTATTTGGGGTGTCGGATAGTGCAGTGGTTGGAGCACTCGCTACTGTGTCGAAAGTGAAGCACCGTCCGGTGCGGTTAGCACTTGGATGGGTGACCGCTAAGGTGTGAAGCGACAAACAACAACGCCCCCAGTTGACTCAACTGTGATTGAGTACCTACTCTCTTGAGGGTGGGGAAGGTAAAGCAGCGAGGGAGAGAGTTGGGCATCACCCTCATTACGCTGGCCCAAGATAAGTGTGATCTCCAACATCACGCTCCCCTACGGCCACAAGGCTATGGGACTACCTTTACCTTACCTTAATGCATTATTTAACCACATCCTCTAAACAATATATTATGTAGCAAATTTGGCTAAATAATGCTTTATATAGGTAAACAAATCATTATTTAGAAACATTTTTAAATAATACACTATTTCACACAATCTGTTAACTAATACATGATATAGGTAAATAATTATATATTTAGCACAATTATATTTACCTATATCATGATCTGTTTACCTAAACAATATATTGTTAGGTAAATAATAAGTTATTTACCGACAAAATATATTATTTAGAGAAATCTTACAATGCTTGTAAACAAATGGTTATTTAGAAATATGCTCCGAAATAAAGATTATGTGACTGACAGTGGTGAATATAAATATTTCACAAGGGGAATTCTATACATATATGACGAAAAATCACAGCTCGTTTGCAATTGCGAATAACCGACCCCAGAATTCAGGATGCAAGTTAAAAAAAAACAGCACATAATCTACAGCGAATCTTGGCCACAGAATTTTCACGATAGTACGTAAAGGCAGGTGCACTCTCAAGAAGAAAAAGAAGAAGAAGAAGAAGAAGCAGAAGAAAGATAAAAAGTGTACAATGTATAAATAAACGAACGAATTCAATGAGAGTAGTAAAAAAGGAGAAGGAGGAGGAGGAGAAGAAAAAGAGGAGTAGGAAGAACAAGAACAAATACAACAACAACAGCAACAACAACAACAAAACAAAGAGGATCAGGAAAAACAAGAAAAAAAAGAACAAGAACAAGAGCAAGAATAACAAGAAGAAGAAGTAGAAGAAGAAGAAGAAGACGAAGAAGTAGAAGAAATACAAAAGAAGAAGTAGGAGGCGGAGAAGAAGAATAAGAACAAGAACAAGAAGAACAAGAGCAAGACAATTTTTTGAGAATGTTTGGGAAAGAAACATATTATAAAGAAACAATAATTAAAGAAGGAATGGAGTACAGGAGAGATTGGAATAAAAAGCAGAGAAGCAGCAAAGACGAATGAATGGATGAGGGACGAAAAGTACAATGTAGCAAAAATGGAATCAAAGATACAAAAAGGTGCATTTGGGATTGTGCTCTTTTGTTACTAATTTTAATGTTCCTTGGTGGACATTTTTAGAGTTCCTCTTGCGAGACGTGGGAAAACAAAGAAAAAACAGAGGGAGTTTGTATGTGTGTGTGTGAGGGGCGGAGGGAGAGAGAAAAGAGAGAGAAAGAGAGAGACATACAAACAGTCCCAGACAAGTCAGGCAGTCACAGAGAGAGAGAGAGAGAGAGAGAGAGAGAGAGAGAGAGAGAGTCAAGAAGAAGAAAAATCTTGGTTTCCACTTGGGCCATCCTTCTACTCATTATAAATAAATAACATCAAAGATTATTAAATACATGAGAGAGAGAATGAGAAAGAGGGATACGGGGGCGGATTTTAGGTGTGTGTGCACTTGTGCACGTGCACGCACCCCTAGCGGTCACAAAAAAAGAAAAAAAAAGGAGGGAGAAAATTAGAAGAAAGAAGAGAAAAAAAACTATACTAATTCTCACTCACCACACAGTTTCATGTACCTCCAATTTATTTGTTTTTTAATTATTTTAATTTTTTTATTCATCAGATCCACATGTATTTCTTGTACATGCAGCAAGTCTGTTTTGATTAAAACTGATGTGAGTGGCTATTTTTTGTTTTATTTGTAGTAACCTTACCTGTCTTTTTATAAACCTTTATGCAAGATGTTCTGCTATTGTAAATTTTATCATCAGAGTTTGCAGAGGAGTGCGTGTGTGTGTGTGGAAGTGTGTGTGTGTGTGTGGGGGGGGGGGGGCTAAAATAGGACTTTTAGCACCAAACAATACTGTTTTCAGTCCTCAAAATAATGCCGAGAATGCACCAGCTTGCACAGATTTTAACCATTATTTTCAAAATTTTCCGGGAGAGCATACCCCAGGACCTCCCTAGTTCACTCGCGCTTGTGGCTTCGCCACTTCGCGTTAATGGTTTCAGGGAAGAGTGCACACGCCCTCAACAATGGCAAAATCCGCCCCTGCGGATAGAGAGAGAAAGAATGAGAGAAAGAGGGAGGGGAGAGAGAGAGAGAGAGAGAGAGAGAGAGAGAGAGAGAGAGAGAGAGAGAGAGAGAGAGAAAAGAGGAAGG
>CM072512.1:8957997-8975497 GCA_036898135.1 Oncomelania hupensis
GACCGATTTACTTTTGCGTATGAAAGTGCAGTTTCGTAGAGTCCGTGCGATTCGTAGAAGACAGGGGGTCGGCCAATTTCGAATAGGGGTACGCGTAATAAAGAACGTGCATACTGACGAGAGCTCGACTATTTTGCTGGTGGCCGGCGCAGATTTTGAAGGGCAGAGTGGTTTGAGATGCTATTGCGTGAGGAAGGAATTCTAACGAGGCAGCAACCCTGTGACAGAGGTCATCGTAGTGTAGGGTACTGTTGGAAGGGTGTGTGTATTGTTTTATAGCCACCCAAGGTCTTATGCCCTCGTCGGGATAAGGATGTTTAGAATTCGAAGGAAGATGGTAACTGCCATTCGCCTGTGAGTGTAGAGTTCCATACTTAAGGTGCGTGTGGTTCTTGATTGAACACCCACCAAGACTTAGTGTCCGTAGCAGAGCTAAGGTGTCCTCATCCTCAGAATAAATGTTATTTGGACAGTGAAATAACGTGCAAGAGCAAGAGAAAGAGACTCTGAAAAGACTAATCCATTGTGTTGTGACAGTGTTGTGACAGTGTTGTGTCGTGTTGTGGTGTTGGGGTAAAGGGCGTCACGAGCCGAGGCCTGTAAGGTAAGCAAACCCTGTTGTTCAATTCTCTAGTGGCGTGCTCCGAGAACTGCGTACGTGTGTGAGTGGTAACGAGTGTGGGGAAGGGGACGTATTTTAGGATGTGTAACGAATTTTGTTGATTTTATATGATTTTCTTATGATTTTCTTACGGTATATGTGATGGGGAAATGTCGTTGCTGTTGTTGTTATGGAAGTGGGTCAAAGGCGACGATGGGGAATATAGAGAGGGAGAGAGAGAGAGTGAGGGTGTATGTATGGATAGAGCGATGAAATGTAGTATACTAAAGAAAGCTGAAGTGATGATTATGAAGGAAGCATGTTTACAGTATGGATGAAGGGAGGTAATCGTGATGTGCTATAATTGTTGGGGGTGACGGTGGTGATGAAGGGGGGCGGAATGAATCAGGACTGTGAGATGGTAGTGTGGTTGCTATAATTATGTATATTTATACAAACATGGGGTGTAAAGCGATGTGAATTATTAAGCATCAGGGTGGTTTATATTATTGAAATGTGTGTATAGTATCTTTTATTATTATTATGATATTCATAACTATACAGGTCAAGATGGCGGACGGAGGACGGCGTGTTATGTTATATTATATAGTGTTTATTGTTCGGTGGGCATATTGTTAAGACTATGTATATGTCAACAGGTGTGGGCTGATGATGATTATTTCTTCTACGTGTTTATTTCTACGCATTATTTCCACGCTGTTGCCTTTGATGTGCCTGTTGTGCTGTACTGATGTTGATGTTGTTGCCGCTGACTGGGTCCTAGCCAGCCTGGGATGTACCCTTGCTTCTACAACAGAGTAGTGTTGTGGTGATTTCTTACACTGCTGCAGGTTTTGCCTATGTATCGAGGCAACACATTTCCAGGAGGTTTTCATACCTAATTCATGCACACACAGACTCACATTACACGCACCTAAAAACATATCCATTTAGTTAGAAGAATCATCCACTCTGAGGAAGAGACTGTTAGCTCTCTGAGCTACTTAACAAGAACATTGAGACATTACTTCTGTGCCACAGCTTTGCCTAGCTAGTAGTTTACGTTTCAACGCCAGTGCTTATTATTTGAAGACTTGCATTTTGAATTGATTTGTTGATTTTGATTTTCCTGTATACACTTTGTAAAGAAACTGTTGTTGTTTAGTTCTATTTGGGGTTTGTTGCAAGGGGAGGTAATTGTTAGTTAGTATTGGGACGGGGGTCTGTTAGGGGTTGAGGGGAGGTTAGTTCCCATTTGTCCTGTGTTTGCTTGTTGATTGTTGAATAAAAGAGTGTGTGTTTGTACTCTGGCATTTTGTGTTAGTTTATTTTGTTTGAGTTTTATTCTTTCACTCGCTTTATGAGCTGACGTCACTGAACCCGCTCGGGGGACGTGACATTTTTGGTGTCAGAAGTGGGATAAACTCTTTTTTTTTTTTTGTTAGGGTATTGCCAGAGGTGTATGTTGTGTGTTTGAGTTGTTGTGTGAAAGGGTACGCAGCGGGCGGTTGGCGGGAGTGTGGGTGTATTGCACTAGGGAACACACTCGGAGTGCAGCATTAACGGGGAATTGGGTTGCAGGGTTCACTTGCTCGCCTTTAGGGGTACGACGGTGAACGATTCCTCGGCTCCTGTGACTGTTGTGTTGCGTATTCATTCTGTTAGGTGTTTGTATCAGTTAAGTGTTATTTGTGTTGTGTATACTAACATTTGTTCTTCCCTTCTTTTCTGACATGGCTACGCGGGATGCTCGAGCCGCGATGCGCCGCGACGCTAGGACTCGTAAGGAGGAGGCCGAGCAGGAGGAGCAGGACTTCGGTGATGACGGCTCAGTGACAGGGTTGTTGGAGGAACCTTACGCAGTGAGTACTCAGACCACTGTGCCTAAGATGTATGTCAGATCGCCCGGTGCACAGAGCAAAGTCGAGGTCGCGCTCGGTGATAGTGAGAGATTTAGACAGATTGGGGAAAGTCTGGGTTTCCGTGATGGAGCGTTGGCGCACTATGTAGTTAGTGAGTTGAGAAGGGAGGAAGAACGGAGGGAGAGGGAGGAAGAAAAGAGGGAGGAGAGGGAAGCGAGGGCAGATGAGAGGAGGCTTTTGGAGCTTAGGCTAGAGACGGAAAGGGTAGCTAGAGAGGCAGAAAGAAGAATGCTAGAAATGAAGCTAGAGGAGGAGCGAAGAACCAGAGCGACGGTGGCCACGATCGTTATAGACGACGAGGGGGTAGAGGAGGAGGAAACTATGCCGGTGTTTGGGGATATTCCCGTAATCACCTTGACAGCATCAGAGACGCCCCGCGACGTGAAGATGGACGACAACTGCCCAGAAATACGGGAAGAATTGCAGGAGCTGGTGTGGCAGTTTGAGGATGTCCTAACCGATTTGCCGTTACGCACTACACTGGACGTGTGCGAAATACGTGTGGACAGCGACATTCCAGTGAGGACGCGGCAGTACCCACTTCCCCATTCGCATCACGAGACCATCAAGAAGGAAGTGGAAGCGATGCTAGCGATGGGCGTCATTGAGAGGGCCAGTTCGCCATACAGCTCGCCCATCGTATTAGTAAAGAAGAAGGAAGGCACGATGCGTTTCTGCGTTGATTTCCGGAAGTTAAACAAGCACGTCGTATTCGACGCGGAACCATTGCCGAACATCGACTACTTGTTTTCCAAACTGTCAGGGGCCAAGTATCTCACCAAGATCGACTTGACCAAAGGTTACTGGCAAGTGCCTATGAACAAGGGAGATAAAGCGAAGACGGCATTTACAACGCCAGAGGGACAATTTCAGTGGACCGTAATGCCATTTGGGCTGAAGACGGCGGGAGCAGTCTTTTCTCGCATGATGCGGAAGTTATTAGCACCCCTGGGAATGTCGGAGATCGACAATTTCGTCGACGACTTGTTGGTAGCCACCATTACCAAGCAGAGACACCTGGAATGCTTGGCACGTCTTTTCCTTAGGTTGCGTGAGGTGCAGCTATCCGCCAAACCATCAAAGTGTTACCTGGGTTTCCGAAGAGTAGAGTATCTTGGGCACGTGGTTGGACAGGGAGAAATTCGTCCTGAGGTGTCAAAGATGGAGAGAATCCGAGATGCACCACGACCAACGACCAAGCGGCAAGTGCGCTCATTTTTGGGTTTAGCCGGATACTACAGGCGGTTCGTACCCAACTTTTCAGCGATTGCTTCACCACTACACGATCTGACAAAGGGAGGCAAGCCAGGGGCGGTACAATGGAACGAAGCATGCGAAGCTGCATTTTGCACACTGAAGGAGAAGCTGTGTTCTGACCCTGTGTGCTGTCTGCCGGACTTCACCCTACCGTTTGTGCTACAGACAGACGCGTCGGAGGATGGAGTAGGGGCCATTTTGAGCCAGGACAGGGGACAGGGATTACAGCCTATTGCATGTGCAAGCAAGAAACTGTCGAAACCCGAGAGAAACTATTCGACCATTGAGAGGGAGTGTCTAGCGTTGGTGTGGGGTGTGCAGAAGTTCAGTCAATACCTGTACGGACGTACTTTCGTAGTGCAGACTGACCATATGCCACTGCAGTACCTACAGCAAGTGAAGAACACCAACAGCCGACTGATGAGATGGGCACTTCAGCTGCAACCTTTCGCAATGTCTGTGGAGCACATTTCTGGGAAGGACAACGTTCCAGCAGATTTCCTCAGCAGAAACGCGCAGTAGGTAGCATAGGGGATAGTGAGAAATTCGCGTCGTAGTTAAGGTTCTTCAAGGTGTTAAGAACTGGGGGGGGGGTTGTGTGACGACACGAGTTTTCAGATGGTGGGGAGAGATACACTTTTACGAAGTTACACTTCTCCGTATATCTGCTGTACATAGAATAGCGTGACCGATTTACTTTTGCGTATGAAAGTGCAGTTTCGTAGAGTCCGTGCGATTCGTAGAAGACAGGGGGTCGGCCAATTTCGAATAGGGGTACGCGTAATAAAGAACGTGCATACTGACGAGAGCTCGACTATTTTGCTGGTGGCCGGCGCAGATTTTGAAGGGCAGAGTGGTTTGAGATGCTATTGCGTGAGGAAGGAATTCTAACGAGGCAGCAACCCTGTGACAGAGGTCATCGTAGTGTAGGGTACTGTTGGAAGGGTGTGTGTATTGTTTTATAGCCACCCAAGGTCTTATGCCCTCGTCGGGATAAGGATGTTTAGAATTCGAAGGAAGATGGTAACTGCCATTCGCCTGTGAGTGTAGAGTTCCATACTTAAGGTGCGTGTGGTTCTTGATTGAACACCCACCAAGACTTAGTGTCTGTAGCAGAGCTAAGGTGTCCTCATCCTCAGAATAAATGTTATTTGGACAGTGAAATAACGTGCAAGAGCAAGAGAAAGAGACTCTGAAAAGACTAATCCATTGTGTTGTGACAGTGTTGTGACAGTGTTGTGTCGTGTTGTGGTGTTGGGGTAAAGGGCGTCACGAGCCGAGGCCTGTAAGGTAAGCAAACCCTGTTGTTCAATTCTCTAGTGGCGCGCTCCGAGAACTGCGTACGTGTGTGAGTGGTAACGAGTGTGGGGAAGGGGACGTATTTTAGGATGTGTAACGAATTTTGTTGATTTTATATGATTTTCTTATGATTTTCTTACGGTATATGTGATGGGGAAATGTCGTTGCTGTTGTTGTTATGGAAGTGGGTCAAAGGCGACGATGGGGAATATAGAGAGGGAGAGAGAGAGAGTGAGGGTGTATGTATGGATAGAGCGATGAAATGTAGTATACTAAAGAAAGCTGAAGTGATGATTATGAAGGAAGCATGTTTACAGTATGGATGAAGGGAGGTAATCGTGATGTGCTATAATTGTTGGGGGTGACGGTGGTGATGAAGGGGGGCGGAATGAATCAGGACTGTGAGATGGTAGTGTGGTTGCTATAATTATGTATATTTATACAAACATGGGGTGTAAAGCGATGTGAATTATTAAGCATCAGGGTGGTTTATATTATTGAAATGTGTGTATAGTATCTTTTATTATTATTATGATATTCATAACTATACAGGTCAAGATGGCGGACGGAGGACGGCGTGTTATGTTATATTATATAGTGTTTATTGTTCGGTGGGCATATTGTTAAGACTATGTATATGTCAACAGGTGTGGGCTGATGATGATTATTTCTTCTACGTGTTTATTTCTACGCATTATTTCCACGCTGTTGCCTTTGATGTGCCTGTTGTGCTGTACTGATGTTGATGTTGTTGCCGCTGACTGGGTCCTAGCCAGCCTGGGATGTACCCTTGCTTCTACAACAGAGTAGTGTTGTGGTGATTTCTTACACTGCTGCAGGTTTTGCCTATGTATCGAGGCAACACATTTCCAGGAGGTTTTCATACCTAATTCATGCACACACAGACTCACATTACACGCACCTAAAAACATATCCATTTAGTTAGAAGAATCATCCACTCTGAGGAAGAGACTGTTAGCTCTCTGAGCTACTTAACAAGAACATTGAGACATTACTTCTGTGCCACAGCTTTGCCTAGCTAGTAGTTTACGTTTCAACGCCAGTGCTTATTATTTGAAGACTTGCATTTTGAATTGATTTGTTGATTTTGATTTTCCTGTATACACTTTGTAAAGAAACTGTTGTTGTTTAGTTCTATTTGGGGTTTGTTGCAAGGGGAGGTAATTGTTAGTTAGTATTGGGACGGGGGTCTGTTAGGGGTTGAGGGGAGGTTAGTTCCCATTTGTCCTGTGTTTGCTTGTTGATTGTTGAATAAAAGAGTGTGTGTTTGTACTCTGGCATTTTGTGTTAGTTTATTTTGTTTGAGTTTTATTCTTTCACTCGCTTTATGAGCTGACGTCACTGAACCCGCTCGGGGGACGTGACAATATATGATCTTTGTTTGATAGAAGTTCTCCTAATTCGGATGAGAGTATAAACCGAGGTCCAGTCTGTGCACGCACGCATTCCTTCGCATGGATAAAGATCCTGACGCTCATGTCCTAGCTGACTACACAAATACATCCAGCAAGCACTAGGTCCCATCTCCCTATCCCCGGTCGCCCAGGATGGTGCTCAGTTGTCTGAAAAATAGTCTGTGCGTCCAAAGGCTGCAAGTGCGCGCTTCGGGCGGCTTGAGTTCGATCCTGTATCGGCCAGCGCCTTGAGCAGCTCTTGAGCTGGAAAAGCGCTATATAAAAGTGAATAAATAAATAAATAAATAAATAAATAGCCTACATAAACAAATACAAATTCGAGATCTACTTAGTAACAGCAAAGAGCTTATTACGGAAAAACATACAAAAATGCGAGACGCTCTCACGGATTATTTCCCTTTGCTCGGGCTGGCTAAATTTCATCATCGGCTATATGAATGATCTGTGCGTGGTAACTTATTGAGCCTATGCCATTGCAAAAGAACATTTTTATGGCAACGTTTGCAAAAACCAAACTTTTAACCATCATTATTATTAACATTCCGCTACTGCTGTCTTTTTGTTTGTTTGTTTGTTTGTTTTTGTTTATGTTTACTTATTGACATTTATTAGGTGCTTTTATGCTGCTTATGTGTGTATGTCATAGGTTCGTTTTCTGCCCTGGAATTTATTATTTTTTAATCAACGACAGATATTTTAAAATTAAAATATGCATGACAGACTGTTTCATTTATCCGAAACTGTGTAAATCCGTAATCGTGAGAGAGAGAGAGAGAGAGAGAGAGAGAGAGAGAGAGAGAGAGAGAGAGAGTGAGCGAGAGTGAGAGAGAGAGAGAGAGAGAGAGAGGTTGGGGGAAGAGAGAGCTCTGTCATTCAATCAAATAATCACAATAAAGCACAATAACAAAATGTTTCACTAATAGTGTGAATTTAATTTATATCAGGTGTCCCCCTACCCCCTAACTCTCTCACCTCCCACATCACTGGCTTAATAACATCAGTCACTTCAGGATCAACGGTTTCTTTTCTCTCACATCTCAGTTACAGATTCTCCAGAAGAAGTGAAATCTTTCTGATGAGGTGACATATTTCTGTTATAATACTGCATTCATGCCGTTACACTTGGATGTATTATTATTATTATTATTATTATTATTATTATTATTATTATTATTATTATTATTATTATTATTATTATTATTATTATTATTATCTGACATCTACTTTTGAAATATAAGCACAAATATAGTCAAACAACCTAGCAATAACGTAAACAGTGAGCGACCTGTTGAACGTAAACTGTCAGCAAGCAAACTGTTTTGGATGTAGCACATAGGTATTACATGAATCATTCAAGCCGCTCTCCGATTGTTTTAACATTAACAGCACTGCAGCGGTCTTAGTTTAGGCCTACATAAACACAAAAAAATGAAGTTTTTCAATTGCAATTTACCTTTCTTTGTCTCTTGGAAATTTGAAAAAGGACTTGCCAACACAACTTTTCTTGTATCTGGCATTACGGCAATTGATGGCTGTGCAAAAGTCACCGCCCTGTTTCACTCGGTCGCCTTTTGACTTTATGCCACGAGCCATTTTCAGCACGCTGACAAGGGCGCATAACTCGTACCTTTCGTCTCGCGGTTCTGTACCAAGTTCCCCCTCTTTCTATCATTAAGCTCTTTGGTAACAGGTGGTTACATTCTCGAAGTATGTTATTGTAGAACGTTCTGCGGCAGAACTCCAGTGACGAGTTTTATTATGATTGATTGTTGATTGCATCATTCTGGAAAGTGGAAGTGGTGTTTTTTCGGAGAACAAAAATCCTGTGTGCGGTTGTTGTTTGCTTAATAAAGTTTACATCGACGATCCCTGCCTTGTTACTGAGTGGACGGTCTGCGTGAATAATGAATTCAAGCGTCGGCGCTGAATCGACCTTTGCCGTGAAACACTGAGCGCCAACTCGGGTAGTCTGTACTTTCCTGAGGGACTTTTTGTGCTGATGGGGGAGAGAGATAGTGTTGTGTTCAGGAGTTTGTTGTCTGTCGCCGTGCGCATTCTAACCTGTCAGTCTGCCAGCCAAATACGCCAATCACTTTGTCTAATGGCCGCGTGCAGTCAAATGTCAGGGGTCACGCCATCCAACTCATCCGGCGTATTTAAAGGCTATTCTGAAGAGTGACTACATGGGGGTGGCCCCTTACGTGTACCGCATCATCATCATTATTATTATTATTATTATTATTATTAGTAGTAGTAGTAGTAGTAGTATTAGTATTATTATTATTAGTATTAGTATTATTTTTGTTTGTTCGCTTACGTGTATCGAACCTACCCCTTTTAGTTTTGCACTGGAAACTTCAGTGTTAGAAACCAGCGTGCTACCCCAACGCTATCTGGCCACCCTTAACAAAGCTGACCTCGAGAAAATGAAAGTTCCTAGCGCTTCTCTCATATGACCAAAAAACTTACGTGGAACTCAGTTCTTTCATAAAATGGCCTAAATCTTCATAGAAACCCGAGCGGCGCCGCAGACGTCTGTGTTTTGTTTGGGATCTGTTGGTCTTCCCACTGAGAAGTTCGGTACTGTTTCCGTCGATGGTGTTTAGTGTTTAACAGTCTGTGGATAAGGAATCTTAACCGGACCTCGGATCGACTGTGTTAAAAGGGCAGGAGTTTTCGTAGGTATTCGGAGGAGAGTATAAACTGAGGCCTAGTCTGTGCACACTTGCATTATATCGCACGGACTTGGAAGATCCTGACGCTCATGTCCAAGACGGGAGAGGACCGGCTACACAACAGATACACCCAACAAGCACTAGGTTCATCCCCTCTGCCCCCCCCCACCCCCCCTCGTCCCCTGCCCATTCGCGTTCGCCCAGGATTGTGTTCAGCTGTTTGGGTTTCAGCCTTTATGCCACAAGGGAGAATGTGGGAAGCTGGTAGGTCGCGTATCGGAGGCACTGTGGTCTAATGGTAGTGCTTCGGCTTGCGGATCTAAATGTCCCGGGTTCGAGCCCTGGCCGGGCCATTGTGTTGTGTCCTTGGGAAAGACAATTTACTCCCGTTTCCTACTCCTTCGGATGAAAGTATAAACCGAGGTCTAGTCTGTGTCGCATACATTCCATCAGACCGGACTTTAATAATAATAATAATAATAATACAGGATGCTATATACGCGCCTTTCCCCAAATCAATCAGGCTCAAAGCGCGGCGATCTATACCAACATACACGCTCAAAGACTTTAAAGATCCTGACGCCCATGTCCTAGACGGGTGAGTGCCGGTGACAAGAACACACCCAGCATGCACCTAGGTCCTTCTCCCCCCATCCCTGGCTGCCCAGGATTGTGCTCAGTTGTCCTGGCGTCAGACCATGCGCCCAAAGGCTGCGGGTGGGCGTCTCGGGCGGCTTGAGTTAGATCCTGTATCGGCCAGCGCCTTGAGCAGCTCTTGAGCTGGAAAAGCGCTATATAAGAACGATTAAATAAATATCGCCCAGCTCCTTAAGATGCCTGTGAGCTTTAGAAGGGAACTATAAGAACGAGTTAGTACACATTTGGTAAGCGCACACAGAGTAGTGACTCCAACAGAATAAAATGACGATTGCAGACCCTCTCTATCCCACAACGTAGACAGATTTTAAAGGCTACGTGTTTGGATCAAGTCAAATCAACCACACAAAAAAATCTTAATTCCTCAAAACAAGAAAATTTATCAGTTAAAAAAACCCCAGCTAAACTAACACAATCTTTCTGATGGAAGGCACATTTCATGCAAACCGAGTTAGAAGACCTTTGAATATTGTCCCTTTGCTCAAAGACATTTTAGTGTCGTTCCGTTATTTTGCTGTGGATCACCATTTTTTGTATTAGCTCTTGATATTTGTGTCCGAGGCTTTTTTGAGTTATTGATCAAAGCAGACGTTCTGCTGTTGAGCTTAATCTTTATTTTGTATGTGTCTTTTTGATGTAATAATTAACAGTGTACACTAATTATCTCTTTATTTTCGACATAGCGGTACAATGAATTCCGTGGCTTTTGATTGAGAATATTCACCCTCGTTCGTTTTTGGTTTTTTTCAATGTCTGTGGTTCTGGTTAGATATTTGACTTTAATTCTTGCCTTGTCGTGCGAAGCGTAGCTTATTTGAGAAATTATGTTTCTGTTTTATTTCTATCTTGTACAGTAGCTGTTTTTGTTTTACTGTTTCTCTTTCTCTGTCTCTTTTACTCTCTGTCTCTCTCCTATTAATCGATCCAATGCTCAGTGCTCTCTCTCTCTCTCTCTCTCTCTCTCTCTCTCTCTCTCTCTCTCTCTCTCTCTCTCTCTCTCTCTCTCTCTCTCTCTTCTGTCTGTTTGTCTATCTCTGTCTCTGTATGTCTGCCTTTGTCTCTGTCTCTATTCTCTCTCCTATTAATCGATCCAATGCTCAACACTCTCTCTCTTCTTCTCTCTGTCTGTCTATCTCTCTGTCTCTGTATGTCTGTCTCTGTTTCTCTATGTCTCTCTCTCTATCTCTCTCCTATTAATCGATGCAATGTTCAATTTTCTCTCTCTCTGTCTCTTTTTTGTCTGTTTGTCTGTCTGTCTATCTCTCTATGTATCTGTATGTCCGTCTCTGTACCTCCTTATGTCTGTCTATGTCTCTCCTTACGTCTGTCTATGCCTCTCTCTGTCTTTCCCTGTCTATGTCTATCTCTTTCTGTTTCTCTCTTTTTCTCCCCCCACCTCCTCTTCCTCTTATTCTTTTTGTTCTTGTTCTTTTTGTTCTTGTTCTTTTTGTTCTTGTTCTTTTTGTTCTTGTTCTTTTTGTTCTTGTT
The DNA here is from genome assembly GCA_036898135.1 of Oncomelania hupensis. NCBI lineage: Eukaryota > Metazoa > Mollusca > Gastropoda > Littorinimorpha > Pomatiopsidae > Oncomelania > Oncomelania hupensis. The sequence goes on from CM072512.1 coordinate 8,969,333, forward strand.
CTTTTTGTTCTTGTTCTTGTTCTTTTTGTTCTTTTTGTTCTTGTTCTTTTTGTTCTTGTTCTTTTTGTTCTTGTTCTTGTTCTTGTTCTTTTTGTTCTTGTTCTTTTTGTTCTTGTTCTTTTGTTCTTGTTCTTGTTCTTTTGTTCTTGTTCTTGTTCTTTTTGTTCTTGTTCTTCTTGTTCTTGTTCTTCTTGTTCTTGTTCTTCTTGTTCTTGTTCTTCTTGTTCTTGTTCTTTTTGTTCTTGTCCTTCTTCTTCTTGTTCTTCTTGTTCTTTTTGTTCTTGTCCTTCTTCTTCTTGTTATTGTTCTTTTTGTTCTTGTCCTTGTTCTTTTTGTTCTTGTTCTTGTTCTTTTTGTTCTTGTTCTTTTTGTTCTTGTCCTTGTTCTTTTTGTTCTTGTCCTTGTTCTTTTTGTTCTTGTTCTTTTTGTTCTTGTCCTTCTTCTTCTTGTTCTTGTCCTTGTTCTTTTTGTTCTTGTTCTTGTTCTTTTTGTTCTTGTTCTTGTTCTTTTTGTGCTTGTCTTTTTTTCTTTTTGTTCTTGTCCTTGTTCTTTTTGTTCTTGTTCTTTTTGTTCTTGTTCTTGTTCTTGTTCTTTTTGTTCTTGTCCTTGTTCTTCTTGTTCTTGTTCTTCTTGTTTTTCTTGTTCTTGTCCTTGTTCTTCTTGTTCTTGTTCTTCTTCTTCTTTTGTCCTTTTAGCAGGTCTGGCCTGCTTCAGATCACAAAGATATGTTTTTTAGTTAACGTGTGTAGTTTATCTCTATGGGATCATAATATCACATGTTTAATCATCTTTGTCTGGATGATGATGATGATGATGATGATGATGATGATGATGATGATGATGATGATGATGATGATGATGATGATGATGATGATTTTTTTTAAATTATATTTTAACATCGAGTATTGGACTATTTTTATTTCGTGGCTCGAAGCCTAACGTGCTGCGGAACATTTCCATCGGGTTGACGTGCATAGATAGTTAGATCTCATTTGTTTTTGAGAATGCAATTTGATTTCTACATAAAGTCTATTTTTGTTATGACGCTCGCAACTTTCCGTGCTTCAGAAGTTCCCTGTTTAGGTTGACAGTTTGTCTCTTTTTCTTTTATAGAAAAAAAAGAAAAGAAATCTCTTTGTTTTTAGAGAACAGCTTTAAAAAAAAAATCATTCCTTCTCATCATTATTTTCGATCCGTCGTTCCAAATCTAGCATGTTTCAGATTCAGATCAGAAGTTCCATTTTTGGGATTGTCCAGCTACAGACATCCAACGTCATCATTTTTACAGCGTCGTGCAAAAGGGAGAGACGTTGGTTCCCTTTCGGGGGCCAAAAAGCCAAGGGAGGCAAACGCATGGCTGACCACTCGACCGCCAGACGGGAAATGAAGAGAGACGTTTTGCGTTTGTGAGCAAAAATGGGTTTCCTCTCATATCTGATTTTTGTCTTCAGTATTTTTATTTTAAATTAAAGAAAAATGGTTTTTGTTTTTAAAAGCGTGAGAATTTTTGGCAAATTCATTTATGTATTTTGAAATGTAGAATTTGTTACCCATTCTGGGTGTTGAAGTAATGTTTTGGCTCATGTTTAGTTCCGTTTTCAGATTTTTAAAAATATAATACAGATTTCTTTGCAAATAAATGCGAATAACTCACTCTTTTTTACAGCTGAATTCGTATTTTAATTTCAGTTGTTTTTTTAAACGTAAGGATTTTGGTTTTGAAATGAACAATATTTGCCAAATCACCTCATTAAACCTGTACCCCAAGGAAAATCTTATTATTTTAGGCATTTATTTAGTTATTCATTTATTTATCCATCTTTTTTATTTGATTAGAGGCAACAACAACGAATGTTCTAGTTCAATTTCTCTTTCGAAAGGACCATATTTTCACATTTTTTAAATGTTATATTTTCTGATCGATTGTTGTTTCGTGATTGCTTATGAACTTTACCGCTTTTTCTGTCCAGTTTTATCGGACATCAGACACGCGATAGTAAATCACTGGCTGAACACGAGTCTGAGGGAGACAGTGTGGCCAATTCACAATTGGAAAAGCTCTAAAAATGTTGCTAGATTTATTTCGAAACAAAAGGAAGCAAAGAAAATACAATACAATACAATACGACGTAAAAATAGCAAATGCCGCAGGGATATCATTAGAAAATGATATCTTATTAAACAAGGGATGAAGTTTTTGTTTTAAAGGTTTGCGTGCTAGCGTCAGTTCTACCGTTTAAGTGCTTTGGGAAATATTTCTGTGTAATTTTTGTACAGAGTAGGAGCATAAAATTTTTTTATTTTCGACGTTCCAGTTCTTACATAAAGCTGTTTGAAAACTTCTTCATGCTGCAAATTAAATAATTAATTTCGTCATGAACCTCAAAACTGTATTTTTAAAAAAATGTATTTAAAAGGGTTTTAAAAATTGATGTTAGAACAGACCATCCTCCATTAGACAACTTGGTATCACTCTACCATCATTTAATAAGTATAATTCGATTTAGATCTGTCCAAAATGCATCGGGACTGTCAGTTTCATATCTGAAGGTCACCACCTCAAATTTAAATAATAATCTGCAGTGATGGAGATCACGTACAATCGTACGTGTTTCACGTACTGAGTTGGGAAATCACGTAACGAAAATGTAATGAAAGGGTATAAACACGCACAAAGTCAGTGCCAAAGGGGTATGAAAACGTAAAGTTAAGTTGCTGGGAGGTATCATCAGGTACAACTATTTCGGTCGTGCGTACAGCTTTCGCTCGATTTGGATCGTGTGCCTGTGCGTACTGCGCGACCGCCTACCACCCTCTCTCCCCCTCCTATTCATTCTGTCGCTTCCGAGAAACAGCCAGTCATATGCACGATAATATTCACTATTTTTTCTCGACGCTTTTGATTGGCTATATAGACTAAGACTGACAACAACCCAACATTAAACATGGCCGACAAGCAGCGATCAGAGGGGAAGCCGAAGAAAAGGAAAAATAAAGCAGACAAAAGTAATTGCTCAAAAAAATTAAAACAAGATGAAGGAAAAGAAAAACAAACTTTTTTGTCAGCCTCTTGCTTTGAGTGCTCGGTAAGAGAAGAAAAATGTGAGCCGCAACCGGGCCCGGCTGAAGAAACTCAAACTGATGAAAAGACTTTCCACGCAAAGTGTTTATTACGTTTGTTGGTGTACCCCCAAAAAAACTGAAAGGGGGTATAAAAAAAACACCTTATGTTTGCAATGAGGGTATGAAAACCCCCACATGTTTTGGTTGAGGGTATATATACCCCTAGCTTAAAAACTTTCTCCATCACTGATCTGAGAGTATCAGATCTTATTAGTTGTATGTTAATCACGTCATGGCCAGCAATAGAATACGCATGGGCGACAGTCATCGGAGTATTGCGGCATCATTTATGAAGAACAAAATTATGCGCAAGTGAAGGTCGCGCGAAAAGGTTACAGCATAATTAATGAAAGCATGAATGCCATTGGTTGGAGTTTATGTGGTCGGTTCCATAACCACAGCTTTACCATAGCATTTGTGTGTTTATTATTCATGCGTCTGCGCCATGTAGAACAAGAAAAGTAATCGTTCAGGGGCAGGTTATTCGGGTTTGGGGAAGAAGAGCGTTATTATTTCCCTTCTCTATTCCTCTGTCTCTCTCTATCCCTCTCTCTGCCTGTCTCTCTCTGTCTGTCCCTCTCTCTCTGTCCCTCTCTCTCTCTGTCCCTCTCTCTCTGTTCCTCTCTCTCTGTCCCTCTCTCTCTTTCCCTCCCTCTCTCTCTGTCCCTCTCTCTCTCTGTTCCTCTCTCTCTCTGTCCCTCCATCTCTCTCTGTCCCTCTCTCTCTGTCCCTGTCTCTCTCTCTCTCTGTCCCTCTCTCTCTGTCCCCCTCTCTCTCTCTGTCCCTCTCTCTCTGTCCCTCTCTCTCTCTGTCCCTCTCCCTCTCTTTCTGTCCCTCTCTCTCTCTCTGTCCCTCTCTCTCTCTGTCCCTCTCTCTCTCTGTCCCTCTCCCTCTCTCTCTGTCCCTCCCTTTCTCTCTGTCCCTCTCTCTCTCTCTGTCCCTCTCTTCACCTGGTAGTGATGGTGATAGCCGTCTGCAATGGAAAAGCAAGCAAACTTACAGAGAAACAAGCTGGGTGTGGGGGGAGTAGAATGAAGGGGGTGGGGGGAATAATGTATATAGTCTATGGTTACAGCAACATCAGCCGCATCAACAGCAGCAACAACAACAATAACAGCTTCAACAACAGCAACAACAACAAAAGCCGCCGTTAGTCACCTTCATCCTCACCTAATACTACTTCCACCACTATTATTTCGACGAGGACGACGACGATGATGATGATAATGATGATGATGAGGATGACGACTCAATCTCGCTTCTGGCTAGCACTGTAAAAGTATTTTATTATGAATAACTCTATGTGAAAAACAATTATATGGAACTTAATACGTTTTGTTTGTTGTTCTTTTAAATATCTTTTGTTTCATCGACACCTGGAGCGATGCTCCTTTTTATCTTCCGAATTCACGTTTGCATTTCAATTTAACAATTGATCTTGATAACAAAGTGAATTTCCCGGAACGTGTGTCGTTATTGCTGTTGTTGTTGCTGTTGTTGTTGTTGTTGTTGTTGTTGCTGTTGATGTTGCTGTTGTTGTTTGCCTTCCACTTCAAATTACGACAATAGATGGGTGCAGTTCCGACATCGCTTTCATTTGATAACATTTTATTTTTGGCGTCTCTTGGTTTTATTCTTGAACAAACACCACTAACAGTAATAAATAATACAAATACATTATAGTAGATCATTTTGAACAACAACAACAAACAAACAACAACAACCACATACACACACAAACACACACATACTATAGTACTTCATTTTAAAACTATAACTTTCTACATTTCATTATTTTGGGCTCTCCAATTTTGACTGGATCCTTATTTTCTTTTTTTTTTCATAGGCGGCAGGGATAGCTCAGTCGTCAGAGCGCACGACTTTTGTACGTGCGTCTCGGGCGACGTGGGTTCAAATCCTGACATCAGCAAACTATTTTGTGATTGCTGGATAGTAGTGGCCAGCGCTTTGAGAAGCTCTCTGAGCTTGTAAGTGCGCCATATAAGAATAATCTCTTTTTTTATCCCTTCTTTTTTTTCTTCGTCTTCTCCACTATCGTCTCCTTCATCCTTCTTCTTCATCTGGTAGCAGATACGTGTTGGCAACGTAAGCGTTTTGGCGTTGTGAACAACGTTCTGGGTTGGCTGGAATCGTGTTGTTAGCCTTGCCTCACGCAGTCAAACCATCGCCGCGTTAATTGCAGCTTGAATCTTTCATGATCACAAAGATTGGATCGTGTGGGGTTGGTATCGCACGCTGCCTTGAAAGGCGCTCCGGCGTCAGTTTTTGGGATGTTACAGTCACGGCAGGATGAGAGTATAAACTGAGGCGTCATCTCCTGACACGTATATCGTAGACGGCTGAGTGCCAGGTATACCCCAAATACACCCAATAAACACTAGTTTCTTTCTCCCCTTTTCCTGGTCGACCAGGATTGTGCTCAGTTGTCCGGGCGTTGGGCGATGCGCCCAAGGGCCTGTCTTAAATGGAAGATTCGTGAAGATTCCACCAACGTTTTTTTTTCGAGGTTGTCAGATCCCGAACCTAGGTTGCAGAACCTTTAGGACACATAAATGTTCAGGAGCGTGGGTTCGGAATCGGAGAACCTCAAAAGAAAAAGTTCGTGAACGTCCACCAACCTTAGTCAGTCAGCGCCTTGAGCAGCTCTTGAGCTTGGAAGCGCGCGCTGTATAAGAACTTTTAGACTAAATACGTACATTACAATACATACATTACACTAAATACACACATTATACTAAATACATACATTACACTAAATACATACATTAAAAGGTGCAAAATCATTTCTTTGTAGGCCTAAAACTTTGGAATCTCTGGCTCGGTCCTGGCTTGGTTCCACTCATATCTTTCCGACAGATCACAAGCAGTCACTGTCGATGGCTGTTTCTCCAGCACAGCAGACTTGGTGTGCGGCGTGCCTCAGGGTTCCGTTTTAGGGCCGGTGTTATTCACTCTGTACACCAAGCCACTGCTTCTCCTGCTTAGAAAGCATGCTGTTGAGAGTCAGTCATTTGCAGACGA
>CM072512.1:8980497-9057997 GCA_036898135.1 Oncomelania hupensis
AATACAAACTTTTTATTAACAGCACCGCAATCGGCTGTAGTGAGATGCCCAGAAAAAGGTGCTGTAATTGTTGTTGGGAATGCATGTTAGGAGAGAGAGGGAGAGAGAGAGAGAGAGAGAGAGAGAGAGAGAGAGAGAGAGAGAGAGAGGGACTGAGATAAAAGAGAGAGAGAGATAGAGGAGGGACAGAGAGAAAGAGACAGAGATCGATGGAGTAACAGAGAGAAGGAGTGAGAAAGAGGGACAGAGAGAAAGAGAGAGGGACAAAGAGAAAAAGAGAGAGGGAAAGACAGAGAGAAAGAGAGAGAGGGGGATAGAGAGAGGGAGGTAATAATACATAAAAGAGAGAGGGAGGGACAGAGAGAAAGAGAGAGAGGGACAGAGAGAGAGAGGGACAGAGAGAAAGAGAGAGAGGACAGAGAGAAAGAGAGAGGGACAAAGAGAAAAAGAGAGAGAGGAAAAGACAGAGAGAAAGAGAGAGAGAGGGAAGGAGGGACAGAAAGAAAGAGAGAGAGGGACAGAGAGAAAGAGAGGGAGGGACAAAGAGAAAGATAGAGAGGGACAGAGAGAGAGAGAGGGACAGAGAGAGAGAGGGACAGAGAGAGAGAGAGGGACAGAGAGAAAGAGAGGGACAGAGAGAGAGGGAGGGACAGAAAGAAAGAGGTCACAAAGAGAGAGAAGGACAGAGAGAAAGAGAGAGGGACAAAGAGAAAAAAAAGAGAGAGGGAAAGACAGAGAGAAAGAGGGGGGGGGAGGGACAGAGAGAAAGAGAGCGAGGAGAAAGAGAGGGAGGGACAGAGAGAAAGAGAGAGAGAGAGAGAGGGACAGAGAGAAAGAGAGAGAGAGGGACAGACAGAGAGAGAGAGAGGGAGAGAGGTCACAGTGTTGACCCTGATAATACATAAAATACTTAACGCTGGTGAAAAAACGGAAACTCAGATGGTATGGCCACGTCACCAGATCATCAGGTCTTGCAAAGACCATCCTGCAAGGCACAGTGCAAGGAGGCAGAAGAAGAGGGAGACCGAAATAGAGGTAGGAGGACAACATTCGAGAATGGACTGGTTTGACACTGAGCGAAACAATCAGGGTTGCTGAGGACAGGGGAAGAAGGAGTATGCTGGTTAAACGATTATCTGCGGTTTCCCAACGACCTCCGAGTTACGGGATAGGATAGGATATGACCTAACGCTTCTGTTCGAAGCAAGAGCAGATGCGGATAACCATCCCATGACAGAACGGAGATGGGGTTGAGGGTGGGGAAGGGGAGGAGCTTAAATCAACACTGGACCTCTAGAGCAATCGTATTGTTGAAATGGACAGTGAAAACTGACCACTTTCATCTTACCCCCCGCTGGATTCGAACCTGGGTCATTGGTGTGCTGGGCGAAGGCTCTAGTACTGAGCTACGGCGGTGGGCTCTGGAAAAAGACGTGCTTAATCGGACGTCAACACAGTAAGTAGAGTCATGTAATACGCTTTCCTGGACCGACTATTCCTATATGTTACCTCACCTTGTCTTAGCTTCCTGACGTGATCGAAGTGCTAACAAGCAATTCACAAATTGAAGCGAAAATCTCATCGTGCAATCCTCTGGCGATGTCTGAGAATAAGGGTACTTAATCGGAAGTGGACAGAGTAGAGTCGTGTAATGCGGTTTGCTGGACAGCGCCTCGTCAGCGAGTCCTCGGACATCCCTCCATTGACCAAGGCGTGATCACCTTAACTGGATTGACCACTGATGGTCAGCGACTGTGACTGCTTTAATTTTACGACCCTGACGCACCCTGGTATCTTAAGACCAACGAAGGAATGTTTTTGCTGGCGTGAGATGCAACAAGATAACAAATGTATTTTTTTTGTACTTCTTGTTCCTTTCCCTGTCTCTGTCTCTCTGTCTGTCTGTGGGCCTGCTACTTGCGTTGTCTGGTCAGTGTAGGTTTATAGAAGAGAAGAAACAGCGCATTCTTGACTGAGATAAATGCTATCATTCTCTACAAGGGGGACACGTAACTCCCTATCAAAAATGGTTCATAACTTTGGTAAATAGTGGTCAAGTCAAGTCAAGTCAACAATTCTTTATTCCAATAAAACGGAAGATGTGGATGACATTAGTACACTTATAAAGATTACAAAATATTATTTTTTTTTAAAAAGAAAAGAATAAATTCAAGACGTAATAGTCGTTCGAACATGGAACAAAAAACGGCTAGCACAAAATTAACTTCACTCAAGGGGTGTCGGATAGCGCAGTGGTTGGAGCACTCCCTACTGTGTCGCAAGTTAAGCACCGTCCAGTGCGGTTAGCACTTGGATGGGTGACCGCAAAACGTGAAGCGACAAATAACAACGCCCCAAGTGGACTCAACTGTGACTGAGTACCTACTCTCTTAAGGGTGGGGAAGGTAAAGCAGCGAGGGAGAGAGATGGGCATCACCCTCATTACGCTGGCCAAAGATAAGTGTGATCTCCAACATCACGCTCCCCTACGGCCACAAGGCTATGGGACTACCTTTACCTTTACCATGGGCATGGCTTATACATTCATACCTGCGCGTGCACTCACAAACCCACGCTCACACAAACGCGCGCCCACACACACACACACACACACACATGCACATATGCACATAAACAGCAGCGTTGTGGTAGATTTACTCAATTATATCAAATCTAGCAATGCATTTGCATACAATAAAATGTACAGTGGTCATGGCAGTAGTAGAATGTAAGTATCCAATCTAAATAATATTTTATTTTCACAGTGACGGATCGGCTAGCTCATTATAACCTGTCGCCCGGCACTTGGTATTTAGGTCTTATATCATATACTACTACTACTACTACTACTACTACTACTACTACTACTACTACTACTACTACTACTAACTACTAGTAGTAGTAGTAAGCTTACTATTAGATTGCTTTTTTCCTATTAAGAAATCGGTTCAAAGCGCAATTCTCGCGCATTCACACACCAATTTTAAAAAAATCATTAAGAAAAAAAATTGAATAAAAATACAGATACATCAAATAGAAAATGGATGAAAAAAACAACCACCCACAACAATATATAACCGCTGGCAGATGTGGGTTAGCAGAGACCATGTCAGCTGGATTTGCTCACGTGCTCTCTGTTAGACCACAGGCCATTGTGAGTTGCTCTCGTTACAGAGATCAGAATTAACATTCTACCACTTAAGGGTCGCAACACGCTTTGTTTTATGCAAATGGCCGAACGATTTACCAAAGCTATAAGTAAGTTTTAATAGGAAGTTACCTTTCAACCATCCTGTACAGTCATCATTCTAGAAGATTCTCTATGTTACACTCAATTCGATGTTAATATTTTTCCTTATCAGTATTTGATTCAGCCCCGATGCTGAAGTCCTGATAAGGTGTAACTCTGATTCGTTTATCCACGCAGCCTGCTCACTCATCAACAAGTCTGGAGTCGACGTATAAAGTTTTCCACTTTTATTCAGCACACATCAACCACTGCATACAATCGCCTTTTCACTCTCAACTTTTTACTTTCCAACTCACTATCAACAACAATCCACAACAACACACAGAGCATCGAATATATAAAATTTTCTCTAGTCCAGAACAAGGTGGAACGATCTCGTTTGACGCAATTTACCAATCGCTTTAAACTTCGTCATCACTGTCTTACGTCATACATATTTCTTCTCCTTCTGGGAACGTTCTCAACTTTCTACAAGTTTCTATCGACAGTAAACACGCAGATCTAGAGAATTCTCCAATAATATCGACTAACGAAAATTATCAACGTTATACAAAGCTTCTTCTAACAACAATGCAAACTCAAATCAAAGGTAAATAAACTCTATTATTGAATACTTTGCAAAACGAAACGATTAGATCTATCGTGCGCGCTTCAGACATACTATCTTTCGCGTTTCAACGTAACACTCTACAAAGTGTTTGTGTGCCTATATTCGACCTAACTATTAAAAACCCGTGCAATAATTATAGTACGAAAAGGACAATGACTATTTTGTAAATGGAGTTGACATTAATACTTTGTAAATGCATTTGACATTAATGAATTAATCAACTACTCTCAAGTTGCTTAACGCCGTACCAACGTCTTTTTACATACGCAGACTGTGTTAGTCTTCCTACCCCCCCCCCCCCCTCCTCTCTCTCTCTCTCAACTCCAACAGTGTGTGTTAGCCATTTGGCTATTGATCGCGGGGGCCAAGATGAGACCTTAATTGCCAGTTTTAGGGAGAGAAATTTAGCGCCCCCTGGATTGAGACTGACGCAGGAGGCAAGGGACGTAATTCAATAAGACGGGTGGGCGTATCCTGCACCGAACGGCTTTATACCTCTGGACCAAAAGAATGGCGGTTCGTTTTTCATTACAGGCTGGTTGAGCTTGCTCCAGCTGTCTGGTTGAGGCGGCTCGGTCTGAAGTTAGCGGAGAAAGAGTACTGATCAAGCCTATTCTCAATAGTGGCTACGTTAAGGGAATGTTTCCCACAGGAGTCGTCCCCTGGCTCTAATGACTATTTTTAGATGGCCCTTTCGCTTCGTTCTTTTGCCGTTGTCGCCACATCTGTACGCTATGAAAGCTGTTCATTGTACCAACAAAAGCGCTGGTAGATGTTAAGCTCCAAAATAAAGGCGAGTTTACTATGTAACTGACGGCATGTGACACTGTAATGATTTGTTTGTTTGAACGTATGTAGTATGCTCGCGACCGTCATTAGATTTTACAGCATGTTACTGCAAAGGGCTATGTATTTTATAGTGGCGTTGTAAATGTATGAGAGGAATGATGATGGATTACGCGCCTCTTGTGTGTGTGTGTGTGTGTGTGTGTGTGTGAACGTGTATTTATGTCAAAGTGGGAACTCGACTTTGTTTTTTTAGTCATAAATGGGGTCTTTTGCTCGGACCCCACTTTTTTCCAGGGCCCCACTTTTTCCAAAGTGCGCGGGAGTGCTCTTTTAGTGCATGGGAGTGCAGTTGTAGTGCATGGGAGTGTTTTAAGTACAGAGGAGTGCACTATCCGGGACGGAGAAAATCCAGTCAATTTTCGGAAAAATTTTGAAGAAAGTTCGACCTATTTCGTCGCTCCTAGGAGACGAACTAGGTCAACTATTTAGACAGAAATTTCCTCGACGATTAGGGTAAGGCAGTGCCTCGACGATTAGGGTAAGGCAGTGCCTCGACGATTAGGGTAAGGCACCCATTCCAGAAAAGGGTTAGGGTCAGGGCTAGTTGCAGCGCTGCAACTAGCCCTGACCCTAACCCTTTTCGAGGCACTGCCTTACCCTAATCGTCGAGGCACTGCCTTACCCTAATCGTCGAGGCACTGCCTTACCCTAATCGTCGAGGAAAGTTCCTTATCCTAGCTGTGTTTTTGAACAAACTTGACCTACTTTGTCCCTTATAGGCGAGGAATTAGGTCAAACTTTTTGCGAAAAGGGTGCTTTTTTCAAGAAACTTGACCTACTTCGTCTCTTAGGAGCGAGGAATTACGTCAAACTTCTGGCAAAAAGGTGTCTTTTTTGAAGAAATTTGCCTCTTAGGCGGCGAATTAGGTCAAAGGACCCCATTTAAACATGAATACACATATGTGTGTGTGTGTGTGTGTGTGTGTGTGTGTGTGTGTGCGTGCTTACCAGCATCGGAGCAAATTCCTTGTGTAATGTCACTTAGTGGAATAAATTCTGTATTTCACTTGTTCACATTATATCGTCGCCACATCTGCACGCGATAGAATCTGGGAATCATGCATGTTGAAAATATTAATAGGAGGTTTATACTGTGCTTGGCGCTGCGCTGCCGATGCGGAATATCTGTGTTTTACTTTATAGTATCTCAATACTGCTTTCAAAAGAAAAGCGAATTTGGGTGTCGCGAGCCCTACTCATAGTCTTCTCTCACTCTCTCTCTCTTTTCTCTTTCTCGTGTAATGTGAATGTGTGTGTGTTTGTGTGTGTGTTTGTGTGTGTTTAAATCGTTTCAAAAATCTTTTTCGTTGCATTGGAATTTGTGTGAGTGATTCAGGCTAAGATGTAACACGAATCGAAGATCCCACAGGAAGAGAAAGGGGACTGTTCTTAATCCTGTAAATAAGCCACAGATATATTGACAATCCTTTGTACAATGAGAAAGGTTTTAGAAGCAGTAAAAAAATAACGATTTCGTTATAAAAGTGGTAGGCTATCAAGGATGTTTATTCTTCTTCTTTTTTTTTTTGGTGACAATAAGTTTACTTGGGAAATTGCATTCCTATCCTATCCAATCCCGTAATTCGAAAAGTCTTTGAGGCACCACAGATGATCGTTTAACCAGCGTACTCCATCTTTCTCTGTCCTCGGCAGCCCTCTTGGCTTCACTCACTTTCAAGCCAGTCCATTTTCGACTGTTGTCCTCCCACCTCTTGTTCTGTCTCCCCCATCTTCTGCCTCCTTTCACCGTGCCTTGCAGGATGGTCTTTGCAAGGCTTAAAGCTCTAGTGACGTGGTCGTACCTTCGGAGTTTCCGTTTCTTCACCACTGTGAGCAAGTCATCGTTGTTGTCCAATGGCTTTGTGTGATGGTCTGTCGGACTTCGTCGTTGTGATGTGCTTGGGAATAAGAGATGCCCGGAAGTCTTCTGTAGCACCTTATCTCCGTTCTTTGCATTCTACGTTGCAGGTCTGCTGTGAGGGTCAATGTTTCGCAAGATGTTTCCCATTAATAGATGACATTATATAAACAACCGTTTCTTAAACTTTGGAACTTTGTCCTTTTATTACACGTGCAACAAATCAACGACATAGTAAACGAGACTCCTAGCCCATGGAGAGGGAAAGGGAGGGAAGCAGTACAGCCAGGCAAGCGGGCGGAGGGGAATGGAGAGTTGGGTGTACACAATAAGCTACAGACAGCAAAAGAACACGGCATGACATAACGTTGACATAGCATTTGCAGTACATGATAGCAATAAAACTGGTATTAAATGGTATAAACTGACCGCAGCGTTGTGAAAGTATTGGCTTCTCTGGTTTGTTGACATAACGAAATAACTGTAACTACTGTTCAAATTGCTGCCCTTGTGCTATTTTAAAACTCAACCTTGATTGATTAATAGGCACACGAACAATGGATTTTTAGCAATAATTTGGAAATATATAAAACCCGTTATTTCTTCTTTTCTTTTTTTTTCCGGGGGGGGGAGGGGAAGTGGCTATCTGACGGCTTCGACCTTATTTTTCTTGTGGGGCAACACTTACTGTGAATTTGGAAAAAATAAGGATCCGTAACCCTGAAATATGTTATCTTAAGGCCTTTTAAAATTAAAGTACGAAGGTCATTCAATAAAGGTCATTCAATAAATAAGGTGAATTTTTCGGTATAAGGACTTCTAATACAAATAGAAGTTTACGTGTTTTTTTTGGGCCCAACAGATAAGCTCAAAGTCCTTGCAATGTCATTCACTGTCACCCTTCTGTCCGACTAAATGAGGTCATTGACTGATTCGATCACCTCAGGAGACCTCACTTCTGTAGGCCTCCCAGGCCTGTCTTCATCCTCAACACTGCTCCGTCCTTCTTTAAACAATTTAGCCCACTTGTAGACATTTTTTGGGGCTGAAACATGTGCCACCATACACAGTTGACATTCTCCTATGAATTTCAACTGGTTTGCACTCTTCAGCAACCAAAAACTTGATAACTGACCGCTGTTCAATCCTGGAGCATGCTTCTTGGTCGGCCATCTTTGTTAATCGCTAAACCTCTCAAAGTTGTTTTTCAATCTGCCAAAGAAATTACATCCATGTAAAAATAAAGTAAAACAAACAAAAAAATTTTTTAAAAAGTAAGCTTCCATCTGTATTAGAAATCCTTATACCGAAAAATTCACCTTATTTATTGAATGACCGTCGTACATCTATTTTACCAATGTTCTTGCTACGTTTTCTATGCATACAGTCAATACTAACATCGTGTATCCTTAACGTTCTGCAACACGCACTGTCCACAGCGCTCATTGTATTTCTATAGCATCAGTTATCCCATATAGTGGCAGTCGCTTTGACAGGATTATCGCCCTGTCCAATATTCAGGGCTTGCCGAATTTTCAAATTTCTGTAATTCCCGGGGTAATGTAAATTTGATTTCTGTAATTCCCTCCAAATTTTTACATTACCCATTGATTTTGCGGAAAAGCGCAACGAATAACCAATAAAAACAAAACACAGTCACCGCAAAAAAGAAACAACCTCTTTTCTTTAAAAAGTTGTGACTTCACATACTGTTTTCTGTCAGTCAAATAAGCTAAAAGTTGTTTATGTGCAGACCACAGTTAAAAATTAATGAGTAAAAAAACAACAAAAAAAATTAAACTTAAAAGTCAAATATCACAAGTAACAGTAAGAAAATGAGTATCGATTGCAGTTGTTTCAGACTAGATTAAAACAGACTAAAATAAAGAAAATAACATCCACATGATCCATGTTGTTGAATACTAGTCTAAACACTGTTAGAACATCCAGGTTGGTTTTCGTCAAACTCTTCTTGCTGGAAAGAAGGTTAAGAAGGCACTCTGTGTCCCTTCACATGTCTGGTGCCTGGTCCAGAGGTGAGGAAGTGTTTGAGCGCAGGCTCAGGATCAAATGTGGAAAGGGTGTCTGGGCTCTGCATCACACGCGTGAGGCAAGAGAGGTTGAGATGTCCCAGAGAAGTCCTGAGTTTGGTTTTGATGGTTTCTCAATATCACACTTTTCATATTTTTTCTGTTTCTTTTCACTTGTTCTCTCCACTTCATCATTCATTCTTTTAAATCCGAACTTTTCTAAAGACATGTTGAATAAGTCAATAACTATCGGCTTTCTTTCTAAGTCGACGTCAAATTCACCGGATGTTTATTCACAACTTTCCGGCACCTCTCATAAAAACTCGTGGGTATCGCCATTATAAATTAAAACGAGGTTAGAATGAAGCCAAGTTCCGGTCTGGCTTGTTTTGCTTTTATCAAAGCTTGATGCGTGACTTTTAAATATGGCAAATTGCCGAAAACGACGATTGTTAGAGCCAGAAAAAGAGTGGGATAAAGTTTTCCATAGCTTCGCCGTCGCAACCTTCACAAAACACGAAGTAGTTGACTATGTTAGGCGAGCATTGTGGCCAAGTGGGCTAAGGCGGGACTAGCTTGCCTTGTCCACAAGCCAGAAACCAATGGCGCCTGACAGGTGTGGGTTCGATCCAGCATCTGGGCGTTATGTTTTTCCGAATATTTTTCAAAAATTCACAAATAATGTTAGGTAGGTAGGGTTTAGGCGCGCCACTGGCGATAGAAAGGGATAAAAAAAACTGCAGCAAAAAAAAAATATGTGAGGGTACGATACTGGCCAGTGACACATGTTATTATTCTTGAATATTTGGAAATAACTCACTAAAACACGCGGAGAAAGAAATCGGAAGTATGTTTCATTGAGGGGATTCCCGTTGGTGCATAGGATAGCAGAAAAATGTGAGTTTACGTTACTATAACAAACTCTGAACTTAACTGATCCCCCATTGGCTAAAATATCGACAATGCACCAATGAAATTTTATGAAAGAAAACACGTCGGAAGGTGGCCAGAAGGGAAGTAACTCTTTACTAAAGCAGGCAGACGACACAAAGCAAAACAAACAGTTGTTCGCGGCGATGGAAATCTCGCAGAAAAAAATTACTTTTGGTTCATGGTAAAATGCCAGCTCACAGGAAAGCGAAAATAGTGAAGCTCTATTTTTTTTTCTGTATTACCCGCGGGAAATGTACTTGATGAATGTGTACTACCCGACGAAATTTTACACTTCCCCGGGTAACGGGAAGTGGGATTTCGCAAGCCCTGATATTGGTTGTGTCCCTTTCACCATTGTTTACAGCCCACACCTACCAGGGAGTCGGACGTTGACTAAATTATTTTCCGGTCCCAAAATTCCCTCTTTTATTTCATTGTTTTGAGCTGCGCCTTTTTTTTTTCTTTTTTTTTAATGACTTGTTTGTTCGGATTTCGCAAATTAATAATTAACACCCATGACGTTAACAATTATTTTCAGTTGAGTTTCGCCGTCTCATGGTGTTCTCTCTTTGAGCATTCGACAGTGGTGGGAGGAAGGCCTGCGCGTTACAAATAGACATCCTGATCCTCCTCCTCCTCCTCCTCCTCATCATCATCATCATCATCATCATCATCATCGTCATCATCATCATCATCACCTTTCTGAGGATTTTTTTTAAAAGAAGTGATTTTAAATGATAATTAAGTGCTTCGTCTAGTCTTCGTTATGGTACTGCAGTGTTACTTTTAAAGGTCTTTGCTTCCTTGTACTATTACGCTTCGTTGTAATTATTGCGCTTTGTATTGTGTGTGCAGGGTGTCAAAGGTCCTACGCGATCTGGATGAGTTGTACAACACTGTGAAACATCAGCGCAGGTATGTACCAATGTACACGTTTCAGTACTTTGTTTTGAGTGCCTGAATGGATCAAACGCGCACCTGGCGCCCTAGAAAACCTAGGTTCGCACCTCTAAGTTGAAGGGAATCGACTTCCTGTAATCTACACGGTGGTTGAAAAGTAGCTCCCTATTGGAAATAGCTTATCACGTTTGTAGATCGGACTGCATTTGTATGAAACAAAACTTATCGTGATCCTTATAGTAGTACAATATAATTTGTGATCTTGAATTTATCTCACAATAATGAGTGTAATCCTAATTGCCCCGTCGCTTGACACTTTGTCTGATTATGTCTCATTTAAACTGTGCTGGTGGGTTGCCTTCAGTGTTACCATTAGGGTTGTTGTATGTAGATTATAGTCACACGACACTTTCGCATATAGGTGACTACTGGACCGATTTATACTGACACCAGCGGGACAGTTGTTGGTAAAGGGGAAAATAATATGATCACACGTTGACCAATCCGGGATTCGAACCAGCGACCTTTCGGTTACTAGCAAGACGCTCTTACCAACTGAGCTACCCGGCCCCTCATTAGGGTTGTTTCAGCAGATCTTTTTATACGGATTGGGAGTGAGTCCTCTTTCCACTAAGCTGTGGTCCTGATTCGGCTGTTTTATATAAACAATGACTATCTAAGCTCGCTCAAGCCCGAGGTTTGAAGGGACGGGTCATTCTCGGTTGCTCCTGTTATGTTGAGATGAAATGAGAGAAAAATGTAGATTGTACTGCTATAAGAATAACACTGTTTTGTTTCATGCAAAAGCAGCAGTATTTAATAAATAATAATAAAATAATAATAATAATAATAATAATAATAATACAGGATGCTATACGCGCCTTTCCCCAAATCATTCAGGCTCAAAGCGCGGCGATCTATACCAACATACACGCTCACCTGTCTCATCCACCCTCACACACACCAAACGCATATCCATCACTCAAACAGGTGCTGTAAAGGCAGGGAGATCGCTATTAGAAGACGGAAAGAAAATCGAATTTTTATTTTTGAAATTTTTATATTGACTGCGTCCTGTACCATTATTGAAGGGAGGGAGGAAACCGGAGTGCCCCGAGAAAACCCTCGGTGACCGATATATGGAAACGTTTGATAGGGAGTTTCTTTTCAACCGCCCTGTATGTCTCTGTCTCTCTCTGTATGTCTCTGTCTCTCTCTGTATGTCTCTGTCTCTCTCTGTATGTCTCTGTCTCTCTCTGTATGTCTCTGTCTCTCTCTGTATGTCTCTGTCTCTCTCTGTATGTCTCTGTCTCTCTCTGTATGTCTCTGTCTCTCTCTGTATGTCTCTGTCTCTCTCTGTATGTCTCTGTCTCTCTCTGTATGTCTCTCTCTCTGTCTCTCTCTCTCTCTCACTCTTTGGCCGTTTTTTTGTCTGTGGGTGAGATTTTATATAACCTATAACATGTTATATCTATTTTAAACATGTTACGGCTGGTTTGCCCGTCCTGTTAAAACATTCTTATGTTTATGACTAAAACAGGTTTTAAAATATTGTGATTTGTCTACTCATGTCGTCACAAACAGCAGCCCATTCTACTCTGGATTACATTCACAACATCATGGACAAAACCAGGCAGTAACTGATACGCCGGTTGGGTTTGTTGGCAATGGAGATTTGGCGGAACATCTCTGTTGCTAATGGCGATGTTTCTCACAACGAGGCCCACTTCCGTTTCCGGGCCAACACAGTTGGCTGCTGGGGACGATTTTTGGCTAGTTATAACTGCTCGTGTTTGGACCTCACGCGAATCGGGACAAGATGTTAACAAGGGGGTGGGAGGTGGAAGGAGAGAGGGAGGGAGAAACAGAGAGAGAGGGGGAGAGATTGGATTGGTGGTGTATGAACACAATTTATGAATCAATAATTATATGAACAACGGGAAATAAAAGATTTGGGATATAAAAGAATAGAAAGCCGAGAAAGAAGAACAACAAAGGCACTAAGGAAAAAGAAGAACAATAGCAGTAACAGGAAGAAAGAAGAAGAAGAAGAAGAAGAAGAAGAAGAAGAAGAAGAAGAAGAAGAAGAAGAAGAAGAAGATGAAGAAGATGCAGAAGAAGAAGAAGAAGAAGATGCAGAAGAAGAAGAAGAAGAAGAAGAAGAAGAAGAAGAAGAAGAAGAAGAACAACAACAACAACTACAACAACAACAACAACAACAACAACAGGAAAAAATGAAAAAGATTAGTAATTTTTAAAATGAACAACTTTAGCAGGAAATGAAGCAGACGAACAACGAGAGAACAACAATAACAACAAGACAAGAAAAAGAACAACAACACGAATAGGAAAAGTTGAAGTAGAAGAAGACGATAAGGACAAGAAGGTTGAGGAGAGAGAGAGAGACAGAGACAGACAATGTCTGAGTTCAATGTATGCAATCTGACAAGTTTTTTACGTAAGTTAGTGATGACGAATTTCATCGTGATTGGTTATATAACGAGGGAATTCATTAGAAAACTTCTGGGCATTTCCAATACCCAGCACATCACCAACGAGGAAGTCCGACAGACCAACACACAAGCCATTGGACAACACAATGACATGCTCACAGTGGTGAAGAAACTGAAACTCCGATGGTATGGCCACGTCACCAGATCATCAGGCCTCGCAAAGACCATCCTGCAAGGCATAGTGCAAGGAGAAGAAGAGGGAGACAGAAAAAGAGATGGAAGGAAAACATTCGAGAAAGGACTGGTTTGACACTGAGCGAAGCCATCAGGGTTGCTGAGGACAGAAAAAGCTAGAGTACGCTTGTTAAACGATCATCTGTGGTGCCCCTAAGACCTCCGAGTTACGGGATAGGATAGGATAGGAATGAATCAAGGAGGTTTCGAAACACAAAAGCGAGTCCCCAAATCAAAAATCCAAATATATAAAGGAATGTGTAATTCTAAATCATTATAAGAATGTGTAATTCTAAAATAATTTAGGAATGTGTAGTTACAGATGTTTAGATAGATGGATATACATACGCAAAGAAAGTAAATGACAAACAAATGGGAAAGTTTGCTTGGGCTGAACAACGATTAAAACAATTGCAATCTTTTCCCGGTGAAACTGTCTTCAGGCATTCAGCAGACAAGCGTTGCTATAACAACAAGGGACCTTTCCTTATTCAAAACGCAGGCGTTCATCTACTAGCAATTTCGGATATTAAAAATTGCTCGTATATGAAAGAGTCGGTCGTAAATTAGTGTTACAGCGAGCTGCAAGTGTGCCGCGTTAAATTCGGTAGCCCATTTTGAAACATTCCTGCAGCTGTGATATTTATTACGTGAAATAGGCGTACTATCGCGCCACTTCGATACAGTTTTAAAGAAATTTAACAAAGGAAATTTTTTTTTCTGGCTCCAAATATTGTGGATGAGTTTTCAGGTTTTCTTGACAACCTGTGAAGGGTAAGGTTTCCGAATTTTAGCCTGCGGAAACTTCACTATTTGCAACAGGCAGTAAGAGAGAGAGAGAGAGAGAGAGAGAGAGAGAGAGAGAGAGAGAGAGAGAGAGAGAGAGAGAGAGAGAGAGAGAAAGTGTGTGTGTTTGTGTGGGTGTGTTTGTGTGTGCGTGTGTGTGTGTGTGTGTGTGTGTGTGAACGTGTATTTATGTCAAAGTGGGAACTCGACTTTGTTTTTTTAGTCATAAATGGGGTCTTTTGCTCGGACCCCACTTTTTTCCAGGGCCCCACTTTTTCCAAAGTGCGCGGGAGTGCTCTTTTAGTGCATGGGAGTGCAGTTGTAGTGCATGGGAGTGTTTTAAGTACAGAGGAGTGCACTATCCGGGACGGAGAAAATCCAGTCAATTTTCGGAAAAATTTTGAAGAAAGTTCGACCTATTTCGTCGCTCCTAGGAGACGAACTAGGTCAACTATTTAGACAGAAATTTCCTCGACGATTAGGGTAAGGCAGTGCCTCGACGATTAGGGTAAGGCAGTGCCTCGACGATTAGGGTAAGGCACCCATTCCAGAAAAGGGTTAGGGTCAGGGCTAGTTGCAGCGCTGCAACTAGCCCTGACCCTAACCCTTTTCGAGGCACTGCCTTACCCTAATCGTCGAGGCACTGCCTTACCCTAATCGTCGAGGCACTGCCTTACCCTAATCGTCGAGGAAAGTTCCTTATCCTAGCTGTGTTTTTGAACAAACTTGACCTACTTTGTCCCTTATAGGCGAGGAATTAGGTCAAACTTTTTGCGAAAAGGGTGCTTTTTTCAAGAAACTTGACCTACTTCGTCTCTTAGGAGCGAGGAATTACGTCAAACTTCTGGCAAAAAGGTGTCTTTTTTGAAGAAATTTGCCTCTTAGGCGGCGAATTAGGTCAAAGGACCCCATTTAAACATGAATACACATATGTGTGTGTGTGTGTGTGTGTGTGTGTGTGTGTACAGTAACATTTTCGTACAGTGCCCTCGCTCGCCTTTAAACCGACCAACTTTCAAAGCAGAGATATTTTATGCTACACACTCGACTCCCATGGTTAATATTGACAATGCGAGATATTAAAAATCACAATAACACTGAACATGCCAGACTGATTTTATTTCTAACCTTCCCGTTTTCATGTTGATTTTTTTTATCTATATAAACTTTAATACAACCACTCTACAACGTTTAGTCTCTCTCTCTCTCTCTCTCTCTCTCTCTCTCTCTCTCTCTCTCTCTCTCTCTCTCTCTCTCTCTCTCTCTCTCTCTCACCTCTGTACTCTCTCTTTCCTCACTCCACTCCGCATTTTAATACTGTTGCTCAGCAGCGACATTCAAGTGTTTACTCAATACAAAGCCAACATTCTTTGCAGTGAATTTTGGCTGTAGAAAAGCGCATCTCAGAAACGAAATTACAACACGCACAAAAATCAACCATGGCGACCGAAAATATAATTGTACAACTTGAAAATATTAATGAAAGATGTGAGTAGGTTTTTATTTCAGAAAGAGACAGACAGACAGACATGGTATAGACAGACAGACATACAGAGAAAGACATATAGACAGACAGACAGACATACAGAGAGAGACATATAGACAGATAGACATAGAGTTATAATGAGAGTTGTTTGGTTATAAAACATTTAGAAAGGCACGCCTTAAAAATTCACATCTGAGCGATAGATGTGAGCGACGATTACCCATTAAGTCATCTTTAAATGTGACAACAACGCAATTTCCTTAGTAAACTCCTTGTGATACAGGCAAAAAAGGAACAAAACATCAGTACAATCCCTGGCCCTTTAAGATAAATCATTTTGAATTGATTGTTATTTGACAAACTAAATTGCCTTTTGACGACGGTACGTACGTCATTATGCTTGGCAAGTAAACAGAGGCGTCAACGTTTGCAGTTCGTTTGGGTAAAGCAACAGCATCAAGAAAAATCCATGGATGCTAAATTGTGGTGTATTTTGCAATGTGGAAAGTTAAAAAAAAAACTGATAAATTTTGTTTGTTTGCAAATTGTTGACTGCAGCTTTGAAAGATTGTTCACCTCGTCGGTTAGTATTGCGTACACAAAAAGTACAAAAAAACACTTTTATGCCGTAACCTTTCTGTTGTTGAGGATAGAGGTGTTTGGGACCCTCACCCACCCACCCCCGCGCCACATGATCTCCCTCCACCCACCCCAGCGGCTCACCCCCTTGCATTCTTTCTAAATTCTCGAAGGACGGTACCTTACTTCGTCAATGGGGCCAGTTGGTAAGAGCGTCTTGCTAGTAACCGAAAGGTCGCTGGTTCGAATCCCGGATTGGTCAACGTGTGATCATATTATTTTCCCCTTTACCAACAACTGGCCCGCTGGTGTCAGTATAAATCGGTCCAGTAGTCACCTATATGCGAAAGTGTCGTGTGACTATAATCTACAAACAACAACAACAACAACCTTACCTTTTCTCCTACGTTGCTTTAGCTTTTGATTTCTGATTTAAAATCTTGCAATATCTGTTCTAAAGTTTAGGACACTTAACCACAGAATGCCAGTACAGAGAGGCAGATATTTTAACATTCCTAGACACGAACGTGTATGTCAAAAATGTATTAGTGGCGATCTTGGTGACGAGTTCCATTATTTATTTTTGTGTTCACATTTTTGTAACTCGAGAAGAGAATTATTAAAATCATATTATTATAGATATCCCAATGCCATCAAATTTCAAGAATTATTGTCATCTAATAAAAAGTCAGTATTATTAAAGCTTGTAAGGCTAATGAAATTAATTATTAAACAATTGTAACGTTGGTATCCCATGTCAAAAATTAATCTAGTTCTGATATTTACAGGTTGTGTGTAACAAAACAATTTCAGTAGTTTGTCATTGATGTGTTTAGATTGAATTGTATTGTTAGTTATGATTCCTAGTTGCTATCCCCAATAAATTTCTTTTTTCTTCTTCTCCCCTCTCAATCGCTCCCCCTCCCCACCCTTCTGCAATCCCTTTGTGTACATAGTTTTAATTTTAACACAAATTTAAATGTTATGTAATTAATTCTTTTGCATGTGTGTGTATATCATTTTAACGATGTCCATGTGCCCTTAATGGGTTTTTTCTTGAATAAACTTTCCTTGCCTTGTAACTGTAGATTATAGTCACACGACACCGAAGCGTATAGGCGACTACTGGTCACATTATTCTGACAACAGCGAACCAGTTGATGGTAAGGGGGAAATAATATGGTCACACGTTGGCCAATCCGGGATTCGAACCAGGTACCTTTCGGTTACTAGTAAGACGCTCTACCAACTGAGCTACCCGGCCCCTCACAACCCTTGCCTTGCCTTGATAACGGTTTTAAATTGATCCAGGCAGGCTAGGCTACCCAGTCACAGCCTGGTGGACTGCAGTGTCGTACCCTGATTGTTCCTTTCCTGTTTGTGTCGGTTAGTGGTTGCAGCCTTCCAAGAACGGTATACCTATCCGCTTCTTTTTTTTTTGCTGCAGTTTATTATCCCTTTTTATCGGGAAACTCTGGGCCGCCTCCCCCGGCCGGGGAAGGCGTAGTCGCAGCCAGTGGCGCGCCCAAACCCTACCTACCTAACATTATTTGTGATTTTTTTTTGGTTGAAATTTTTGCTGAGGGAGCAAACCGGAGTACCCGTAGAAAACCCCCGAGACGTTGCCCGAGTCAAAGTAAATAATATTCGGAGAAACATAACGCCCAGGTGCTGGCTCGAACCCACACCTGTCAGGTACCATTGGTTTCTGGCTTGTGGACAAGGCAAGTTAGTCCCGCCTTAGCCCACTTGGCCACAACGCTCGTTCTGCCGTTGATCCCTAATTTCATGTCAAGATAATCAATAATCCATCGCACATCGAGGCGTGCGATAAAACAGACCGAAGAAAGGAAAATGGATATTTTATGTTAAACCAAGACAGGTGGAATAATGGTGACAGAGCAACGAAGCGCTGAAATGCCTTTAACGACATGACAATAGGTGATAATGATAACGATTGTGGTCATTGCTGTGGTTCAGTCCACCTCCTGCGGTTTATTTTCCTGAATTTAATCTATTGTCTGTCTTTTCTGTCTGCCTGTCTTTCTTTCTTTCTTTGTTCTTTCTTTCTTTGTTGATCTTCCTTTTTTTTCTTTTTTTTTTCTTTCTCTGTCATCATCATCATCATCATCATCATCATCATCATCATCATCATCATCATCATCATCATCATCATCATCATCTTCTTCTTCTTCTTCTTCTTCTTCTTCTTCTTCTTCTTGATCTTCTTCATCATCTTCATCATCATCAGCATCATCATCATCATCATCATCATCATCATCATCATCATCATCATCATCACCATCATCATCTTCTTCATCATCATCTTCATCATCATCATCATCATCATCATCATCATCATCTTCTTCTTCTTCTTCTTCTTCTTCTTCTTCTTCATCATCATCATCTTCATCATCATCATCATCATCATCATCATCATCATCATCATCTTCTTCTTCTTCTTCTTCTTCTTCTTCTTCTTCTTCTTCTTCTTCTTCTTCTTCTTCTTCTTCTTCATCATCATCATCATCATCATCATCATCTTCATCATCATCATCTTCATCATCATCATCATCATCATCATCATCATCATCATCATCATCATCATCGTCATTGTCGTCGGAATGGCCCACTAACTCATCCAAAACGTGTACACCTCTCCTCCTATTCCCCTTCTACTAGGCACCAAAAATAAAACACCCAAAGGAATAATAGAAGCCACAAGACGGCCAATGCGTACAGTTACGTGGAGCTTATCCTTATCCGTATCCTATCCCGTAACTCGGAGGTCGTAGGGGCTCCACAGATGATCGTTTAACCAGCGTACTCCTTCTTTCCATGTTCTCAGTTCAATTTTCCCACTAGGGTTGTTTCAGCAGATCTTTTATGCGGATCGGGGGTTGTCCGGTCCTGATTTGGCTCGGAAGAGTCCGCTGGACCTAACGCAACAATCAATCAATCAATCAAACCCTGTTCTCAGCAACCCTGATTGTTTCGCTCAGTGTCAAACCAGTCCATTCTCGAATGTTGTCCCCCCACCTCTTTTTCGGTCTCGTGGAGCGATAGCGATCAAACCCGCTTTACCATCTATATATATAAATTGCTTAGCCGGAAGTCCTTCTTCGCCTCTACTATAAAGTTTGTCCGGTATGGACGCTGATCTGGGCAGGTGCTGGGCCCCGAGGATCGGCCTGCTGTACTCTCAAAACCAGCGAAATCGTTATAGCCGACATTTCCTTACCGAACGTTTAACCGTTTCTGAGATAAATAAATAAACAAAATGTCCACAAACTGCAATAGCCTCATTCCGCGCGCTTCCATTAAAAATCAAATTGAGGTTTCAGCATGTTTTCCCATATAGACCCAAAAATTGATGGTTTTTCTACGAAGACTTGGTAGCTTACTTAATAAAACTTCCGCCTACCGTGCAGGGAGACCCAAGTTCAAATCTCACGCGGGGCATATATAAGTATTTTTTTTACACTACAATATGGATATTTTTCTTTTTAATTTAGGCTTTTTACCTTTAATTTATTATTATTATTATTATTATTATTATTATTATTATTATTATTATTATTATTATTATTATTATTATTATTATTATTATTATTATTTATAAACTAATAATAATAATAATAAATTATTATTATTATTATTATTATTATTATTATTATTATTTTTTTTTTTAAATTATTATTATATCTTATATCAAATTTTCTTTTAATACCTTGGTGTTTTTTATGATTTCAATTTGTATTATTCTATATTCAATATTATTATTATTATTATTATTATTATTATTATTATTATTATTATTATTATTATTATTATTATTATTATTATTATTATTATTATTATTATTATTACCAAGGATCGGGATGGGGTGGTACGTGTAGGTAAAAGGGGGCTACGGGTAGGTTTAAAGGGGCATGGGTAGGCATAACGGGGATACGGGGTATAAGGGGGTATGGTGATGGTCGATTCCTTTCATCCATACCTGCGAAACGATCAACGGGGAAGTATCAAGGAGGGTACAGGTAGGTTACAAGGGGGGTACGGAAGGTATCAAGGGGGTATGGGGAGGTATCAAGTGGTTCGGGGAGGTATCAAGGGGGTATGGTGAGGCATCATGGGGGGGACGGGGAGATATCAGGGGGGGGTATGGGGAGGTATCAAGGGGGATATGGGGAGGTATCATCGTCCAAATGAAACTCGCAGACAACAGTTGTCTGTCTACATTTTAAACAGCAACCTGTGTACCCTGGCTTGCCAGGGTACAAAACCACTAGTTAACCATGTTTTACCATCCTAGAATTACAACCAGAGTCTTTATTGTTCCAATTTCAAACAGCAAGCAAAATGATTTCGCAGTGTACACGTAATCAATCAATCGGTCAAATCAGTATTTCATTTATTGCCTGCTTACACATTCAGGTGATATTAGACATTAATTAATAACAACAACAATATCAATCAAATCACAATTAAGAAACTTTATAACAAAATGGAATGAAAGGGACAGAGGGATTTCACACTAAACTATAAAAGTCTACCAATAGGCGTCATTGCAATAATTTTCACAACTGCTGTCATCTGTCAATGATGTAATACCTCACCTAAAGACTGCCCTAGTCATCATGCACAGTGCAAGGAGGTAGAAGAAGAGGCAGACCGAAAAAGAGGTGGGAGGACAAAATTCGAGAATGGACTGGTTTGACACTGAGCGAAGCCAACAGGATTGTTGAGGACAGAGAAAGATGGTGTACGCTGGTTAAACGATCATCTGTGGTGCCCCTACGACCTCCGAGTTACGGGATAGGATAGGATAGGATAGGATAGGGTAGGAAAGAATGTCCATATTCAGTCAAATGATGTCCTTGGTTTGCGTACAGCAATCATAGACAATAACATTGACACAAGACAGTCAGCATAGAATAAAACATGCTATCAGTAAGAGCTTGTGGTCTGGGCGTCAGACCAATACGCTTCAAGGCTGCAGGTGAGCGCCTCGGGCGGCTTGAGTTATATTCTGTACGAACCAGCGCCTTGAGCAACTCTTGAGCTTGGAAAAGCGCTCTATAACAACGATTGAATACAATAAATATTTTTTTAAAGCCACAAGCCTCTAAATACACCAGTCCTACATTCAACCATTTGTCTCAAGCTGCTCCCCGTTGAACAAAAAATAAACTTGAACATTCAGCCTTTTCATCCACCCACCCCCTCTCCCCACCCCTCCTCGCACTCTTCCCACCCCCTAGAGGGTAGAGATTGCAGAACTGGGGCATAGAACAGAAATGATCCAGTATGAGGTATAAAATATACCTAAAAATTGAAGGAATGGTGATCTTGGTGATGCAAGAAAGAAGAAAAAAGAACACAAAGAAAAAATGAGAGAGAGAGAGAGAAAAAAAAGAAGAGAAAAAATAAGCAAAATAAGCAAGTAAAAAAAGAGATCAGGAGTAAGAAAAAGACAGAAAATGAAAGAACGATATAAAAAAATAAGTGAGAAAAAACAAATGAGCGAGAAAGAGATGACATGCGTCCTACCACTTAATGAAAAGGGGATCATATTCAAGAAATTTTGCCGCTTTTCCCGTTCCCATCCCCCAGACCTCCTCTTTAAATCTGTTCTGTTTTTCTTTTTCTTCTTCTCCCTTCTTCTCTTCTGTCGCTTTTGGATATTCTCGCCTCTTAAAGCGTTTGGAAATGAAATGAAGAGTTTTCTCCCTTTAGTGATTGGAATCTGGGAATCAACTGTCAGAATGGCCACACGAATAAAAAAAATGTTAAATGAAATTTGTATTGGAATCTTGAGAAATGGCCAGAAAGAAACGAGTGAATCTGCTGAAATATTAAGAAAGGAAATAGTTGATGTGAAAATGGTTATTTCAAGGTTTGTATGATCGTGTTTAATGTGGAGATCGAAACTAAAAGTTGAATATGATCTCGATTTTTATTTTATTTTATTAATTTTTTTTCAAAATGCACTAGCATGACTTGCTAAACTAAACTAAACTAAACTTAACACGCACTATTGAAATTTTTAACGGGAATTGTTAAACATCGAACAATAGAACAATTTTCACCGACTGATTTATGAGTTATAAGTAGGCTGGTCTGTACATTTTAATAAAATTGAAGTTGTTACCGGTAAACTATCAACTGGGAGAAGGGGTTTGTAGTTCCAATTCGCATTGACCATTGATGCAGCGCAGTGGCTGCTGCGTTTACAGCAAGAAAGCAGAGATCAATTTTAAATATTTCTGGAACAGGTAAATCTTCAGATAGGCGCGAAAGGAGGAGGCAGGGTCTGAGTGACGGACATTAAAAGGAAGGTGAGTCATTCCAGATGCAAGGAAGTTGGTAGCAGAAGGATTGCTGGCCTTATTTTGTTGTTCTGGCTAAAGGAATTCTACAGAATTTGGAATCTTTGACTGGTAGTTTGGTGCTTGAACGGTGTCTTATAATTGTTACACTCAGTTTGATGTTGGTGTTTTCCTATCAGTATCTGATTCAGCCCCGATGCTTGAATTCCTGATAGGGTGTAACTCAGATTCGTTTATTCACACAGCCCGTCCAAACAGCATACAAGTCACAAAGTCGACGTATGAAGTTTTCCACTTTTATTCAGCACACATCAACAACTGCATACAATTCTCAATTCAACTCAACAACTTTCACAGCAACTTTCCAAATCACTATCAACAACTTTACTCTCAACAACAATCTCGGCACACGATTAAATAACCTCTCTCTCTTCCGGAAGAATTTCGAACAATGTAGAAATGACGCACTGCCACCAATCGAATAAAAGATCGTCATCACTGACTTACGTCATTACACATTTCTTCTCCTTCCGGATCGTTCCTTCAAATTTCTACAATTATCCCGAATCTTCGATCGATAGTAAATAAGCCGATCCAGAAGATTCTACAACAATATCGACTAACGGAAATTATCAACGTTATACAAAGCCTTTCCTAACAACAATGCAAACTCAAATCAAAGGTAAATAAACTCTATTATTGAATACTTTGCAAATCGAAACGATTAGATCTATCGTACACGCTTCCGGCATACTTTCGTTCGCGTTTCAACGTAACATAACCCCCCACTCAAGAAGAAATTTACCCAATTTCTTTCAACAACGTTGAAACGTAATGCACAAACAAAGTTCAGAATTAAAACTTATTTCAGACTGTCTGAACACTGTCAATGTTCTCAGTTTATATACACAGAGTCCATGTTTTTCATCCGCAAGTCTTTCTGGATACTGTCAATGTTCTCCACACAGTCAATGTTCCTTCAACCGCAAGGAAACGTCGCCCTCGTCAGTTGCGGTCGTCATCGGCCCAGGGTCAAAGACAGTGATCTCGTGGGCTTTCCTGGAGTCAGTGCATCCTCCGTTGTCTTCCTCTCCCGCCGGATGTCCGACGCAGTCGACGTTGTCAGCTCCCAGAATGCATTTGCTGGGTCTCACGGTCAGGTTGGCTTCTGCGGGACGGTGGAACGGCTCCCTCAAGGTCTGCAGATGCTCCTTCCAGGTCTGGGTTTGGACTCCATGTTCGACTAAAGTCGTAGAGCCTGGGACATCATTGAAGTTATGGGGAAACTCGCCCATAAGGTCCTTGAGCTCCAACTTTTGACCTTCCGTCAAGCTTGGTCCTAGCTTAACGTCATCGATGCCTTCTTTGCTGTGGAAGTCTCCAAGTTCCAACAGTTCTTCGCCGTCAAAGCTGTCGTCGGTCACAGCTGCTGTGGCTGCGTGCACAGTCTCTGATGGCCTTTCCACGTACAGCTTAAGGAGGTTGGCGTGGTACATCTTG
Source organism: Oncomelania hupensis (assembly GCA_036898135.1). NCBI lineage: Eukaryota > Metazoa > Mollusca > Gastropoda > Littorinimorpha > Pomatiopsidae > Oncomelania > Oncomelania hupensis. The sequence continues at coordinate 9,004,298 of CM072512.1, forward strand.
GAATGCTGGCCGACCTTCACCTTGTAGTCGTTGATCCCCACCACGGTCTCCACTTCGTACGGGCCTTTCCACTGCATCAGCAACTTATTGTGATCAGTAGGTAGCAGCACCAGCACTTTGTTGCCAGGTTTAAACTTCCTGTTCACAGCCCTACGGTCATAGTAGTGCTTTCCACAGTCCTGGGACTTCTTCAGGTTTTCTCTGGCTATCTCGAGAGTCTGCTCCAGCTTCTCCCGTAGCTCAAACACGTACTGGTAGCTGTTCTTCACCTCTGGGGTGTCCACTTCTTTCGTCCACAGTTCTTTCAGGATGTGCATCGGCCCTCGGATGGTTCTTCCGTACAGCAGCTCGAACGGAGAAAAGCCGGTGGACTCCTGCGGCACTTCTCTGTAGGCGAACAGTAAGGCGTTGATGTAACGATGCCATTGTCTGGGCTGCTCGCTGCACAGTTTCTTCAGGGTGGACTTCAACGTAGCATTGAACTTTTCGACAAGCCCGTTGCACATCGGATGGTAGGGTGTCGTAGTCAAATGCCGGATGCTCAGCAGTCTGTTCACCTCCTTCATGCAGTCGGAGACGAACTGCGTCCCGAGGTCTGTCAGGATCTCTTCAGGCACTCCAAGTCTGCTGAACATGTCCACCAGTGCCTCTGCTACAGTTTCAGTGTCAATCTTCTTCAGTGGTACTGCTTCTGGGTACCGAGTCGCATAGTCCACTAAAGTCAGTACCCACCGATGACCTTCTTCACTCGGAGGTCTTATTTCGCCGATTAAGTCTAAGGCCACCCTCTTGAAAGGTCGGTCGATCAGAGGCATCCTCTGCATAGGCACTTTCGGGACCCTTCCTCGAGGTATGGTCTTCTGGCAAATGTCACATGATCGGCAGAAACGGCTGACGTCCGCATGAAGCCCTGGCCAGTAGAACACCGCCTGGATTCTGTCTGACGTCTTTCTGATGCCTAGGTGACCTCCCATGATAGAGTCATGAGCTACTTCCATCACTTGGCGCCTTAGAGGTAACGGTACCAAGACTTGACGTAGTGGTTTCCCTCCGTTGACCCTCGGGTGCTGGAAGATTCGGTACAGGATCTTGGCCTTCACCTCAAAATAGACCGTGCCACTGCGTTTGGTCACGTGATCTTGGCGGTTCCTGTACTTGTTTAAAGTGCTATCAGCTTCCTGGAGCTGAATCAGCTTATCTCTGTCCACGATGGCAGCTTTAGAGTTGTCGGCGACCTTCAGTGGCGTAGACGTCTTGTCTCTCTTGGCCTGGGCCCTGGTAGTAACAGCACCGACGATCTCTGGTCGGCAGGGCTGAGCCGGAGTAACCACATTGTCCCGTAGCAGCTCTGTAAGGTCTCCATCGGGAAATGGCAATGGATCCTCCTCCACAACTTTGACGTGTTGAGTTGAGGCAGGACTCCACTCTGGATCGGGGTCGTCGGGTCGTCTCGCGCCGTCGATATTCCCGATCATCAAATCATACAGCGGCTTCTTCAGGCAAACCGCTTCGACTTCGCCTATGTAGAAAGGGGTGTTGACATGAATTTTTGCAACTGGCGCTCTCACACATTTGCTGTCGGCCATAAGTGTCCATTTTGAATCGCCAGTGAACTGTTCTTTAGCGATTAGGTCTTCTCTGACGATGACCCCACTGCAGCCAGAGTCTCTTAAAACAGTCACTTCATGATTTCCGACGCGTCCCTTGGAAACAGGCATGTTCTGTACGGTCACCGCTGCGCTGGCGACGACGGGGATGGATTTTCCGTTGGCAAGGAGAAGTTGGCCATCGGTCATGCACTCTTGCACGTCCGCAGGAGTAGCTGTGCGCTTGGTCTCACTCGGAAGAATGACGCTCCCGCCGCACACTTGATGGTCAGATCTACTGGTTTGCCGTTGATTGGAAAACCGCCTCTGCCGGTTGCCCGCCGCTGCGTTGTCCGTACTGCTCCGCTGTCCGCTACTTTTGTTTTGAGGACAATTAGCCGCCCTGTGGTCTGTAGCGTTGCAGGTGAAACAGCCTCTTGAATGCCCTTCCCTGGGAGGAGGCGTGGAGTCCGTCTGTCTCTGGCTCGTGTGGCTCCGTTGGATCTGGTTCACATGGTTTCCAGTCTTCTGAAAATGTTTCGTCGCGCTGGGTGGACCCAACGTTTTCTAATGAGCGATGAGATATCTTTCAGCAGCCTCAGCAACGTCTTTTAGCGTCTGCAACTTTTGTATTTCCAAGTGGATCGCGAGGTCCTTAGGGCAGGCGTTGAGTAATTGTTCCCTCACGATCAGCTCATGGAGATTCTCGTAAGTCTTCCCTTTGCCTGATAATTCCACCCACTTGTGTAGGTATGATGACAGGCGCTCCACAAATTGCTTTGGTGTCTCGTCTGACAAAGGCCGGCATTCACGAAAGCGTTGACGGTAGCCCTTTTCTGTAAAGTTGTAGCACTGCAATAGGGCCGCTTTCAAAACGTCGTAGTCTTTGGCGTCATTATTCGACAGTCTACTGTAGACATCGAGCGCCTTCCCCGTCAGTAGTGCGCTGAGTATGATCGCCCAGTCTTGACGTTGCCATTTAGCGCTTTCGGCGAACCTTTCGAACCTCGCCAGATAGCTGTCGATCTGGTCCTTTTCGTCGACAAACACTGGCAATTTTGGAGCCTTGAAGTCACTGATAACTTGTGGCGCGCGCTGCTGTTGTTGGATGCGCGCCATTTCTAATTGGAATTGACGCTCAGCCTCTCTTTCCTCACGCCTGCGCTCATCTTCTCTTTCTTTACGCTGCTCTTCTCTTTCTTCACGGCGACGTTGTTCTTCCCTTTCTTCTCGACGTCGCTGCTCCTCTAATTCTAGACGCTTCTCTTCTAATTCTCTTTCTCTTTCTTCGCGCCATATTCTCTCTTGAGACTTGACGTACTCCGTCAGCTGTTTGCCTTTTAGATTTAGTTCAACCCCTCTCTGCCAGAAGTCAGCCATCTTGATGCTTCTGGAAAGTTCTTTTCTGGAAAGTTCTTTTTCTATAAAGTTCTTGACTGTAGAGTTCTTTTTTTCTGGAAAGTTCTTGACTGTGCTGTACCTTTCTAGACTGTTCTAGAACAGCACGCTTTCTGCAGTAGCGCTGATGCTTGTCACTAGTCGCCTTCGTTGACGCAGGCCCCGCTGTCCTCGTCGTATGCGACGCTGCACCACGCTGGAGTTGATGTATACGCTCCTGTGCTGAAGTAGACGCGGCGTCCGCTCGACGCTCGCTGTAACACTGGCGATGTAGCTCCGAGACTGTCCCTCGACGTAGTCCTGCGGCAGCTACGTAGTCCCGCTCTGTTGTTCGCTCACGAAGCAACTCTTCGGCGACTACACGCCCTTGCAGTCAACCCGAACCTATCGGTGATGTAGTCCCAGTATGTTGGCCCCTCTCGACGCAACTCGTTGGCGGCTACCCTCGATGACTGCCTCTCGTAACGTTGACTCGCTTGTTGTAGCAGTTGAACCCTTGGCTATGGCGTGAATCGCGGCTTGACCCCCAAAATGTTACACTCAGTTTGATGTTGGTGTTTTCCTATCAGTATCTGATTCAGCCCCGATGCTTGAATTCCTGATAGGGTGTAACTCAGATTCGTTTATTCACACAGCCCGTCCAAACAGCATACAAGTCACAAAGTCGACGTATGAAGTTTTCCACTTTTATTCAGCACACATCAACAACTGCATACAATTCTCAATTCAACTCAACAACTTTCACAGCAACTTTCCAAATCACTATCAACAACTTTACTCTCAACAACAATCTCGGCACACGATTAAATAACCTCTCTCTCTTCCGGAAGAATTTCGAACAATGTAGAAATGACGCACTGCCACCAATCGAATAAAAGATCGTCATCACTGACTTACGTCATTACACATTTCTTCTCCTTCCGGATCGTTCCTTCAAATTTCTACAATTATCCCGAATCTTCGATCGATAGTAAATAAGCCGATCCAGAAGATTCTACAACAATATCGACTAACGGAAATTATCAACGTTATACAAAGCCTTTCCTAACAACAATGCAAACTCAAATCAAAGGTAAATAAACTCTATTATTGAATACTTTGCAAATCGAAACGATTAGATCTATCGTACACGCTTCCGGCATACTTTCGTTCGCGTTTCAACGTAACAATAATATAGAAGAGATCAGACATATTGAGGACAATTGTTCGAAATAACATTGAAGCAAAAACAGGCAATCTTATGTCCAACTCGAGCAGCAACAAGTAACCAATGAAAGGGACAAAGGAGCATAACGTCACATGCTCAAATTTGTCTAGATTTGCAAACAAATCTCGCTGCAGAAGTTTGCACACGCTGAAGACATTTGTTTCAAGAGATTCTTGAGACAGCCAGCGAGAAGACATTTGCACCAGTCCAGATTGGAAAGAACCAGAGAGCAGACAAGTATTGTTGCTGCGTCGGTCGTTAAAGCCCTATCTTAATGGGAATGTTCTTGGAGGTTCGCGAACCTTTTTATTTAGAGGATCACCGATCCAGAACCTAAGTTCCCGAACCTTTTGTATCAAAGGTTCAAAAATCTGGGTTCGGGATCTGAAAACCTCGAAAAAAAGGTTTGTGAACTTTATGAACATTCCAGTTTCTGATCTGTTGTGTAAGCGGACTTACAAAGCTGACCCTGAGGGAAAGGAGGTCCTAACATCTCTCCTAATTCTTACCACGGAAAGATTCCGACAAATCTCTCTATACCTTCTTTCGGTTCGCCTGAGTGTTGCTCGACTTAGAATTTAGAAAGGGTGCTTGCACTAAGAAAAAGGAAAAGCCTGTGTGGGGAAAAAAAAACCCGTTTGTCAGAGGTAATCAGCTGGGTGGCTTCACGGAAGTATTTGCAATGGGCAAATCAGATCAGGCAGCAGGAAAAACAAGCAGCACACTGTTTTAAGTTCTTGTCCTCCCTAACTTGTCATTGGCATGTCTCTGAATTGTCTCCAACCTGTCTCCATCGACTCTTTCTTGCGTGGTTTCCAACTTGCCTCCATCGTCTCTTCCTTGTCTTGCCTCCTCCAACTGAGCTCTTTCGTGCGCTTAAATTGTCCTTAAGTTGTTTCTGACCTGTCACTACTTTTGCTTCTAACTTGTCCTTGACTTCATGTCCCTGGCAGGGGGTTAGGAATAACAGATTCTGTAAGCTAGCGCATGCGGGACTCGACTAATATCAGTTTGGTCGTACGTTGATTCGGTGAGCGTTCACAATCAAAACAAGTTTGTTGTCTATTTGGTGGGCAGGAGGAGGTTACATAATAATAGCCACAACTCGTCAACTTATTTTTGAAAAAACAAAAACTTTTTTCGGTGGGAGGGCAGAGGAGAGGGGTGGGAAGGGGGACGGAAGGAGGGAACGGAGGGGTGAGGGGGCATACTCAGACCAAGATCTGCAAACAACCAGTCCAGATTCTAGATTCCAAATCAAAGAGCGTTAGCTCAACTCTTGGAGACTGGGGATACTTAAGAATACATTACATTACATGGTTATTGCTTTAGGTCCAGCGGACTCTTCCGAGCCAAAGCAGGACCAGAGAAGTGAAAGAGGACTCACCCTTGATCCGCATAAAAGATCTGCCGAAACAACCCTAGGCAATCTACCAGCCGGTCACTTTACAATAAAGACAGCTTACGCAGGGGACGCTGAGGCGATACTCTAAGTTTTCGAACCCCCGTTTACAAAAACAAAATAGAATACAAATATCATTATACAATATCAACAAAACACATACATATAAAACGTCTACATTGCTAAATAATAACATCATAGGAAGCCCCAGTGACCATGTGGCAGAAAGCGTCCAATATTCCCAAGCTGATCCAACAGACCTCATACACAAATGAGGAGTATTGTCCAGGAAGAGTTTTCAAGAAAAAAGGTAGGTGACTGGTCTAGCGAAGAAGAAGATAGTATAGTAGATTGATAGAACAGAATAGGAATGAAAAAGAACACAGGAGAAAGACAGCGACAGTGGGAATTTAAAGCACTAAATTTCCAGAAAGTGGGGATACTATTTATACTGAAACCCCCGGCACCCCACCGGGGGGACTTAAGAATAAGCCACGAAACAAACAGTTCACTCTTCTCAGTGTGTTCGCTCAAGGTCGCCACACACCAAAAAAAAAAAAAAAAAAAAAACGAAACGGTCAAGAGCTATACGCTTTCGGCCTTTTTTTGGTGGATTGTGTCATTCCTTCTTCCTGTGTTCATTTCCTTTCTCAGTCCGCACAGATAGTAAGAACGAAAGATGGAATACAGATGGAAACTGTCATGTAGGGGAGATAAATCAAGTAGAGAGAGAGAGAAACAGAGAGAGGGAGACAGTTGAGTGAGTGAGTATGTTTGTGTGTGTGGGTGTGCGTGTGGAGGCGGGAGTAGGCGAACAAGTGTTGGAAGCGGGAGGGGAAGGACCGAAGGAGAAAGATAAGTTTGAAGTAAAAAATGGACGAAGGAAGTATGTATCTTGTCCATCCACACTTTCCCCTTTAGTTATAAATATGAATTGGAAAATACGGACACCCTTCCAAAGTTAGAATCGTTCGATTCGGTTTTCAATAAATAAATAAATAAATAAATAAACTACTCCAACCTATGTTCGTAGGCGAGAAGACACGCAGATGTGGTCGAATATTCCCACACTTTCCTTTTCATTTTAAATGTTGGATTGGAAAACATGGACGTCCCTGAAGAATTAGAATATGCTGATTCGGTTTTTAAAAAATCAAAACTACACGAAACGTTTATCCGGGAACAAAAATTCATCATCATCATCATCATCATCATCATCATCATCATCATCATCATCATCATCTTCTTCTTCTTCTTCTTCTTCTTCTTCTTCTTCTTCTTCTTCTTCCTCTTCTTCTTCTTCCTCTTCTTTTCGCGTACGAAAATTCTGTAGTAAATTGTGTAATTTCAGAAGGGACAGAGAAACTGAAGACGCAGTGTGCGGTTGGGACACCTTTTTATCTTTTCCTTTTTTTTTTCTCTTCGTTATTGAAGTCTTGGATACACTTTATCTTTTCTTATAATTCCAGTATTCTGAGAACAGGCTGGAAACTGAAGACGACTGAACGAATATCGAGGCTTGGGATAAATAGTAATGTCATTTTTCGTTCAATTTTGTTTGGTTCTTCTTGTTCTTGTTTTTATTGTTGTTGTTGTTGTTGTTGTTCTTCTTCTTCTTCTTCTTCTTCTTCTTCTTCTTCTTCTTCTTCTTCTTCTTCTTCTTCTTCTTCTTCTTCTTCTTCTTCTTCTTCTTCTTCCTCTTCCACAAGAGAAATTGAAGACGAGGAAGCGAAAGTGGGAGGGAGCCAGGGACTATATATTTTACGGCCTGAAATGGAGTCTGTCTTACTTTCATTTCTGCTTTCGCTATTCCCCTGCGATGTGCTTCCATCACGTTGCCAGACAGACCGCAATTTTTAATACTTCCAGAAACTTCCTTACCCACCCCCTACCCCCTATTCCCTTCCTCTCCCCTCTTATCTTCCCATCCCTTACTCTTCAGTTCTGTCCGTTTTGCTTCACACCCATCCCCTGTCTCAATTGCCAATAGGGAGTTACTTTACAGCCACCCTGTACGTCATTCTTCCCGGCTCTTCCTCGGCCTGTTACTTTGTTTTAATTAACTTCCTTGATCTGCTCCTTCTACTCTTTCTACTTCCTCAGCCATTTACGTCTTAGTGTCATTGCCTTGGCTTGGGCAACGTTTAATAGTACATATCTTTTGCGCCTTCACTACAACTTCAACGGGGCTATAGCGCTATTCAGATATTGTATTTAGAAACCATCATCGTCTCTCTCCATCGTTGAGTTTTTAAGCCATTTATTTATTTATTTATTTATTTTAAATTTATTTAATTTCAAATTTATTTGTTCCTGCAGTAGATATCAGACGTAGTGCGATAGCCGGTTGCTACAGAAAGGCGAAAAGTGGCGCCACCTACTGAAAAATATGCGCCAAAAGGGGAGGGAATCTGCAACAAACAGAATCTATATCCATTCTATCTCTCAGCTGCTATGATATGTCTTTTTATTAGCTGTTGTTTTTTTCATTATGTTATTTTATTTATCTATTTATTGTTATAGGTAAGTTTGTGTTGCAGATCTCCCATCCCCTAAAAATGCTCAATTTTTCCCACACCCACCCCACCCTATCTCTCTCTGTCTCTCTGTCTCTGTCTCTCTCTGTCTCTGTCTCTCTCTCTCTGTCTCTCTCTCTCTGTCTCTCTCTCTCTCTCTCTCTCTCTCTCTCTCTCTCTCTCTCTCTCTCTCTCTCTCTCCTTCTCTGTCTCACGGTCAGCACTGCGCACGCTCTTGTTTTTTCATTGCCCCGTATTTTGCAGATTATCGCCATCTGCTGTCCGTTCCCCAGCCCTTGCATGTCAGCTTGATTAATTTTTGGAATTTGTACATTTGACAGACCCATCCTCCTCCTCCTCTGGCTATCTGTCTGTCTATCTGCCTGTCTGTCTGTCTGTCTCTCTCTGTCTCTGTCTCTCTCTCTCTCTCTCTCTCTCTCTCTCTCTGTCTGTCTGTCTTCACCAGAACGCCATGTCAAGGAAATTTATTTGTCAGTTATGATTTTTCCAGCACAACTAAACATAAAGAGATGCACAGAAACACAATGTTATTATTTTTTAATATAATTTATTTCCACCTTTTTTTCGATGTATTTATTGTTGTATTTATTTATATTTATTTTTTTATCTTTCTTATATAGCGCTTTCCCACTTCAAGAACTGCTCAAGGCGCTGGCCGATACAGGATCTAACTCAAGCCACACACCTGCAGCCTTTGGGCGCATTGTGTGATGCTCAGAAAACTGAGCTCAATCCTGGGCGACCAGGGACCTAGTGCTGGTGTAGCCGGAACCCACCAGTCTACGGGACATGAGCGTCAGGATCTTCAAAGTCTTTGCGATGGAATTCCAGCGTGCATAGATTAGACCTCGGTTTATACTCTCATCCGAAGGAGAAATTTCTGGTAACTGTCTGCAGATCAACAGTACTCCTTTTTTTTCTGCTAGATTGTAAACCTAAGTTTTTATGTATTTATTACTTAATAATAACAATAATAATAATGATGATAATAATAATAATAATAATAATAATAATAATAATAATAATAATAATAATAATAATAATAATAATAATGGATACGCTCTTTTCCCCAATTTGCCAATCAGGCTGAAAACACGGCGATCTGTATGTTTCACCCACTCTCATACACATTACATTACATTATTATTGCTTTAGGTCCAGCGGCCTCTTCCGAGCCAAATCAGGACCGGACAACCCCCGATCCGCATAAAAGATCAGCTGAAGCAACCCTAGTGGTAAAACCGAAAGCTCTCCACCAGCCAGTCACTTTACAATAAAGACATTCCACGCAGGGGACGGCTGAGGCTTCACCCCAACTTATCGAACCCCCGTTTACGAAAACAAAATAGAATACAAACATCATTATAAATTATCAACAAAACACATACATATAAAATGCCTACATTGCTAAATAATAACATCATAGGAAGCCCTAGTGACCACCTGGCAGAAAGCGTCCAATATTCCCAAGCTGATCCAACAGACCCCATACACAAATAAGGAGTCTTACCCCGGAAGAGTTTTCAAGAAAAAGGGTAGGAGACTGGGCTAGCGAAGAAGAAGATAGTATAGCAGATTGGTAGAAAAGAGCAGGAATAAGAAAGAGCAAATGAGAAAGACAGCGACAGTGGGAATTTAAAGCACTAAATTTCCAGAAAGTGGGGATACTATTTATACTGAAACCCCCGGCACCCCAACGGGAGTCTCTCATACACAGTAGACACACTTCTACCACTCAAACATGTGCTGTAAAGACAAGGGAGATCGCTATTAGAAGACGGAAATGAACTCGAATTTTTTTATTTTTGAAACTTTTTAGATTGACTGCTTCAAATACCATCCTTGAAGGGAGTGAGGAAACCGGAGAACCCGGCGGAAACCCTCGGTGTCCTGAAAAGTCTCGTACACCTCAGTTACTCAGGTTCGTTCCACGCGGGGTTCGATCCCGCGACCTTCGGCCTAGTAAACCAGCTTACTGTCTGAGGTACCAGGCCCCCCCCCCCCCCCCCCCCTTGTTAGGCCGTTCATTCCGCCCCGATCTGCTCTTAATAATTTCCCGACCCATCTAGACTGCTATACCCTTCATTGGCTCTGTCCGATGGTTCCCCCTCGTCCTTGCATTTACATCTTCCTGGAGCTCCTGCCATATAGGTTTGGGATATTTGTACTTGTGATTTACATGCGAGGAGGCAAGAAGGAGGACAAATGTCCCCCGACGCCACGAAACGAATTCACCGAATACTGAGCAAGCATGTCACATTCTGTATTCTCTGAAACGTCTGGTGCTTTCTGAGACGTACTGCAATTGTGTTTCACATTGTGACATCGGCATCTGCGTGCTCTTGACAGCTAAAAGAACATACATGTATATTCAAGATCTGAATGTAATATCCTAATGTAAAAAAAAAATATAAGAGAAAAAATACACACAAAAATGTGCGTGTAAGTAAGGCTTTTAGATATTTTAAGAAAGAAAAAGTTAGAGAAGAAATTCCACAAACTCGAACATCTGGCAGTAGGAAGGGGACTTAGATCTTTCCTATCTTTCTTTATTAGTGCTATATCCAAGGTGCTACCATGTAACTCCATCTCGTTGGAAACATGTTTATCTCCCTTGTTCATTCTAGCAACCACATCATTTTGAAATTTGAAAATGGAAGCATAGGTATTGTAAGAGACGCGTTAATTTAAACTGGAAAACAAAGCATGAGTATTCTAACAGATGCATACATTATTTCAAAATGCGACAAGGAACATGCCTTAATCTTATGGACAGTCTTTCAAACTTGGGAAACGAAACATATTTTTTAGTTAACAGACACAGTATTTCGCATTCGTATTAGCATTTCAAAAGAAGGGGAGCTGTCTAAGCATGCTCATTGTACGAGACGCATCATTTTGAAAATGGCAGAACGATACATACTCGATTATGCTAACAGTTCTCACGCAAGGAGACGACGAGGTCTGAGAGACAGATCAACAGTTACACCGTCTTGGCCACTTCTCGGGACCAAATCTCGCCCCATCTCGTCAATCCGAGATGATGATGTCACGTCCTTGATTTCCCATGATGCTGGGGCAGATTGGGCCGCGCTGTGACATGAGTTATGGGTTATGGAAATGAAACCAAAGCCGGTTGTCTGTAGCGCTGAGAAATCCAACATTATTTTCCCTCTACTTGCTGTTTGGCTGTCTCTGCGCTATCAAATGTCGTCCCTGTCAAATACGGTTGCAGCTATAGCGGCTGTCGTAGCACTCTGTTTCACCATACATTTATCACGGCATTCTTCTTTTTCATTGACCACTGCCGCCTTCATTCATAGCAGTGAAGTTTCAGTAGACTTCGGAGTTTAGGTTGTAACCTGAATCACTGTGAAATATCGTCTCCTCCAGGTAAATCCCACCCACGGTTGCTACATCACTTTTGTGCCACTCTGATTTATTATCCCTTCATTGCAATATCTTGCGTACGCTTATCATTGTTCTACGATACGTTGTTATTGATTTGTTTTGTTGTTATTGTTTTTGAATGGAGGACTATGTCTTTACAATTGTATTGTATCTATTTATTGTGGCTAGGACATTTTGTTGAATTTGAAAGTCGAATTATCCTGTAAACAAAACTGTCGTGGCATCCACTTTTCATAGCAGAAGGTTTCGAATTGTACAATAAATACTATTATCGTTGCGACAACATTTCACAGCATAAATTGTATGATATCATACTTCTCTCTCTCTCTCGCTCGCTCAATATTGCGATGTATCGCTTAAAAAACGTCACCGAACCACAACTAGCTTTTTTTTCTCTCTCTTTTTTTACCTTGCTAGTGCAAGGAAGGCGGTAGCTAAGCAATAAAGGAAGAGAACCCTCCACTACACCATCCGCATCAATCTCTCTCTCTCTCTCTCTCTCTCTCTCTCTCTCTCTCTCTCTCTCTCTCTCTCTCTCTCTCTCTTTCTCAGTGGTAAGAGTGCTTGCCTGGCACACCGATGACCCTGGTTCGAATTCCTTGGTGGGGAAGATAAAAAGTGATCATTTTTCACTGTCCATCTTAGCAGTATGATTGCTCTGGTGGTTTGATGTCGATTTAAGTCCATACCCCCTTTACTCCTGGGTTGATTATGCACCCGGCTGCCGTATCCCCAATGGCGGGTGTAAACATTAAACTTCAATACTCAATCATTCTTTGTCTGTCTTTCTGTCTGTCTACATCACTGTTTGTCTTTCTGTTTTCGGTCTGTTTCTTGTCTGCCTGCATGTATGTCTGTCTCTGTCTCTCTGTATGTCTCTGTCTGTCTGTCTGTCTCTCTCTCAGTTCTCTCGTCTCTCACCGGGTCACTCCTCCTACTTCTTCATGTTATATCCAAACTCTGCGCATTGTCATAACCATCAGACTGATTGCCAGCTCAAACAGAGAAACGCCTTAAATGGAAAACCATTTCATACTCTGATCTATACGGTTCCTGTTTGAGGAAATTGTCGCTCTTGTTTAAAATGTGACATTGTCATTTGCGCCCTACAAAAACTGCCTCAGCTGTCAATCGGTACTTGCTTCATTTGAGGGCTGACTTGGTAGCTCAGTTGGTAGTGCTATAGTTTCCTAGGCCCCATTGTCGCGGACCCCATCACCCATCCTTAGCTCTCCGCTCCTCCCTCCCTCCCTCGTCTCTTATTCGTTAGCAAGTGTCTGAATTTATTTTGTATGAAGCCGGATGTTTAGAATGAATGCGTGAGTACTGCGCTTTGAACTGATATTGTTCATTGGGAAAAGCGCTATATAAATATCCTTTTTATTATTATTTTTTTAAATTATTAATTTATGATTCTAGCGTTTCACCCCCACACCCCACTCCCTTCTCTCCCTGCCACCTACTACCTCCACTCCTCCCACGGGCCCGGGCTCAAACTTCTGTCATTTAGGTTTGAGATTGTTCACGACACCGAGGTTATTGCTTTTGTCCCGGGTACTCCGGTTGTATCCCTCTCTTCAATAATTGTACTTTATGCAGTCAATCTAGAATCAAACACCACCACCTCCACTATCACCACCACCACCAACAGCAGCATCAAATGTCCCTACATCTTCTAAAAGCGATGTATCTGCCTTTATACCGCATGTTCTGAGTAATAAAGTTTGCGTTTGTTGCATATCTAGGAATGTCTGTAACGGGTGAGCGGTGTATGTTTTTTTTTCTTCAACTTAATCGTTCTTATATAGCGCTTTTCCAGCTCAAGAGCTGCTCAAGGCGTTGGCCTAACTCAAGCCGCCCGAGGCGCCAACTTGCAGCTTTTGGGCGCAGCGTAATAACGCTCCAGACAACTGAGCACAATCCTGGGCAGCCAGGGATGGGAGAGAAGGACCTAGGTGCATGCTGGGTGTGTTCTTTTCACCGGCACTCACTCGTCTAGGACATGAGCGTCAGGATTTTTAAAATCCATTATGATGGAATGTATGCGACACAGACTAGACCTCGGTTTATACTCTCATCAGAAGGAGTAGGAAACGGGAGTAAAGTGTCTTTCCCAAGGACACAACACAATGCCCCGGCCTGGGCTCGACCCCGGGACCTTCAGATCCGCAAGCCAAAGCTCTACCATTAGGCCACCGTTACAGATCGCCGCTCTTTGAGTCTGCTTTAGGAATTATTAATTATTTTTTAGTTTATCATTCTTATATAGCGCTTTTTCATAGCTATTTTCAATAATGGTACAGGATGCAGTCAATATAAAAATTTCAAAAATAAAAATTCGATTTTCTTCCGTCTTCTAATAGCGATCTCCCTGCCTTTACACCACCTGTTTGAGTGATGTATGTGTATTTGGTGTGTGTGAGGGTAAATGAGACAGGTGAGCGTGTATGTTGGTATAGATCGCCGCGCTTTGAGCCTTGGGGAAAGGCGCGTACATAGCATCCTGTATTATTATTATTATTATTATTATTATTATTATTATTATTATTATTATTATATAGCTCGCTTAGCAGCTCAAAGAACCGCATAGGGCACCGAGATATGCACTTGGTGCAAGCTTGCACTAACGTTAGTATGTAACGCCACGGACCATCGAGGCCACTTTAACCAAGTATGCCTGACTCAAAAGTTAAGTGTAAAACTAGAAAATGGCAAAGTTTGTGGGTGAAATTACTTTCGTCGTTTTTTCTGAGCACCGGAAGGGTCGATAGTGTAGCAACTGCAAAGTCAATAGACAAGACAGGCTTTCTAAATCAATAAAAGAAAAGGTTTTCTTTACAGTTGAGAGCACTTACTTCAACTACCGCTTATTGTGCTCTTCGCCTACTTACAGAACTCGTGATTTGCTGTACGCTTGGGGTTAGACAAGGAATGTTACTGTTACTTGGGGTTAGAAAAGGAATGTTACTGTTACTTGGGGTTAGATAAGGAATGTTACTGTTACTTGGGGTTAGACAAGGAATGTTACTGTTACTGGGGGTAGTAGAATGGTATACAAGGGCACAAGGCTGCATAATCTAGACCACGCGCATGCACAAGGAATATACAAACACTTTGGTCAATGCTGCAGCACTCTAAATGAATAAAGCTGATGAACAAATTGACAAAGCAAACGCCACTAAAAGTTAAGATGAGCAAAAGCTCAATGGTCACAATACTCCCCAGTGACATGCAGGACAATCTGGGATTCCAGTCTTCGTATGAGAGTATAAACCGAGGTCTAGTCTGTGCACGCATGCATTCCATGGCAGGGATCTTACCAAGTAACACCCCCAGCAACCATCGCTGTAATGTAGTTTACCTGTTATCTAGCTGTGCACTAATACTCCTCGGGATGAGATTGGAAACCGAAGGCGAGTCTGTGCACGCACGCATTCCTTGGCACGGACTTTTAAAGACCCTGACGCTCGTGTCCTAGACGGGTGAGCGCCAGCTACGCCAATACGCTCAGCAATAGACACCTTCTGCACCATTATACATATGTACAGTACATATTCTGATAGTGTACTTATTATCTGATGGCCGTCTTTTTATTTTATTTTATTGATCTCTCTTCCTGCATGCGCATTGAACACGTCACTTAATGTGGTATCATCATCATCATCATCATCATCATCATCATCATCATCATCATCATCATCATCATCATCATCATCATCATCACCATCACTATAGGTTCTCTCTTTTTCTCGCCCGGTCGCCCAGGATAATGCTCCTTCAATTGTCTTGGGTGTCAGACGATGCGCCTAGGGCAGCTAGTAGGCGCCTCGGAAGGCTTGAGTTAGATCTTGTATCAGCCAGCGCCTTGAGCAGCTCTTGAGCTGGAAAAAGCGCTATATTCAAACGATTTTTAAAATAACTTCCTGTACAAACAAATTTGTTCTGTAATTTAGGATATAAAGCGAAAGACTGTAAAATTTGATTTTAATTCTCGAACGATATCATAGATGTATCAGTTTGGTTCACTTCTTATTTCGTGAGAGTAAAAAAAAAAGGCTATATTATTTTGAAACCGTTTTGTTTCAGAACAAGGCTAAGTTCCAAAACACAAAAGAGCCACTTGTCAGTCGCTATGATGCAACGGGGCGGCTAATGGGAGACTACTCTAGCGTGAGTGGCAGGCAGGGGAGAGAACTGCATGACAATGAAGTCTGGCGGTTTATTGTGGACCTTCCACCCGTCGTCTGCTTGTCAGTCGCCTGTCAATGGAGGCATCACTCCTTTGCTCGCTTTAGTAAGCTTCCGCCGGAACGACAAGGGAAAATAGTTCCGTTACTTCTTACGTCGTGCAGTCAAGATAACTAATGGTATTCGTCAAGCTGTCAAATGTAGTTTTTTTTCTCGGTTTTCTGTTTTTTTTTTGTTTTGTTTTTTAAGTGGTGGTGGGGTGGTGGGGTGGTGGTGGTGTATACCTGTACTGTGCATCCTTATTTTAAAGAAAGTATTTATGACTTCGAAATAGTAAGTAAGAAACCGTAAAGCTAGGAGCACACATCGCAACTTCGACTGCAACCGCGACTGCAACATGCCATCGTACAAGTTGACCCAAGTTTAGCGAAAAGTTGAGCGTGCGTTGTTGCAGTTGCATCCAGGTGCAGACGACGCAACGGGAGTTTTTGTTTTCGTCATGTGATCTTGGTCCTATGACTACATAACAAAATGGACGACAGCGAGGATAAAATGTTATTTATCACAGCGATGACTCTGAGTCAAAAGAAAAAAAGGAGAAGAAGAAAGATTTGGATGCTTACTATCGCTATTGATCGAAGGCTGGCATCCCTGACCTCTCGCTTATGATAAAGCTCTGACGAGACATTCCACAATGCCTCGTGGCCTTGGTAGAGTTCAATGAGATATATTTTATCGGGCTCGCTAAGCTTCGATGCACTACTACCTTCCGCCATTTCACTCGCCTCGGATGACCTCTTTACAACAACTAAGTCAGAATAGAAATCAGAAACAAAATACACAAAAAACACCAAGAAAAAATATAAAAGCAAAGACTTTCGGGCTACGCTCTTCTTCAGTGATGGAAAAAAAACAAAAAAACCATGAGGACAGTGATGATGACGTAAACACTAAACATGCGTCATAGTCAGAAGAGGCTCTCTCTCTCTCTCTCTCTCTCTCTCTCTCTCTCTCTCTCTAACAACTAAGTCACGTGAGGGCTAAGCTCGTCTACGATTGGTAGTTGACCTACCTTAGTTGCAGCCAGCCTCAACATTTTACCGCACTGCAGTAAACAGTGCAACGTGGCTCAACACGCTGTACTAGTTGAACTTGCAGTTGCGCTCATGATCACATTTGTCGACATTGTTGCAATACATCGATGTACTCAACATTGTTGCACTCGAAGTTGCGATGTGTGCACCTAGCTTTAGCTTTAGAGATGAGCTCGCCGAGATTATAATTATTGAGGTCCAGAAAGGTGTCCAATCCAATGTTACTTAAGATAAAATCTCCAGTGAAGACTGCTCATCAAGACGTTTTTGGATGTTTGGACAACATTCTTCATCCTTGCGGGCAAAATTCCAGTTGCTTTCTCAGCAAAAGTATGGCAGCCGCAGGGTAGCGCTGGGTTGGGTGTGGGGAGGAGTGGTTGGTCAGATATATATATATAGTAGGGCTAGCTTGCAGGATGTGTTTTTTTTATTTTATCTGGCATCCACTTTAGGTCATGAGTGTCAGGATTTTTAAAGTCCGTTGTGGGATGCAATGCGCGCAAAAACTAGACCTCGGATAAAAAGGACCTTAGAAATTAATATTTCCACCCTTGCGTGGACAGAACACACGGACGTTCGTTCGACACTGGGAACTTTGGTACTGGTAAGTGTTAACTTTGGTACTGGTAACTGTTAACTTTGGTACTGGTAACTGTTAACTTTGGTACTGGTAACTGTTAACTTTGGTACTGGTAAGTGTTAACTTTGGTACTGGTAACTGTTAACTTTGGTACTGGTAACTGTTAACTTTGGTACTGGTAACTGTTAACTTTGGCACTGGTAACTGTTAACTTTGGCACTGGTAACTGTTAACTTTGGTACTGGTAACTGTTAACTTTGGCACTGGTAACTGTTAACTTTGGTACTGGTGCCTTCAACACTTATAACTTCGGTGTTAGAGACCAGCGTTCTACCTCTACGCTAACAGACCACCTGCTGCGTGAGTTTTGGTATTGGCACTCAACTCTAGGACCTGAGTGTCAGGATCTTTTGAAGTCCGAGCGTTGAAACATATGCGTGCACGGATAATAGATCTTTTGTATTGTAATTATTTATAGGGCTATTTAGACCTCGGTTTATACTCTCACCCAAAAGGAATAGGCCTACCATAAGACTGTGAGTGGCGACAGAACTTCTGGCAAACACAGTCGGTCGGCCTCCGCTTCTGGGACATACCTGACAACTAACCAGTACATCTGGAATCCATATCCAGATCCAGATCCAACGCCACATTATCTTTTAGCCCAAATCTGACGGGATTTTCTCTTACCGTTGTAGCCAAATTTTGAGATCCGCATTCTTCAGATTCCCTTTTAGCAACTGTCAGTTGTCTGGCGCATGTTATGAAACTCCCCTCATCCCCCTCCCCCTCCCCCTGCCCTCAACCACACTCTCCGCTCTGGTATTCCAGAGACTCCCAGCTTTTGTCAGCAGACAATAGGGACATCAAGAATTACTTTGGACAGGTTCAGGTCCCTCTTTACCGCTGGCTCAATCCACAACCTGATTTAGCTGGGCCTCTTACGTTCTCAGTATAAAATACCTTTTGAGATCATGTTGACTGATTTGTTGTTTAGGCCAGAAGAGAAAGGCGAGGATGAGGAAGGAGGAGGAGGAGAAGAAAAAGAAAAATATGATGATGATGATGATGATGGTTATGTTGATGATGATGATGGTTATGATGATGATGATGATGATGATGATGATGATGATGATGATGGTGATGTTGATGATGATGGTGATGATGATGGTGATGATGATGATGATGATGATGATGATGATGATGATGATGATGATGATGATGATGATGATGATGATGATTTGAACAGTTTTGATGCCTGTCACGATTCCTTGAAAGAGGCAATACAGATTTATTCAATTGAATTGAAGAAGAAGAAGAAGAAGAAGAATGACAAGAATGACAAGAAGAACAACAAGAACAAGAAGAAAGCGGATACAGTTTAACAAAGGGGGTGGGGGTGGTGGAAGATGGGGTAGGAAAAAAAAAGAAGAACTTATAATTTGTTTCCGACCGCGAAAGAGTGAGCGCACGAACCTAATTTCCGATCCGATCTTTTCATTTTCCGTTACTTTTGCTTTGAATTTGAATGAATGCTATATTTATATCTTCGCGGAATGTAGACAAGTAATTTTGCGTTATTTTATTTACGGGACAGCATAACGGTAGTGTACTCTTACTTTTCCTTCCATGTCAAAATTTGATAGTAGACTATGTACTTCTTTGATGAAGTTTAAACCTGAAATTTTTCGTCACGACAGCTGTTATTGGCTTTTTGATACGTTTCGGTACTTTTGGAAACTTGCAAGGGAAATCACTTAATATATTAGGGCGGTGATATTTCCTTCAACGTCAGCATTTGATGTTGTATGCTGCTTTGATACAGAGTAAACATAATTATGTAGTCGTGCGTGTTCTAATACTTTGTTGGTACCTTGTAGTCATGCAAGAGAAGTAACTACTATATTTATGCAAGCGAAATTACTGCTACATTTAGGGTTGGCTTTAGAAGCAGATCGTCAACAGTTGTGTAAACTTTTCCTTCAAGGTAAATTGTGTGCCGCTTTCAGGAAAATTAAACATTATATTTTTTTTAGTCGTGAGATCTATTAGTTTACGTTAGTTTTCGACACCTTTGAAAACTTGCAAGGGAAGTAACTAGTACATTTAGGTCGGCATTAGAAGTAGGTAGACAACAGGTGTGTAAAATTAGCCTGCGGTTCAAGATGTATTTCTTTGATAAAGATTACACTTAACTGTTCCGTCACGAGAGCTGATAGTTCGCGGTACGTCTCGTTCCCTTCCAGAACTTTGCAAGGGACATAACTATCACATTAGGTTAGAGTTAGGAGTAGCTAACTTCTCACCCTTCATCCTCTCCTTCCCGTCCATGGGAAGGAAAGGAGAGGAAAGTTAAGGATATTATTAAGAAGTTCTTTGGGAGAAAATCTGTATTTGGGGAAATCTGTATTTGAGGAAATCTGTACTTGGAGAAATTCGTTTTGGGGGACGTGCGGGTAGATATTTCTTGTCTGTCCATCTTGGAAGAGCTTTTAGATGAGTTTGGACGAGTTCGTCTCGTAACCGAGTTCTTTTTTCACACGCACACATCTGAGCGATCGCTTATACCCACGCGTCCACACTCCTCAAGCCTACCCCATCCCCACCCACACACACACACGTGCACGCACGAACATAGCCCGACACGCACTCATTAACCCAAATACACGTTCTCACGCACAGAGCAAACTGATTTCAATTTAATTTAACAGTTCATTTAATGTCTTTTTACAAATCCCGTCGAGAACGACATATACTAATAAGGTACCACAAAATAGTCAATAATCATGTACCACACTTTATGTATAATCTTATTCCACCACTAGTTGCATAATCCTACCACTGACGTAGACCGCTTGAAAGACACGTTCCTCATCACAAAACTGAAATAGACCACACATCTTTCTTTCCATCAACTACTATCTCATGGAACTCTTTACCAGAGAGCACACAAGAAACAACCAACTGGAGCCATCAAGCATTACCTTCGAAGAGATGATGCCTTCCTATCCTATCCTATCCTATTCCATAACTCGGAGGTCGTAGGGGCACCACAGATGATCGTTTAACCAGAGTACTCCATTTTTCCCTCTCCTCAGCAACCCTGATTGTTTCGCTCAGTGTCAAACCAGTCCATTCTCGATTGTTGTCCTCCCACATCTTTTTTGGTCTCCGTCTTCTTCTACCTCCTTGCACTGTGCCTTGCAGGGTGGTCTTTGCAAGACCTGATGATCTGGTGACGTGGCCATACCATCGGAGTTTCCGTTTTTTCACCACTGTGAGCAGGTCATCGTGTTGTCCAATGGCTTGTGTGATTGTCTGTCGGACTTCGTCGTTGGTGATATGCTGGGTATAGGAAATGCCTAGAAGTCTTCTATTGCACCTCATTTTCATGCTTTGTTTTCTTCACTGTAGATCTGCTGTGAGGGTTCATGTTTCGCAAGCATATAGGAAGATGGAGATGACAAGGGAGCGCAGCAGCTTTACCTTGGAATGTAGACTGATGGTCCTGTCTTTCCAAATTGGCTTCAACCTTGCCAGGCCAGCAGTGGTTTGTGTGATCCTGGAGAGGACGTCCTGTCGGGACCCATGTCTGATACAATGGCTCCTAAATATTTGAAGCTATGCACTATGTTGAGGAATCGGCCTTGGACTTTGATGTCCGTGTTGATGCCATTGGTGTTGTTGTTCATCATTTTGGTCTTCTCTGCACTTATTTCCCTGGAAATAAGTGCAGAGAAAATAAGGGGAAGTGTGTGTGTGTGGGGGGGGGGGGGGGGGGCAGACAGTAACAAGTTATCCACTGTCGACTTCGAAAAAAAGGGGATATTAATCATAACCTTTTCACTCGACACTTCACTTATAATCCCTCGTGCCCCTGTGGCTGTCAATACGAAACTGTGGAACATTTTATCTTTCACTGCCCTATCTATACAAACGCCAGAGCAAACTCTATCTCCACTCTCGCTCAAGACCAAATAACATTATAACTTATTGTACGGAAATCAATCATCTCTTTACAAGATAATCAACTCCTCTTCCGAACCACTCAACAGTTTATTAAACAGTCAAATCGATTTCGTTACGTTTAAATTTAAATTTGCCGCACCACGAGAACAGCTCCCCGGCGACCAGACCAACAGAGTTATTGCTCTCTCTCTCTCTCTCTCTCTCTCTCTCTCTCTCTCTCTCTCTCTCTCTCTCTCTCTCTCTCTCTCTCTCTCTCTCTCTTTCTCTCTTTCTCTCTCCTTCTCTCTCTATTCCCCCTCTCTCTCAAAGACATCAATTTATTCTTCCATCTTAATTAAAAATTGTTGATTGGTTTTGTTTACTTCTTTATATAATTGGATCTGTTTTATTATCACTTAAATTAAATTATAATATATGTTGCCTGTCAGAACAGCTCCCAAGCACTGTCAAAGCCCCCCCTTACGGTCCTTCGTTTCTCTTACCATAAAGGGGAACTCTGAGCAGTGTATGCAACCATACGTGAACAACGGATGAATAGATAGAGACAAGTATTACGTTGGCAAAATAAAACAACAATTTATTCACATGAACATAACATGGAGTCGTAAATGAATAACTAAAATTTATAAAGGTGATAAAATCAAACGACAGAATGAAATGTTCTTTGTTTTAAATAAATTAAATGGTTCTACACAGTATTCTCGTTCAGTCTCTTTGTTTTCCTTTTCTACTGTTCACTCATTGTTCGCACACAACCTATGCACTGTTTACAAATTTGTTGCTACTACTGTTATAACGATTTCAGTTCACAAGTCCCGTTTTACAAATACATATCACACTCCTGCAATCAAACCTTTGCAATACGAAATTGCATAATAACAAAAACGTCCCGAAGACACTAGAGCATGAACTCGCTCAACGCAGGAGTGAAATGTATATATGTCCCGGGAACACAGTAGGCAAATAAACTAAAAATTGTCAATGCACTAGATGTAATCGATAAGTGCATACACCTCGAATGTCACTGGGACTGTAGCTGCTACGATTAGATGCATCCGCCGTGGTCATCCAATATTTCAAAGTCTGTGGTGAAGAAGCGAAGGCAAAAAGTTCACTGGCAAAAAGTCTATTATAATACAATCGGTGAAAAGTGATGGTAAAACCAAAAACAAAGTCGAAGTTAAAGTTGAAGTTGAAGGTAAAATCGAAGTTGAAGATGAAACCAAAGGCAAAAAGCGAAAGGTACACTGCAACATAACCCATACAAAATCTTCTAAGAATTTGAGTAACAATTTATACATGCTTCCTGATGCAATTGAAAACTCAACCATTTTCCTTAATAATAATAATCGCTAACTCTTGTATTGTAACAATCACAAATGTAAATCTAACGCATGTATGAATGAATGACTGCAACCTTGAATGTGTTGTATGCTTGGAAGAATAATGATTGTAATAAATATGGTATCACTTATTCGAGTATAATACTTCCCCATAATATTTTAGCCCCACAACATAATGATAACCAACAATGACACGACAAAATACGGACCACAGAAATAAATGACAACAAAGAGACACCCGACTAGCCAGTGAAAACACCCAAGTCCACACTTACTCAACTACCCGTGGATACGGTGATGCGGCTAAGGTCGGATACGTCTCTTCATCCGCAGCATTCCTTTTGGTACAGGTAGGTCAACGGTCAGGTCTACTAGTCGTCTCGATCTTCATTGACTAAAACAAACAGTCGAACTTGCACCAGTTTCAAGGTCGAACTCTTTCTCCCTCATCGTTCTCAAACGACTTCTGGTGAAAACTCAAGTTCTTGTCGTAGGGCACCGCTACGTGAGGATATCACGTACGTATTTCCTTAAGCGTACAGTTGACGGATAAAGGATTAGCAGGGACGAAAAACGATTCAACACACTGCTCCTAGATTCACTGTTCCTGGAACCTCCATGTAACGACCAAATACCTGTCTTCTTTCTCTTTCGTCATTTCCTCTTTTCTACGACAATAAGTTACGTCACACTTTTCATTTACTTTTGTCCCGGCTTATCCAAAGGCACACAAAACGATGATTCATAGGCACTTGCGAGAAGACCACCTATCTACAAACAACAATATAAAGTTCAAACTGAGTGTGGGTCGTGACATACCCCCCCCTCAAGACAAAACCTTGGTTTTGTTCAAACTCAAAGTTCACGACTTACACGTTTCTGCTCAAAAAGTCTGCAGTGACGTTTTCCTTTCCAGGAATACTTTCAATAACCAGTGGAAACGACTGCATCAACAGCGCCCATCTCATCAACCTGCTGCTGGTAGTTTTCGATTTCTGAAGGTATTTCAGCGGTTGGTGATCAGTTTGTACGATGACTGTCCGATCGTACACATATTGCTGAAATCGTTGAAGTCCCCAAATCAACGCTAAACATTCCTTCTCAATCGTTGAGTAGTTCTTTTCTGCGGCAACTAACTTCCGGCTGACACAAGCCACTGGTTGGAGTCCGTGACCCTGATCTTGGCATAATACTGCTCCAATACCTGTGTCTGACGCGTCTGTTTGCAAAACAAACGGTTTTTCGCCATCTGGCAGACAACATACAGGACTAGAGCACAACCTTTCTTTCAAAGTGTTGAAAGCTCTTTCGCATGCTTCCGTCCATGCGACTGGTCCTGTTTTTCCTCCCTTCGTCAGATCGGATAGAGGTGCGGCTATGGCTGCAAAGTTTGGTACAAACCTCCTGTAGTAGCTCGCTAACCCCAAAAACGACCTCACTTGTTTCTTTGTAGTTGGTTGTGACGTTTCTCCGATGCGATCCATTTTCTGACGGTCTGGTTGAATCTTACCTCGCCCTACCATGTGTCCCAGATACTCCAAACTCTGAAATCCTAGGAAACATTTTGACGGTCTTGCAGCTAACTGCACTTCGCGGAGTCTCTGACACAACGCTCTTAGACATTCCAAATGCCTTTCTTTTGTTTGAGTAGCTATCATCAAATCATCCATGAAGTTGTCTATTTCAGGCATGTGAAGGGGTGCCAATAACTTCCGCATCATTCGGGAAAATATAGCTCCGGCAGTCTTCAATCCAAAAGGCATCACGCACCACTGGAACTGACCTTCAGGAGTGGTGAACGCTGTCTTTTCTTTGTCCTCTTTTTTCATTGGGATTTGCCAATACCCTTTTGACAAATCTATTTTGCTCAGGTATTTCGCTTTTGCGAGCTTCGCGAACAAAAAATCGATATCAGGTAGAGGCTCAGCGTCGAAGACGATGTTACGATTCATTTTGCGAAAATCAACGCAAAATCGTATTTGTCCATCTTTTTTTTTCACTAGCACAATCGGTGAGCTATACGGTGACGTTGCTCTCTCAATGACCCGTAATTTCATCATCGTTTCTACTTCATCCTTCACCACCTGCATTTGCGAATGAGGTAAAGGGTATTGTCTTGTACGGACTGGCTCTTCATTGATCATCTTTATCTCGCACGTATCCAAGGTGCATCGTAAAGGGAAATCAGTGAAAATGTCTGCATAGTCTGACACTATGTTTAGGATGTCCTCATGAATTTCTGGACATTCTGGGTCAACGTGTACATCTTTCGGACCCTCGGTCGCCACTAACGGACACGTTGGAATGTCCGTTGCCCACTTGTTCTTCTTTCCATTGATCGTCTTCTGTCACTACTGCATCGACTGTCACTCTTTGGAATGGTTCGTCCATCAAAGGCATCTTTTGTAGGGGTACCTTGCTGACTCGACCCCTTGGTGTCACTCTCTGGCATTCAATGCATGATGCACAGTACCTGCGAACGTCTGCGCACATACCTGGCCAGAAAAACGTATTCCATATACGTTCGCGAGTTCGTTTTCCTCCTAGGTGTCCTGCCATGGGAGGATCATGAGCTAGCCTCATGACTTCTTTTCGTAGTTTCTTGGGAACTACTAGCTGCGATGTCTCCACTCCTCGCAACTGATGCAACCTGTATAGTAACCCTTTCTTTCGCGTGAATTTTACTGTAGCATTTCCTGACTTCAGTTCGCTCTGGGCATCAGCCAACGTGTTAAGACAATAGAATTACCTCCCTTGTAACTCTCGTGCGAGGAGGCGCACTTGGCGAGAACGTAATAAAGAAGCAAAACGGTTGCTCTGTGTCCTGGCTCAGTTATTACAAATTGGCGACGAGCATATGATTTATAACCCACTCTGGACCTGCAGTGCTTGTGCATAAAGTGACAGACTAGCAGTAGGTAATCTCTATAAATTCACAGGTTAGTTGTTCCTGGAAATTAGAGGCGTTTTGTGTGTTTCAGTGTTAGATCTAGAAGCAGTGACGCGCTGTGACGTTTGTGCTGTGACGTTTGCGTAATCTATTTTTCGCCCGGAAATTTTTGTAAAAAAAAAAAAAAAGGAAGAATACTAATTCTACGTGAATAATATGGCGCAGAAAGACACTTTCAATGAATTCAACCATTCAGTTGAAGACTTTGATTGCTACACTGAGAGACTTGGAATGTACTTTGAAGCTAATGACATTGCTGATGATAAAAAGAAGAGCGTGTTTCTTTCTGTTATTGGTGCCAAGTATTACAGTTTGCTGCGCTCTCTTTGTTCACCTGATGCTCCTGCTTCAAAGACTTATGATGAATTAGTTGCAATTCTGAAGGCGCATGTGTCACCCAAACCACTAGTCATTGGTGAAAGGTTCAAGTTTCACAATAAATGTCAATCTGAAACCGAGAAGGTGAATGATTTTGCAGCAGAACTGAGACGTTTGGCTTCTACGTGTGATTTTGCCCAGTTTCTTCAAGATGCACTGAGAGACAGGTTCGTCTGTGGTCTGTCTAATGCCGCCATCCAGAAAAAAACTGTTGTCTGAGAAAGAGCTTACCTTTACGAAAGCAATAGAGATTGCTCAAGCAATGGAAGCAGCTGCTACTCATTCAGCTGCCCTCCATAGTCAGGGTGTGGATCGTTTAGATTCATCAGAAGTAAAAATTGTCCACAAAAGTGCTGCAGCACGGGTTTCATCATCGGTTAGTGCTAAACCTAATGAAACTCAAAGGTGTTATCGATGCGGCAGGCAACATTCATCTATTGATTGTCCCTACAAGCTTTACAGATGCAATCACTGCAAGAAATTGGGACACCTCTCTGCCGTCTGCCGTTCTAGAGGAAAGGATATTTCGTCAAGAAATAAATTTGTGTTCAGTGACATGGATCAAAATGAGCAAGTGAACCATAGTTCACCATCAAAGAGTGTCAGTGAACCATACATGATTCGTCTCACCGTCGAAGGCAAACAAGTAGCTTTTGAAATAGATACTGGTGCATCAGTATCTCTGATGAGTGAGCAACAATTCCACAAAACCTTTGGTAAGAAGAATTTGCCTCTAGAGCCATGCAACACAGCACTCAGAACATACACAGGGTCACAGATACCAGTTCTTGGACAGGCTACAGTTCTTGCTTCACACAACGAGAAGTCTGCCCTTCTGCCCATCATAGTGGTTGGTGGAAAGGGGCCTAATCTACTGGGCAGAAACTGGATCCGGGGATTAGAGATGGAAACAGCTGTCCTGGTGCATCATGTGACTGAGAAACCATCATGCCAAGCGGAAATCAATAGATTTCCCAACTTGTTCAAAGAAGAGCTAGGACACGTCAAGTCGTTCCCTGTCACTCTTCATGTGGAAGAGGGCTGTACACCCAAGTTCTACAAAGCTAGAACTGTACCTTACGCACTGCGCAACAAGGTTGATGCTGAACTTCAGCGATTGGAAGATGAGGGCATTATTGAATCAGTGAAACATTCTAACTGGGCGGCACCAATAGTCCCTGTTCTAAAGTCTGATGGAACCGTTAGACTTTGTGGTGATTACAAAGTCACAGTGAACA
Organism: Oncomelania hupensis; assembly: GCA_036898135.1. NCBI lineage: Eukaryota > Metazoa > Mollusca > Gastropoda > Littorinimorpha > Pomatiopsidae > Oncomelania > Oncomelania hupensis. The sequence goes on from CM072512.1 coordinate 9,031,579, forward strand.
CAGTGGCTAAAGCTGATATTTATCCACTGCCTCGCATTGAAGACCTCTTCAATAAGGTTGCTGGTGGTAAAACATTTACAAAGCTTGACTTGACCCATGCCTACCAACAACTGCCGCTCACAGAGGCTTCTAAAGATCTCACCACAATTAACACGCCGAAGGGACTGTTCAGGTACAATCGCTTACCTTTCGGTGTCTCAGCAGCTCCTGCCATCTTCCAAAGAACGATGGACTGCTTGCTGCAAGATATCCCGCAAGTAGCTGTGTTTCAAGATGACATTCTCATAACTGGAAGCACAGATGAGAGTCATGTCATTCACCTCAGGGAAGTTCTTCGCAGACTTGATGCAGAAGGTTTCCGATTGAAGAAAGGAAAATGTGAGTTTATGCTTCCAGAGGTTACATACCTCGGGCACAGAATCACAGCAGATGGAATTCAACCTACAACAGATAAAGTGAAAGCAGTCCAAGATGCCCCTATTCCTAAAAATGCTTCTGAGCTGAAGTCCTTCCTTGGACTAGTCAACTTCTACGGGAAGTTTCTTCCACACCTTTCAACTGTCTTGTCTCCATTGAATAGCCTCCTTCGTAAAGGAGTTGTCTTCAGATGGGGGGATCAACAGAGTCAAGCTTTCAAAAAGGTGAAAGAAATGTTGTCGTCAGCTGACTTGTTGGCTCACTTCAATCCAGACATGGAAGTCACCTTGTCCTGTGATGCTTCATCAGTGGGTGTAGGAGCTGTTCTAGCCCACAGACTACCTGACGGGACAGAGCGCCCCATTGCATATGCCTCCAGATCTTTGAACAAAGCAGAACGGAACTATTCCAACATTGAAAGAGAAGCTCTTGCTGTAACGTTCGGGGTAAAGAAGTTCCGTGACTACATCTTTGGGCGTCACTTCTGGCTTTACTCTGACCATAAGCCCCTTATGACATTGTTCAATGAACACAAGCCTGTTCCTACAGACGTTTCTCCAAGAATTCAAAGATGGGCGATGCAGCTGTCTGGGTACACCTACACAATAAGCTACAAGCCAAGTTCATGCATGACACATGCAGATGCCTTGAGCAGGCTGCCAATGCCAGCCACCAGTTCAGAAACAGAAACCCCAGAGGAACTGGTCTTCTTGATGGATCATTTGAACACTATTCCCGTCACTGCAGCTGACATTAAAAGAGAGACTGATATTGATCCAGTGTTATCTCGTGTTAAGAGGTACACCCTATCAGGATGGCCTTCAGAATTTCCCAAGGCTTATCAAACGGAGCTGAAATTGTATAAGGCTCACGAGATGGAGTTTAGTGTGGAGAATGGGTGTGTTCTGTTCAGAACCAGGGTTGTTATACCCCAAGCCTGCAAGAAGGCTATGTTGGAAGATCTTCATTCCTCTCATCCAGGTGTAAACAAAATGAAATGCCTGGCACGTTCCTACGTTTGGTGGCCCGGTATTGATCATGATATAGAAGTAACAGTACGTGAATGTGAAGCCTGCCAGCAAGTACGTCATATGCCAGACAAAGTTCCACTGCACCCTTGGGAATGGCCAGACAAGCCTTGGTCTCGACTCCATATTGACTTTGCTGGACCATTCATGGGTCACATGTTTCTTGTGGTGGTGGACTCACACTCAAAATGGACTGAAGTCCGATTGATGACAAACATCACCGCAGAGAAAACTTCTTGCTGTCTTAGAGAGCTCTTCGCAACACATGGTTTGCCAGACACCATTGTATCAGACAACGGTCCCACCTTCACTTGTGTTGACTTTAAAAGGTTCATGCAGGAGAACGGCATTCGTCACGTGCTGGTTTCTCCATATCACCCAGCATCGAACGGACTTGCTGAAAGATCCGTACAGACATTTAAAGAGTCAATGAAGAAAATGTCACCTAGGCTGCCTATTCATCAGAAACTGGCATTGTTTCACCTGAATCAACATACTACGCCTCATACAACTACAGGTGTTCCACCTGCGGAACTGTTGATGAAGCGTTGTCTCAAGACACGTCTTGATTTGGTACGACCCAATCTGACCAGCAAGGTAGCTGAAGCACAAGCTAAACAGAAGCTTTATCATGACCGTGGTACAAGAGACAGACACTTTGAAATTGGGGACAGAGTGTATGTCCACAACTTTGGATCTGGTCAGACTTGGCTCCAGGGGACGGTTGTAGAAGTCACTGGTCCTTTGTCCTACAGAGTCAAGCTCCAAGATTGCCGAGTTGTGCGTCGCCATCTTGACCAGATTCGCAGATGCTGGGTAGCAGAAAAGCAAGAACAAAACCCTCCTTTTGCCATGACTTCTGATTTGTCTCTTCCATTTGAGGATCCCTCAGAAGTTACGCCCCAAACCTTGGCTCTTGCTAATCCTGCACCATACAAGTCCGATGTTGCTCCTGCCCCAGAGCCAGCTGTACCTGAGGTCTTGGGTGGCGCGTGTCCAGCCACAGCTGCGTGTTCCAGATCTCCACGTTCTACCAGTGGTCTACAAAGCAGAAGTCTCCCACTACGAACGGGCTCGCCTAATGATGTTCCAGAAGGAAGTTCCAGTTTGCGCCTGAGCCTTGGAGAATCCGCCCCACAGCTGGCTGAGTTCAACAGACCTGCTTCTGCTTTAGCTGACCGCCCAAAAAGAACACGTAAACCTCCGGACAGACTGAACTTGTAAATCGTTTGATATGTGTTCAAATTCACGATCTAATCATTTTTACCAGAACACTGGACGTTTTCTTTTCGTATTCTTTTGTAGTTTAAATATTTCCTGATGGACGTTGTTGATTTTTATTATTTTACCCAGGGATCTCAGAGACAGTAGTTTTAGTTTACATTGCAAGCATTTGAATTACTGCTTATTAGTTTTATTGTTCACTGTTAACTTACGTTAAAACTTAAAAGGAGGAGTGTTAAGACAATAGAATTACCTCCCTTGTAACTCTCGTGCGAGGAGGCGCACTTGGCGAGAACGTAATAAAGAAGCAAAACGGTTGCTCTGTGTCCTGGCTCAGTTATTACACAACGCTCGAACTTTTTTAAGACTATCGTCTTCTTCTTGCAATGCAGCCAACTCTGTCGGTGTGACTTCCACTCCTAGAGTTTTCGATACCTGCAAAGGTACTGTCGCTCGTTTTTCACGTTCTATTTGTCCTCTTGTTTCGACTGCTGCTGCCACGGCACATTCACTACCATCAATGGTAACTGGGCTTCGGTAACCAGATGAAAATGTAATCCAGTTACCCAGAAGAATGTCAGGTCCCATGTGGTCAAGGACGAACAGTTCAACAGTCCCTGTCACAAAGCCTGATTCAAGTTTCACCCATGCTGTAGGGTACTTTCCTGTTTTTGTCTGGTCTGCTAAGTACACTTCAACACTCCTCCCTGTGTAATCTTCAGGTTTGACCCATTTTGAAGCAACTGCTCCCATCTCTGCTCCAGTATCACGCATGATGCGTACTGTATTTTCGTTGATCCGACCCTCACTCCACGGGTTATAGGGTTTAATAGATCGGACGTCTATTGGCGGAGTATAGATCGGTAGGGTGTCGGTCGCAATTGTAACCTGACTGACTGCATGCGTTTTCATGCATTGCCTGGCGAAGTGCCCCTTACCCCCACACTTATAGCACTCGTCTGAATTCCTCCTGTCTCTTTCATCTCTACCGACAACTGGTCTCCTAATAGGTTCCCTCAATCTCGTTTGTGACTCGTTCGGTCTACGCTCGGGTTGACTGCTCGGTGTTCGTGGACTCGCTCTTTGGAAAACAGGTCCTCGGGATACGGCTCGTTTTACGTCCAAATGCAGTTGAGCATATTCGGCTGCTTGTGCGGCGTCTGTCGGCAATCGTTCACGCACGAACATCTCGAGCTCAGGATTCATTACTGAGTATATCTGTTCAGCCAAAAACATGTCTAACACAGACTTCGCGTCATCGATGTCTTTGTCTGCCAAGGAAAACCATCTTTCTACAGATGTCTGCAACCGGATGAGAAATTGCGGAAAAGTTTCATTTTGTTCTTTCTTGGTCTCTCGGAACTGTCGGCGATACCATTCCGCATCGCGGCGAAAACGACGTAACAGCGCGTTGCGTACTTCTTCAAAATCTTGAGCCTGTTCGAGTGTCAGACGCAAATACGTATCGCGCGCTTCTCCTGACAATAGTGGAGACAACCTTGCTGCCCAGCAATCTCTATTCCATCCTTGTGATTCAGCTATGAGTTCAAAATGACGCAGATAAGCTTCGATGTCTTCTCTACCATCGAAAGGGTGAATTTTCAGTCGGTAACCATCATGATGTTCTCTACGAGTTGAACGGTCAGCGAAAACTTCGCGTTCTTCTCTGATCACCTCCATCTGCATTTTCATCCGTTCTTTCTCTGCCTCCATTCTGATTTCTAATGATCTTCGTTCTTCTTCTTTGTCTTCCTCGCGTCGGCGACGTTCCTCTTCTTTCTCTTCCTCTCGTCGGCGACGTTCTTCTTCCATTTTCCTCTCCATCAGACGTCTGTCTTCTTCTTTTTCCTCTTCTCGTCGGCGACGTTCTTCTTCCATTTTTCTCTCCATTAGACGTCTGTCTTCCTTTTCTTCTTCTCGTCGGCGACGTTCTTCTTCTTTTGCTTCTTCGCGTCGGCGACGTTCTTCTTCTTTTTCCTCTTCGCGTCGGCGACGTTCTTCTTCTTTTTCCTCTTCGCGTCGGCGACGTTCTTCTTCTTTTTCCTTTCGCTCTTCTTCCATTTTCCTCTCCATTAGACGTCTGTCTTCTTCTATTTTTCTTTCCATTAGCCGTCTGTCTTCTTCGCGCTCTCTTCGCTCTTCTTCGCGCTCTCTTCGCTCTTCTTCTATTTTTCTTCGCTCTTCTTCCATTTTCCTCTCCACTAAACGTCTGTCTTCTTCTCGCTCTCTTCGTTCTTCTTCCTTTTGGATGCCATCCACGACAAATCTCGCTAGCGCCTCTTCTCGCAGGCCTAGGCTCATACCTAATTCTCTATACTTCATGGATACGTCAATCATTTCGGACGTCTCTTGGTTCCTTGACAGTTCTACGGCTACCGCCATGCGAGGGAAACCTAAGACAGACGTACTCAGAGTCTCTTCTCTCGTCAAACTGGACATGGTCGCTTCTCCCGATGCTCCCAGTACAATATCGGCTGAGTCGCTGCTAGGGGTGATCGATGTCCCTTCCCCACCAATCGTTTTCTTGGCTCCAGCACGTTTTGTACCTTTCCGGGTGGCGGACATTTTGCTAGCCGACCACCTTTTCTTGTATAATTGGTAAACAACAAATCTATTTACCAACTATATATCTCAGGTTCAAATAACTCAACAGTTATACCACGGTTTGGCTCAGATGACACTAAGTTGTATTATAGTAAAGTGTGGGCTTGGTTGCTTACCTTATTACTGTCGGGTGCTCTAAGTGCGCCCACGCGATTCAAAACGCTCCAGCACCCGCCAACCACCCACGTCACTTACTCTGATTGTATGGTATAACACAACAATGTCAACGTAATTCTATCTCCTCCATTCATCCGTTCGATCCCACCGCTGCCACCAAATATGTCAAAGCCCCCCCTTACGGTCTTTCGTTTCTCTTACCATAAAGGGGAACTCTGAGCAGTGTATGCAACCATACGTGAACAACGGATGAATAGATAGAGACAAGTATTACGTTGGCAAAATAAAACAACAATTTATTCACATGAACATAACATGGAGTCGTAAATGAATAACTAAAATTTATAAAGGTGATAAAATCAAACGACAGAATGAAATGTTCTTTGTTTTAAATAAATTAAATGGTTCTACACATATTCTCGTTCAGTCTCTTTGTTTTCCTTTTCTACTGTTCACTCATTGTTCGCACACAACCTATGCACTGTTTACAAATTTGTTGCTACTACTGTTATAACGATTTCAGTTCACAAGTCCCGTTTTACAAATACATATCACACTCCTGCAATCAAACCTTTGCAATACGAAATTGCATAATAACAAAAACGTCCCGAAGACACTAGAGCATGAACTCGCTCAACGCAGGAGTGAAATGTATATATGTCCCGGGAACACAGTAGGCAAATAAACTAAAAATTGTCAATGCACTAGATGTAATCGATAAGTGCATACACCTCGAATGTCACTGGGACTGTAGCTGCTACGATTAGATGCATCCGCCGTGGTCATCCAATATTTCAAAGTCTGTGGTGAAGAAGCGAAGGCAAAAAGTTCACTGGCAAAAAGTCTATTATAATACAATCGGTGAAAAGTGATGGTAAAACCAAAAACAAAGTCGAAGTTAAAGTTGAAGTTGAAGGTAAAATCGAAGTTGAAGATGAAACCAAAGGCAAAAAGCGAAAGGTACACTGCAACATAACCCATACAAAATCTTCTAAGAATTTGAGTAACAATTTATACATGCTTCCTGATGCAATTGAAAACTCAACCATTTTCCTTAATAATAATAATCGCTAACTCTTGTATTGTAACAATCACAAATGTAAATCTAACGCATGTATGAATGAATGACTGCAACCTTGAATGTGTTGTATGCTTGGAAGAATAATGATTGTAATAAATATGGTATCACTTATTCGAGTATAATACTTCCCCATAATATTTTAGCCCCACAACATAATGATAACCAACAATGACACGACAAAATACGGACCACAGAAATAAATGACAACAAAGAGACACCCGACTAGCCAGTGAAAACACCCAAGTCCACACTTACTCAACTACCCGTGGATACGGTGATGCGGCTAAGGTCGGATACGTCTCTTCATCCGCAGCATTCCTTTTGGTACAGGTAGGTCAACGGTCAGGTCTACTAGTCGTCTCGATCTTCATTGACTAAAACAAACAGTCGAACTTGCACCAGTTTCAAGGTCGAACTCTTTCTCCCTCATCGTTCTCAAACGACTTCTGGTGAAAACTCAAGTTCTTGTCGTAGGGCACCGCTACGTGAGGATATCACGTACGTATTTCCTTAAGCGTACAGTTGACGGATAAAGGATTAGCAGGGACGAAAAACGATTCAACACACTGCTCCTAGATTCACTGTTCCTGGAACCTCCATGTAACGACCAAATACCTGTCTTCTTTCTCTTTCGTCATTTCCTCTTTTCTACGACAATAAGTTACGTCACACTTTTCATTTACTTTTGTCCCGGCTTATCCAAAGGCACACAAAACGATGATTCATAGGCACTTGCGAGAAGACCACCTATCTACAAACAACAATATAAAGTTCAAACTGAGTGTGGGTCGTGACAAGCACACATAATACAAAAAATGGTAGTTAAACTGGGACAGATCCAGAACAGTACCCCTAAACATAATTATTAACCGCTACATGGGAGTTAAAATGGGACAGATCCGGAACAGCCCTCCACCCCCAAATACAGGGAAGATTAACTTGGACAGGTCCAGAACACCCTCCCAAAACATCTATAAAACACAAAAGGGGGGTTAAAATTTGAGAAGTCCAGAAAAGCTTCCCCACCTTACCCCTCCCCGCTCCCTCCCTCCTCCCCCATTTTAACTTTTAAACATAACTATTAACCTTACTACAGGAGAGCTAAACTGTTCCGAGATCCAGTTTAATTCCCCTTCTGTGTTTCATGAGTGCGTAGGGAAGGGTGGCTGTTTCAGTTTAACTCCCCATCTGTGTTCTTCTGTATTTCATGAAAGTGTTTAAAGGGAGAGGGTGTTATGTACCTGTTCCAGTTTAACTCCCCTAGTGTGTTTTATGAGGGTGTTTGGGGTAGGGGGCTGTTCTGGGCCTGTCCCAGTTAAACTCTCCTTCGTTTTTTATGAGTGTGTTGGGAGGGCGTGGGCCTTTCTGGACCTATAACTTCCCTGGGGAAAGGCGTAGTTAAGTTGAGGTTTACCTCCCTGTAGCTGATGGTTTTGTTTTAAGGGGCTGTTTTGGACCTGTAACAGGCTAACTCACCTTTTGTGTTTTGTGTGTTGTGAGTAGGGGCTGTTCTGGCCCTGTCTCAGTTTAAATCCCATTTTGTATATCTAGTGTGGGGCTTTAAGTTAGTTTGTGACCGAGGTTAACTCTCCTGTAGCGGGGTAATAGTTCTGTTTTAAAAAAAAAAGGGGGGGGTGGGGGTGGGGGTGGCTGTTCTGAAATTGTTCCAGTTTAACTCCCCTTTTGTGTTTTTGATAGTTTTGTTTAAAGGGGATGTTCTGGATCTGTAACAGGCTAACTCACCTTTTGGGTATTTAGTTTGGGGCTTTAAGTGAGCTTGGGTGCTGACCTCCAAGTTTAACTCTTCTGTAGTAAAGTCAATAGTTATGTTTAAAAGGAGGGAGTGGGGGTCTGTTCTGGACCTGTCTCTGTATAACTCCCCGGGTCAAGGGCTGTAGTGGTGAAAGTTTATTTTTGTAGTGGCTGTTCTGGATCTGTTCCAGTTTAACTACCTTTTGTGTTTTATAAATATGTTTGTTTAGGGGCTCCTCTGGGCATGTCCTGCCTGTATTGCCTCTCATCTTGCTAACATATAATCTATAGCCATTGCTAACCAGAGAGGGATGGAGGAGGAGTGGGGAGTGGAAAAGTCTGGACCTGATCCAGTGTGACTCCCGAGTAGTTGTTTTGGGACAATTAAAATTGTCCCAGAATAACTCCCGTAGAGTGCATCTGGGATTGTTTTACATTTAATCTCCATTGAAAAGGGGGCTGTTCTGGCACTTGTCCAGTTTAACTCCTTGTAGTTTTTCTGGTACAAAATTGTCCAATGCCTAAGTAACTCCCTGGGGGCTGTTCTGGCACAAATAGAGAGTCAGTCCAGTTCATGATCTTGGTTGTTACCATGTAATCTTCATTCTCCGATTAACTCCTGGGAGTGGATTTGGAACAGAAGGGGAGCCATTCTGGGCCATGACTCCGATAGAGTTAATCTGGGCCTGGACTTAAACTATTCTAAGGAGTAAAACTGATAATTGGGGGCTGTTTCGGCACGTTACAACGGCTTATAAAAGCTTGCTTCTTGCCATTCTGGCACACAATAAAATATTTTTCTTTGGCATGTTTTTCCATTAATAAAACACACGCTCAAACCAATGTCTTTGTCAAATGTGATATTAGACTAGGATGGACGCGCGCGCACACCCAAACACACACACATTTACCCCCTCCGCCTCCAAGAAAAATTACATTTGATCCTTTGATGATATATGCAAATTCAATGTATTAGACTAATTAGAGTGTAATACAATATTTCGTGTGCGTGTTGTTGATGTGGTTGTTGTTGTTGATGATGTTGTTGTTGTGTCTGCGCGTGTAAGCTTATATACGAGCGCACGGTTGTTGATTAACACTATTACAACTTTTTTGTTTTGATAGACGTGGAAAAGAAAGTTAAACGATATTCCTGACATGTGCTGATGCTTCCACACCCTCACAACGGTACAAAATAAACACAAAAATGTTTTAAACTATTAAAAAGTTTTCGACGATTCTTGATGGGTTGTGGGGGTATGTGTGGGGTGTATAGATAGATAGATAGATAGATAGATAGATAGATAGATAGATAGATAGATAGATAGATAGATAGATAGATAGATAGATAGATAGATAGATAGATAGATAGATAGATAGATAGATAGATAGATAGATAGATAGATAGATAGATAGATAGATAGATAGATAGATAGAGGGTTTATGGGTAAGGTAAAAGTAAAGGTAGTCCCATAGCCTTGTGGCCGTAGGGGAGCGTGATGTTGGAGATCACACTTATCTTGGGCCAGCGTAATGAGGGTGATACCCATCTCTCTCCCTCGCTGCTTTACCTTCCCCACCCTTAAGAGAGTAGGTACTCAGTCACAGTTGAGTCAACTGAGGGGCGTTGTTATTTGTCGCGTCACGTTTTGCGGTCACCCATCCATGTGCTAACCGCACTGGACGGTGCTTAACTTGCGACACAGTAGCGAGTGCTCTAACTACTGCGCTACCCGACACCCCATAGGGTTTATGGGTGTTTTGATATCTGAGTATTTGCTGTGTGTCTGTCTGCCTATTTCTCTCTTAATGGGAGGCACTGTGGTCTAATGGTAGTGCTTCGGCTTGCGGATCGGAAGGTCCCGGGTTCGAGCCCTGGCCGGGCCATTGTGTTGTGTCCCTGGGAAAGACACTTTACTCCTGTTTTCCTACTCCTTCGGATGAGAGTATAAACCGAGGTCTAGTCTGTGTCGCATACATTCCATCATAACGGACTTTAAAAGATCCTGACGCTCATGTCCTAGACGGGTGAGTGCCGGTGACAAGAAAACACCCAGCATGCACCTAGGTCCTTCTCCCCCATCCCTGGCTGCCCAGGATTGTGCTCAGTTGTCCGGGCGTCAGACCATGCGCCCAAAGGCTGCGGGTGGGCGTCTCGGGCGGCTTGAGTTAGATCCTGTATCGGCCAGCGCCTTGAGCAGCTCTTGAGCTGGAAAAGCGCTATATAAGAACGATTAAATAATAAATAAATAAATAATTAATATTAAATCTTATACTTAATCCCTGTTATAAAAAGAAACAGTTTCAAAACCTCTCTCTCTCTCTCTCTCTCTCTCTCTCTCTCTCTCTCTCTCTCTCTCTCTCTCTCTCTCTCTCTCTCTCTCTCTCTCTCTCTCTCTCTCTTTCTCTGTCCCTCTCTGCATGTATTTGATTCTCTATGATTTATCTCTGGTGGTGCTAAAATAGGTGCTTGTCGCTGGATGTGTTCAAAATGTGTGTATATGTGTGTGTGTGTATGTGTGTGTGTGTTTGTGTGGATGAGTCATACAGAGTTATCCAACTGGAAAAATCCTTTATTCCTTAAAAAATGTCTGACCTCGCCCCACATCACCATAATCATTCCTTCTTTTGTGATTCAGACCACCGCTGTCACACCGCACGCCCCAAGCCCCCGCACTCCTTAGCTGCTCTCCTCATCCCCTTCCCCCCCTCGTCTTTTATATTTTAGTTGTAAATATTCTTGTCTATGTTTGTGTCATGTCTTTGCATAATTTATTAGCGTCTTGTTTTCATTTAACTTCTTTTTGTATGTGTTTCGATGTTAACGTTAAGTATCAATGCCTGCGCTTTGAACTGATGTCATTAGGGAAAAAAAAGCGTTATATAAATACCCTTATTATTATTATTATTATTATTATTATTATTATTATTATTATTATTATTATTATTATTATTATTATTATTATTATTAGTTATTGGATGGAGTTTGGATGCTGAAAATTAGGGTTTTGATGGCAGGAAGTGTGTAGGGAGGTGGGAATGGGGGTTTGGGTGTGTATGGTGTAAAATAATTCCTTGAGCGAGAAGTACAATATAGAAAGAAATCTAATACAAAAACAATACATTTTCCCTGTCATACACATTTTTCCAAAGGTCCCCATATCTTGATGCTAGCGCGCCTCTCCAGAGAGCGGCTCTCTCTCTGTACAGTATTATAGGCCTACTATTATAACAGATCAACGATATTAGTTTGGTTTTTGTATGAATTGTTTAACATTCCCTGTGGTCATTTTATTACAGTTTGTTTATTTCTTTAATTTAACGCCTTTCCACCTTAGTGATTTTAGAATTATTTTATTACAGGTACATCAACATCATTGCACATTCATGAGTGTTACGTTGAAACGCGCACGATAGTTCGTGTGTGACGCGCACGATAGATGCGATCGATTTGTTTTGCTAAGCATGCAATAACAGAGTGTATTTATCCTTGATTTGATTTTGCGTTGTTGTTAGAAGAAGCTTTGTACAAAGTTGGTAATTTTAGTTGGTCGATATTATTTGAGAATTTTCTAGAGTTGGTTGTTTACTATCGATCGAAGCGTATGGATAATTCTAGTGGTAACTAAAGAAGCTTCCATCCCAAATAAGGTTGTATGACGTGAGACAGTGATGACGCAGTCTGTTCTGATTGGTTGTGGTGTGTCATGCTGGGGTATTCTCACCCTTTCTGGAGTGTAGAGAAACTATATATATAGTGCCGCACTTTCAAAAGGTGGTTGATAGTTGAAAATTGTAGAGAATTGTAAAGTGAAAAAGTGACTGAGCCTTTGTATGCAGTTGTTGATGTTCGCTGAATAAAGTTGGAAAACTACAGACGACGACTTTGCCTTGTTGCTGAGTGAGCAGGCTGCGTGGATAAACGAATCTGAGTTACACTTTATCAGGTTTCAAGCATCGGGGCTGAATCAACTGATAAAAAAACAACAACATCGAGTGTAACAATGAGAATAGAAATTATGTCATATTACATCATAATTACAACAAAGTGACCAGAGTTTGAGCATTTACTCATCCAAAAACCAAAAATCGGTGTAGAATTTGCTTCTTCTTTTTTTTTAATCTCTAAGAGTACAAACATTATAAAGCAAAGAAATGAATGAATAAAATTCATGATATATTTAAGACTCTTACATCAGCTACATAAAGCGCTTGCTTCCTTATCTTTGGAAACATGAGAACTTTATTTTATCATTGTCAACGCTCGTGGTTGGCGACAACAACCTGTCAAAATTGTGAAGTCGCCACAGTTTTTGTATAATATCTACTCAAAAGATACATACCAGCTCTTTGTTTTGGTAACTTTAATGCAAAAACACCCTGAAAATGTGTCTGACGTTGCTTTTATATCGAACGTTGGACAAAGGCGATTATACCACACACATTTCTCCAGTCTGGGTGGTTCAGAGCAATCCTCGATCTCAAATCCAAAATGGCGCCTTAGCATCAAACCTATTAGTAATAGGCTTCGGCATTTCTTACAGTCAGATTTGTGAGCCTGTGGTTGTGGCTTACAACTTTTGGAAAAAAAGATGCACGAAAGAAAAAATGTAAGAGATGCGGGCGCCTGTGGTCAGAACTAAGAATAGGATGTTATTACTTAAAACTTTCAGACAGTTTCTATATTAATTGCTTTCGCCGTCTGTGATAATATTCTTAGGGAAATGTCGACAAATGTAAATATTATTTGTCTTCTTGCAAATCGTTGGCTTATACTTCAATTATTATTGACGTTCACAACTTTAGTGATGTCAAACTTGAATAGAAGTTATCAAACGGCCTCTGATATGCACAAGAGAATTATAAAGAGAAACAAAAAGCGGGTTAAAAAGGTTCCTTTCAGTGGCCATTGTTACCGAGGTGTCCTTATCTGTTCGACTCCCTGTCCCTGTGCCTTTTTCTGTCTGTCTGTCTGTCTATCTATCTCTCTTAAATCTTACTTAATCCCTTTGTCTCTGACTCTCTGTGTCTGCCTGTCTCTTTCTTTCACTCTCTCTCTCTCTCTCTCTCTCTCTCTCTCTCTCTCTCTCTCTCTCTCTCATCTTCCTCCACCTCTACCCTTACTCCCATCCCCTGATCCGTCCACACAGCAGTGTCCATCGTCCCTGGTGACCCGTTAATTCAGTGTTGGCGTGAGGACGGTGTCCGTAAGGCGCAGGCCCGATGTCTGAGTGTGATGGAACGATGCAGCATCTCTGGGGTCTGCCACGTACCTCTGCCTCTCTGTCTCTCTGTTTCTGTCTCTGTCTGTCTGTCTGCTCTCTCTCTCTCTCTCTCTCTCTCTCTCTCTCTCTCTCTCTCTCTCTCTCTCTCTCTCTCTCTCTCTCTCTCTCTCTCTCTCTCTCTCTCTCTCTCTCTTGCCCACGTCGTCTTGCCGTCCATTTCGCCCTGTGAAACCCAAGTAAATATATAAGACATAGAAATGTGTATTCGCCAAGTAACACTTTTCAAAACAAGCCTAGACATGCTTAGAGTTTATTGTTGCTGTTGTTGTTGTTGTTTTATATTGTGGATTTGATGTGTGTTTTTTTAATTTAGTTAATTTTATAGACATTGGACTTTCTCTAACTTTTGTGTGTCCGTTTGTTTCTCTTGTTAGCGTTCACTTGGTCTTCTTCCTTTATAATGATTGGGCTGATCGGGCTGCAAAACTTGGTGCTTCAAATATTAATTCTCAAACAATAAAAATACCGTTGTCTTCTAAAGAAATTCAAAAATCTATAGAAAATAAATTTGTAAAAGAGATTGAACTTAATTGCAACTATAATAAACCTTGTGGAATTGCTAGATCAATTTCAAGCATGGCACATAGAATAATATTAAACTCCATTAAAACCAAATATTGTAAAAATGTGAAATGTATATGTGGTGAATCTATTTCATTGAAACATGTATTATTTCAATGCAGTAATATGCGTCCATTTTTGCCAAATGATGTTTCTGTTATCGATTCCATTAATAACATAAGCTTTCTGCCGTGATTTGACAAAACCGAGTAAGTCCACCTAAGGTCGAAAATGAGTTTTTTGCGCCATCAAACTTGCAAGAGAATGACGCATCTTACCTGTAAAAATCAAATCCGAACTATGTTTAGATTTGGAGATATCATAGAGTAAGTCCTTGTTAAAAAAAAATTTAAGTGGGGGAATAAACTGATAAAACCAAGCAAGTCCCCTGCGATTTTGCTTCGGCGATCCTCTGGCTGATGCTCGAGTTCGCATGATGACGTCATTTTCTACAATAACCTGACAAAGAAAAGTAAGTCCTCCCGACCAATGAGGAAGCGCCTTAAGATGAAGTGGACCAGTGAGAATCCATGTTATTGCTGCTGTGCAATATTATTTTCCTGTGAAAATGATGACGAAATTTCGGTCAGCAAAGGACGTGTTCGGCTTTTTGAAAAAGAGTTTTCTTCATGTACTTTCCTGCCCACCATGAAGGATCCTGTAGATCTTCCGCCTACGCGGCACTTCCACGAGGTGTGGAAACAAACAAACAAACTATCCTATCATATCCTATCCTGTCCCGTAACCCTGAGGTCGTAGGGGCACCACAGATGATCGTTTAACCAGCATACTCCATCTCTCTCTGTCCTCAGCAGCCCTGATGGCTTCGCTCAGTGTCAAACCAGTCCATTCTCGAATGTTGTCCTCCCACCTCTTTTTCGGTCTCCCTCTTCTTCTACCTCCTTGCACTGTGCCTTGCAGAATAGTCTTTGCAAGGCCTGATGATCTGGTGACGTGGCCATACCATCGGAGTTTCCGTTTCTTCACCACTGTGAGCAGGTCATCGTGTTGTCCAATGGCTTGTGTGATGGTCTGTCGGACTTCGTCGTTGGTGATGTGTTGGGTATAGGAAATGCCCAGAAGTCTTCTGTAGCACCTCATCTCCGTGCTTTGTATTCTTCGTTGTAGATCTGCTGTGAGGGTCCATGCTTCGCAAGCATATAGGAAGATGGAGATGACAAGGGAGCGCAGCAGTCTTACTTTGGAACGTAGAATGATGGCCCTGTCTTTCCAAATGGCTTCAACCTTGTCAGGGCAGCAGTTGTTTGTGCGATCCTGGAGAGGACTTCCTGTCGGGACCCATTGTCTGATACAATGGCTCCTAAATATTTGAAGCTATGCACTGTGTTGAGGGATTGGCCTTGGATTTTGATGTCCGTGTTGATGCCATTGGTGTTGTTTGTCATCATTTCGGTCTTCTCTGCACTTATTTCAATTCCACAAGCTTTGGAGGTGGTGTCAAGCCTCTGTACCAGCTGTTCAAGTTCTTGTTCCTCTCCAGCCAATCCATCAATATCATCCGCAAAACGAAGATTGGAGATTGCTCTACCCCCTATGCTGACTGTGCCTTCGTGATCTGCAAGATCATCTGACATGATGCGCTCTTGGAAGATGTTGAAGGGTGTTGGAAAAGAAAAAGAAAGAAAGAGATTTCTCTTATATAGCGCACTTACAAGCTCAGAGAGCTTCTCAAGGCGCTGGCCCGTAATATCCAGCAATCACAAAATAGTTTGCTGAAGTCAGGATTCGAACCCACGTCGCCCAAGACGCACTCACTAAAGTCGTGCGCTCTGACCACTGAGCTATCCCTGCCGCCAGAGGAGAGGATAGGCATCCTTGACGCACACCGATTGTTGTTCTGAACTAGTTCCCGATGGCGCTGTTGTGGAGGACTGCACTGGTAGCCTTGTCATACAGGTTTTTGATGACTTCAATAATTTTAGGTCTGATGTTGTACGCTTTCATTGTTGCCCATAGAGCTGCATGTCGACTCGGTCAAACGTTTTCTTGAAGTCTTTGAACACATGATATAGATGTTGTTGGTGCTGTAGGTATTTCTCACAGATTATTCTGAGGTTGAAAATCTGTTAAGTGGTACTTCGCCCTGCCCTGAATCCTGCTTGTTCTTCAGCTATGATTTGTTCAGCTTGGGGTTTCAACCTGTTGAGTAATATTTTCAGGAGGACCTTGCTGGAATGGATGATGAGGCTGACGGTGCGATAATTTTCACACTCCTGAAGGTTACCTTTTTTGAGAAGAGTGATGACAAGCGACTGGGCCCATGGTATAGGCCACTCTCCACTCTGCCAGATCTTGTTACAGATAATGGTGAGGGCATCAATCATCGCTTCTCCTCCTGCTTGCAGCAGTTCCGCGGGTATGTTGTCCACTCCCGCTGACTTCCCTTTCTTTAGCGATTGCACTGCTGCCTCAACTTCTTCCCGGAGAATTGGGAGGATTTCTTCTTCTCTGTTCTGGGGACATGCTAGAACTGATGGGTCTCCATTTGGTGTATGGATGTAAAGGTCAGAGCAGTACTCTTTCCATCTGTCCAAGACTTCTTGTTCTTCTGTAAGGCCTATGCCAGACTTGCTTTGGATCGTGGAGACTTTGGGCTGTTTGAAACTTGTCAGCCGCTTTACAGTCTGGTAGGCCTTCTTGCTGTTGTTCTTGTTCAGACTGTTCTCTATTTCCTGGCATTGATCTTCTATCCAGTTCTCCTTTGCTGTGCGCATGCCTTTTCGGATGTCATTGTTGATTTTTCGGTGGACATCAGCTCCCTGTGAGGTGTTCTTTTTCTTTATTTTATTTAATCTCTCTTCGTTTATCACACAGATCCAAAAGTTCAGGTGTGATCCACGGCTTCTTCTTTGGTCGGTGCTTGCCAAGGATCTCAGTGGCGTAATCTGTCACAGCTGAGTTGAAGGTGGTGGTCATGGTGTTGACATCTACCTCACCAGCCCCCAAAATGAGCAGTGGTGCAAATTTCCCTTCAATTGTGGCCTGAAATAGTTCTACCACCTCCGGGTCTGGCAGTTTGTCCAGGTCGAACTTCAGTCTAGTGCAGTATTTACTCTCTTCAAGTGGAGCCGGAATACATCATCAAGAGATCGTGGTCACTTCTGATGTCTGCTCCTGGAAAAGTGCGTGTCCTGCCAATGTTGATGCTTGATCTGAAGCGTTTCTTGACCATGATGTAGTCTATTTGGTTGTGATGCTCCCCCCCCCCCCCCCCCCCGGGACTGTGCCATGTCCATCGTCTGGAGTTTTTGTGGAGACCAAGCGTGTTTGCCAGTACCAGATTGTTGTATCTGGCAAACTCCAAGAATCTCAGACCCCTGTCATTTGTTTCGTTGTTGCAGTGGGGTCCACATGTGTCTCCCCAGTTGTGGTGCGCATCTTGGCCAACCTTGGCATTCCAGTCGCCTTGCACTATGACTATGTCCTTCTTCGGCACTTGGTCAAGGACCGCCTGTAGATTTTCATAAAAATCCTCCACTTCGCTGTCGTCATAGTCTGATGTTGGGGCATAGGTCTGGATGATGGTGATGTTGAAAGGGGCTGCTCTCAGGCGGATGGTAATGAGTCTACTGGAGACTGGGCGGCAACCCATGACAATGGCTAGAATGTTCTTGTGGACCAAGAATCCAACGCCGTGTTCGTGCCTGTCATCTCTACCGCTGAAATAGAGCTTGTGGCCTTTGTCGGTCGTTGTTTCACCGAGGCCTTTCCAGCGCAGTTCGCTAATGCCTAGAACGTTCCATCGATAGCGGTCCAACTCGTGGGCCAGTTCTTCTAATTTTCCTTCCGCAGTTAGGGTTCTGACATTCCAGGTTCCTATGACGATGTTGTTTCTCGTGCGGATCTTGCTAAATTGTCCATCAGTAGTATACTTAACACCTCCGTCCTGGTGGCCAACGGAAGGCGCGGTCCTTGAGCCGGGCGACGACCTATCCAGTATGGAATGAGTGGATAGTGTCATCATGCATGTAGTGTGTCTTGGGCAAAAAAGGACCTGGCGGTGCCCAATCCTCTCCAGGCTGTTGGGCACAGCCGAAATCCACGAATACAGTGTGGCTCGCCTTGGCCCCGAGCACGTGGTCGTTGAACCTGTAGCAACGTGAGGTTCCTCGCCCTGGCCGGTAACTTCTGTGTAGAAGACTTTAGCCCAGTGATGCCGTGCTAACATTACCCCCGTTCGTCGCCTCTTACGACACGCCGGGAAACGTTGGGCCTATTCTATTCAGTACCCAAACCCACAAACAAACAGCAACAAATATATTACAGACACACAACAAGGGCAACAAAATACAAGACATACACGTGGTGTAACTGCAGGAAGATCGCTACAATAGGAAACTGAAAGGAAATAGTTTTGTATTTTTAAAATTAAATTGGCTGCATCTAATATTATTTTGAAGGGAGAGCCAAAAAACCCATGACTCCTGCATACCAATCCAGGAATATTAAGTGAAGAATGGCTAAAAACAATAAACAGGCACACATATACACTCACTGTAACTGCCGCACCCACATCTTACAAAACCCAACTTATGTGACTCATCTCGTCAGACTTTTTAACAAAGAAACGAAACGGCCTATGGGACTTACTTGGTTTGGTGAATTTTGAAAACAAGGATTTACTTAATAATAAACTGACAAAACCAAGCGGATTTGACTTACTTGGTTTAGTGAATTTTTTTAACAAGGATTTAATTCAATAATAAACTGACAAAACCAAGCGGGTGACTTGCTTGGTTTTGTCATGTTCTCAACAAAGATCTATCTCAAGAATAATCTGACAAAACAAAGCAAGTCCACAAATAGTCTTAAAACATCAAATCTATCACACATTTCTTTAACATTCAAGGTATGCACTCTTAAATCGAGGAATTGCATTATAATATGCCCTTAAACTTCCAGAAACGATCGCGTAATATAGCGCAACACAAAACGTCGATTTTCTCGAAAGTAGGTTTTGTGGACTTGCTCGGTTTTGTCAGTTCACGGCAGCTTTGATGTAAGCGTTAGATTAGCAAAAGCTTTTATTGAGTCTCCAGTTGCTCAATGTATATAATTATGTATTTTATATGTATGGATGTATGTATCTGGTGTAAATGTGTGTGAATGCGTGCGTACGTCTTATCATCTCGATGAAGAAGACGTTAATAAAACAACCAAACAACCAACCAACTTGGTCTTCTTATGTCTTGTGTCATTTGAACATGCTCACGCAGTGTCAGTGGACGAGCCATTATGGCTGATTTCATCATTGTAGAATAAATGGGAGCTCAGCAATCGCCTACTCTATGGATCACATTGCAGGTTGTTTCATGCAAATGCATTACTAGTTACAAAAGTTATAACCATTTGTTAGAGAGGCACGGTGGTCTAATGGTAGAGCTTTGGCTTGCGGATCTGAACGTCCCGGGTTCGAGCCCTGTCCGGGCCATTGTGTTGTGTCCCTGGGAAAGACACTTTACTCCCGTTTCCTACTCCTTCGGATGACAGTATAAACCGAGGTCTAGTCTGTGTGTCGCATACATTCCTTCATAACGGACTTTAAAGATCCTGACGCTCGTGTCCTATACGGGTGAGTGCCGGTAACAAGAACACACCCAGCATGCGCTTAATTGGTCCTTCTGCCCCGTCCCTGGCTGGCCAGGATAGTGCTCAGTTGTACGGGCGTCAGACCATGCGCCCAAAGGCTGCGGGTGGGCGTCTCGGTCGGTTTGAGTTAGATCCTGTATCGGCCAGCGCCTAGGGTCTGGTCAAGTACGGCGAGATAAGTGCGCTATAAAAATCCTCAATAATAATAATAATAATAATAATAATAATAATAATAATAATAATAAGCCAATGGGGAGTTACCTTTCAACCATTTCTATTTTCTCATTGAAAACTTTTCAGATTATTATTATTTTTTTAAAAGCAGTTCAACTCATTTGACTATACACATCACCATCGTCGTGCAAGCAATGTAGCATTATAATATAAATAAACCAAGGACGCGGCGGAGCCCCTAGATACACACTTTCTGCGTTTGGATGCAAAGACGTCACACCTAAAAACGGTCAAAGATTCTAATAGAGCGCTGACCCCTAGCGTCGTAAACTCACCACGGAACGAGCAGCCGCAAATTGCCTCCAGATAGCTTGACCATGTTGGGATCTGTTTATGAGTTCCGAGGGTGTAAAATGTTCTAAGCCGGAAGTCGTTGGGGAAAAAAACAACAATCTTATTATACAGGGTGTTCCAAAAGTCTTGGGCACATTTGAAGTCTCCATATCTCAATTACTATGAATGTTAGCAAGATAACAGTTGTGCCATTTTAAAGCTAATTACATTAAGTTTTTTGTAAAGCTGTTGATTTTTTAGTTTCTTTTCAAACCCATTAATGGCGTTCACTCAACCAGAAAATGCTGGGACGCGTTTGGCAAGAATTTGACTATCGGCTTGATGTGTGTCGTGTGACCAATGGTGCTCACATTGAACATTTTTGAACATTCCATGTAAAAATTGAGATTACAAGCTTTCTGAATTTACCAGATGTGTTTTGATATCATTAATAGTTTCGGAAATATTCAATGTCAAAATGTGCCCAAGACCTTTGGAACACCCTGTATACTGGACTGTACGATCTGCTTGCTTTGGTCGACGTTATATCTATTAGGCATGGATTTAGATACAGTAGTAGACTACTTTATTGTTTCATGCTTCGTTGTTTCATATAAATTAACAGTAGGGTAGGTATACCCAATTGCGGACAGTTTCGTTTACCTCAGAGAGTCTACATTACTCTGTCGTAACAAACCACATGACCGAAAATGTTGAAGCCATTTTAGTCTTCCCTCAGACATTGTTCGAAATTGGGCTCAATCGTCTGGTCGGCGTCAGACGACGCACATATAAAAGACAGAAGATGGGCGCCTCGGGCGGTTCGAGTTAGATCCTGTATCGGTCAGCACCTTCAGTAGCTCTTGAACTGGAAGGGCGCTATACAAAACCGAAGTAAATACATAAACGAAAACACAAACCTGTCTAGATATGTTTCAGTTGCTGGCAGTTAATTTTCAGTCTAAAAAAAAACAAACATCAACAGCATGGGTCTGAGAAAAACCACCACCACCTGAATAGACTCTATTAACCCCACTGTGTCTAGTACGCACACTATTATATCGTTTACCATGCAGGGTGTCGGGACATTCATTCCTTTCACAATATCGAACTACTACCGTCAAATTCCCCTGATAGTGTACCAAAGACTACCAACCTATGGAGGGGAAGAAGCGAAGATGGAAGCAACATCAATCAAAATCAACGTCCGGCGACCATTCTCTACAGGGACTCATCCATTTCTTGACTTGAGTGCCGAAACAGAGTTTAACCAACGTTGCTGATAGAACAACTTACAGGCCAGGAAGACCAGCTAGTACCAAAAGACAGTATGCATAGCTTTTGTAGATAGAATTGATTGATTGATTGATTTATTGTTGCTTTAGGTCCAGCGGACTCTTCCGAGCCAAATCAGGACCGGACAACCCCCGATCCGCATAAAAGATCTGCTGAAACAACCCCAGTGGGAAAATTGAATGCCCTCCACCGGCCAGTCACTTTACAATAAAGACATCCCACGCGGAGGACGGCTGAGGGTTGACCTCAACTACGCGAACCCCCGGTTACAAAAACAAAATAGAATACAAACATCATTATAAATCATCAACAAAACACATACATATAAAATGCCTATAGTGCTAAATAGTACAATCATAGGAAGCCCTAGTGACCACCCGGCAGAAAGCGTCCAACACTCCCAAGCTGATCCAACAGACCTCATACACAAACAAGGAGTCTTGTCCAGGAAGAGTTTTCAAGAAAAAAGGTAGGTCATTGATCTAGCGAAGAAGAAGATAGTATAGCAGAGTGAAGGACAGAGCAGGAATGGGAAAGAGTAAATGAGGAAGACAGCGACAGTGGGAATTTAAAGCACTAAATTTCCATAAAGTGGGGATACTATTTATACTGAAAACCCCCGGCACTCCAACGGGGGTACTGTTGCCACAGTGAATCTGTCTTGCCTATAAAGGAAAGACAGGTTTTCAACTGTGGCTTTCACTTTTCCCTTTATAGGTTTGAACAATCTACAGTGGCAAGATTGCTCATGACCCCAAGGGGTTTTGTAGATAGAATACACAAGAAGGGTTTGCTAACAATTGTATTGTAACAGCTATTGCCCTGACGTCATTTTGAATTATTGAGAATCTGTAAACCGTTCTTATATATAGCGCTTTTTCATCTTACGATCTGCTCAAGGCGCTGGCCCATACATACATGGAGATGGAGAACAAAGGGGCTAGTGCGTGCTGGGTGTAAGCTATTCGTGTAACCGGCACTCCACCTCTAGGACTTGAGCGTCAGGATATTTAAAGACCGCGCGTGCGGTGGAATGCTTGCGTGCACAAACTAGACTTCGGTTTATACTCTCATCTGGTTCCGCACCTGGTAACCTGAGTAAATCAGGTCAAAAACACCAAAAAAAACAAACAAGCAGTTGTCAAATTTTGGGTTCCAGGGGATGCTTCAGCTGGAGGAAGCAAATTTGATTCAGCAACTAAACCCCCCCACCCACCCCCCCAAAAAAAGTAAATAAATAACAATAAATATATAAATATAAAAGTTAGCATTTCTATTTTTAATGTGTATTTAATTTGTATTTATTTATTTTAAACAGCCATTTTTTATATTTATGTATGGTATTTTGCAGTGTGAGTTATTTTGGAGCAGGTGTACTTTACAAGGGGTTGCTACATTTCTGTTTGCTTTATTAGAAGCGGCCCCATTCCTGCCTGTTCACTTGTTGATCATTATACAGGATGGTTGAAAGGTTACTCCCTATTAAATATTTCTTATAACGTTTGTAAGTAGTACTGCATTCTCATGAAATAAAATGTATCGTGATCCTTATAGTAGGGGGAATAAGGAGAAATATAAATGCAAATCTTTACGTTCATCTTACGATGACGGAAGCAGTCCATAGTTGCCCGCGGTCTGTTTGTGTTAGGGACTCCAATAACATAATGACAAGGTTGAAGCCCATTTGGAAAGACAGGACCATCAGTCTACATTCCAAGGTAAGGTTGCTGCGCTCCCTTGTCATCTCTATCTTCCTATCCGCTTGCGAAACAAGGACCCTCGCTGCAGATCTACAGTGAAGAATACAAAGCATGGAGATGAGGTGCTACAGAAGACTTCTGGGCATTTCCTATACCCAGCACATCACCAACAACGAAGTCCAACAGACCACCACGCAAGTCATTGGACAACACGATGATAGGCTCACAGTGGTGAAGAAACGAAAACTTTGATGGTATGGCCACGTCACCTGAGCACCGGGACTTGCAAACATCCTCCTGCAAGGCACGGTGCAAAGAGGCAGAGGACGAGGGAGACGAAAAAAGAGGTGGGAGGACAACATTCGAGTATGGACTGGCTTGACACTGAGCGACGCCATGACGGTTGCTGAGGACAGAGAAAGATGGAGTACGCTGCTTAAACGATCACCTGTGGTGCCCCACCCACCTTCAAGTTACGGGATAGGATAGGAAAGGATAAGATAGGATAGAGTAGGATAGTAATCTCGTCTCCTACGCTTAGGAAACAAAGAATGTGGACGTATAATAATTCCACAATTGTGTTTTGTGAAACTATGGAATGCAGGTTTACAGGATATTAAAACGTTACAGCCACCACTAACGAACATGAACTTAGTACAAGGGTCACGTGGGTCGCTAAAGTCAGAGCTGTTCTAACTCAGTATTGCAGATCCACACTGGTCATGGACCGGTCATTCATCTACTGCGGACTAGCCCTTAGTGACCACTCGACAGATGGACAGGGCGGAATGGATTTAGGACATGGCAAGTCGTTGCCTGGTCACTGGACTTCATAAGGATTGAGAGACTGGACTGTAGGTCAATCCATCAATCTTGATGATGTGTATGTGGGAATTGGGAAGGCAGGGGGGTGGGTGGGTGTTTGCGTGGGGTGTGTATGTGTAGATATGTATGTTTGTGTGGGTGGGCGATATGTGTGTTTATATATGTGTGCGAAGGTGTGTTTGTGTGTGTATGTGTGTGTATGTGTGGGTGTGTGTGTGTGTGTGTGTGTGTGTGCGCGCTTAGCATTAGTAAGATGCCATGCTGCGTGAAAGCTACTTGTAGCAGGTAATGGGTCCAGTCAAAACTAAGGCACGTCATTGTGCGTGAAATCAGACCAGAAGTTTTATTTTGCCGTTAAAAAAGTATCTTATTTCTTTTTATTATTCTTTAATGTTTGCTTAATTTTGTATTATACTAGAACAATAAAGCTGCCTGTGTAGGTTTGAGCGTGAATGTGTGTGTGTTAGCATTTATCCTCTCTATGTGATTGTGTCATTGTCGACAACTTTTAATCACCGTAAATATCTTTATTTTTTTTTTACCATTTTTAAAAACATTTTACAAATTTAAAAATATAAAAATATATATTTTATTACGGGATAGGATAGATAGGATAGGATCTTTATTTTCAATTTTATGATGCTATAATGATTTAATTTAATTGTTTTGAAATTTTATGAGCAGATGGGCCTATCCTATCCTATCCTATCCTATCCCGTAACTCGGAGGTCGTAGGGGCACCACCGATGATCGTTTAACCAGCGTACTCCATCTTTCCCTGTCCTCAGCAACCCTGATTGTTTCGCTCAGTGTCAAACCAGTCCTTTCTCGAATGTTGTCCTCCCACCTCTTTTTCGGCCTCCCTCTTCTTCTACCTCCTTGCACTGTGCCTTGCAAGATAGTCTTTGCAAGACCTGATGATCTGGTGATGTGGCCATACCATCGGAGTTCCCTTTTTTCCACCACTGTGAGCAGGTCATCGTGTTGTCTAATGGCTTGTATGATGGTCTGTAGGACTTCGTCGTTGGTGATGTGCTGGGTATAGGAAATGCCCAGAAGTCTTCTGTAGCACCTCATCTCCATGCTTTGTATTCTTCTTTGGAGATCTGCTGTGAGGGTCCATGTTTCACAAGCATCTTCCTATATGCTTGCTTGCTTTCTATGCTTGAGCAGATGGGCACTGCACAGAAACTCTTCTTGTATTGTTTAGTGGGACTTTAAAAGATTCTGAATTCTGAGAGGCAGTGACGGAATGTGTTGACGTAAAGCATAGTGATGAGGTGTGTGTGTGCGTGTATGTGTGTGTGAGTGATTGTGGTTGTGTGCCTGTGCATCCGTTTGTGTGTGAGGGTGATAGTATTGGTTGTATGTTTGTGTGTGCGCCTGTTTGTCTGTGTAACTATGAGTTGTGATGTATTTAAATCAATGCAGACAAAGAAGAAACAAACACCCTACATTGAAGCTAAAAGGACATTAATCTTCAAAATAAATGAATATTCAAACATAAAAAGAACACCTAACATTTCCATTTTCTAATTTGAATTGTTCAATATGTCGTTGGCAGCTGTCAGAAATCCACGGAACTAGTTTATTTTTCCTTTTCTAACTTTTAACACGTCTGAATTTTTAAAGTGAATTCAAGGCTGTCCTAATGTTGACCATCTATACTTGAAATATAATTTTCTTAATTCAGTTCTTTTAAATATGCGTCGCATCATTTTTCTACAACCTACTAATTTTTCTCCTACGAGATTAGCAAAATGTCAGAATGTAATGTCTTTCTCTAAGCTAAAACTGAGCTCAGGATTATTTTTAAAATTTGTTTTGTAGAAACTGGCATACATCCGTGCAGATCTTTTTAATAAGCATCGCGCTTTTTTCTACAGATTAAATCTATTCAGTTTTCTCCTACGTTATTAGCACAATGTCAGAATGTAATATTATTTCTTCTTTGTTTTCAAAAAACCAGAACTCGACATTAATATTTCCTAGACTTATAGGGTGCCGCCATTATTCAACATTCAGAAACCCTATTTCTTTTGCGATAAATGTCTTCCTGAGGCAATTTATTTCGTATTCTTTTCTTTGCAATGTATTATTATATTTTATTACTGTTTTCCGTCTCCACTGTTTTATTAGATTTTATTACTGTCATCTTGTTTGTAATCTGTCATTACTTTTTATTACTTTCTTCTGTTTGCCTGTAAGCTTTTATTTTTTTAATGCCTGTCCTTTTTCGAAGCCAAGGAGCGGAGATCGCCACCTTTATCCCACTAGCTTTGATGTGTTTGCATTCAGCTTGGCACAAACGGATCACATCTTTCGCTGTCACTGAACGCACGGTGTTGGAGACGTTTCCTGCCACAAAGATTCCGTGTCGCTCTGTCTCATTCAGTCTCTCAAGCCAAAGTG
>CM072512.1:9060497-9097997 GCA_036898135.1 Oncomelania hupensis
GGGCGACACGTCGTTGGCTTAACTCTATAGCGAACATGGGGAAAAGAATGAGAAGCTTAACCTTAGAGAAAGAGACAGAGAGCCGACCTTTTAAAGAAGGAAGATGCTGTCTCCGTTCTTAGGAAAGAGAATGCCATCGAATCAAATTAATATTTCGTGTAATGTTTGTTCGCACACTTAGGTGATATTGGACATTTGAAATTAAGCTGAAAATGTTAAAAGAGAGAACGTTGTCCCATCCATGAAGCGGAAAGGAAGCGGAACAGTTAACCGTAAGGGAGGAAACACATAGTTAAGTTTAAGTGGAGGAGGATAGCTTGTAATTATCCGTCATCCTTGTTCGCTCACTGATTGTGGACAGCAGAAGATGGAGGAGGAAGAGGAGGAGAAGGAGGAGAACAAGCAACAGTGGATAGCAGCAGCTGGACCACACAACCACAAACATGAACAACATAAGGTTCCGACTCACCGATTCACCCCCGTTGGGGTGC
Organism: Oncomelania hupensis; assembly: GCA_036898135.1. NCBI lineage: Eukaryota > Metazoa > Mollusca > Gastropoda > Littorinimorpha > Pomatiopsidae > Oncomelania > Oncomelania hupensis. Next base: position 9,060,989 of record CM072512.1, read on the forward strand.
CGGGGGTTTCAGTATAAATAGTATCCCCACTTTCTGGAAATTTAGTGCTTTAAATTCCCACTGTCGCTGTCTTTCTCATTTGCTCTTTCTCATTCCTACTCTGTTCTATCAATCTGCTATACTATCGTCTTCTTCGCTAGCCCAGTCTCCTACCTTTTTTCTTGAAAACTCTTCCGGGATAAGACTCCTTATTTGTGTGTGAGGTCTGTTGGATCAGCTTGGGAATATTGGACACTTTCTGCCAGGTGGTCACTAGGGCTTCCTATGATGTTATTATTTAGCAATGTAGGCATTTTATATGTATGTGTTTTGTTGATAATTTATAATGATGTTTGTATTCTATTTTGTTTTTTGTAAACGGGGGTTCGATAAATTAGAGTACAGCCTCAGCGTCCCTTGCGTGGGATGTCTTTATTGTAAAGTGACTGGCTGGTGGAGAGCTTTCAGTTTTACCACTAGAGTTGTTTCAGCAGATCTTTTATACGGATCGGGGGTTGTCCGGTCCTGATTTGGCTCGGAAGAGTCCGCTGGACCTAAATCAATAATCATGTAATGTAATGTAACTCACCGATTCAGATATTTTATTTGCAACGAAGATGGCGATTTTAGGCTATTAGGCTAATATTACAATCTGTCCGTTGCGACATCCAGTCTGACCACTGTGCACACTACTATAAATATCACACAGTATATTTGAGGAAGGGTTGGGAAAGGGTGAGGTGACAGTCACTCATATATTTTATTCACAAGTACAAATATGACATTGATAGTTACATATAATGTTAAGATAACGGTATATATGTAGCACTCATCAAAATAGTAAAAATAATAATAATAATAATAATAATAATAATAATAATAATAATAATAATAATAATAATAATAATGGATGCTATACGCGCCTTATTCCTAACTCAGACTCTAAGCGCGGCGATCTGTAACCAACATACACGCTCATATGTTATATACACTCCTTCATACACAACAAACACACATTCATCACTAAAACATGTGATTAGTTAGTTAGTCTAGTTAGTTAGTCTAGTTAGTTAGTCTAGTTAGTTAGTCTAGTTAGTTAGTCTAGTTAGTTAGTCTAGTTAGTTAGTCAATAGGGTTTAGAGGGTTCAGCGGACTGCAAACGGCCGAATCAAGACCACAACTTGGTTGAAAGAAGACACACCCTATCCGTATAAAAGATCTTCTGAAACTACCTAATGGTAACACTGAAGGCACTCCACCAGCCAGTCTAAATATTAATAAGCTTACCATAGAAAGCCCTATTAACCATTTGGCAAAAAGCGTCTAATATCCCCAATCTGACCAAACGGTCCCTATTTTTAAAAAAATCATGATTTTGGGAGAAGGTTAGAAAAACATTTAAGTGACTGGTCTAGCGAAGGAGATAGTAGACTGACAGAACAGAATAGGAATGAGAAAGAACAAATGAGAATGCCAGAGACAGTGGGAATTTAAAGCACTACATTTCCCGAAAGTGGAGATACTATTTATACAGAGAAACACGGTCCCCCAACGGGGGGAAACATGTGGTGTAAAAAGCAAATTGCTATTAAAAGAGGAAAATCGAAATCGAATTTTATTTTTTTTAAATGTAGACAGACTGCACCCAATACCATTACCATCAACAACAAACAACGACAAGAAACAAACAACAGAAACAATAGGTCCCCCCAGCTTACGCGTCCGGAACTAACAATACCACCATTACATAGAAAAACAACAACATAGCACAAGAAATGGTGAGTGAAATCCAGTAGCTTACTGCTGACGTGGAGGTAGAGTCAAGTAAACTCACTGCGTAGAAGAAACTGCTTGAGGCCTACGTCGCTTCTCCTGGGGAGGGTCCTAGACTAGTCTCAGCGGCGCAGTGTAGGGAGTAAGGGGCCCTAGTGTCAACATGTAGAGAGGCCTACAGAGTAGCAGAGGCTGCTGGACGAAGCCTGCTGAGAGAGGGAGTAGGCCTCGTCTAGTTTCAGCTGTACGCTGTACATGTATGATGCTGGGGATGAGAGACTGGGCTCGTCAAGAAGAAACAGTGCATGGGGTAAAAAGAGAGAGAGAGAGAGAGAGAGAGAGAGAGAGAGAGAGAGAGAGAGAGAGAGAGAGAGAGAGAATATGTGTGTATGTGTATGTGTGTGTGTAGAAACGCCGTTATTTTTACACACTCTTTATACTCTACCTAGTTTCTGTTCACGGCCCCGTTATTTTGACGTCAAAACAGTACTCCGTTAGGGTTAGGGCTGTGTTAAGCCTTAGGGTTAGGTTAAGGATTAGGGTTTGGGTTAGGGTTAGCATAAAAAAATGGACACATTTCACCAAAATGTCAAAACAACGTATGTGGCGTTTCATGAAAGTCACAACAACGGCGTTTTTACAAACGTGTGAGGACAGGAAAGTTTAGAGGAGGGGGTAGTGGAGATAGGATTGGGGTGGGGGGGGATTGGGTTTGGAATGAATGGGCCGAATGAAAAATGCCGAGTTCCTGTGCAGGGCAAGCCGCCATGTCAAACGTTAAGACGGCAGCGTTTGCCCAAGGCAAGCTCAGGTTGCAGAGGGCATTGACAAAGAGAAAAGGGAGGTTAACTCTCCTCCGCCCTTCTTTGCAAACTGGACCCACTCACTTGCAATAAGAATATCAAAGAGCCGTGGTCCACTACTCTCCTTTGCTTCAAACGTGTTACACAGCAATCACAGGCATATCAAAGACCTTGAGCGGCGTACTGTACTTTGGCGCTCGCTGGTTCTCTCAAACTAGCGACGCTACACTAAAAAGTTGGATATTTGGAAAGGGTTTGAAAAGTAAAAGTACTTGTAACTTTTTTAAACTAGCGCTGGATTTGCTCAAAAGACAAAAGTATTGTAATCCCTATGTAATGTAATTGCTGACCTCTGATTTCATATCTCACAGTTACGAGTGCAGCTCATAACGGCCAGTCGCCATGTTATCTGAGCTCACCCCTTGGGGTCATGAGCAATCTTGCCACTGTAGATTGTTCTAACCTATAAAGGGAAAAGTGAAAGCCCCAGTTGAAAACCTGTCTTGACTTTGTAGGCATGACCAATTCACTGCGGCAACAGTACCCCCGTTGGGGTGCCGGGGGTTTCAGTATAAATAGTATCCCCACTTTCTGGAAATTTAGTGCTTTAAATTCCCACTGTCGCTGTCTTCCTCATTTACTCTTTCAAATTCCTGCTCTGTCCTATCACTCTGCTATACTATCTTCTTCTTCGCTAGATCAATGACCTACCTTTTTTCTTGAAAACTCTTCCTGGACAAGACTCCTTGTTTGTGTATGAGGTCTGTTGGATCAGCTTGGGAGTGTTGGACGCTTTCTGCCGGGTGGTCACTAGGGCTTCCTATGATGTTATTATTTAGCAATATAGGCATTTTATATGTATATGTTTTGTTGATAATTTATAATGATGTTTGTATTCTATTTTGTTTTTGTATCCGGGGGTTCGAGTAGATGGGGTAAAGCCTCAGCCGTCCCATGCTTGGGATGTCTTTATTGTAAAGTGACTGGCCGGTGGAGGGCGTTCAATTTTCCCACTAGGGTTGTTTCAGCAGATCTTTTATGCGGATCGGGGGTTGTCCGGTCCTGATTTGGCTCGGAAGAGTCCGCTGGACCTAAAGCAACAATCAATCAATCAATCAATGTTATCTGAGCTGGCTCCCGCAGTGTCAGACAGCTCTTGTCATTGTGAGACAAGACAAATTCTACCGCTGAAAGGATCACAGTACGTTTTGTTTCGCACAAATGCTAGACTGCTGACAAAGGTTTAAAGCCATTTTTGATAGGGATTTACTTTTCACCCTTTAGAACCGGAACCAAAGAAGATAGAAATTTGGGGAAGGTGTTATCCCCATTGATTTTGATTGGATACTTACCGATTTGACCCAATAAATTGTGGACTCGTGGCGTGCGCGAGCTTTTTTTATGGCCTGTCCTAATTGGAAGGTTCATGGAAGTTCCAAAACATTTTCCTTTTTTTTTCCAGGTCCAGAACCTAGGTTGTGGAACCATGGGAACAAACAAAGGTACATGAACTTAGGTTCGGGATGTGAGAACCTGGAAAAAAAGCAGTTGGACCTCCACGAATCTTTGATTTAAGACAGACCATTAGGCAAACCAAAGGCAACGGTCCCCGCTTTCTGTCACTTACTTTCAGAGAATAAAGGGTTAGAGTTAGACTGTAGAGTTTTCGGTCATTGTGATGGCCATCAGCGTTGCTGAGGATAGAGAAAGATGGAGTACGCTGGTTAAACGATCATATGTGGCGCCCCAACGACTTTCGAGTTACGGGATAGGATAGGAGAATGGAAGATGAGGTGCTACAGAAGACTTCTGTGCATTTCCTATACCCAACACATCACCAACGACGAAGTCCGACAGACCATCACACAAGCCATTGGACAACACGATGACCTGCTCACAGTGGTGAAGAAACGGAAACTCCGATGGTATGGCCACGTCACCAGATCATCAGGCCTTGCAAAGACCATTCTGCAAGGCACAGTGCAAGGAGGTAGAAGAAGGGGGAGACCGAAAAAGAGGTGGGAGGACAACATTCGAGAATGGACTGGTTTGGCACTGAGCGAAGCCATGAGGGCTGCTGAGGACAGAGAAAGATGGAGTATGCTGGTTAAACGATCATCTGTGGTTCCCCTACGACCTTCGGGTTATGGGACAGGATAGGATAGGATAGGATAGGATATGTTAGGATAGGTGATGGTAATCCCAAACTTAACACACAAACACACACACAAACACAGGCAAAGGATTTGGCCTCAGAGAACAATTTGTGTAGCCGGTTGAAGATTCGCCTTGATTTAATTTAGCGTTCTTATACCCAGCGCTTGTAATGACCACTGCGTCCTGCTCAAAGGCACTGGCCGATACAGGATCAAACTCAAACCCCCGAGACTGCCCGCTTGCTGTCTTATGCGCTTCAATGGATGAAGTGGATGTCTGGGTCGGTTTCGGTTTGACTTTGTTTTTGACCAGTGCCTTAAGCAGTTCTTTTAACTGATAAGGGCGCGATACAAGAACAATTCATTAAAAAAATTAATAACATAAAATAAAACACTCACTCTCGTCTGCTCACTGGAATCGGTAATATTAGTCCCGTCGGCAAAATGTTTGAATGTAACAATACAGGATGCTAGCACGCGCTTTTTTCTTCAGTCGAACTGAAAGCGCGGCGATCTGACGAAAACGCTATTACAGAAGACGGAAGGGAAATCAAAATTTAGGATTGTTTTGACATTTGGATTGATTGCATCCAATACCAGTATTGGAATTCATCTTCTTGTTCCTGTTCCAATCTCCAACCTCCGTTTTGCGGATGGCATTGATGGACTGTCTGGAGGGGAACACGAACTTGAACAGCTGATACAGACGCTTGAAACCACCTCCAAAGCCTTTAAAATAGAAAAAAGTGCAGAAAAGACGAAAATGATGACCAACAACACCAATGGCATCAACACGGACATCAAAGTCCAAAGCCAATCTCTCAACACGGTGGACAACTTCAAATATTTTGTATATGACAATGGGTCCCGACAGGAAGTCCTCTCCAGGATAGCACAACCAACTGCTGACTGACAAGATTGAAGCCCATTTGGATAGACAGGACCATCACTCTACACTCCAAGGTAAGGTTGTTGCGCTCTCTTGTCATCTCCATCCACTTATACTCTTGCGAAGCATGGACTTTCACAGCAGATCTACAACGAAGAATACAAACATGGAGATGAGGTGATACAAAAAGCTTCTGGGCATTTCCTATACCCAGCACATCACACAAGCCACAGGACAACACGATGACATGCTTACAGTGGTGAAGAAACAGAAACTCAGATGGTATGGCCACGTCACAAGCAGGCTTTGCGAAGACCATCCTGCAAGGCACGGTGCAAGGAGGCAGAAAAAGAGGGAGACAGAAAAAGAGATGGGCGGACAACATTCGAGAAAGGACTGGCTTGACACTGAGCGAAACGATCATTTGTGTTGCCCCAACGACCTTCGAGTTACGGGATAGGATAGGATATAGATGAGGTGCTACAGAAGACATCTGGGCATTTCCTATATTTATTTAATCGTTCTTATATAGCGCTTTTCAAGCTCAAGAGCTGCTCAAGGCGCTGGCCGATACAGGATCTAACTCATGCTGCCCGAGGCGCCAACGTGCAGCCTTTTGGCGCATCCTAATAACGCTCCAGACAACTGAGCACAATCCTGGGCAGCCAGGGATGGGGGAGAAGGACCTAGGTGCATGCTGGGTGTGTTGTCACCGGCACTCAACCGGCTAGGACATGAGCGTCAGGATCTTTAAAGTCCGTTATGATGGAATGTATGCGACACAGACTAGACCTCGGTTTATACTCTCATCCGAAGGAGTAGGAAACGGGAGTAAAGTGTCTTTCCCAAGGACACAACACAATGCCCCGGCCTTGGCTCGAACCCGGGACCTTCAGATCCGCAAGCCAATGCTCTACCATTATGCCACAGTGCCTCCCTACCCTATACCCAGGACATCACCAACGACGAAGTCCAACAACAATCACACAGATCATTGGACAACACGATGACATGCTCACAATGGTGAAGAAACGGAAACTCCGATGGTATTGAAGTGTATCTGGATTCCGAGCAGCGAACGACAAACTAAAAGAACGTCAACGCAATTACAACCAACGAGGCCGTGCACGACCGCTACCGACATTAGCGCCTGGCCAGAGGTGTGGATAGATAACCAGCTTCCAGGAACCGTTGTCCGTGCCACTCCGACACCTCGATCCTACAACATCAACACCCAGCACGGTCAACAGCGTCGTAAAAGTCTTGATCTGCGAGAGAGGTTTACAGGTGGCACGAAGACTAAGACACAATAATTCAGAATGGACTAAACTATTTATCCGCCTCAGTTTATTGTTCCAGCAGTATTCAAACACTTTCTAATAGTTCGTTGTTACATTTCAGATTGCAGTGACTAGTTGCGCTTAGCAGTAACTATATTTACAGTTTAACTTTGCAGTGTTACATCAACTATGAACACTACAGTTAATAGTCAAGTTTATCAGCCTGTCTTCGTTGTGCTATATATCGTGTCATTTAAAATCTATATCGACAACTCATCATAAACGTCAAAGTGAGATTAAGCGTATTTGAACTATAAGCCTGCGTGTCCAGGAAACAACCGTTTTTATGTTGTAGAGATATGTACAGTATCTGGGAAGTACGTACACGTAAAGAACAGTTACGACCAGGCTAGAGAAAAGACAACAGGTATGGCCACCAGAGCATCAAACCTTGCAAAGGCCAGAAGAAGAGGGAGACAGAAAAAGAGGTGGGAAGGCATCATTCGAGAATGGACTGGTTTGACACTGAGCGAAGCCATGCGGGTTGCTGAGGACAGAGAAAGATGGAGTACGCTGGTTAAACGATCACCTGTGGTGCCCCAACGACTTCCGAGTTACGGGATAGGATAGGATAGGATAGGGTTCTTGTTCTTCTTGAGCGCCGTGGTCGTCGTTGTCCTCCCCTCCATCTTGGAGGATAGACACATGAGGATCTTTTGCTTCTTTCTCTGTCTTACTTTCAATACAATACAATACAACAAATCTTTATTATCCCATAAGGAACTTCACAGCAATGTATGTCAGGCATATAAAACATAAAACATATAATAGAAAACAATCATGTTATAACATTTAACAGAGCTAAAAAAATAAAAAAAAATATTAATTATATACATTCTCTTAATCTAATCACTTGCGTACTCTTACACGTCGTCTTTTCCTTCAAACACCTATCCACGCACTCTGGTTCTATCACACGTATGTCAATGCCCTTTTTAAACAGTTAAAATATAATAAAAATACATACAGACATAATGTATATTCTACATTTACCACTCGGGACTTATAAAAAATTATTTTGTTGCAACAGTGCTAGATAAATAATCTCAGTTTAATATGAATCTCAGTAGGTCAATGTATAACTGTATCAAACTATAATCAACATAAGCAATAATACTGTTGACTGATTGTCACAGTTGTCAGGAAATACAGGTAAATCAGGTAAACGGTATATTAAAAGGTGGTTTACAGACATTCATAATAAACACACATACACACATATTATACACACACTCACAAACACACATGCACACGCACATGCCTTCATACAAACATGCACATACACTCAGCGAGATAGTTGGGAGACTCCTACATCAAGACAGTCTTTTGTTTGAGGGTCTGGCATTGGCCTCATTTAGCATTGATATGGCAGTAGGGATGAAGGTGTTTTTGCTGTGTACGCGTTAGTGCACAGCGGAATCTGCGATTAGATGGAAGAAGTTCAAACAGACAGGAAAGTGGGTGGGTAGGGTCTCTCTGAATTCTGATTGCCTTGCTGAGGGCTCTTTTGTGGAACAGTTGTTCCAGTGTCGCCTGCTTCTTGCCAACTATCTTGCTGCACACACTCTCTATTCCACACAACTGATTCTTGCTCTTCACATTCAATCCCTTGAACCAACAGATAAAAGAGAAGGTTAGAATGGACTCAATAAACGCATGGTAACACATTTCAACGATATGACTGGACACTTTAAAAGATCTCAGCTGATACAGGATGTACATTCTTTGTCTGCATTTCTTGTAGACAACCTCGGCATTTCTGGAAAAGTTTAATTTGTTATCAACAATTCCGAGCCTGCTGAGCATGCTGCCAGCCTGAAATCGTCCACACCAAAATCATCGTTACTTTTTTGGGCTGTCTGCCTCGGTATTTCGCTCTCTGTGTCTCTGTCTCTCGCTCCCTCCCTTTATCTCGCTGTGTCTCTCTCTCTCTCTCTCTCTCTCTCTCTTTCTCTGTCTTGCTATAACACTGAGTTGTATTTAATAGTTATTGTTAAAGCCCCCAAGGCATGATGTAAAAAAGCGCATCCAGCGCTTACTCTTTTACCCTTGCAAAATAAAATTGTTACCTTATCTTATCTTATCTTATCATCTTATCTTATCTTATCTTATCTTATCTTATCTTATCTTATCTTATCTTATCTTATCTCTCTGTCTCTCTTTGTCCCTTTCTCTGTCTTTCGCTCTCTCTCTCTCTCTTTCTCTCTCTCTCTGTCTCTCTGTCCATCTCTGTCTCTCTCTCTCTTCATTTACATTCACCTACCTTTCCTCACCACACCTCCCCCCCCTTCCCATTTGATGGGAGAGTTTTCAGCCCTTGTCTCCTCGTCTATCTTACTCCGCCTATTAGACCTTTTAGGGGAGATCACCCTGTCACAGATCAATATGCGAGGGGAGGCTACCGCCGTTCTTCATCTTGGGAGTCTGTCAGAGTTCCATTTCCTAGCTGGATGAGATGTGTATTACCAACAATTCCGTGTGTCAAGAGCTGTTTTTTGCCAGTAAGCCAGGTCACTGCTGTCTGCAAGCTAGGATCTGGAAGTGGACTTTATGAATTATTATTATATTACAAGCTATGAACCGCAGAAGAAGAAGAAGAAGACGACGACGACGACGAAGACGAAGAAGAAGAAGAAGAAGAAGAAGAAGAAGAAGAAGAAGAAGAAGAAGAAGAAGAAGAAGAAGAAGAAGAAGGGGAAGAAAAATAAAAATGAGAAGAAATAATAATATGAGCACCCGGTTCACATGGGTCGAAGGCTACCAGAAGCATGTTTTACTTGTCGCCTCAACAGGCGATAAAGCATGCTCTCATGCTTCAGAGCACTGCTTCTTACACGCTTCAAGCGCTATAATGACGGAAAAAGCGCAATTTCACTGTAAATATATACAGAATGTTGCTCTACAACATTCCGCTCTTTCCGTCTCAAAAACCCAATTGCCTTGTTGGATTCTTAAATTGCATGAAACCAAGTGAGGACACTATCCGGCGTCAACAAACGGTTCAAAAACATTGTCAAACGGTTCGTAAAAGACAGTTGACCTAGAAACTAATACAGTTTGGCCTAATTCGTCCCCTAGAGGAGACGAAACTTACATTTTTCTATTTTCATGAGTTCACTGCAGTGAAATTGCGCTTTTTCCGTGATTATAGAGCTTGAAGCGTATAGAAAGCAGTGCTCTGAAGCATGGGAGCATGCTTTAGGGCCTGTTGAAGCGACAACTTCAGCGTGCTTCTGGTAGCCTTCGACCGATGTGTATCGGGTGCACCGAGCTATTTTTATGCTATACAATTTCTTCTTCTTCTTCTTCTTCTTCTTCTTCTTCTTAAATACTATATTTACTAACGATGTTGGGTAAAGGTAAATGATAAGGCCTATTCTATCTTCACTCTCAAAGCTACTCGCTGCCTTAGTGGCACCTTAAAACTTTCGGCGATTGTGCAAGAGAACAAAGAACAGGTAAGAAACGGGTAAAATGGTTGTGATGCGGTAATAACGGCTTGAAGACAATAAATAAAAGCTGACCTTTGGGAGAAAACTCCTTCAGTGGTCTAAAAGATGTTGACAGGTAAAAGGTTTGCAGTTGAGGAGTTACTGTCAAGCTTAAGACACACATTTTTCGCAAATGTTACTCCCTACTGAACTAGTCATTTCCAAGAGCGCTCTGTAGACTATTAACGTGTGTCCCAGTTGATGTACTGTCGTTTGTTCTGTGTGTGCTCTTTTAGAGCTGTGTGTGCTCCTTTAGCTCTTTTTCTTCGCGCCCTGAACTTTGTTGGAACTGTGCGCAATATAAATCCCATTATTATTATTATTTATTTTATTGTCATCCATAAACTAGCAACAGCAGCAAACCGACAAAAAACACAACAAAACAGGATGTTACCTCGCGCTTGTTCTTCATTTGGAACTCAAAGCTCGGCGATCTGACGAGATCGCTAATACAGAATATAGTCTGCATATAGTCCGACTGGAGCTGCAGGGTTAAAGTGTTTTTTTTTAAAGTTTTTTTTTCTTCTTCTATTTATTAACTATTGCTATATACAGTCCCCCCCGCCCACCCCCACACCGCCAGGATTGTTGTTATATATAAAATAGCGCCTTTTCAGTGTAAGGGCTGCTGAAGGTGTTGCTGACCGATGCTGGGTTTCACTTAAGCGGTCCGAGGCGCCCACTTGCGTCCTAAAGCGCATCGAGACAACTGAGCCCAATCCTGGACGACCGAGCATGAGAGAAGAAGATGTCTGATGCTAGCTGGATGCATTTAAGTAACTGGCGCTCACCCAGCCGGGAACATAAGCGTCAGGGTTTTTAAAGGTCGTGCGATGGCACGAACTAGACCTTGGTCTGTACTTCAATCCGAAGGACATATAAAAGGATTGGAAGAGTTGGGTTGGGGGGTGAAGAGGTAGGTGTGTGTGTGTGTGTGTACGGCGGGGTGTGTGTGGGGGGGGGGGTGTTTACAGGAAATAAAACGAAACAGCTGTGCATGATTGACAAGGCACACAGCAACAAGATGCAGGATCTGTCTTGTCAAAGAAGGGTCAAAGTGCAAAGAACGTTCAACGGGGTACTCTGGTTCCGTCGACGGAAGTTCACAAATTCTCCTAAAAGTTGTTTCAAGAGTTTTGCAGGCCGAAGTAGGAACTGTCAGAAGAGGATGCCGGATTCCTGAAATAGAAAACAGCTAGTCTTTACAAATCGATCTGGGCGCAGGGATAACGGGGGAAAAAACAAGTTTTTTGCAGCATTGGAAATGCTTGAGTTGAGAAGAGGAAGTGTTTATAAAATAACCAGTGGAGTGCTGGTCCGACTGGCTGGCTGGCTGGCTCTATATTATTTGCATGCAGTTGGTAAACGTTTTGTGTAACGTTATTTTTATGATTACTCTGACAATACTATTCTGTCTGATCTCTTCCACATCTTTCTGCACTGTTCGCCATATTGCTGACTGACTGTGGCATTTTAAACAACCTGTTAGTATTGTTGTTTTTTTATTGCATGAAGGACTGTGGTTTTTAATGTTTATACTGTATTTTCTACTTTAAAAACCATGGTATTGATTTTAAGGACTTGTTTAAATTATGCCATTTGTTAACCAGGGATTGTCTCACGAAATTGTTGTTTGTAATTATGTTTACGCATGTTATTTTGTGTTTGGTGTTTGTCACGTGGAGTTTATGGGCTCTGCACAATGGAATTATGGACCCTCACGTTTATTCGGTGGGAACTGCTAGTAAGTCACCCTATGAATTACTTTAATAAATTTATATGTTTAGCTCGTTCTGTGTTAAGGTTGGGGTACAGAAATAGATAGAAAAATGGTAAAAGATTACTGTCACACTAGCTTTCACACGGCTATGAATCATATGTAGTCCAGCCACTTGATAACAGTTAAAATCACACATTTATTTCTTCTACTCTATACAAGATTCTCTAAGTACTAATCTAACTTAAAAAGTCTCAGTTACTGCTAATAGTTCGATCGCTGATAGTCTAGGCAGCTGTTATATCTTCCTCGGGCACTTGCTATTTGAGTTTATGTAGATTTGGACTACTGTGGTCCGTTTTACAGTTTCTGAAGAGTTGGACTACTGTGGTCCTGTTTCGATCAGTTTAAGTGCACCTTGGGGTTTACACTTAACTGCTAGATGGTGCGTGCGAAGTCCTTCTGTGAGGTAGCTTCTGGTCCACCTGTGTCGTTGTGTAGTTGGGTTCCCTTGCCACGCTGTGGGGTCTGACAGGGTGTTTTTCAGGGTAGCTCTTTCCGACTTGTGCGGTAAAGGCTCCTCAACCAACTCGTCGTTTCTGTGGAGTGGGACGCACAGGATAGCTCGCCTGCTCGTCTGTAATATAAGAGACGAAATTCTGCACAACCCTGAATAATCGGTTTGTGCAGAGCGTCTCACTGAAAGCCAAAGTAGCCCTCAGTGATAGCTCCACATCTCTATACATAAGCGACGAACATTCTGCTACTTCCGGGGTCCACTGGAATCTCACTCTAAAGTCCTATACATACATAAATATCAATCGTGTCTAACTATACACATACAGAATTAATAATATTATAAACATTCAGTGGTACAGCCACTGGTCTGCAAACATACATATAAGTTAAACAACAGTGGTTCCGTATGGTATGCAACATGGCGGCGCAACCGGTCGTGTTTCGCCACGTGTTCGGCTTTTCCACAGGGTCACGCAAATTCGGATTAACAATTCACATTTATGCATAGCAAATTCCACAAACATAATTTCAACAATAATATAAATATATCACGATGAAACAGAAGGGTGTTCATTTACCTGTTTGACAAGTTCAGGCCCGTGATGACTTGAGAGAATTCTAAGACTCTAAAGTCCTGCTTCCTGGTCTATGAGTGAAGAGATTTCTCTAGCTGTGGAGATGTTGACTCTTCCTCGTCTCACACACGACTGATTCAAACTGTCTTAGGTTTTGACACATCAGAACTGCTCTACCCGCTTGGCTGAGCTCTCATTGGTTAAAAACGGTCAGATTCAAAGCTCAAGTGCTGACTCACTACGCAGCGTGGGTCGGGCTCGCGGTGTGTACTTTAATTGCTGCTGTGTAATAGACTGACTCTCTACTGTTACAATTACTACACAAGGCTGAATAGTAATAAGCAGAGTTAAAACTAGCCAGTTCATGACAGTGTTTGTCTTTGCTATTTTGTATTTTGTACAAATGTGTATGTTGTTTTTAATATAGTAGTGTAATTTTTATTGTGTTTGGTTTTGGTGACTGCTATTGTTTTTGCTATGTATGTATTGCTATTTTAGTGTTGTAATCGAATGCTTACAATGGTTTTACTGTGAAGAGCAGCGTGCCTTATCGTAGATCAGGAAACAGCACTATATAAGTCAGCTTTAATATCATCATCATCATCATCATCATCATCATCATCATCATCATCATCATCATCATCATCATTATTATTATTATTATTATTATTATTATTATTATTATTATTATTATTATTATTATTATTATTATTGTTATTATTATTATTATTATTATTATTATTATTATTATTATTATTATTATTATTATTATTATTATTACAGTTAAACTTAAAATTGTTAGACTTTGTGTATTTTGGGTTGTACGAGTCTCCATGCCTGAATATGAAAGTGAGGTCTAAAATAGCTTTGTCCCACCGCCGTAGCTCTAGTGGTAAAGCGTTCGCCTGGCTCACCAATGACCCAGGCTTGAATCCTGTGATGGGTAAATTAAAAAGTGTCCATTTTTCACTGACCATTTTAGCAGTATGATTGCTCTGGTGGTTCAATGTTGATTTAGGCCCCTATGCCTTGTTCCCTGGGATGGTTATTCCCGGCTGCCGTATCGCCAATGGTGGGTGTAGACGTAAAACCTCTGTTAAGGCGTTAACATAAATTATTGAATTGAATTTATTTTATTTATTCAGTCGATCTTATATAGCGCACTTTCAGATCAAGAGCTGCTCAAGGCGCTGGCCAATACAGGATCTAACTCAAGCCGCCTGAATTCAATGGAATGGAATGGAATTCTCTCGAATTGTGTCTCGGATAGCTAAAACATAATATGTAATTTATGATCCCATTGGATTATTGATGCTATTGTATAGCGCACGTTGAAGCTTAATGAGCTACCCAGGATGCAGTCCATGGAAACTTAACATGCATATAAACGTCTCCAAGAAGCGTTACAAAATATTTTGCTGCAAGCTTGCACGTGGTGTGAAATTATGGGACACAGATTTGCTCCAACCAGCGGAAAGAAACCGGAGTACCGGTGGAAACCCTCGGTGAACAGAGAGAGAGAGAGAGGGAGAGAGAGAGAGAGAGAGAGAGAGAGAGAGAGAGAGAGTGTTGGGGGAGGGGGTATAGAGAGACTCGTCATTTTCAGAATCCCTTTTTCCTGTTGAAGTTCCACATCCCTACAACACATAAATCTCCAGCGACATTCTCTTTCCACTCTTTTCCTGTGTAGAGGACGACTATGTTATTTATGTCAGTGTGGGGATGGGATCAGGGTAAGTAGCGTCGCCTTAAGACGCGGAACACGTCTTTGCAGCGTGCCTACACAGGCGGAATGGCAGGCGGAATGGGCAACTTTATTCAGACCACCGAGTTTCCCAAACTTAACGATGTTTTTGCTGTCTGCGAGCACGTTACAGTTACCAGTGATAACACTGAACCCAGTGCCAAAGAAATTAATCCCCACTTTTGTCAGTGTTTGCTTTGTGAGGGGTATAGTAAGTGTCTGTCGGTCTAACAAGACCTTGCACTGGTTCTCTATAACAGACAGTGACTTCGTTTGTCAATTAAAGGGCCCCAATTCGAAGACTTTGTTAACTCTTGGCAAAAGCGAGTATACCCTAAAATTGGCATTGTTTTTAAGTGACACAATGATAAAGTGGGCTTTGTTATCACATTACACAATGATAAAGTGGGTTTTGTTATCACATTACACAATGGTGCAGTGGGCTTTGTTATCTCATTACACAATGATAAAGTGGGCTTTGTTATCACATTACCCAATGGTACAGTGGGCTTTGTTTTCACATTACACAATTATAAAGTGGGCTTTGTTATCACATTACACAATGATAAAGTGGGCTTTGTTATCACATTACACAATGATAAAGTGGGCTTTGTTATCACATTACACAATGATAAAATGGGCTTTGTTATCACATTACACAATGGTAAAGTGGGCTTTGTTATCACATTACACAATGATAAAGTGGGCTTTGTTATCACATTAACCTATCCTGTCCCGTAACTCGGAGGTCGTAGGGGCACCACAGATGATCGTTTAACCAGCATACTCCATCCCTCTCTGTCCTCAGCAGCCCTGACGGCTTCGCTCAGTGTCAAACCAGTCCATTCTCGAATGTTGTCATCCCAACTCTTTTTCGGTCTCCCTCTTCTTCTTCCTCCTTGCAATGTGCCTTGCAGAATGGTCTTTGCAAGGCCTGATGATCTGGTGACGTGGCCATACCATCGGAGTTTCCGTTTCTTCACCACTGTGAGCAGGTCATCGTGTTGTCCAATGGCTTGTGTGATGGTCTGTCGGACTTCGTCGTTGGTGATGTGTTGGGTATAGGAAATGCCCAGAAGTCTTCTGTAGCACCTCATCTCCATGCTTTGTATTCTTCGTTGGAGATCTGCTGTGAGGGTCCATGTTTCGCAAGCATATAGGAAGATGGAGATGACAAGGGAGCGCAGCAGTCTTACTTTGGAATGTAGACTGATAGTCCTGTCTTTCCAAATGGGCTTCAACCTTGTCAGGGCAGCAGTTGTTTGTGCGATCCTGGAGAGGACGTCCTGTCGGGACCCATTGTCTGACACAATGGCTCCCAAATATTTGAAGGTATGCACTGTGTTAAGGGATTGGCCTTGGACTTTGATGTCCGTGTCGATGCCATTGGTGTTGTTGGTCATCATTTTGGTCTTCTCTGCACTTATTTGCATTCCATAAGCTCTGGAGGTGGTGTCAAGCCTCTGTACCAGCTGTTCAAGTTCTTGTTCCTCTCCAACCAATCCATCAATGTCATCCGCAAAACGAAGATTGTAGATTGCTCTACCCCTATGCTGACTGTGCCTTCGTGATCTGCAAGAGCATCTGACATGATGCGCTCTAGGAAGATGTTGAAGAGTGTTGGAGAGAGTAGGCATCCTTGACGCACACCGATTATTGTTCTAAACCAGTTCCCGATGACGCTGTTATGGAGGACTGCACTGGTAGCCTTGTCATACAGGCTTTTGATGACTTCAATAATTTTAGGGCTGATGTTGTACACTTTCATTGTTGCCCATAGAGCTGCATGCCAGACTCGGTCAAACGCCTTCTTGAAGTCTATGAACACATGATATAGATGTTGGTGCTGTAGTTATTTCTCACAGATTATTCTGAGGTTGAAAATCTATTCAGTGGTACTTCGCCCTGCCCTGAATCCTGCTTGTTCTTCAGTTATGATTTGTTCAGCTTGGGGTTTCAACCTGTTGAGTATTATTTTCAGGAGGACCTTGCTGGGATGGCTGATGAGGCTGATGGTAAAGTGGGCTTTGTTATCACATTACACAATGATAAAGTGGGCTTTGTTATCACATTACACAATGATAAAGTGGGCTTTGTTATCACATTACACAATGATAAAGTGGGCTTTGTTATCACATTGCACAATGATAAAGTAATAATAATAATAATAATAATGTATTTCATTTAAAATTCTACGCCTTTCCCTCAGGAGAAGCTTAAAGCGCAGTTACAACCAGCCATAAATAAATACTCTAAGAACATAAAAATATAAAAGCCTCAAACACAAAACCAAACACCACAGTATTAAAATATAGTCAAACACACCCACTCACTCTATAACTCCCACGCACACACACATACACACCCACATACATGCACACAACCACTCACACACAATAAAAAACAAAGCACAATAAAATTGTCTATCTCTATCATCACAGTATTAAAACATAGTCAAACACACCCACTCACCCTATGTCTCCCACACACACATACATACACACACACAATAAAATACAAAGCATAATAAAAATTGTCTATCTCTATCACCACAGTATTAAAACATAGTCAAACACACCCACTCAATCTATGTCTCCCACGCACACACACACATACACACACACACAATAAAATACAAAAAAGTGGGCTTTGTTATCACATTACACAATGATAAAATGGGCTTTGTTATCACATTACACAATGATAAAGTGGGCTTTGTTATCACATTACACAATAATAAAGTGGGCTTTGTTATCACATTACACAATGATAAAGTGGGCTTTGTTTTCACATTACACAATGATAAAGTGGGCTTTGTTATCACATTACACAATGATAAAGTGGGCTTTGTTATCACATTACACAATGATAAAGAAGGCTTTAGTTGCTCAAACCAACCGCTACAGTTTGAATTTTTCATTTTGATTGTGACAGGGAGTGATTGTTCCTCACTAACGGTACATAGAATAACATAACAGCGTGACCTTTGATCCTATGTCTGAGTGAACAACGAAACTGAAGCGTGCGTCTTTGGTGTCTAGGGTAGGGACGAGTCTGATTTATCAACCTCAAACGAAAAGACTTACCGAGCAATTATTATTATTGGTTCTTTCTCTTCACGGCTTTGGTATATGCTATTTTTAGCTCCAGAATGCTGGCCGGCCATCCAAGGGCTGTTGTTATTAATAGGCACACAAAACTACGGAAAATATTCATAAAAAAAACAACAACCTATACTATCGAAAACGTTGTTTTTTGTTGTCAGCTTATTTTATTCAGTGGGGCAGCACTCATTGTGAATGTTAAAAGAATCCGTGGAGGGAGCATGGTCAAAGTGGGTCCCTTTAAGTTAGCTGAGTTTGATGCTATATTTCATGCCTTAGATTAATTACGTTTGCTGTAAAGGTAAAGGCGTTTCCCCTATTAAAAAAAACACGTTTGGTCGTTGAGGGCTTTCTCTTTTCTCTGAGCCAGCTTTATGAAGGTCGTGCCCATCGATTTATTTTCTATCCATCTTGTATACGAACTTTTAAAAGTGATTAAAAGTTACAAACATCGTGAAGCTGTTGTAAACAAGGGTGATGAGTTTGTGGCCAATGCTCGTTTTTATCCGAAGCCAGTGGAGTCCTCGCATTTGCAGAACTAATGTAAAAGTTTGGAGCGAATGCATTATTTTAACTGGAAGCCAGTGGAGTTTATGAAAGGCAGCGCTAACGTAAGATTGCGACTCAGTGTGCGGGCAACGCCGTGTTTAATTGGAAACCAGTGGAGTGAAAAACAGACCAAATGTACCATTTGTCGTCAATGCGATTTTCCACTGGAAGCCAGTGGAGGTCACATAAGAAAGGGTGAATGTCACGTCCGTCCGTTCTGTCTCTAAGGTGGGCTACAGCTCGTAGCTGCGAATTTAAATTCCTTTGTTTTGTGTGTTCAGACTACTGTAAAAATCTATCGCTGAACTATACCGTTCTTAAATTCGTATCTTGCGTTTTCGCTGTATATTTTAATGTAACAGAGTCCCTTAAACGTGTATCGATTTACCTTTCTGTGTATGTGTATGTACATGTCCGTGTCCATGTACGTGGGTGTGTGTGTGTGTCTGTGTGTGTGCCTGTGTGTGTGTCTGTGCATTATCATTTCGTGATTATAGCTTGTCTGTGATGTAGTATATACACAGGTCCATTTTTGATAGTGTGTTTATCCAGGGCACGCGATTGCGCTTATAGTTGCTACCGCGCCTGTAAAAGATCTCTTAAATGAAGTCGTTGTGTAGATGTTTGTGTGGTTGTGTGTGTGTATTGTGTGTGTGTGTTGTGAGTGTGTTGTGTGTGTGTTGTGTGTGTGTGCGAGACCGTTTACTAATCTCGGGGCAAACTCCATGTGTGCAATAATGTATGTTTGTCATTTGGCTGAATACATTTTGTATTGTAGTGTGTATTCTGTAGTAAGATAAACATGTTTGTCTTACAACAGAATTGTTACACGGGCTGATCATTCTAATAATAATGTTGAATTGTTCTTATAGACCGCTTTTCCATCCCAAAGAGCAGCTTAAGGTGCTGTTAAAGAACGTGGCGTAACACAAGACGCCCTAAGCGCCAACTTGCTGCTTGATTTGCGCTGCCTCACGCCTTAGACAACTGAGCGGTCTTAAACCAGCAATAATGGAGAGGATACTTTTTTGTTTGTTTGTTTGCAGCGTGTGTTTAGATATCTGCGCTTTTGGCTCGTGTACTGTGAAATCGCGCTACATAAAAGCGTTATTATTATTATTATTATTATTATTATTATTATTATTATTATTAATATTATTATTATTATTATTATTATTATTATTATTATTATTATTATTATTATTATTATTATTATTATTATTATTATTATTATTGTTATTTTTATTATTATTATGATTCTTCTTATTATTATTATTATTATTATTATTATTATTATTATTATTATTATTATTATTATTATTATTATTATTATTATTAATTTATTTATTTTATTTATTTTTTTTATTTTTTGTTAAAAAATAATTATTATTATCTTATCCTATCCTATCCCGTAACTCGAAAGACGTTTGGGGCACCACAGGTGATCGTTTACATTACATTACATGATTATTGCATTAGGTCCAGCGGACTCTTCCGAGCCAAATCAGGACCGGACAACCCCTGATCCGCATAAAAGATCTGCTGAAACAACCCTAGTGGTAAAACTGAATACTCTCCACCAGCCAGTCACTTTACAATAAAGACATCCCACGCAGGGGACGCTGACGCTATACTCTAATTTATCGAACCCCCGTTTACAAAAACAGAATTGAATACAAACATCATTATAAATTATCAACAAAACACATATATATAAAATGCCTACATTGCTAAAATTAATAACAACATCATAGGAAGCCCTAGTGACCACCTGGCAGAAAGCGTCCAATATTCCCAAGTTGATCCAACAGACCCCAAACACAAATAAGGAGTCTTGTCCCGGAAGAGGTTTCAAGAAAAAAAAGTAGGTGACTGGTCTAGCGAAGAAGAAGATAGTATAGCAGATTGATAGAACAGAGTAGGAATGAGAAAGAACAAATGAGAAAGACAGCGGCAGTGGGAATTTAAAGCACTAAATTTCTAGAAAGTGGGGATACTATTTATACTGAAACCCCCGGCACCCCACCGGGGGTAGGTGATCGTTTATACAGCGTACTCCATCTTTCTCTGTCCTCAGCAACCCTCATGGCTTCGCTCAGTGTCAAACCAGTCCATTCTCGAATGTTGTCCTCCTACCTCTTTTTTTTGTCTCTCTTATTCTGCCTCTTTGCATCGTGCCTTGCAGGTTGGTCTTTGCAAGGCCTGATGCTTTGATTACGTGGCCATACCATCGGAGTTTCTGTTTCTTCACCACTGTGAGCATTTCATCGTCTTGCCAAATGGCTTGCGTGATGGTCTGTCGGACTTTGTTGTTGGTGATGAGCTTGGTATAGGATATGCCCAAAAGTCTTCTGTAGCACCCTCATCTCCATGCTTTTCAGACAATAATAATAGTAATACCAGATCATCAGGCCTTGCAAAAACCATTCTGCAGGGCACGGTGCCAGGATCCAGAAGAAGAGAGAGACAGAAAAAGAGATGTGAGGACAACATTCGAGAATGGATTGGCTTGACACTGAGCGACGCAATGAGGGTTGCTGAGGACAGAGATATATGGAGAACGTTGGTTAAACGATCATCTGTGGTGCCCCAACGACCTTCGAGTTACGGGATAGGATTGCATAGGATAGGATTATTATTGTCTTCATGCGGCACTCACCCGTCGAGGACATGACCGTCTGAATCTTTAATTCATTTCTATTCAATCATACAAATGTTTATTACTATCAAGGGAATGATGCATAGCTACTTGTGTGGCATTTGAAGAAATAACAGCACGAAAATATAAACGACAGTTCTTAAGCACCCAACACGGGTTTACCTCAACAAATGTTAATTGTAGAGATTCGTTCATTTTTCTTACCTATACGCTTATATACTCACATCACGCATATATGCTTTACTAACAACATTTTAAAAAAAACTTTGTTAATAATAAATTCATTAAAATGCAATGTCAGAATACAGTTTTAATATTAGTCCGTGTGATGGAACCATAGCCTAATAACGTTTTTAAGGCTTCTTTAAACTGCAAGTCTTTTGCGCGGGGTGATGCATGTATTTGTGGTGCCTGGTCCGCATGATGCATTAGCGAGTCGTTCAGTCTCTTTCCCTTCTTTTTCCAAGAGTCTTCTAGCCGGCCAACATCTCCGCGCGTCTTGTAATTGGGCGCACCCGCTTTCCGATGCCAAAGGATGACTGATAAATGTAAAACTTGTTGTCCGAGGAGCCGGCGCGCTGATAGGGGGTGGGTTGGGGGTGATGAGGGTTGGGTAGGGCCCATAAACAGGATTAGCTGTGAGGGAAAGAGGGCTGGAGTGAGTGGGGTGAAGGGAATGGGGGTAGAAGTGGTTAAGGGGGGGGGGGGGGGAGAGGACATCCTTTTGCCAGCAACACGGACATATATAGTACATTGCTTAGCGAGGCTTCAGTCATTTTTGCGGAAGAAATGATAGGAAAAGGACTGAGGAAGAGGGATGAAGAACAAAAGATAGTGACTGACTACTGCTGAGTATGAAGCAAACAAATCCCCCACCCCCACCCCCCACCCTCACTCCCCACCCCCCAAATAAAGAGAAAGGTTGTGGTTGTCTTGCCTAAACAAGCTGGGACTGGAGTCCAATGACAGGATGTTGGATATCATAGTTTTAACAAGAGGAATAAGGGTTGATGGATAGATGGAGGAAAGAAGAAGAAGAGGAGGAGGTGACGTGAAGTGAAGTGATCTCAAGTGACGTGAAGTGAACGTCGTCCTGAAGTCGAATCCAAAGTCTTTTTTCTATCATATTTGGGTAAACCATCATTTTACATTGTAAAAAAAAAAAGAAAGAATATTAAGAAAAGATTGAGATAATAATAACAGTCAAGAATTGTGCTAAACTGGCAAGAATAGTGAATACTCGTTATGATAATATTTGCCTGTGGTGTGTGTGTGTGTGTGTGTGTCTGTATGCATGTGTGCGCGTATATTCATGGAGTTAGGGGTGCTAAACTTGCCTTTTTATGCACAAAATGGGACATTTAGCTGGCGCCCCACTTTTTTTCACCGCCCCATTTTGTTCTAAGCACGTTTGGACAAATTTGAAGAAAAAGGGTTAGGATAAGAGTTACGGTTAGATGACGAAGTGGGTCATCTTTGTCACAGGGCAGCCTGTGATGAAACCAGGTAGAAAGTGTGGGTGGAGAGTTAATGAGTTGGGGTAGTAACTGCGCGATGTCGTATGTATGGTTATGCGTGGAAAGCGTGATTTTTGAACAGCATAGTTTGGCCAGCCAGTTTTGGGAATGTGTTCACTGTTAGTCAGAACACGTTTTGCAGAGTGATAGAGAAGACGTACGGTCTTAGCTCTCTGGGTATTTTGTTCTGGAAGTAAGGTTGGAACAGTTATTAACGTAAATAATAATTGGTTCTAGGGAAAGCCTAGTTGGAAATGTTACTGTGGTAGTAGCAAGCTCGAGGAAAAGTGAGAGCAAATAACTAGTTTTGTGAGTTTGTGGTAGGTTAGTGTCGAGGTTATTGTCCACTAACGGAAACTACTACGCACTGGATACCTTACTTGGAGTACTGTGTAGGCAAGCAGTGGGAAAGTGGCTAGCTATAGGTACTATTACAATCGAGCCGTTGGGTAAGTGTGATGGTGATCTTCCTTTACTGTGCTAATGACCGATGGCCGGCTGTTTGGGGTGTTGAACGATAGCTGTGCGTGAGGCTGGGGGAAGGATGGTTGCACGGAGGAGAGGAAGGGTGCGACTGAAGGAGGGAGAATGAGGGAGGAGAATGGGGGTGAAGTGTGATGAAGGTAGGATGGAAGTGGTTGCTGTTGTTGAGGTTGCGGTTGCTCAAGATGGATGATGTGTTGATGATTTCATGTATTCATTTGCAGCATTGTTCATTTCATGCATTCATAATGTCGTTTAGTTTTTGAATTATGTGTTTGATTACAAGAGACAGTAAAAGTAGTCAAGGGAAGTGAAATGGACAGCAGTGGCGCTTCCTCAAGATACAGGAATTAGTTAGTGTAGTAGGGGGGGGGAGAGTGTGAGGAGGGAGGGGGACAGAATCGGGTGGACTTGACATTAACAATACGGCAAGCATGTTGCAGGTTCGGAAGTCTTCGTTCGTCGCTCGGAAGTTCGACGAATTCATCAGCGCGACGACGACGACGACGACATCCGGTCGTTGGACCCACATCATCATCACCACCCATTCGTCCACGTCCACGTTTGTGACATCCTCATTGTTCCACAACCCCATGTTTCCCGCGTGATCGTGACGTCTGTTGCGGGACCTAGCCTCGACGTTGCAAGGTAGCCGACAGGAGGAGTCAGGCTGAGAGGCGTCGACGGCGGCAGGGCTGCCGCAGCTACAGCGTCATCATCATCATCATCGTCATCGTCAGCGGCGGAGGGAGTGGCGACTCCACTACGCCTGGATTTAACAGCGACAGTCCGGTGGCAACCACAAGGAGGGGCAGCTACTTTCCGGAGACATCAACGGGGACACCCTACTATCAGGTCGGCTTGTTCTTTGTTGTCCCCCTCTTGACGCTTGACCCCCTCTGTGCTCGGACATTAGCATTGCACAGTCGTTAGTTAGACGTGGTTGATCAGCAACCCCCGTTCATCTGACATTCCATTTCATTGCTCATCGACCCATTGATTGTTCCATCACCATTTTTCTCGTTTCATGTGTAAATGTTGTATGTGTATGAGTGTGTGGTATGAATGAATAAATAGCTTGAAAGTTGTATATATATTCGTTGTGTTTTCATCCCTTCACGTCTGCGGGAAATCGCCATTCTGTCTGGGTTGTCTGCGTGTGGAAGTTGTCTGTTTGTGGCGTCTGCCCGGAGAGAGTCGTGGTGGTGACAATCTTTCTGACAAAAAGAGCCATTTTAAAAATCCAATTCTTTACTTTTTAGATGAATTTTGCGTTCTGTCCGTAAACCCCCCCCCCCCCCCCCCCCCGCTTCTGATGATTATATTTCGTCCCAAACCCCAATTTGCCATGAATACAAACTTGAGTGTTTGTGTGGGTGTGTGTGTGTGTGTGAGGGTGTGTGTGTGAGAGAGAGAGAAGAGAGAGAGAGAGTCTTTATCAACATGGAGGCAATTTGCAGTTGTTGTAATGTTCTGTTGTCATTTGGTTGAATAAATAAATTCTAGTATTGTGTTATCTGATCATAAAAGAAAAAAAAAACCACAATAATAATAATAATAATAATAATAATAATGGATGCTATATACGCGCCTTTCCCCAAATCAATCAAGATCAAAGCGCGGCGATCTGTACCAACATACACACTCACCTGTCTCATCCACCCTCACACACACACAACAAAATACACATCCATCACTCAAACAGGTGGTGTAAAGGCAGGGAGATCGCTGTTGAAAGACGGATAGAAAATTGAATTTTTATTTTTGAAAGTTTTATATTGACTGCGTCCAGTACCATTCTGATGATCAATCGAGCAAGAACCTTAAGTTTTGTTGTTTTTGTTTTTTAGTTTGAAGTTCGTCTTCTGTGACCACCTTGTACCCAGTTTTAACAAGGACAACATCAAGCATATGAACACAATTATTCCAGAGATGGAGTTTTTCCAGAAAATCTTCAACTTTACACTATAGGTTGTAGGACTGCTCTTCCAACAGCCTAGAGATTTGCAAGCTCTGCAACAATGTGCAGCAACTCATGCTGCCTCATTTTATGATGAGAAAAATCTTCTTTCCTTTCAATCTGGAACAAAGATTTAGAGCTATTTCTCTATATGCAGATTTTCTACAATTGTTTGTAAAGAATATATCATTTTAGCTCGTGTAGGGAAATGTAAATCTGGTCTGTCTGACAATTCACTAATCGCATGATTTGTAACTGTAGCTTTGTAACTTCTTACTACACATTTTGCGCACGCTATCTTCATCGCTTCATTTAAAGATAGGATTCCTGCAGCCTTATATGCCTCCGATGTTCTAGAATGAATTGGTACTACTAACGCTAGTTTGATAGTTCTGCTATCAAGTCTTTGCAACTGCTTGAAGTAGGTTTTAGGTGCTGAAAAATGTACTTCCTGGCCATTAGACAATTTTGATCGCAATAATGAATAATGCTATATGTAGTAATGTTTTTGTGTCTTGACGCCACAATTTTCGAATAATTATTTGTAAAAGATAATAACATTTGATACCGTTTGCAAAAGATAGTGAGAATGTTTGTTTGTTCCTATTTAGTTTACTGGTAAAGTAAACACCCAAATATTTTACTTAAGTTACATATTTTATCTTACGATTTTCAATATTCAATTTTGGGTATATGTGTGGACCTTGGCTATTATTAATATAACATCATTTATTTGGAACACTAGTTGTTAGTTCTTTTTCTACGTCATCAGTCCTGTTTTCGGAAACTCAAACAATTAGGTGACATTTAAATACCAGCTCTTTCACACATTTTTGGGGGGTATTCCGGAAAAAAGACATTATGATCCTATTCTTCAAGTCTTATCTTAGACAGTCTTAGCCTTGGAAAGATGCTATTAATGATAAAAAAAAATATCTAAGAATGGTAATACTCTCTAAGCTAGCAGCTTTCTTTTTAGTGTGATGTGCCTCCAGTATGATCGTCCCTGCTCCCATTTTTAACATCGGGAGATGACTGGCAGCGATAGAACTAAGAAGTCGCCATCTGATTACCGTCTTTTTCCAATTTTTTGTGTAAATGGAGATTTTGAAACGTTTGGTCTTAAAGAGTTGGGATGGGAAAACATTTTAAAGAGAGAGAAAGAGAGAGAGAGAGAGAGAGAGAGAGAGAGAGAGAGAGAGAGAGAGAGAGAGAGGGGGGAGGGAGAGAGAGAGGGAGAGAGAGAGCGAGAGAGAGAATTGAAGGATGAGTGAAATTTGAAATTAAGTTGGCATAGCTGAACTATAAGAGCATAATTAACATCATTATTTCCACCACCATCATTAGCAGCAGAGGTAGAAGAGGCAGTCATCGAAAAGTTGGAAAAGCAACATCAAGCGTATTCCACGATCAAAGTTTTATAAACAATCTTTCTATTGTGAATATTTATCATAAAGGTTTAAATGGAAACAAACATCCAAAGTAAGTTATACACAATGATTATGAAGCCTATAATTATAATAATCCGCTATACAGCATGCGTCTAAATCGAACTGCACTCGGCAAATATCACAGAGCAAAAGATTTGGCTCTAGATCTACCTCCGGCAGAATGTCAAGAGTTGCACAGACCCTCCACAGACCAGTCACAAACCGAAAACACAAAAAAACAACCGACTTAAATTCTGACAGTACCAGATCACAAAACAAGATGGAGAGGGTGGAAAGGGAGTAGGAGGAGAGAACAAAAAAAGATAAACAGCAAACAGAAAACAGTATGGCATATGGCGTCTTATCTCGCGTCACAAGGGGCATCACTCTGTTGCTAGGTGGCGCGGATTAATTCCCCTTAGCTGACGATCTGTAATCTGTGTGTACTCTCCAAACTCAAATATCCAGGGACGAGATCATAATGGAGTTGCGTCCCCCTTTGTCTCAAATGTCCTTATTTATCAAAACTTTTCTCTTTTTTCTTTCTGTCCCTGGCGATGTCTCATTCCGTTTTATGCTAGTCTACATGGAAATTTGCTTTAGGCAGTGGATTTTACATTTTAATAGATTTGCCCTTTTGTGTGTATGTATGTGTGTGTGTGTGTGTGTGTGCGCGCGCGCACGCGCGCTTTAAACTTGAAAGTACATTGTACTAACAAGATTATGTAAAATTGTATGCCTGGCAACATTCCTGTGCTCTAAGCTTTACAAAGGTAATGACGACCAACATTAAAGCATTTACCTTTTCACATGGTTTGGCTTTGTTAATTTTTTTAAAACTGTGAGAAAGACAATAATTAAAGAAAAATTTAGTTAGGTAGTTATTGTTTACAGGGTCCAGCGGACTGCAAAGAGCCGAATCAGGACCACAAAATCAAGACCACAACTTCGCTGAAAGAGGACTCACCCCTGATCCGCATGAAAGATCTGCCGAAACAACCCTAGTGGTAACACTGAAGGCACTCCTCCAGCAGGTCACTTTACAATAAAGACATCCCACGCAAGGGACGCTGAGGCTATACTCTAATTTATCAAACCACCGTTTACAAAAACAAAATAGAATACAAACAGCATTATAAAATATCAACAAAACACATATATTAAAAATGTCTACATTGCCAAATAATAACATCATAGGAAGCCCCAGTGACCACCTGGCAGAAAGCGTCCAATATTCCCAAGCTGATCCAACAAACCCTAAATACAAATGAGGAGTTTTTTCCCAGAAGAGTTTTCAAGAAAAAAGGTAGGTGACTGGTCTATCGAAGAAGAAGATATTATAATAAATTGATATAACAGAGTAGGAATGAGAAAGAACAAAGGAGAAAGACAGCGACAGTGGGAATTTAAAGCACTAAATTTCCAGAAAGTGGGGATACTATTTATACTGAAACCCCCGGCACCCCCACAGGGGGAAAAGAAAAAGTTTCGCTTTAAAGAAACGATACTCCAGAAGAAACAAGGTATGGGAGATAATCTTTAGGAATATTTTCTGTCTCTCTGTCTCTGTCTGTATCTCTCTCTATCAGTCTTCTCTTCCTGCCCTCACTCTTAACCTCCACCTTTTTTTCTCTCCCCCCCCCCCTCTTTCCTTTGCACCAACCAACTCATCCTCCTTGTAACCTCCAATGATGTTCGCTGAGTAAAGCAATCGTAAGTTCTATACGGTTTCTAAAGGATGGAGATGGGAGAGAGTCTTTGCCGAATGAAAGGCCACAGAGGATCCGTTTGCTTTCCTACAGTACTGTAAGGAGGGAAAACTTGGGCTAACTACATCGTAGAGGAACCAGCTTATTAGCCCAAGACGTGCACTCGGATACTATGTAGACGCTGGTCTAATTTACAAAAGGGAGGTGAGGATGAATGTGGAGGTTCGTGGTGGTGGAGGGGAGTTAAGGAAGGGGGGGGGGGGTTGGACGACAGCATTCGACAATCGCGTACTGAGCATTCGACAATGGATGGAGACACGCGCGTTGTGAATGGAATTGTTATCATCATGATCAGCATGATCATCATGACCATCACCCTCGGGGTGCACCCTCATCATCACCATCACCATCATCATCATCATCATCATCATCATCATCATCAAAGAAGCTTTCAGTTTGGGATAAGGTTAGCAAATCGAAAGTACAACATTTTGCAGAATATTGTCAAGTTTTTTTGTTGTTTTTGGGGGGGTTGTTTGTTAGGTTGTTGCTTTTTTTTTGTTTTGGGGGGGGGAGGTGGGGGGGAGTAAATATAGCCGCAGTTTTAAGCAATAATACATTTTATTAAGGCCAAAATAAGAAAGAATATCTGTTTACCGTATCCAGACCAACCCTAATTTTTTTGCCCGACCCTAAACATTTTGGGGGTGGATCGTCTGGAAAAACAAAAAGAAGAGAAAAGACCAAAAAATCGCACCCAAAGTCAAAAATGGTTTAAAATAAATAAATAAATAAACGCAGACTTACCGACCATTATGTTTTTTCTCCCTATGTTACCGCAAACAGACATATTATTATTTTTTTAATTATTTTTTAAAATTATTTTTTTGGGGAGAGCGGGGATGGGGGGGAGGGGGCCTAGAACGACTTTTATTTAATTTAAAGCATGGGCCATCTTGTAGTAGCAGTCCGGTTGTCAGTCAGTCGGTTCGTCGCTCCAAAGGTTGTTTTTTTTTTTGTAGGGGAGGGGTTGGTTTGCCTTATTTCAAGAATATCAGAACCAAAATTCTTTTATTTTCCCTCTTTTTTTTTCTTTTTTTTTTAAAATAACTTTGTGGATAGTTAAGCAACTGCCAAGCATGTTAGATCATTCGTAGTGAGTTGTTCTTTTCTCAAAGGTCAAGGTCATTGTGCTTCGCCGTGTTTTTTTGTAAATCGGATTTTGCGCTGATTGTGATCCTAGTTTTGCTTTGCAGGTAAGTTCATATGATGGCCTATCGTTCCACGTTTTACTTTGGCATTCGTTGGGATGAAGCCGTGTCACAACACCCACAACAAAATGAACACTTTTGAAAAAATGCTTTTTTTTTTTACCGGGTGTTTGTGTGTGTCTGGAAATACATTTGAATGGCTTGTCATCTTGTTAACGATTACAGTTGCTGGCGGTTTTGCATTGTTGCTATGAGCAAGATGGAGTACGCAGGTTAAACGATCATCTGTGGTGCCCCAACGACCTTCGAGTTACGGGATAGGATAGGATAGGATATGAGCACAGTGTGCGTCTACAAAATTATAGATGCGATTGCAGAATAATTCGGCTATTATATTTCTAGTCCGGTGGATTTCAATCACTTACTTTCTTCGGTTCCTTTCAGACTACAAGAGGTAGGCTATAATCTCACCTGTAGGATAAATTATGTATAGGCAAATACTGTGAAGTTTACATTGCATGAGTTTCTGTTCTATTCATTTTGCCCTGGTTTGCGCATTTAAATGTAGATTAGCCATGTGTGCGTGTGTGTGATGTGGGGTTTTATTGTTGCTGGGCTTTGCACAATGGACTGCTATTACCCACTCGTCTTAGTCTATGGGGATCGCTAGTGAATCTCTCTGTGACTTAACTTAATGCATTTATTTGTGTAGCTCGGTCTGTGTTTAGGCTGGGGTACAGAGATATATAGAAAAATTGTAAAAGATCACTGTCACACTAGCTTTCACACGGCTATGAATCATAAGTAGTCCAGCCACTTGATAACAGTAAAAATCACACATTTATTCCCTCTACTCTATACACGATCTTCGAAGTACGAAACTAACTTAAATGTTCAAATGTCAATGCGAATGGTTCGCTCGCTGATAGGTCTAGGCAGCTACTTTCTCATCATAGGGCACTGGATACTTTCTGCCCTAATGGTCAGAGTTCTTGAAGAGTGGACTACTGTGGTTCTGTTTATACAGAGTTTGGTGCACTGAAGGCTGTGTACTCAGCTCAGTGTCCGAAGAGCTGTGTTGCGGTTGATTCCTTGACACGCTGTGTTGTCTTGGACTTTTTTCCCTGTGGCTAGACTGGTGGGCTCTCTTTGCTCATTGCAGATCAACTTTCAGCCACGACTTGTTCTGGTCTTTCGCCGAGTTGGGCTCACGATACAATTCCTGCTCGTCTGTAACATATTAGACGAAATTCTACACAACCCTGTATAATAGGTGTGTGCAGAGCGTCTCACTGAAGGCCAAAGTAGCCCTCAGTGATTAGCTCCACATCTCTAGCGACGAACATTCTGCTAAGTCCGTGGTCCACTTTAATCTCCACTCTAATTTCCTATACATATATAAATATAAATCATGGCTACCTATACACATAGAGAAAGAATTAATATTATACACATTCTCTGGTACAGCCACTGGTCTGCAAGCATATATATAGGTTAAACAACAGTGGTTCCGTACGTCTTTCAACATGGCGTCGACCGGTCGTGTTCGACACGTGGTCACACAACGTCGGACTAACAATTTATTTCTATGCATAGCAAATTTCACACAAATAAGTCAACAATAATATAAATACATCACGATGAAACAAAAGTATGTTCATTTACCTTTTTGACAATGTCAGGCCGTGGCTAACTTGCTTGAATTCGAATATTCAACAAGCCCTGCTTTCCTAAGTCTGCTCAGTGGAGAAATTTCCCCCGTTGGGGTGCCGGGGGTTTCAGTATAAATAGTATCCCCACTTTCTGGAAATTTAGTGCTTTAAATTCCCACTGTCGCTGTCTTTCTCATTTGTTCTTCTCATTCCTGCTCTGTTCGATCAATCTGCTATACTATCTTCTTCTTCGCTAGACGAGTCACCTTCCTTTTTTCTTGAAAACTCTTCCGGGACAAGACTCCTTATTTGTGTGTGAGGTCTGTTGGATCAGCTTGTGAATATTGGACGCTTTCTGCCAGGTGGTCACTGGGGCTTCCTATGATGTTATTATGTAGCAATGTAGGCATTTTATATGTATGTGTTTTGTTTATAATTTATAATGATGTTAAATGTATTTTATTTTGTTTTTGTAAACGGGGGTTCGATAAATTAGAGTATAGCCTCAGCGTCCCCTGCGTGGGATGTCTTTATTGTAAAGTGACTGGCTGGTGGAGAGTATTCAGTTTTACCACTAGGGTTGTTTCAGCAGAGCTTTTATGCGGATCAGGGGTTGTCCGGTCCTGATTTGGCTCAGAAGAGTCCGCTTGACCTAAAGCAATTATCATGTAATGTAATGTAGTGGAGACATTCTGTCAGAGTGTAACTGTGTACGCTAGGCAGTTCGAATCTAGACTGACCCTCTACCTGCCTCTGCTTGAATCAGCCAGAACTGGTTCTACCTAACCTAGCTGTGTTCTCATTGGCTGGAAAATTCTGAGTGGAAGTAAAATCGAAGCTCTATCGTAGGCTGCGATGATGTCATTGTCTACTTGGCTATCGTCAGCTTACAACTGCTACGCATGATCACTTCTGTCGTCTGCTTCAGATTACAATACAATACAATACAATACAATACAATAAATCTTTATTAATCCAAAAAAGGAAATTGATTCGACATGTCCACCTATAATTATTAATACACATTAGCAAAAACAGCTTAAAAACACTACACATAAAAACATAAATAATACGCATTACCAAAATCATTAACATACATTCTCACTATCATTCTCATCTTCTCTTATTCTGGTTAGCCATTAAAACAGATCTAGGTAAAAAAGAATTTGCGTATCTGCATGTCCTAGCCCTCGGCACCCTGTATCTACCACTGCGTTCTATTTGCCTACTGTCATAATCCTGCCTAAGCGGATGTGTCGCGTCATCAAGGATGGCCTTCAGTTTATTTGCCGTGCATCGGTTGCAGAGTGTGTCCACATCATCCTGTTCTGCACCCAACACCCCACCAGCCTTCCTAATCGTTTTATCCAACCTGTCCCTGTCTTGTTTCATAATACTTCCTCCCCAACAGCTGATGCCGAAGGTCAAGACACTGCAGATCATAGAGGAATAAAACATCTGTAAGAGTTGCTGGCTGACATTGAAAGATTTCAATTTTCTCAAACAATACAGGCGTGTGTTGATTTTCTTAACAATACTTTCAGTGTTTTGTCTCCAAGAGAGAGAATTATCTAAAACTACGCCTAAATACTTAAAATATTCCACACGTTCTACTACTTTTCCCTTAATAATAACAGAATCAGGTTCACAAATACTTTTCCTAAAATCAATTATCAACTCTCTAGTTTTGTCCACATTTAATTCCAAAAAGTTGATGTCACACCAGTCGACCAGGTCGTTGATTTCCTGTCTGTAGTTTGCGTCATCGTCACCTGTAATCTGCCCAGTCTGTGCAATGTCGTCAGCATACTTGTCCACGATACAGTTGTCATGCGTAGATCTACAGTCAGAGGTGTACACAGAAAAGAGAAACGGTGACAAAACAGTGCCCTGAGGAGCTCCAGTATTTGTTAAAATCGAATTGGAGGTAAGACCCGAGGTTAATCTTACAAACTGTGGACGACATGTGAGATAGTCCAGAATCCAGAGGATGGTGGACGGGAAAACCTTCATGGACGTCAGTTTATCAACAAGTATATGAGGTTGTATAGTATTAAAAGCACTGGAAAAATATAAAACATAATACGTATACTGGTACCAGTCTTATCCAGGTGAGAATAAACACTATTTAAAACATGCAAAATAGCATCATCAACCCCTCTGTTTTTTCTATAGGCAAACTGCAACGGATCCATAAAATCAGAAACAAGATCATTAAAATGAAGCAAAACACATTTTTCAAACACCTTCATAATACAGGATGTCAATGTGCGGGGTAAACTGGGCCTCTTGTTACAGTGTGTGTGTGGGTGTGTGTGTGAGTGTGTGTGTGAATGTGTATGAGTGATGTGCGCATGCGTCCATGCTAGCGTGAATAGACTACTAATTGTAAATTGCTCTTATTTTCACAGAAATCAATCGTATCCTCCTAGCAAATCTTTTGGTTCATTCTTTACCTAATCAAATGATTTGTACATTACAATCAAAACTAAACACAAATTTGAAGTGCACAGTTTCAAAGAGCGTCGATCGAATTTTCCTTCTAATCCTTCCCCTCAGCGGGCGAGAGCTGAAGAGCAAGAGCCCACCTACGGTCTGAAGGGCTATAGGCAAGGCGAAGTAAAAAAAAAAAAAAAAAAAAAAAAAAAATTCATCACGTTCCCATAACTCCTTTCCGTCAGCATGGTTGACGTCATTTGAGATACAGCGCGCGCGTCCGTTGTGACGTATTATAAATAATTGATCCTTGATTGGTCGTTGACGATCGTTGATATGAAAAGATTGTGTTTCGATTCACGGAGGTCGAATTGCAATGCTTGTACTATTAGCTTCATATTGAGTACGTCCTATCCTATCCTATCCTGTCCCGTAACCCGGAGGTCGTAGGGGCACCACAGATGATCGTTTAACCAGCATACTCCATCTTTCTCTGTACTCAGCAGCCCTGATGGCTTCGCTCAGTGTCAAACCAGTCCATTCTCGGATATTGTCCTCCTACTTCTTTTTCGGTCTCCCTCTTCTTCTACCTCCTTGCACTGTGCCTTGCAGAATGGTCTTTGCAAGGCCTGATGATCTGGTGACGTGGCCATACCATCGGATTTTCCGTTTCTTCACCACTGTGAGCAGGTCATCGTGTTGTCCAATGGCTTGTGTGATGGTCTGTCGGACTTCGTCTTTGGTGATGTGTTGGGTATAGGAAATGCCACGAAGTCTTCTGTAGCACCTCATCTCCATGCTTTGTATTCTTCGTTGTAGATCTGCTGTGAGGGTCCATGCTTCGCAAGCATATAGGAAGATGGAGATGACAAGAAAGCGCTGCAGTCTTACTTTGGAATGTAGACTGATGGTCCTGTCTTTCCAAATGGGCTTCAACCTTGTCAGGGTAGCAGTTGTTTGTGCGATCCTGGAGAGGACTTCCTGTCGGAACCCATTGTCTGATACAATGGCTCCTAAATATTTGAAGCTATGCACTGTGTTGAGGGATTGGCCTTGGACTTTGATGTCCGTGTTCATGCCATTGGTGTTGTTGGTCATCATTTTGGTCTTCTCTGCACTTATTTCCATTCCATAAGCTCTGGAGGTTGTTCAAGTTCTTGTTCCTCTCCAGCCAAACCATCAATGTCATCCGCAAAACGAAGATTGGAGATGGCTCTACTCCCTTTGCTGACTGTGCCTTCGTGATCTGCAAGAGCATCTGACATGATGCGCTCTAAGAAGATGTTGAAGAGTGTTGGAGAGAGTAGACATCCTTGACGCACACCGATTGTTGTTTTGAACCATTTCCCGATGACGTTGTTATGGAGGACTGCACTGGTAGCCTTGTCATACAGGCTTTTGATGACTTCAATAATTTTAGGGCTGATGTTGTACACTTTCATTGTTGCCCATAGAGCTGCATGCCAGACTCGGTCAAACGCGTTTTTGAAGTCTATGAACACATGATATAGATGTTGTTGGTGCTGTAGGTATTTCTCACAGATTATTCTGAGGTTGAAAATCTGTTCAGTGGTACTTCGCCCTGACCTGAATCCTGCTTGTTCTTCAGCTATGATTTGTTCAGCTTGGGGTTTCAACCCTGTTGAGTATTATTTTCAGGAGGACCTTGCTGGGATGGCTGATGAGGCTGATGGTGCGGTAATTTTCACACTTCTGAAGGTTACCTTTTTTTGGGAAGAATGGTGACAAGCGACTGGGTCCATGGTGTAGGCCACTCCCCACTCTGCCAGATCTTGTTACAGATAATGGTGAGGGCATCAATCATCGCTTCTCCTCCTGCTTGTAGCAGTTCCGCGGGTATGTTGTCCACTCCCGCTGACTTCCCTTTCTTTAGCGATTGCACTGCTGCCTCAACTTCTTCCCGGAGAATTGGGAGCATTTCTTCTTCTTCTCTGTTCTCGGGACATGCTAGAACTGATGGGTCTCCATTTGGTGTATGGTTGTAAAGGTCAGAGCAGTACTCTGTCCATCTGTCCAAGACTTCTTGTTCTTCTGTAAGGCATATTCCAAACTTGCTTGGGATCGTGGAGACTTTGGGCTGTTTAACACTTGTCAGCCGCTTCACAGTCTGGTAGGCCTTCTTGCTGTTGTTCTTGTTCAGACTGTTCTCTATTTCATGGCATTGATCTTCTATCCAGTTCTCCTTTGCTGTGCGCATGCCTTTTCGGATGTCATTGTTGATTTTTCGGTAGGCATCAGCTCCCTGTGAGGTGTTCTTTTTCTTTTTTATCTCTTTTCGTTTATCACACAGATCCAAAAGTTCAGGTGTGATCCACGGCTTTTTCTTTGGACGGTGCTTGCCAAGGATCTCAGTGGCGGCATCTGTCACAGCTGAGTTGAAGGTGGTGGTCATGGTGTTGACATCTACTTCACCAGCCCCCAAAATGAGCAGTGGTGCAAATTTCCCTTCAATTGTGGCCTGAAATAGTTCTGCCACCTCCGGGTCTTGCAGTTTGACCAGGTCGAACTTCAGTCTAGTGCACTTTGCTGTATTTACTCTCTTTAAGTGGAGCCGGAAAGACATCATCACGAGATCGTGGTCACTTCCGATGTCTGCTCCTGGAAAAGTGCGTGTCCTGCCAAATGTTGATGCTTCATCTGAAGCGTTTCTTGACCATGATGTAGTCTATCTGGTTGTGATGCTACCCGCCGGGACTGTGCCATGTCCATCGTCTGGAGTGTTTGTGGAGACCAAGCGTGTTTGCCAGTACCATCTTGGCCAACCTTGGCATTCCAGTCGCCTTGCACTATGACTATGTCCTTCTTCGGCACTTGGTCAAGGACCGCCTGTAGATTTTCATAAAAATCCTCCACTTCTCTGTCGTCATAGTCTGATGTTGGGGCATAGGCCTGGATGATGGTGATGTTGAAAGGGGCTGCTCTCAGACGGATGGTAAAGAGTCTACTGGAGACTGGGCGGCAACCAATGACAGTGGCTAGAATGTTCTTGTGGACCAAGAAACCAACGCCGTGTTCGTGCCTGTCATCTCTACCGCTAGAGCTTGTGGCCTTTGTCGGTTGTTGTTTCACCTATGCGTTTCCAGCTCAGTTCGCTGATACCTAGAACGTTCCATCGATAGTGGTCCAGCTCGTGGGCCAGTTCTTCTAATTTTCCTTCCACAGTTAGGGTCCTGACATTCCAGGTTCCTATGACGATGTTGTTTCTCGTGCGGATCTCGCTAAATTGTCCATCAGTAGCATACTTATCACCCCCGTCCTGGTGGCCAACGGAAGGCGCGGTCCTTGAGCCGGG